>OX621172.1:1357791-2036687 GCA_951640195.1 Porpolomopsis calyptriformis | reverse complement strand
AGCGAGGTCCCCAAGTAATCGAACCGAATTGGAATACGGTGAAAATCTCGTTTCTATACAGAAGAAGCATATTCATATACATATTTCAACAGAGTGAGGCCGACACTGGTTCCTGGATGGCATCGCTTTGCCAAGAAATCTTTGATAATGGTTGGATGTATTCCACAGACATTAACCAACACCCACTTGCACCCAAATTGCAATGTGTTCATGCGATGCGAGAGAGAATATTTCTCACTGCGCTTCAAACTGTACAAAAATCATATGACTTCTGGAACAAGACTCAGACCCTGCTTCGGTATTCCATGGAACCCAATTCTGAGGTTGTGAATGATATGAAGGCTGGGCTTTTAAAATTCAAGCGTTTCGAGGTAATAGCACTTGCGCTTGCAACTGCTCGTATGAAGTGTGAGTATTATCTCATTCCGATTACCTGTGATAATCAATCTAAAGAGGCTACCTATATTAATCAACTAGGCCATCTTCTGGATAGTCACGACAAGGATGGCAATGCCAGCAATGACGACAACAATGACAATGACAATGACAATGATGACAACGATGATGATTCCATTGTAATCAACCTACCACCTCAGCCTTCCAGAAGGTCTCTACCTGAAATCCAACTTCCAGAGGTTGAGCTAAATGGGAATGGGGGTGAAGAAGCATTAGCAACAAGCGTTGATGAGCAGCCTTTTGATGACTACGAATCAGCTATGTTGGTTTGCTCCGAGGATCAAGCTGATATCATTCCAAACACGTGGACCTTTGACACCAATGGAATGCTTGTATTGGGCAAGCACTGGAGTATCTGGAGGGATAGAGGCTATAGGTTGCAGGCCGATTTTTTCTCTATGTTCAATAACCAGGAACCGGTTCTCCTCAATGACCACCTTCTTCCACACTGGGATTCAAGTGATCAAGCAAGTGGATGTTTACCATCATCTCCAGTTGCATACCCATCCTCGTTATCTTCTCATTCTTCTGAGGTGCTGAATTCCCTACCAGCTATGGACAACCCAGATGTGACTGTGATGGGTGCTCAGGATATGTTGGATGAGGCGGGAGGGGTGGAAGGGACATCAGAGAGCCAGGGTGTGTTTGTAAAAGGTAAAGCACGCAACAACAAATTCATCTACTTCGACTTGGAGAAGGATAGAGTAAACCTGGACGATGAAGAAGTGTCAGTGTCGGTGGATATCGACAGCGTCATATGGGTCACGCATAAACCACAGTTCATTGGTCCAATCAATATTCACCTTCTTCCACTGTTAGACGACAAACCTCCATTCTCTATCAACAATCATGTCTATGTCCAGGTTCTACAACCACCTACCACTCGAAATCCTAGGCAGAGGTCTAAAAGGTATCCACTTAGTGCCTTGCCACATACCCATTTCGGGCAGATGGGTCAAGGATCAGGCCAATTTAACACCTACGTCTTCTTCCCTCGTATGATTAGGAAAGACCCAGGAACGCATAGAATGACTACTCTGATGCCAAGGGAGGTACAGGAGTTGTGGTTCTCACAAGTGATCATGCCTGCTCTGCCAGTGGTTTTAGCCAACTACACTGGAATTATGGAGTATCTTCCTACAAGCGTCAGTAATCTCCAATGGAAAATAGGGACAAGACGTACGACCAAGACCATTCCCCTCACACCTGAAGCATTTTCTTCCATGCGAACCACTCTCTGCGACATCATAAATAACCAGCCCGATCTCCTAGGCCGATTCGGGTCCTTTTTCTTTGTTGTAGATGCTCGAGGTAT
Source organism: Porpolomopsis calyptriformis (assembly GCA_951640195.1). Taxonomy (NCBI): domain Eukaryota; kingdom Fungi; phylum Basidiomycota; class Agaricomycetes; order Agaricales; family Hygrophoraceae; genus Porpolomopsis; species Porpolomopsis calyptriformis. The sequence goes on along the minus strand of OX621172.1, from coordinate 2,034,916 downwards.
CAAACTGCTCTCTAAGCAGCACCACCCAACCGAGAATATATATCAGGCACTCTGTTCGATGATTCCTAACATGGACTGGGATTATATGAAGGACCGATCGCATGGAGAACTCTTGCTTGATCTTGGGATTTCATACCATCCTCCTTCTAGGGAGGATCAGGAGCCATTGGTAGGGCTGTGGAGGTTAGATAGGATCGACGACTCGTACGACCTTATGGGGATGAAAAAAGGAATGACCCATTATACTGCCATGTTTGGAGCTTATGGAGGGAGACAGGCTGAAACCAAGTTGAAGAAAAGTCGGCTTGTACACCTTTGCTTCCGATCCAGCTACAACCTTTGCTTTGAGGTGGTGCGACTTCCTGGCCAAACGAACTACCTATGTGATGACTGTGATGCAGTCAAGACAAATGACCGATTCATGACTAGCTGTGATCACTGGAAAAAGCTGTTTCAATCTTCTCAAATCCAGTCATTCGGCGTTAGAGAAGAAGTTAGAGGGAGTGGGTTAGCCATTATAAAGCTTCTTGATGTAGCATCTGAAAAGGTAAGCAGCGAAATAACTGCAAACTAGAAATGTCTAATGATTGCCAGGCACAAGACTATATGTCGTCTGACCCTATCATTTGGATCAAGTCAAGCCTCTTTTTCAAGTTGTTGGCAAGAAGGCTAGCAGAGTTTCAAAACGTCCAACTACACCTTTCACGAAATCGACCAAGCAACTATGGGATGATGGCTACGCTTATCATCCACCTGATTAAGCACACCATGGTCACGCCAAGGATAAAGCACACATTCTTGAATGATGTGTTGCGAGACCTTCGTTTCAGTTCGATAATGTGGAGGTTCGGAATGTTCTTTCTTCACGACCTCAAGTTGAAGAAAGGAGTGCTATCTCTAAGAGAACTACCGGAGGAGGATCCAGCTGAGGTTATCCAAGCGTATGGACAGTCCTTGAAGAAGCCACAGGCAACTCAAGCCAACCAGCCATATCACCTTATTCAAATGTATCAGCAAGATGCGTGCCCTTGGGGTCCTGATCCATCTTGGTCAAGAATTCAGAAACTGTTGGAAACCGAGCCAGAGATTTTCCTTAGGGAATGGAGGTTGGATGATGACTGGGAAGCTCCTGAACTGCTTTACACAAAGCTGTTGTTTGTTGAGTTCACGCATCAGCTGTGGCTAAGTCTGGCAGAGCAGTTTGCATCAGCAGGTGTTTTACCCAAGCCAACCACAGTTCAGGAAGCAATGGAGACTTGGACGGTACCTGCGATTCAGCATATCATAGGCATTGACCATTGCCAATTCCTTCCTTCGAGCTGTGGCCTTAAAGGAAAGCTTCCTTTGAGTCACTCCCATGATCTATCATTTTCAGCACGTCGGGCAACCTTCTTCCCTGAACAAACTATCCAGATCCCAGAGAATTCAGTCTGGAAACCATACACCCAGCCTGGAGGATATATCTCCACTTACCACCAATATCTTGTGGATTGGGATATGGATGAAGGTGATCAGCTCTGCCGTGAATTGGACAATATATTTGGCCAGTTACAATGCCTTCCTGTAGGTGGCCTATCGAATAAAAAGGGGAAACAAGTCATATGGGGGATGAAATCAGGCAAGATCAACTTTATTTCGAATTCAAAGTTCTATCGGATTGAAGAAATTGGGAAAGAGGTGGCTGCGCGTCCACGAACTCAGGTCCTAAAAAGGCCTCATGCTTCAAAGAATATACTTCAGAGACGACTAGATGAAACCTTGGGGAGATCGATAAAACCACCTATTCGGAGCCGAAAGTCTGCCAAAATCTACCAAAAACGAAAGCCTCCTGTGAGACAGAAAGCAGACAACAATCCTTCAGGTTCAGAGAGCGGGAAAGAGCAACAGGTTAGGGTTACTCGCTCAAAGGCCAAGGCTGCCTAGAAAGACGAGGGAAGAAAGGGGGTGAGTGGTGTGCGGATAACTCGGTCAAGAATGAACGCTGCTAGGAAAGATGCGGAGAGAGAAGATTCAGGTTCAGGAAGACATATAGTAGGTAGATCTCAGTCAAGAGTCAAGGCTGCTAGGGAACGGGCAGATTTAGAGTCTGATTCCGATTCCGATTCATTAGAGTACACAGATGAGCCAGGATCAGAGCAATCTAGTAGCTAATGTATCGATTTGAAGATTATATATTCACAGGTCTATTCTACCTATATGTGTTACACTGCTCATTGTGGTACCCCAATCAGTCTGCCCATGGGGATGTGGTTATTCTGGGATGTTATCACACTAATGCTATTGATTGAACATAACATGCTGATGGTTAGAGAGCTCGGTGAGAAGTTGAAGGTATAACCTCTGATACCTCTTGCATGCTAATTACGGTACCCCAATTATTCCACACATGAGGATTGGACTACTCCTGATGTTTGTAGCACCAATGCTATTGATTGAACATAAAATCCTGATGCTTAGAGGGCTCTCTGATAAGTTGAAGGTATACCCTCCCATACCTGTTGTATACTTATTGCGGCACCCTAGTTAATCCACACATGATGATTGAACTATTCCTAACCTTTGTAATACTCATGCTATTGATTGAACATAAAATCCTGATACTCGGAGAGCTCTGTGATAAGTTGAAGGTATATCATCCGATACTTCTTACATACTATACCCCAATCATTCCACACATGAGGATTAGACTACTCCTGACCTTTGTAACACTAATGCTGTTGATTTAACATAAAATCCCAATGCTTAGAGAGCTCTCTGATAAGTTAAAGGTATACCACCCCATGATATCTTATATACTTATTGCGGCACCCTAGTCAATCCATACACGAGGATTAGACTATTCCCAATGTTTATAACACTAATGCTATTGATTGAACATGAAATCCTGATGCTCAGAGAGCTCTGTGATAACTTGAAGGTATACCCCCCCCTACCTCCTGTATACTTCTTGCGGTACCCCAGTCTATCTACACATGATGATTGGACTATTCCCAATGTTTGTAACACAGGTGCTATTGATTGAACATGAAATCCTGATGCTCAGAGAGCTCTGTGATAAGTTAGAGATATACCCCCCTATACCCCTTATATAGCTTATTGCAGTGCCTCATTCTGTCCATATATTGTCATTCCGAGCATCTGTAACACTGGTGCTATTGATTGAACATGAAATTGTGATGTTTAAAGAGGTCTGTGATAAGTTGGAGATATACTCCCCCATACCCCTTATATAGCTTATTGCAGTACCTCATTCTGACCATATATTGTTATTCCGAGCATCTATAACACTGGTGCTATTGATTGAACATGAAATTGTGATGTTTAAAGAGGTCTGTGATAAGTTGGAGATATACTCCCTCATACCCTTTATATACCTTATTGGAGTGCCTTATTCTACCCATATATTGTTATTCCGAGCATCTATGACACTAGTGCTATTGATTGAACATGAAATTATGATGTTTAAAGATGTCTGTAATAAGTTGGAGATATACCCCCCCATACCCCTTATATAACTGATTGCGGTACCCCAAATGGTCTATAACTTAGGATTTTTGTATTCCCCACCTCTATGACACTGGGGCTATTGATTGAATATAAAACCCAGGTTTTTAAAGACCTCTGTAATAAGTTGGAGATATACCCCCCCATACCCCTTATATAGCTTATTGCGGTACCTTATTCTGCCTATACATCAGGATTTTGTTATTCCGAGCCTCTATGACACTACTGCTATCGATTGAACATGAAATCCTGATTTTTAAAGAGCTCTGTGATAAGTTGGAGATATACCCCCCCATACCCCTTATATAGCTTATTGCGGTACCCCAAATGGTCTATAAATCAGGATTTTTGTATTCCCAGTATCTGTGACACTAGTGCTATCGATTGAACATAAAATCCTGATTTTTAAAGAGCTCTGTGATAAGTTGGAGATATACCCCCCCATACCCCTTATATCACTGATTGCGGTACCCCAAATGGTCCATAAATCGGGATTTTTGTATTCCCCACCTCTATGACACTGGGGCTATCGATTGAATATGAAACCCCGATTTTTAGAGCAGTCTATAGCTACTTATACTTATGCCTCCTCCTAAAACCTTACTATCTTCCACCACGACATACCAAATGCTCTAAAAATCGGAATTTTCTGTGGGCCCACCATTAGTTCACTGTGCCTATCGAATGGACATGAAATTGTGATTTATAGAGTGCAATACAATAGCTGGGCTGCATAATGGTATAAATGGAGTATTTTACATATATCTCAAGAATGGGACCGCCGATTTTTTTAATTTATGGCTTAAACTGATTTTATTGGGATGCCCTAACGATCCCCCAAAGAATTTTGAATTAATTTTGTGCCAGCATTTTGGTCATTTTGTTGATAATGGGTCCCTGATGATGACTGGGAAGCTCCTGAACTGCTTTACACAAAGCTGTTGTTTGTTGAGTTCACGCATCAGCTGTGGCTAAGTCTGGCAGAGCAGTTTGCATCAGCAGGTGTTTTACCCAAGCCAACCACAGTTCAGGAAGCAATGGAGACTTGGACGGTACCTGCGATTCAGCATATCATAGGCATTGACCATTGCCGATTCCTTCCTTCGAGCTGTGGCCTTAAAGGAAAGCTTCCTTTGAGTCACTCCCATGATCTATCATTTTCAGCACGTCGGGCAACCTTCTTCCCTGAACAAACTATCCAGATCCCAGAGAATTCAGTCTGGAAACCATACACCCAGCCTGGAGGATATATCTCCACTTACCACCAATATCTTGTGGATTGGGATATGGATGAAGGTGATCAGCTCTGCCATGAATTGGACAATATATTTGGCCAGTTACAATGCCTTCCTGTAGGTGGCCTATCGAATAAAAAGGGGAAACAAGTCATATGGGGGATGAAATCAGGCAAGATCAACTTTATTTCGAATTCAAAGTTCTATCGGATTGAAGAAATTGGGAAAGAGGTGGCTGCGCGTCCACGAACTCAGGTCCTAAAAAGGCCTCATGCTTCAAAGAATATACTTCAGAGACGACTAGATGAAACCTTGGGGAGATCGATAAAACCACCTATTCGGAGCCGAAAGTCTGCCAAAATCTACCAAAAACGAAAGCCTCCTGTGAGACGGAAAGCAGACAACAATCCTTCAGGTTCAGAGAGCGGGAAAGAGCAACAGGTTAGGGTTACTCGCTCAAAGGCCAAGGCTGCCCAGAAAGACGAGGGAAGAAAGGGGGTGAGTGGTGTGCGGATAACTCGGTCAAGAATGAACGCTGCTAGGAAAGATGCGGAGAGAGAAGATTCAGGTTCAGGAAGACATATAGTAGGTAGATCTCAGTCAAGAGTCAAGGCTGCTAGGGAACAGGCAGATTTAGAGTCTGATTCCGATTCCGATTCATTAGAGTACACAGATGAGCCAGGATCAGAGCAATCTAGTAGCTAATGTATCGATTTGAAGATTATATATTCACAGGTCTATTCTACCTATATATGTTACACTGCTCATTGTGGTACCCCAATCAGTCTGCCCATGGGGATGTGGTTATTCTGGGATGTTATCACACTAATGCTATTGATTGAACATAACATGCTGATGGTTAGAGAGCTCGGTGAGAAGTTGAAGGTATAACCTCTGATACCTCTTGCATGCTAATTACGGTACCCCAATTATTCCGCACATGAGGATTGGACTACTCCTGATGTTTGTAGCACCAATGCTATTGATTGAACATAAAATCCTGATGCTTAGAGGGCTCTCTGATAAGTTGAAGGTATACCCTCCCATACCTGTTGTATACTTATTGCGGCACCCTAGTTAATCCACACATGATGATTGAACTATTCCTAACCTTTGTAATACTCATGCTATTGATTGAACATAAAATCCTGATACTCGGAGAGCTCTGTGATAAGTTGAAGGTATATCATCCGATACTTCTTACATACTATACCCCAATCATTCCACACATGAGGATTAGACTACTCCTGACCTTTGTAACACTAATGCTGTTGATTTAACATAAAATCCCGATGATTAGAGAGCTCTCTGATAAGTTAAAGGTATACCACCCCATGATATCTTATATACTTATTGCGGCACCCTAGTCAATCCATACATGAGGATTAGACTATTCCCAATGTTTATAACACTGATGCTATTGATTGAACATGAAATCCTGATGCTCAGAGAGCTCTGTGATAACTTGAAGGTATACCCCCCCCTACCTCCTGTATACTTCTTGCGGCACCCCAGTCTATCTACACATGATGATTGGACTATTCCCAATGTTTGTAACACAGGTGCTATTGATTGAACATGAAATCCTGATGCTCAGAGAGCTCTGTGATAAGTTAGAGATATACCCCCCTATACCCCTTATATAGCTTATTGCAGTGCCTCATTCTGTCCATATATTGTCATTCCGAGCATCTGTAACACTGGTGCTATTGATTGAACATGAAATTGTGATGTTTAAAGAGGTCTGTGATAAGTTGGAGATATACTCCCCCATACCCCTTATATAGCTTATTGCAGTACCTCATTCTGACCATATATTGTTATTCCGAGCATCTATAACACTGGTGCTATTGATTGAACATGAAATTGTGATGTTTAAAGAGGTCTGTGATAAGTTGGAGATATACTCCCTCATACCCTTTATATACCTTATTGGAGTGCCTTATTCTACCCATATATTGTTATTCCGAGCATCTATGACACTAGTGCTATTGATTGAACATGAAATTATGATGTTTAAAGATGTCTGTAATAAGTTGGAGATATACCCCCCCATACCCCTTATATAACTGATTGCGGTACCCCAAATGGTCTATAACTTAGGATTTTTGTATTCCCCACCTCTATGACACTGGGGCTATTGATTGAATATAAAACCCAGGTTTTTAAAGACCTCTGTAATAAGTTGGAGATATACCCCCCCATACCCCTTATATAGCTTATTGCGGTACCTTATTCTGCCTATACATCAGGATTTTGTTATTCCGAGCCTCTATGACACTACTGCTATCGATTGAACATGAAATCCTGATTTTTAAAGAGCTCTGTGATAAGTTGGAGATATACCCCCCCATACCCCTTATATAGCTTATTGCGGTACCCCAAATGGTCTATAAATCAGGATTTTTGTATTCCCAGTATCTGTGACACTAGTGCTATCGATTGAACATAAAATCCTGATTTTTAAAGAGCTCTGTGATAAGTTGGAGATATACCCCCCCATACCCCTTATATCACTGATTGCGGTACCCCAAATGGTCCATAAATCGGGATTTTTGTATTCCCCACCTCTATGACACTGGGGCTATCGATTGAATATGAAACCCCAATTTTTAGAGCAGTCTATAGCTACTTATACTTATGCCTCCTCCTAAAACCTTACTATCTTCCACCACGACATACCAAATGCTCTAAAAATCGGAATTTTCTGTGGGCCCACCATTAGTTCACTGTGCCTATCGAATGGACATGAAATTGTGATTTATAGAGTGCAATACAATAGCTGGGCTGCATAATGGTATAAATGGAGTATTTTACATATATCTCAAGAATGGGACCGCCAATTTTTTTAATTTATGGCTTAAACTGATTGTATTGGGATGCCCTAACGATCCCCCAAAGAATTTTGAATTAATTTTGTGCCAGCATTTTGGTCATTTTGTTGATAATGGGTCCCTGATTCGTCAAGTTCATCGCCATAAGGTTCACGTTGTCGGTGAGAACCTATGGGATAGAATGAGCGAGAAAAAAAAAAAGTCATAGAACACAACACACCTTCCACGTCCTGTACATCCAGAACAAACGCCTGCCCACCTAAAATGCCCTCTGTCCCCACCTCTAGTGATACCTGAGTCACCTCCTTCGCGAGAGTCGACAGCTGGGCTACCATGGAATTCACAGTCATCTTCAGATCGAGCATCTCGCCCTGCACATCGACGTTCACAAGTTTCCGATGTCGCCCAGCGCCACAGCTTTCGTCACTTCTGAGATGGAACGCACTTGATCCGTTAAGTTGCTTGCCATTTTCTGGAGAAGGAAGGGGGCGTGTGTTTACAGAATCACAAGAAAGTAGAACAAACGCACATTAACATTCCTCGTCGGGTCGGCCCAAGTGCCCTGCACCCCTTCGACCCTAGCTTGACCACCGAGTATTCCCTGAGTCCCCACCTCGAGAGCAACCCTCGTAACCTCACTCGCAAATGCACTCAACTGGTCCACCATAGAATTGACAGTTCCTTTGAGCGTTGCCATCTCCCCCTCGACAAGTATCTCAATCTTCTGTGTAAGGTCGCCCTTGGCTACAGCGGTGGTGACATGAGCAATCGAGCGAACTTGATCGGTTAAACTTGAGCACATTCAATTAACCTTTTATGAGAATGAGATAAGGCAACCGTACATCCGCTCAAAAACTCCACTTACATTCCTGACAAGCTCGAACCAAACACCTTCCACGTCTGGAACATGCGCTTGCCCCCCGAGCTTCCCTTGACTGCCTACTTCCAGCGTCACCCTCGTCACTTCCGCCGCCAACGCACAGAGTCGCACGACCATACCGTTCACGGTGTTCTTCAAATCTAAGATCTCGCCGCGGGCATCCACTTCGATCTGCTTGGACAAGTCTCCTAGTGCGACTGCCTTGGTGACTTTTGCAATCGACCGGACTTGACTAGTGAGATTAGCGGCAAGGTTGTTGACTACGCCTGTGAGTTCTCGCCAGGTTCCTTCGACGTCGAGGACAAGAGCTTGTCCCCTGAGTTTACTAAATAGTAATTCTGCATGGTGGCAAAAGATCACTCACCCTTCTGTGCCGACCTCTTGACTGACTCGAGTAACCTCCTTAGCGAACTGTCCCAATTTATCAACCTATGTACAATATAATGGTAGCGTACAATGGAATTATGATAGAGTAATTCGCACCATAGTATTGATAACGTCTTTGAGTTGGACCATGACAACGCCCTGTACTGGCACGGTTATCTTCTGAGATAAGTCACCCCTAGCGACGGCGTTACAAACACGAGCGACATCTTGGACTTGTGCATTGAGCAACCGCAGCTCCTCGACGGCACTCATCCCGCTCTCGAATGCAACGGAAGACAAACCGACAAAAGGGTCGGTGTACACATGTCTCATGGTGGTGGTGTCGGTGGTGACCCTCCCGCAGGTCGGGCAGGTGGAGTGATGTCCATAGGAAGAGGCCGGCGCGGAGGCTGTTGTGGTGTAAAGGTATCGGGTGTGCTTGGTTGGGGCAAAGCTTGTGAGGTTTTCGAGGGAGATATGTTCCGGGCAGCCATTTGGGGGTGGACAGGGGATGGTGGATGGATGGTCGTCATCTCGTGGTTCCATTTCGACGTCCTGTTCGGTGGTGCCATTATTGTTGCTTGGATGGGACTCACCGTTGGCGATGATGTGATGATAGATAGAATGCGGTGAAAGCTCGTTGGTGAAGGAGGGTATATCACCCACACTTCGTCTCTTTTTCATATCTGTTCCGTTCAATTGCCAGCTCTCGGACGCTTTAATGGAAGCAAGCGTGTCTTCTGCAGTGTACATCCGTCTCGCCATTGCACTGAGCGACCTGAGGATGATATCCATCTGTTTATCTGTGGGGCCATCGTATCTGGGGATTGGAGCCTCCGAAGGACCAAGCTCATAGATGGACAAGAGAGCGACAAGATACGGGAGAAAGGTTGAAGACGATGGTGATTGATTGTCGACGATGTTGGTCATCGTCAACGACAGCGAGGAGGAGGAGGGTAATAAGCTCAACACGTGCAGAACCGTTTCCTCATCTTATCTCTCACCATGTCTTCCAATTCCAAACCTCTCCTCAATCAACGCACAAAATCCTACGAATTCTTCGGTCCTCCGGGCGCCCTTTTCGTCACCCTCTCCGTCCCCTTCACAACCTACTTCCTCTACTTTGCCTGCTCAGAGCATTCAGGTGGTTGCCCACCCCGCCTCCCACTCGAGACACTCAAACACAGCCGGCCTTGGCTCTGATTCTGCCTGTTTATCGGACTGTACTTTTTGAATAACTCGTATGACTTTGTGTACAGCTGCAGTTGACAACGAGGAAAAAAACAGGGGCAATTGTCTTTGAACCGGCTGCGCAATGAGTTGGCCAAGAGGATGATACGGACCTCCAAGATGATCGTTAGATGATCCACCTTCTTCTCGTTCACGAATCCGGGGGAGGTCTGCAAGGCCCGCACCATAATCAGATCAACCAGACATTGTCCGATATTTGCATGCTTACCTCCATCTTCAGAGCAGCCAGAAAACGTACCGAGCTGCCATGTGATAATAGTACCCGGGATGCTGCAATGCATGACTCGCATTTATCCCAGCGTTGGCTTGGATGGTCAAAGGTACGGAAGAGCGTGAGGTGGAGGATAAGGATACAGGGGCGGGGAGATGAGATTGGATGGTGAGTGTGGATTGCGTGCCCTGCTCGAGTAATTCGGCAAAGACACGGTATCTGGAGTATCGAAAATACTGTTTGAAACTTGAGGAGTGACGAGGAAAGGATGATACGCAACTGTCTTGCCATCCAGCTCCAAAACTCGTACGTCTCTTCACCAATCCCCCAACCACGCGAAAAGTCGGCAAAGTGGCGGACGTGGGTATTGTGATGCGAGAGCGCAAGCGTGTGCTCGTTATTATAAAGATAGAGCTTTGAGACCTGAGATCGGATGAGAATTTTCGAGGACATTCTAAATTTTAGGCCGAGATTGCTAGATAGAGGGATTTACCTTCACGTTAATACAATCTGCAAGTACCTTGGCCTCCGCCCAACATTTCGTGCAAGGTGGGAGAATCGCCGTGGAGCCAAACATGACAATAAGCATGGCGTATGCATCCTGGTAATGTCTGAACTCCGGTAAAGGGGGAAGAGAAGGAACAAGAAGATAACACGTACTTGAGTGCAACCTCGTCTTCGCCTCGGAACTCTGCAAAGCATGCCATCTTGTACTCATAGCGCACAGTCCACCCCTCAGGACGTAGCGGCCTTGCTGTCCCAAGAGGTGAGTTTGAGATATGGCTAGATCCTGATTGTGTGTGGCGGTTTCGTTTCCGGCGTACACGTTTCGAGTGATTGGTGTAGTACTCCAGTGCGGGTTCGTACAAGGCCTGCTGCAAGCTACAATATGGTTTGTGCTGATCGTCCGACAATAAAAACGCAAAGGTTTTGGTGACATGATAGGGAAACAGTGCACTTTCGTCGCATAATTGATGGTTGCAAATGAAAAGAGGTGTACCTCTGTACGAAATCACCGAGTTCTGACGGGCTTACTGGGCTCAGGACAAAGAGCGCCGCGCGTGACGCTCTGTCTCCGGATGTAAGTGAGACGTGCATCCAGTAACCAGTCGTCTATTGGCAATGAGGTGAATATATTGAAGAGAAGCAACAGGAACTCACCTAGCATGCGTCGTGTGGCAGTAAGAACAACTGTGAGCTTTATGCCACGCTCGCTTGTGCTCTTCTTGCGCCCGCTGAGAGTTCAGAGTCCTTACGCCGCTCCTCATCTGCCCTTTCGCGTTCTCGGTCTGGATCTGGCCAGTCAAGAGGTGGACGAGGAGTAACAGATGGTAGCTCAAATATACGAAGGAAAAGGACAAAGACGCTTGGTACCAGCGTAGTGTGCTTGCAGGTCCAGGTGGGCGATGGGGCCATCAGGGAAGGGGGGTGACGTTGGGGTCAGTGGGGACAAGGGGTGTGCCGTAAGGTACTGCGGGTCATCTGGGGTGAGTTTTCGAGGGGGGAAGCGAACGGACTTGTCAACAAATACGACATGGAAAGACTTGGACTTTTCAGGCTGATATTGCGGGCCTGCGAGTAAGGAGAGCATCACGAAGGCGATGGGTTAGAACTGTGAATTGATCCTGCTGTTTCTCTGAGGAAATATCCAGGCCAGTGACAAACATGACGGGAGCCAGCTGTGACCTACATGATTGGAGTTGGTTCTTGACCATAGTAACAGATGAAGCATAAGAAATGGGTTGTATCATTTCACCACTTCAATGAAGCGGTGAATTGGGTCAGTAAACCAAGGGTTTATAATTCAATTATAAACACGAAGTCCAGCCCAAGGCCAGATAACACAAACACCACTATTCCAGTGGTCCAAGCCCCAGGCTGCAAAAATAAGATATGACAGGAACAATTGGCAGTCCAAGCCAAGCCCGGATAATGCAAATACTAATCCAAGGGGGTCCAAGCCAAGCCCAGATAACCCAAAGGACGATTCCATATCACAAATTATATTGCGACACCCAGGAAATGAACCTGGAAGTGGTGTAAGGTGTATGAGGCAAGGGAAATGTTTCAATCTTTAGCAAAAGAAAAGAAAAGAAAGAAGGAATGAAGAAAAAATTCAGACTAAAAATTGCGTACTGCAAAAGAAAACAGTGAACAGTCAGGTCAAAGTGGTAAAATTGTGAACATACTGAATCCGATGAGTTACCGTGAATGAACGGGCATGTTTGCCCATTCGTTTCATGCGCCCAGGCTCGTCTCAGTCGTGCCTAGGGTGGGGACGAGGTCGTGGGGGGTCGGGATGCGGTTGAGCAGCGAGGGGAGGTGGTGGGTGGTGGTGGTCGGGCACCACGAGTGACCGCGAACAAACGGGCATCTCTGCCTGTTCGTTCCGTGCTCTGTGCGACTTGCTAGGTCGCCCCGGTCGTGCGTGGGATGGGGGCGAGGGCATGGGGGGTCGGGATGCGGTTGAGCAGTGAGGGGAGGTGGTGGGTGGTGGTGGTCGGGCACCACAAGTGACCGCGAACAAACGGGCATCTCTGCCCGTTCGTTCCATGCTCTGTGCGACTTGCTAGGTCGCCCCGGTCATGCGTGGGATGGGGGCGAGGGCATGGGGGGTCGGACGCGGTGGGACGGCGAGGGGTGGTGGTGGTAGTGGTGGTGGTCGGGCACCACGACTCACCGCCAACGAACGGGCATCTCCGCCCATTCGTTTCGTGCCCCAGTCGAACCTCTGGTTCGTTTTGCCCGTGCGTAGGGTGGGGGTGAGGACGTGGGGGGCTGGGACGGGGTTGAGCAGCGAGGGGGGGTCGTGGGTGGTCGTGGTCGGGCACCACAACTCACCGCTAACGAACGGGCGGAGATGCCCATTCGTTTCGTGCCCCAGACGAACCAGTGGTTCGTTGCGGTCGTGCGTAGGGCGGGGGCGAGGGCGTGGGGGGGTCGGGACGCGGTGGGACGGCGAGGGGTGGTGGTGGTGGTGGTGGTTGGGCACTACGACTCACCACCAACGAACGGGCATCTCCGCCCATTCGTTTCGTGCCCCAGTCAAACCTCTGGTTCGTTTCGCCCGTGCGTAGGGCAGGGGTGAGGACGTGGGGGGTTGGGACGGGGTTGAGCGGTGAGGGGGGGTCGTGGGTAGTCGTGGTTGGGCACCACAACTCACCACCAACGAACGGGCAGAGATGCCCGTTCGTTTCGTGCCCCAGACGAACCAGTGGTTCGTCGCGGTCGTGCGTAGGGTGGGGGCGAGGGCGTGGGGGGTTGGGACGGGGTTGAGCGGCGAGGGGTGGTGGTGGTGGTGGTGGTCAGGCACCACGAGTCACCCCGAACGAATGGGCAGTCATGCCCATTCGTTTCGTGCGCCTGGGCTCGTCTCAGTGGTGCCTAGGGCGGGGACGACGTCGTGGGGGGTCGGGATGCGGTTGAGCGGTGGGGGGGAGCAAGGGAGCACCCCCAGAAAGGGCACGTCTGCCCATTCTGGGGGTGCTCCCTCCACCGCTGGTCTGTCAGCCGTATGACCCAGGCGGCCGTGTCGGTCCTTCAGAGGGCGGGGTCAGGGTTGTGGGTGGTCAGGGCGGGCGTGGTGAAAGGTGAGTGGTCGGGGTGGTGGTGGTGGTGGTTGGTGGTAGACAGGCACAGCCAAGCACCACGAACGAATGGGCACTATTGCCCATTCGTTTCGTGAACCGTACGACCCAGGGGGTCATCTCGGTTGTTCGGAGGGCAGGGTTGCGGTCGCGGGGGGTCAGGACGGGGTTGAGCGGAGAGGGGTGGTGGTGGTTGGGGGTGGTCAGGGGTGGTCGGGCACAGCGAGGTACCACGAGCGAACGGCCGATAGCGCCTGTTCGTTTCGTGCACCATACAGCCCATGGAGTTGTCTCGGTCGTGTGTAGGGCAGCGACGTGGGTGCTGATAGGTGAAGGGGGGGAGTGAGAGCGGTGTTGCTTACACATGTGGGTCATGTGATTCAATGACTTTACGGGATATAAACCCGGTATCCCAGGTTACAGGATGTTACAAATTGTTACAAACTGTTACATTATGTTACAATTTGTTACAGGTTGTTCTTTGGGATTCAATCCCGACATTCCGGGTTACACCATGTTATGGTATCCGGGATTGCATACTCGGGTTATTCCAGTTACTCAGGTCCTATGTATTATTTACAATACTATCAACCTTCTTATCCTTTCCACTTCCAGTTGGATATTAGATACCTCTGGAATGAACACATTAATTTTTAATATTAAGTTGTATTACATATATACATGGAATTGAGATCGGGTATCCCAGATAACCCGGAATGATATAGGATGATTCTGTAATCATTGCCATAAATGGCAAGAACAAACGAACGAACGAACGAACAATGTCCATATTGAGTATTATGCCAGTTCATTTCATGCACTGTATGACCCAAGGGGTTGTCTCAGTCCTTCAGAGGGTGGGGGGTCTGGGTGGGGTTGAGCAGTGAAGGGGGTAGTAGTGGTAGTAGTCAGGCATAGTGAGGTATCACAAATAAACCAGTATAACCAGTGGTCCCGGCTTTGATACTGAACTCACCGGAACTGCCTTGGGCAGTCCCTACTAAATGAACAGGCGACCTTGGGCAACCCCTACTAAACGAACGGGTGACCCCAGGTGGCCCCTACTAAACGGACAGGCGGTCCCCGGCGGTCCGTAAGTAATGAGACACCCTCTTTGCTGACAAATAGTGGAAAGTTAATCACATGTCATATTAGTAAGCAATTCAGTTGATTGTGAGCAGGCGGCCCAACCCCCCCCCTCCTCCTCGTCCAGGTTCGTTCTTGAAAGTGGCTGCTTAAAATATTATGAAATCCAGCAGCATTAGGAATGATGTGTATGGGTATAACATGTATGAAAATTGGAATTTATCAACTGTCCGATAATGTGATATGAGCCCCGGAATGCAGAAAATATAAGAAATCCAGGTTTCAGATTGTGAGCAGGATATCTCGGGATGTAATGCATCCAGAGATGTGATAATTGGCATGGAGGGTGCTAGATATATGGTAAATATATCTAAATAGTTATTTCCTAGGGGGACAGGGTATTCAAGTGGAAAAGGCCAGGCGACCCATGGGCTGCCTGACACACCTTCAACCTAGACTAAAAAGATTGTAAAATCAAGAACTCAGGAATGGGTAACACCACCTTTCTGAAAATATTAGGGTACATTACTCAGATGCAGAGGTATGTTCTATGAATTTATGGATATTTTTTATTATACAGGGTTTTGGGGTCGCCTGGGTAATACATCGGATCTTCCGATGTGATGTTCAATAAGCTAGTTACTACTCACTTCCTTCTTCTTCTTCTTCACCTACTTACTGACTTCGTTGCTCCTAACCTACTGACTTCATTATTCCTTGCTTGCTTTATTATTACTTACTTACTTACTTCTTCAACTACTCGCTGACTTAGTTGTTCCTTACTCCTTACTTACTTCCTTACTGACTTCATTGCTTCTTATCTACTAACTTGGTTGTTCCTTACTTGCTTTGTTATTACTTACTTACTTCTTCACCTACTCACTAACTTAGTTGTTTCTTACTTACTTTCTCACTGACTTGGTTGTGTCTTACTTACTTCCTCACTGACTTAGTTGCTCCTTACCCACTGACTTGGTTGCTCCTTACTTACTTGGTTGTTCCTTACTCACTTCCTTATGTCAGTGAAAGTATCCCCAACTTGCAAAAACATTGCACCCCCAACTTGTAAAAACATCGGACCACCCCCTGTACTCCAAATAAGGAAGGTCACCCTGAGTAAGCAAGCAAATAAGGAAATACCCTAAATTCAAAAAAAGCGGAGGGTGACCTATTTCCTTATATATCCGGAGAGTATCCTCTTTTCTGAACAGAATCATATCAGTTGGAGATATACCCCCCCATACCCCAAATGGTCCATAACTTAGGATTTTTGTATTCCCCACCTCTATGACACTGGGGCTATTGATTGAATATAAAACCCAGATTTTTAAAGAGCTCTGTGATAAGTTGGAGATATACCCCCCCATACCCCTTATATCACTGATTGCGGTACCCCAAATGGTCCATAAATCGGGATTTTTGTATTCCCCACCTCTATGACACTGGGGCTATCAATTGAATATAAAACCCCGATTTTTAGAGCAGTCTATAGCTACTTATACCTATGCCTCCTCCTAAACCCTTACTATCTTCCACCACGACATACCAAATGCTCTAAAAATCGGAATTTTGGGTGGGCCCACCATTAGTTCACTGTGCCTATCGAATAGACATGAAATTGTGATTTATAGAGTGCAATACAATAGCTGGGCTGCATAATGGTATAAATGGAGTATTTTACATATATCTCAAGAATGGGACCGCCAATTTTTTTAATTTATGGCTTAAACTGATTGTATTGGGATGCCCTAACGATCCCCCAAAGAATTTTGAATTAATTTTGTGCCAGCATTTTGGTCATTTTGTTAATAATGGGTCCCTGAACCAGTCCCAGAGAGGTCATAAGGCTCTGTAGAGTGCTGCCTAAGGTGGAAGGGGCTGCTATCTCCATAACAGCCTTTGCAACATCTGTAATTCTTGACACCTCAGGTTCTGATCTGGAGCAGCATAAGAAGCATTGAGTTGGGAAACAATCTACCCCAATGTCAGCAATGTAAGGAGGTAAATTGTACAACATACATTTTGCATCTTGTATTCCTTGCAAATGTGCTTCCTACTCTGTGAAAAATCAATCAGATGGATCTCACCACTGTGAGTTCATATAATATTCCAGGGCTCAAAGTCATTATGCACTATTCCAACACTGTGGAGGTTTTGCACCAGCTTGAATAGTTGGTGTCTAGGAAATAACCTCATGTGAATGGAGAGCAGTTACTTCAGTTATTTTTGTCACTCACCACTCTGGGGTACTTAACTCATCCCAGTTATTCAAGACACCATCATGTAGTTCAAGGATAAGAACATCCATACCATCACCCTCAAATGCCCTATAGCATTGTGGAGCAATGCAATCCTGCAATTTCCCAGATTGGTATGCCTTCTCTAAAGTTAGGTAGATGGTGAACTCATTATGGAGCTGTTTCCGGCTGTCTGCATCAGCAGGGCATAGCTCCTCAACAATCTTGATGGCAAACAAAAAACTGCTGCCATCAAAATGACATTGCCAGACGTCGCCAGTCGACCCAGACCCCAGCAAGCGTGTCAGCCATAGGCGTAATTTCCTGACCTTGGCGCACTGCAGAAGAGTGAGTGTGTTGCTTGACACTGAGTGGAGGTATACCCAAACTTGGAAGGATTCAGGGGAGTTGGGAGAAGATGAAGAGAGCTGAGAATACATCAGTGAGACAAGTGGCAAAGAATGGTGAATGAATGAACCATTAGCCCAGGATTGGCATTGTCATGAACAGCACAAGTATGGCTGCAAGTCATCAGAGGACCCATTGAATTTCCATTACTTGATCCACCCCAGTATGTTCCTGAATTATTGTTGTCGTCATGTTCCAGTAAAGGACCCATGTCCACTTCTTCAATAATGGTATCCAGTTCCATGGTGGGATTAAATGCAGACCTCTCAATGGGAACGTTATTGACAAGGGATAAAATTGCACCAATAAATGCTCGAAAAGGCACTGAGGAGTCTTGAATGCTGATTTTTGGCAAGTATGCAAGAAAGGGGTGATTGTCATCTGTCACTAGGCAGTACACAATCCAGTAATTGTGGCACGTCAGAAATAGCCACTCCAACTTTCTCAGACCCAGATACAAAGCCGCCTATGGAAATCTCCTTAGTCTCGACTTTCTAACTAGCAAGGGATAGTCACCTTTGTGAGAATCTTTGGCACTAGGGGTCGTTTAGTTCCCCATGTCAACTCAAAGCCACGTGGCAGTAGCAAATCGCCAACTCTCTTCATGACCGAAGGTGATTTTGCTTCAGTGAGAATTGTCGTTTCATCATCCAGCATCACAACATAGTCAACCCTAGAGCCAGTTCCTTCGACCATGTCTTCGGTAATGGTTGAAAATCCGTGTTGGTTGTACACCCACAAGCACTTTTTTGCAGCTGGGTGGAAGAACATATCAAACAACTTCCGGCTCTGTCCATTCCGAATTGATTAGCCTTGGATGAGGGGTTGGGTTTCTTAAAAGCATAATTACCTGAGCTTCACTTGGATTCGATTTCCACTCCTTATCCTCTATGCCGATCTCGTTGATGTGTACTTTGGGTGAAAAACTCTTCAACAGATGTTCTCTCTCTACATCCCCTATAGGAGTGTCTTTAAGGATATCCTCGAGGACGTCGCAGAGTTTTTGAAAAAGGGTGTTGTCTCGCACCGCGTGCTTGGCTTTCCATGGAACCCCGAGCAATCCAACTTGGATGAGAGATATTTCGGTACTGACAGTTAGATGTTCTTTAGGATCAGGGAATGGGAACTTGGCATGATCTAATAAAAAATCGTGGAATTTACCCATGATTGCGCGGTGTCGGGGTTAGGTCAAATTTTTGTGACCATCTGCGATGTGCCGACCACTTACGTCGGTGAGTAAAATCACACGCGGTTTCATACTGTCGAAATTGAGACTCGGCTTCTTCATCCCACAGCTTTCCTTTTTGAGCACATGAGCTCACCGTCGTCGATGGCGTCAGAGGTGAGGTCTAAATCTTGTCCACTGGAGATTGTTGCTGGCATGTTGGATGTGGAGGCAAGAGTAAGTGTCAGGGACAAGAAAGAAGGGGAAGGGGAAGTTATCGCTAGGTACACGATTGTCACATCGACACTGAATCACCACCGAACTCAAGACTCTCCCACTCCAATACGTTGCCCAATAAGTTCGTTACATCATGAATAACTATAACTGATCCGATGTCCAGGGATCATTCTCAGCCTTATCATTGCGAAGGGCCGACAAGTCCATGCCACTTTTCGATGTTCTCTTGAGCAGTGCCTTCCCAAGACTCACCTTCAACCATAGCCGCTTTCCAGTTCGGTTGCTCTGCAAACGAGCGTTTAAGGGATTCCAGTTTGGCAGGGTTCGCAAATGGGTTGGTGAACGTCAATGTTTTGCGGGGTTCAGGAGCCAGTTTCATCTTGCGAAATGACTGTTGCTGCGAAATTCTATCTGATGTGGTGGGTCGGTTATGTGCTGAGGGTTGTGACAGCAAACAGGTGCCTTCGCGCATGACCGAGTCGCCTCCATCATTGTTGTCGTCGTCCCCGTCACCATCCTTGCGGCCAATGCCTTCACGCATGACTGAGTTGCCTCCCGCATCATCATTATCATCGTCATCGTCCCCGTAATCATCCGAACCAGGGGCAAGCTGAATCCATGTTTGCCATGGAATGGGTAAGGGGATCGGTCGGTCCGGGGCCAATGGCTGAAATCCCCGAACACGCATCTCATGAATGAGGAAAGCGCCATGGAATGGCATACGCGAACTGGCTGGGAATAGCTGAACAGCGCGACCATGAAACGGCTCCAATTGAGCACTTCGAGATTGATTGATTAAGACGAAGCGTTTGGCCTATAAAAATGTGCGAGCAATGAACAAAGGGAAATAGGAGGGGAGGAAGGGGACTGCAAGAGAGTACACAGGGCAACACACCTGAGGTGCCCAGCGGATGTAAAAAAAGAAAGAGTCAAATAGTGCATGATGATTTTTGCAGAGAAGAATCCCATTGCGAGCTTCGTGTTGAACGGACTTGGCATGAGAGGGAATGAGTTGCTTCTGGCGCAACACCTCCCACTGCGAAATGAAAGATATACACGATGCTGCTGGGATGATGAACTCACGGTATCACCCTCCACTCTAGGCACAATGTGGGCATGATCAAGGAGCGGCCATGAAGAGGCACCACAAACGATACATCTCCCGCGGTCGCGATCGTCAATCCCAATGTTAAACGCCTCGGTCGCAGATATTTGGGAGATAGAGTTGATGGAATATGTGAATGGAAGGCCCTGGAGTAGATTGAATGCAACAGGAGTCCATAACTCCTCAGACATGGTGAGAAACTGGCGTAGACAGGCGGAGTTGTAGCACTTTGGCTACCACCACAAGCTTGAGAGGTCCAGATAAGAGCTGCAATGGCCTCCGATCAGCCTTCGTTCAAAACCCTCCTTGGCAAACTCGTCAAGACTCCGGAGTATTTCACTCCCAACGACCTCAGGCTCGCCCTCAACTACTTATTCGCGCCAGAGTCGGTCGATCCAACTCAGGTTGGCGCCCTCCTAACAGCTTTACACATCAACCGCATCGAGCGAAGACCTGAGTCGCTCGCGGCTGCCGCTGAAGTACTGCGAGAGAAAGCGTTGAAGGCCTCGATCCAGGATAGAGCTCAAGATTTTATAGTTGATATCGTCGGAACAGGCGGTGACGGTCATAACACCTTCAATGTGAGCACAGCCGCAGCTATCGTCGCAGCGGGAGCAGGCGCGCGAGTAATCAAGGCGAGTGCCCAAACCATACTCGATAAACTGCTTTATCTTACACAAAAATAAAATCAGCACGGCAGCCGCGCATCGACCTCGTCCTCCGGATCCGCCGATCTCCTCCAAGCACTTGGTTGTCTCTTCATCGCCCCGAACGCAGGAACGCCCACGCCTATACCGCGCGTCCCGTTCACGTTCATCCTCGCTCCACACTACCACCCCGCACTCGCCTCCATCGCCCCCTACCGCAAAGCACTCCCCTTCCGCACCATGTTCAACGTCCTTGGCCCGCTCCTCAATCCTGCCCGGCCGCAGGGCATGGTTGTCGGTGTCGCCGAGCGCGAGATCGGTGCCACCTACGCGCGCTCGCTGAGTGACGGCGGAGTCTGTCGCGCCCTCGTCGTGTGCGGCGCGGAGGGCCTCGACGAGATCAGCTGCGCGGGCGATACCTGGGTGTGGGAGCTACGGGACGGGGTGATCACCGAGAGAACGCTCCACCCAAATAGTTTCGGACTACCTACCCATCCGCTCTCGAGCGTTGTGGGCGGGAGTCCGGCAGAGAATGCTGAGATGCTAACCGTCCTGCTCACTTCGGGTGAGGCTATCCCGGAGTCCTTGACGGCGATTTTACACTTTGTGCTGATGAATGCAGCCGCGTTGTTGGTCGTGGCTGGGCTGGTGGAGGATTACAAGCTTGCCACGGATATGGCATTGACGAGTATCACTTCTGGGAAGGCTTGGGAGGCTTTGGAAATATACCGCGCGTCCGGTAGAACTGCAGCAGAGAAGGTTTTGCCCTTGTAAAAGCTGTCGTAGATCGACGCCTGTAAAAAAGAACGTTACACTCTACAGTTGTCTAGGTTGAAAATCATGATATCCTCCGCGCCAATCGCCACCAACTCGTCCATAATACTTGCAATCTTATTCTTCTCAACCATACTACTAACCGCTGCCCAGTTCTCATCTTCTAGCGGGCTGATTGTCGGAGCCTTCCTACCAGGTGTGAGCGCTGTCGCGCTAGACAACTTTGCCCGCGGTATATTGTACTCGCATACGACATACTTCCGCGCGGCGACGACGCCCGCAATGCGGCTCGTAATGACATGAATGAGCGGGACGAGAGATGGATGCTTGGTGAGGCTGGATTTGATGAGGACAGCTTCGGTTTGGAGGAGGGTGGCTATCGGGTATAGACCCGCTGCACGCATGGTGTCTCCGGACTCTGAGAAAAAAAATTTAATTGTATTTTTATAAGGGGTTGTTGATTTCGAAACTGACCGACTAGGTCAACTAAAGAAGAAGAAAAAAATGAATCGCCCACATCAATGCCAGCTCCAAAAGAAATGCTTACCGATCCCATCTGCGAGCCCAAGCGAGCAGGCAGCCTCCACGCTCCCCCCAACATACTCAATCTTCGTCCTATCCTCCCCTATCACCCCCAACCTATCATCCATCTTCCCAAAATACTCCTCAGCGAGGACCTCGAAGCTGGTCACCACACGTTTACCCACGAGCTCCTCAACGGCCTTGATCGTACCGTTCTCGGGCACCTGCACCTGTAACGCGCACTTCCCAAAGCCCAGGCGCAGCACCTCCGTGACGTGCTGCTGCATCTGGGCTTCGAGAATGACGTCTTGGCCGGTAATGCCCAGATCGACGTTGCCCTTCCCTACGAAGGAGGGTATATCGGATGCAGGGAGAAAGATGCTACCATAAGTATTTCATAAGGTTAGAAAAGAGCGCGATCGGCGAGTGGTTACTCACAGGGCGATAGGATGGTTAAGAACCAGAGCGATGTCCAGCCTTTGATGTCGTCTGAACTGGATGTCGGCACCTGCATCATGTTCCCAAGCGCGTCAGTCGCGCAGCCCAGTGGGACCGAACGGCCATCAGACTGACCTGCTAACAACTCGAGACATTTCTCGTACAATCGTCCTACGCCATCATTCAGAGACTCTCAACGTCAACAGTTCCGACGAGTTACTCGCCTTTCTTCGGGATGGCAAACAGGAGACGACCGTCGAGAGAACCCAGGTCTAGAGGATGTATCAGTCCAAGGGCGACTCGTATGCCAGGTCTTAGATTCGAACGAACTAGAATTCATGGATGATAAACTTGATAGTCCAGGCTAATTGGTAAACACCCAGTGGTAACCATAGAATCCAAATATGCATTAATGAGTTTCGGATTCGAACTATACATTCACATCAACCGGTCTACGGAAATGAACTAAGAGAAGTATCATATGTAGGTTGGAGCAGAAAAGGGAGAGAGTGTGTTGAACCCGGCCGGGAGTGAGCGTTGCGAAAGGGGTAGGGGAATGGGAATGCAACAAGCCCGTGACCAGGCGCAGGATGGGATAAGAGGTGGAGTGAGGAAGACGGATACAAATGTTCTTTTGTTGCAAGAAATGTGCCGGTGCCAATGATATCGGAAGGGCGGCAAAGAAAAGAAAGAAAGAAGGGGGGGGGGTGAATGAGTTTGGAAGAATAAAAGCAAGAAAAATGCGAGTGCGTTGGTTTGAATGGTATCGTGTATAAAAATCTGAAGCTGCCAATGCACCGCTCTATACCACCAATGATAGAAGACCCATGCCAATAGCGGCACACGCAGTGCGCACACTGGTGCTCCAACTCCGTCTAGCAGCGCTGAGTACGAAGGCACCCTGGGCTGTGAAACCACCAGTGGGTGATGCCGAATTTCCGTCTGAGGGTGTGACGTTTCGGAGTAGTCGAGTGGGCAACATATTAGGCGTTGCCGACACCTGGAACTGTGGTGCGACAGGGGAGCCATCAAATTTGAAGAGATGCAACTTTGGGCCATCGGTGGGGTCCATGAAGATTTGCCAGGATTGGTAGTATTCAGTCTCGTTGTAATTTTGGATGAAATTAGAGACGGCGCCGCACGGATCTTGTACTTGCTGGAAGCCGTCGCCGAAAGGTGTCGCGGTGATTGAACCGTTGGGGTTGAGGATGTAGGTTCCGTGCACCCAGACAACGACGCCTATTATGCAAGTTGGTTGTGACCCTGAAATTGATGATTAATTGTGAGAGTAATAGAAAGAAAAGAAAAACCAAACCGTTCGAGTTGAAACGATATCTGGAGATTTCGTAAAAGCCGTCGTCGGTACTATGACCGGCGCTCATTCCAAAAAGTTCAAGTTTGGAAAGACTAGGATTTGCTCACAATGAATACGATTCGCCCGTCGTTGGGGGATATGTGAATGTTTCAGTAGCAGGATTGGCAAAACCCTTGGGAGGAATGAAGATGGAAAAGGGGGAGAAAGGGCGATAGTACGCACAGGACCGGTTAGGACGGCTCGATATCCAGTACTCCAAGTCCCTGAGATTGGGGTTGCGTTATGGAATGTGTCGTAATTTATTGGAACGCCTTGGCCGAAAACTGGTGTCGATGCGAGTAGAAGGGCAACGAGAGGGGGAATGATCATTGTGGATATCGGAGGACAATGGGGATACGGGCAAGGGTAGAAGGCTCTTCGGCGTCGAATATGGCGATGAAGAATGGTATTAATATGGTAAGGACAACGAGGAAAGGAATGGCAACGACGAGGACGACGTGATGAAACGGTGGTGTTATTATTGTTGTCAATTGTTTGTACAAAGTGGCGCCAGTCAACTCATGGTCAAAACTACTGGGCGACAATGTTTCGTCGCGACCTCTCAACTGATCCCCCACCTTGTCATATATCATACCTGGTAAAGGTAGCAGACACAAAAGTCTCTGTTTCTGCCTGATTACCTGGTAAAGGTAATCAGGTGAAACAGAGACTTTTGTGTCTGCTAAAAATTTCTGGGACTCACCCCCTGAAAACTAAACATTTCACTGGGTGGGCACTGTTTTTGACAGCAGCATTTTAGCTTAAGTGCTTCATCGATGTGATGAAACCTATTCCTCATTTGGGGCTAAACAATGAGGCAAAAGTACTGTCGACATCCATCTCAGGAGTAGGATACCACCACGGTCTCTGTTTTAAAGCTGATTGAATAGTCTCTTGGCCAACTCGCCCGATTGAAGGCTTCCAAACACAACCGTGGCTGTTGCATTGGCGGCGCCATGTCCAACCCTTCCCAAAGTTGGTGCAAAATTCGATACACAGAACAGCCGAAAATGTGGAGTGGAGCAATGTGATCATCTTAGCCTGTGATCGTAGATTATAAGCCCACCGGCATTCTGAGAGGCGGCTTTGATACTCTAGTGAAAGTTGTGTTATCGGAAGTGCGGATATCCGGTGTGCATGACATATCGCGTAAATATTCGTTTTGAACTGTTCATGGATGAGTGTCAGGTGTGAACATTACGTGGTATTGAGAATCGCATACTTTATCATTTATTTCGTTCTTCGCAAACGGGAATGTCAATCCTAATGTCAATCCTAATTCAACAAGGCGAGGGAAAGTATCACCAAACAGGTCTGCAGATGCAACATAGACGTAGGCAGGTATGTGGAGCACTTCAATGGCGGCGGTTGACTGTTGGATGAGATGAAATATGCCACAACCATAATCGGACTGGGCAACAGTCAGATCATTGTAGTCGCAGGTCAGATCAACTGTCTTTAGTGGTCGATTGGGAATCAGAGATGAAACCAGAGACGTTGGGCAGTGTAAATGTTGTAAATTGGGCAGCAACGATGGATCCAAAGCTGTGGACACTTTCGTTTGAAAGCGATACAGCCATGTTCTAACGCAGAGTGTGTGTAAGAAGGGCACCCGGGATAAATTGGAAAGGAGAATTGAAACGAATCGCGAATTCGAAGCCGACAGTGCAACTTCCAACACCTCTAGGTGGGGAACGCGTGGCTGTTTCATGAATACCTCAAGAAAGGTGTCATCGTCTGTATGCAACACACGAAGTCTCTGGGTTAAACAAACGAAATGGCAGAGGGGCTCCATAATGACGAGTGGGGAGGGCCTGATGCCAAATAATGCAAAAGACTCCAGCCTGAGTTGGACATTCTGAGGAAAAGCCAACCGGGGGGGGAAAATGACACGCGAGAATACAAGCGATGT
Organism: Porpolomopsis calyptriformis; assembly: GCA_951640195.1. Taxonomy (NCBI): domain Eukaryota; kingdom Fungi; phylum Basidiomycota; class Agaricomycetes; order Agaricales; family Hygrophoraceae; genus Porpolomopsis; species Porpolomopsis calyptriformis. The sequence goes on along the minus strand of OX621172.1, from coordinate 2,009,163 downwards.
CAGACTTGTCAATGCGCCCAAGGCTGTGAAGAATTCGTCCGTGACGCATACATTCTTCAAAGACAGAGACTGAATCGTATGCGGCATCTTCCCAGTCACTGCGAGAAGGAGATTGGCCTCCTCCAGGCAAAACCTGACCTGAATATTTCGGTGGGAATGCAATCTACATTCTTTGACATGCAGCATTCGTGCGCGTGCAAGTTGGTTATTCCGCACAAGCGCTCTGGCAAAACTACCAGGCGGCCGCCTTTGGTTTCGATCTAAAATCCACGTCTTTGGGGATAAAGATGAGGAGTGTGATATGGAAATTGATATGGTGTCGAGGAATATGGGCATGAATATGATTGCGAAGAAACGGCAGACCAGTGTTAACTTGGATAAGACATCCCGGTACTCCACCTTGTCCCCTTCCGAAGTGTGGAAAAGGCACAATTCTGAACCACACCATAGAGTTCTGGGTTGGATGATGTGGTCGAAAATACAGGAATACACATCTTCAGGGATATCTGGAGGTGACTTTCGAAGAGGCACTGGCATGATCGTGTAACCATTAGATATAGGTCCACAGGTAGAGTACTCACAAGATCGAGGCAACTTTTCAAACAGGAATCGGTGTCGGGTTGGTCGTAGCATGGTGAATGAACCGGAGAAGGCAGACTTAGTAGTTGTTGGTTTTGGATGAGCGTCAGCGCTCTGTAGATACTAGTCCGTGCACGCGTACATAAATACTTGTCGTTACCTTGTACTTCTTCACGTGTTTGCCTCACGAGCTCAACGAGGTGCAAACCGTTTCTCCAACAGTAGTCACTCCTTCCTTGGGGTGTAATTTTTGTTGGCCATCCTGAATCCTGCAGAGCGCGTCGTAGATCGATGGAATCAATCAAGTCCTTTTACAGTTGGTATCAACTCTTTCGCAATGGCTACCTCTAACTTTCGTGTATCCTACCTTTTCGCTGATTACACGAATTTACTGAATGCCGTGGCTGGTCGAGAGAAGCTGCGGATCATTATCACAGTGAAGTACTGACCACGAGCGTTATCGACCTTGCGTATACAAGCGCAGCGAATCAGGGAAACCACATGCACGCTCGTCAACTGTGCTTGAGGCAAGCGGGTGATTGATAATCTCATTCGGGGCAAGTCCTGGGTTTGTTCACGCACGCAACAAGGCCATGGATCTGTTACGCAGTAAAGACGCACAGCTGAGCATTGGAGCATGTACGCACAAGCCGTATCGTATCGATCAATCTTTCTTGAGGTCTCTTTGTATAATAAAGATCCGTTCGCCATCTTCTTTCGTCGTAGCCAGCTCAGAGACACCTTCGAAGCCTTCTAATCCATGCGAGCCGCGTCCTCTAGCGAGAACAACGTACATTTCCAAGCCATCGCCAACCTAATGGTGCCCCGTTTGTTCCTTGATCAAAAGATATGAATGCTAGAACTCTTACCTCGATATGTCGTTCCGTCGCGCCCGTGAACGAGTCGATGACAAGCGCGAGCACTGTGGGCAGAGGGAGGTGGCGAGGGTGTGATGTGCCAGGTAGAGGGGTTTGGTTCTTGAAGTAGATCTGTGAGGGGAGAAGTGTGAGTGATGTGCAATGGGAAGAGGTTGGAAAGAGGTTTAGACCTGATTGTCGAGGAAGGGTTGGAGGAGGGATTGGGCGGAGCCCGCTGCACGGCACGTTTCGCGTTCGTAGGAGCCTACGGGGTCAAAGGAGTATACTGCACCGGATCCTGCGATGAAAGGAATGAGAGAGAGGGGAGATGAGGGCAGTGAAGGACGCGTACCGTCTTCTTCGATGCCGCCGAGGATGTTGTAGACGTAGTACGGGAAGAAGCGGCGGTAGTAGAGCATCGTTTGGATGAGTCGGGCAATGGAGCGTAGTGGCATGTCCTTTGCGTGTGCGTGTCTGTACCACTGTATGCGAGTCAATAATGGCGTTTTCGATCGATGGAAGGAGGGACGGACCTCGAGACGTTGCTTCACCCTCTTGACGAAGATGTTGCCGTCGGCGGCAAACCCGTTGACAGCCAACACTGCACGGTCCGTTCTAGACGGGTGTTCCTTCTTGTAGACGGTGAGGCGAAGAAGAGGGGGAGGATGCTTACAGTCGGAAGACTTTGGGTGCATAGCGTGTTTGGATGTTGAAACCTGAGGTTTGCCTGGTGTCCCCAGCGATGACGGTGAAATCTGCGCCAGCGATGGCTAAGATGGTCCCTCCGTTGTCAGAGTATGGGTTAAATTGTCTCTGTTGGGGGTGGTCGAAGAAGGACATGGTGGTGACTGGAAGAGGATGACGCGTCTCCGACCACCACCATGCTCAGACATTTCCCGACACTACTCACACCTCGCCAAAAACCCCGTTTTTCTCTGCTTTCATGGTCAAGATCAATAGCCCTCTCATCACACTCTGCAGTGTATCGCTGTCGCCCAACCGCTCCTCGTTCCACACCGAGGATGCAATCATCTTTCACCACTCCAATGCTCGGTATGTGCTTCGCTACATAAAGAATACCACCGGGCTCCATTTGACCGACCGTCCCCCTCAGCCCGCTCCATGTTCATCCAGGTCGATGCAACACCGAACGAGGACTCACTAAAATTCATACCGGGCGTGACCGTCCTGGCAGAGGGCACCGCCGAATTTCTCGACACCCGAACCGCACTCACATCTCCATTGGCGGTGCGTCTCATGGGGGTCGAGGGCGTGAAGGCCGTATTCTACGGTCCCGACTTTGTTACTATATCCAAGGATGGCGAGTATACATGGGCTGTACTCAAGCCGGAAATCTACTCTATCCTTATGGAATTTTTCTCCTCTGGCCAACCATTGTTCCTGTCGGAGGAAGAGAGGATGGCTGCGGGCCCGCAGGATACCCGGATACTCGCAACAGATTCGGAGACGGTTGCGATGATTAAGGAGTTGTTGGAGACCCGGGTGCGGCCGACTATCATGGAAGATGGAGGGGATATCGAGTATAAAGGGTTGAGTGCGGATGGAATGGTGAAAATCAAACTAAAGGGAAGTTGCAGGGGTTGTTCGTCAAGTACGGTGACGATGAAAGGGGGAATTGAACGGATGCTGATCCATTATATTCCTGAAGTGAAAGGAGTGGAACAGGTTCGTACTAGAGTGATTTATCGCGAACTCTGACAACCGGTGATTTATAGGTGATGGACGAGGAGGAAGAGATTGCGTTGAACGAGTTTAGCAAGCTTGAGCGGCGGTTGTCGAGCAAGCAGCCCGAGTAAGTTTGTCTCTCGTGCATTATCAAGGCATCGTGACGGTTTGTGCAAATCCAGCATGGCCAAATACTTGTCGGTGTAGATTAAAATGTATTTACAAACCGCCTGTAACTAAACGACAACAGCATTTGATGATTCGGTTCATTCTCGTTCAGGTAGCACTCGTCTCTCGCCATCGTCGTTCGGCTGATCCGTGCCTAGAATCGTCAAGGAAAGACGCGGCTATCAAAGTGGTATGTCCCATATGACGACGATGAAAAGGTCGGTTCGGTATCACTCAGTCCCTAGCTCGGTTTTGAACGAACGAACAGCTTCGTCTGCGTGGGGAGGTACACAGACTGGTAGCGCCTCGGGACCAAAAGTACCAGTCCAATTTTGTTGAAGTGAGGCTCGTTTTTTCGTCTCCGTCTCTGACTTATTTTGCATCGAGTTTCGGAATTACAAAGTGGTCTACCGTCGCTACGCTGGCTTGTTCTTTTGCGTCTGCGTCGACGCGAACGACAATGAACTAGCATATTTGGAGGCGATACATCTGTTCGTGGAAGTTCTCGGTACGAAGGAATTCGTGTTCTGGGATGTTTCCCCAGACTGATACCCTGTTCCAAGATGCCTTCTTTGACAATGTCTGCGAGTTGGATCTCGTGTTCAATTTTTACAAGGTGAGTCTAGTCTGGTGATCTCGGTGATGAAATCATTGATGGGTCGGTAGGTATATGCCATATTGGACGAGATTTTCCTTGCCGGTGAAATTGAGGAGACGAGCAAAGACGTGGTGTTGTCCAGACTTGAAGAATTGGAAAAACTGGAATGAATCTTAGCGTGTAATTGATGGTGCACAGCCAATTTGATGGTAGCCGTTCTTGGCAACGTATAAAACCGTGATCCCTGCCCATCCCGGTTCCTTAGCTGGTCTCTTCCCCCCATTCCATTCCATTCGGTGCTGGACACCTTCACAACTCTACCCTTCCTCACGACCCTTAACGCTTCATCAACGCTTCATCATGGTTCGCACTACCTCTCTTTTCCTTGCCACCACCGCTCTCTGTGCCCTTTCGCCTGCTTTGGCCACTGCGTAAGCAATCCCCGCCTCGTCGTTATCTTTGTTCACCTGTAATCACAGCGTGGGTTACCAAGACACCCCTCGCTTCGCACACGTTCCGCGCTCCGTGTGCGTCTCCTCCCACTCGTCCTTTTGCTCACACCCCTCACGGTCTATTCCACAGAGGCGTCCAATCGTATTCCAATGCCAAATCCAATCCCGATGCGGCCACGTATCCTCCAAATTCACTGCAACGCCGTGACGACGATGTCTTTCCCCGAGACGAACTCAAAACAGACGAGGATAGAGTGATCGCTGATCTTGAAGCCCTCGAGCTCGATACCGCGCATCGTACGCACGCAAAGGACCTCAAAGCCTCTGAGCGCCGGTACGTTCGTGGCCTTTTTGTGATATAGTCGTATATTCACCCGCCACCATTCGGCTCGCCAGCCGCCATCGCAAGAAGCTCGGCCACCGTCACCACCGCGGCAAGCACCACCACCACCACGGCAAGCACCACCACCACCACGGCAAGCACCACAACCACCACGGCAAGCACCACAACCACCACGGGCGCAAGAAGCACGACAGCTACCGGCACAGCCATTGGCACAATAACAAGCACAACGACAAGAACCGTCACCAGAAATTTTTCAAAGCTAACCACCGAAACTCTGCCGCCATCAAAGCCGAAGAAACGAAAATCGTGGATGACCTTATGGAGCTGGGGAGGCTTGAAGCCCGCGATGAAAACCTTGCCACCCTCGGTGCCAGCCTCTTTAATGCCTTCCACAAGCCTCCCACCGGGACGGACCAGTCTAAGTGCGTCTCTTCCTCATTCAAAAAAAGAAAAAAATAACCAAATGCTGATTCTGGTTCTGACAAAACAGGACCTCAACAGCCTCGAAAGTTTCTACCAGCCAGCAGCCGTCCGCCCCCGCGGGAGCGGGATTGGCTAATCAAGCGAGCGGCAGCTCACAGACTCCTGCCCCAGCAGCCCCTTCTGCTCCGGTTGACCCCACTTCGTCAACGGGGGGTCCCAACCCGGCGGCGGGTCAGCAGCCCGGTGCACCGAGTGACGGTTCGAGTCAAGCAAATCCGGCGAGTGCACCACCCTTGCCTGCCGCTGCTCCTGCCGCTGCGCCTCAGACTCCTGGTAATAGTCCATTAACTCCACCCAATCTGGCTGGTGCTGGTGCTGGTGCTGGTCCCAGCTCGGGGGTGGACCCTTCGTCGAGCATGAGTGGTGCTGGGGGGATGCCGGGGATGGGCATGTGAGATGAGTTGGACAGATGGAGAAGAGATTGATTTAGTAGGGTAGAAGCTTCAGTAAATGTTGGTGAAATATATGGAAGTATTGGGATTTTAAATATCTGCTCAGCAAATGGATTCTTGCACCCAGAGGCTGTGAAGCCGTGTGCCAGCCATGATGCATGGTGCGTGCATAAACTTTCCAATGTCACGATCTGGTGTAATGTCGAGTTCCCCCACTCTTGGAGATGCGCCTTGGAAAGAGGCTGTGGGTGTCACCGAGAGTTCGCCAATGTTCGTCCATCGCGAACATCAAGACGACCCTCCCAGTTATCGATCCCTCCCGATGATGACTACTCTTGAGAATCTTCCAACGGATGTCCTACTGTACTTGTCAAGCTGTCTGACATTGGCTGATCTCCTGCGTTTCTTGTCGGTTCGTGGTCAATCCCACTCATCCTCGAGTTGTGTAAACCAACTATTGCTTTTGTAGACATGTTCCACATTTCGCAAAATCTCCCATATGCGTTCGGTATGGATCACTGCCCTAGAACAAACCCGTGCCAAGGGGCATATAGCATGTCCCATCCACTCCGATCTCTCCCGGCTGGACCTCCCCAGCCTCCGGCGGATTGCCTGGCACACCCACCGCCTCGCGCGCAACTGGAGCCAGAGTCATCCTCGCATACTCGGCATTATCAAGTCCGTGTCCGTAGAAAGCAACCACAACGCCATCGTCGCAGCCATCCCTGGAACCCATATCGTCCTGTGTTCAGACAGAAGTGGGAGTGATGATATTGACCGTTTATCGTGCTATGACTTCCAGGCTTCCCCTCAGCCTGCTAGTCTGCGTATTGGCATCTGGACTCTAGAAGCTCATTATGATCAATGTGGGAGGCATCTGATGGCTGTCCTCGCACAATCGTTCGATTTAAAGTTCGTTCTAAAGGTCCTTTCTGTCGAATATGGTCCCGAGAGGGAGACCATGCTCCAGGAAATATACCAGTATCCTGTGGGCAGCGAGAAAAAAGCGGATTACCATGCCGTCTTCGTCTCCCCTAACATTGTCGGAACTATCTTCTCGGATGAAGACACAAAACTCCGTTTACTTGCGGTCGATATGACCACTAACGCATCTGTCGAACTTCCAGTACTGCTCGAATATCCGATCGTAAGCAAATGCACTGTAACCCTTAATATCTCTACATTCTGACTTTGTTAACACAGCCGCCCAATTTCGCCATGCACTGCAGCGTTCTGGCTGGAGACACCCTCTACTTTGCCATCGAGGCCACCACAGAGTTCGAGTACCACATCTACCACATCAATATCCCTACCCTGTTCGCATCCACGAGCTTACCCCTTGGTGATGATGGCGAGGGGGGTGCCCTACCAGTAGCACCCTCCTTCGTCCACGACGCGTACGTGGACTTCACTCCGGATGACTGGGGTGGTCTAGCCTACTTTGACTTTGTGGTCCATTTCGGGAGTGAAGGCCTGACCCTCTCCTATACGAGATACCCCAAGTCGTATCACGGGCATATCACCACCACCTTCCATTTTGCACCTAATAATAACAACCCTGCCCATCCGTCTCTCATGTCTGACCCTTCACCCATCACGTCTCTCACAATACCCGGCCAGATCGTCCACTCTGCGCCCTCTGGCACATACAGAGCCCTGTTGATGGATGTTAGTGACCAGCCGGAGACTGAAGGACTATTCGCGGAGCTCCGCCTCATTCAGTTTGTGAGAGACCCTATCGCTCAAGTTCGTATCTGTACCCTCAGGATACCCTTCTATATCAACTTGGATGAGGCTGTCTCCGTGGCGATCGATGACTACTGCGGCGTAGTGTTTGTCTTGCATAAGCAGGGATTCTTGTTTGCGCTCCCTTATGCGTAAGGAACGGTATGTGGACCTCTTTTCATTCTGTCGATTGATTGAGACCCATCTGTCTTGAAAGTACAGTACTTGACTAATGCTGTTTCTGAATTTCAAAGACTGCCGAATACAAACCAATCTGTCCGGGGCGTTCTTGTGATTCCAAACCCTAGCGTAACACAGAAACAATTTACCCAACTGGAGGTATGGTTAAGCAAGTCCCTGTTCAACGTGGTATCCTTCAAGCTCTCTTTCCGTCCAATCCCACAACTCCTCTGCCAACTTCTCGTTCTTTGACTCTTTATCATGTTTCCCCAATACAGCAACGGGTTCATAATATGCCCCATTGACTATCTGTCCCTTTTGCGCAGTGGCAGCCCAAAGCTGATTCCATGCACCTTCAGCTGGTGGAACCACTTTCCCCCAATTAAACACGTAGACCAAACCCTTGTTCAACAGCGAGAGATTTCTGACTGCGCCAGTGGTAGCGACACCAGGGTACACAGAGATGGAGGTGATGTTTGGGTATCGTCGTGCCAGCTCAGAGGCATAGAGGATATGCGCCAGTTTGCTCTGCCCATACCGTAGCCAGACACTCGACAGTATGGCAGCTTGCGTGGTGCGAAGTTCTTTGAATGCAATGCCACCTTTGGGGTGATAGTGAGAGCCGATGGAAGTCAGGAATATGATTCGAATGTCGGAATTGGGGATATCTGCAGATCGGAGGAGGATTGGGAGGAGGAGCTTGATGAGTAAAGCATGCCCGAGATGGTTTGTACCAAAGTGCACTTCATATCCATCCGTTGTTAATCCGGCAGGCAAAGCTATGGCACCCGCATTGCACATGAGAATGTCGAGGCGTTGGTGGTGGGTAGTGAATTGCTCAGCTGCCTTCTGAATGGAAGTGAGAGAGGCGAGATCGCATTCGATGAATGTGATGTTGGCATCAGGTGTTGTAGCCTTGACCTTGTTGATAACGGCATCAGCTTTTGAAGAGTCTCGTCCACTGAAATATATGTGTTCTGGATGGTGCTTTGCAAGGGCAAGGACAGATTCACTGCCGAGGCCGCCTGTTCCTGTAATGCAACGTCAATGATAGGCAGAAAGATTCAAATGGAGAACTGGAACCTCCGGTAATGAAAATGACCTTGCCAGCAAGATCAGGGATGTCCTCGGCGGGATCGAATTTTATTCCCTTCATGGGCGTGAGGTTGTAAGCTCTCAGTCAGACATCACTCGATTAGTCATTAGCAAAATGCAATTCCCTATCTAACGCGTCTTGGGATTCCAAACCCTGGCGTAACCTCAGCATTTTCCTTTGAGCAGCATTTCCGCTTCACAGTACTCCCCGTGGGCTTGATAGATTGATGCGAGGTTGCTTGTCGACCTAAGTGTGGCAGGGTGGTCGGCACCCAGATACTTCTGATTGATCGCTAAGATCCCCCTAAGGAGTTCTTTTGCCTCGTTGTACCGCCCTTGGGAATCATAAACAGATGCGAGGTTGTTGATTGATAGGAGTGTGGAGGGGTGATGTGCACCCAATTGGTTTTCTCTGGCTGCTAGCACTAGCTTATGGAGTTGTTCCGCCTCGTTGTACCGCCCTTGTGAATCATAAACAAACGCAAGGTTGTTCATTGATAGGAGTGTGGATGGGTGGTCAGCACCTAGATGAATCTTTCTGACTTCCAGGACTTGCTTATAGAGTTCTTCTGCCTCGTTATACCGCTTTTGTGAATCATATACAGACGCGAGGTTGTGCTTCGTCAACAGCGTATCTGGATGATTGGCACCCAAATGTTTTTCCATGACCGTTAGGACTTGTTTGTGGAGTTTTTCTGCCTCACTATACCGCCCTTGCGAGTCATAGACAGAGGCAAGATTGTTCATCGACGTGAGAGTGGATGGATGATTGGCACCCAGGCGCTTCTGACTGACCGCTAGGACTTTCTTATGGAGTCTCTCCGCCTCATCATACTGTCCTTGGGAATCGTAGACAGATGCAAGATTATTCATCGATAAGAGGGTGAACGGGTGGTCGGCTCCCAGATGCCTTTTGCTGACCTCTCGGACCTGCTTGTGGAGTTCCTCCGCCTGACCATACCACCCTTGGGAATCATAGACAGCTGCAAGGTTGTTCATTGATAAAAGTGTGGACGGGTGATCATCGCCCAGGTGTTTCTTGCTGACGGCCAGTGCCCGCTTATGGAGTTCTTCTGCCTCGCTATACCGACCCTGTGAATTATAAACAACCGCAAGGTTATTCATGGATGAGAGTGTGTCTGGGTGATCGACACCCAGACGCTTCTCACTGATTTCTAGGACCTGTTTTTGGAGTTTTTCTGCCTCACCAAACCGCCCCTGTTCATCGTAAACAGATGCTAGGTTATTCATTGATAAGAGCGTGGATGGGTGGTTGGTACCCAGGTTTTTCTTCCTGACCTCTAGGACCCACTTAAGGAGTTCTTCGGCTTCACTATACCGCCCTTGCGAGCGATAAACAGACGCGAGATCGTTCATTGAGCGGATCGTGCTCAAGTCTTCCAACCCCAGGTTTTCTTTGTAACATCCAACCACTTGTTTGGAAAGCACTTCGGCTTCACTGTACCGTCCCCGACTCCACAGGTACCTCACAATCACCTCAATCGCCCCGGTTAACTCGAGGTTTGTGTCGCGGGCGGCATTCCATCGCTGACTCAATGACCGTAGATGTGGCACAAACGTTTCGCATTCAGCCCAATGCTGCGGCAACTGGGGATCTCCGATGTGCCTGAAAACCCCACAAACAAGGGAAATGGATAACTGGAGCCACTCTTCATATTTCTCCTCTTTTCTTGCACCTTCTTGCACCATGAATTGGATTAAATCGTGCATCCACAATGAAGGATTTCCAGTATTGGGTCGATATTCAACCAGAGAAAGGTTCTGGAGTAAATCGATGGCCACTTGTAGTTTGAAAGGGGAGACGATCAGGGCAACTAGTGAGTGGAAGTCCGGGGATATGTTGGGAGCATTGCTGGGATCTTGATCCGTGTCATCTTCATCGCGCCTTCGATTGAAATTGGATAGAGGTGGAATCCATCGCCGATCACCCCGTAAGCGCAACCACTCTCTGCTCCCATCAACAATCATCTTAACCGGTATATTTTCTGGGTCAAGGAAGGAAAGAATTTTCAGGAAGCTGCCAATCTCGTAGGATTCTTCATTCAAAAGTTTGAATTGACGAGCGAATGTAGCGGCTACTGATTGTTCTTCATAAGGAGTGAGGTCATCCTCCCACTGAATTGCCTATGACCACATGTTGAAAGTTACGCTTGATGTATATAGAAATAAGAACCTACTTCAAGTTTTAGTTCACTCTGGTACCATTCCAGCATATTGTCAAGAGTCGCTTGTGTTTTTTTGATGAACGATGCAGCCTGAACAACGGCAAGAGGCAGACGACCGACACAATCCACTAACTTCTCAGCAAAACTTAACTGAGAGGGTGTCAGGTTACTGGTATTGATGCCCGATTCCTCAAGTAGAAGATTGGTTGCATCTCGTAAACCTGGTGATTCAAGTTTTAGTGGGGCATGTCGATGTCCAGCTGCAGTAACCAAAGCTTCAGCAATATCGGCCATTCGTGTTGTAAAAAGAAGATTTCCTCTTGCATTCCTTCGAGGAAGATGCATACGAAGAAAACCAAGAGCACTCCTGGCAACATTATCAAACACAAGGAGCCAATCGGCCCCATCTCCTCCATGTGGTTCTTCTAACCAAAGTCGCGCCGCCGTGAGTTTTGCGCCATGGTCTTGCAAGTAGCGATCACGATGGCCAACGAGATCGAGGATTTTGGAAAATCCTTGGTGCAGCTTATCCACACTGGTGGCTGAAATCCAGAAGATGTGCGAGTATCGACCGAGACTGAATGATATTTTGGCATAATGCAAGGACAGTTGCGATTTTCCTATCGCTGGCATTCCGTAAAGGGCACAACAATTCGGTATACCGCTCCCCACTTTACCGAGCATTTCGTGCAAGAGATTTAACTCAGTTTCTCTGCCAGTGAAGTGGGCTGAGAGACGACCGATCGGGGCATCATTGATGAATCGTGGGTGCTCGTGGTCTGGGAGGAAGAATAAAGTGCATCAGATATTAAGGACTAGCAACCGTAACAGCCAGCAATTGGGATCATAGAAAAATAAACGTGAACCGAGGTCATAGAAAAATAACCGTCATTGCTAGATTTTCCTTTCTCAAGCGCCTAACGCTTGGCAACTCGCATATGGGATAGCATATAAATGAAATCCTGGGTACTAACCTGGTAGAGGGTAGGTGATCTGCTGATGGACCACATCACGTCCAGCGAAGTTGAGCACACTGTTGTCTGCATTAATGGTATCCAATGAGGCATTTGTCATGTTGGATTATGAAACCTACGAAACAAGGATGATCCCTTTATATTTGAAAGTAATCATGGCTGTGCTGATGAGAGTTTGATGCAGCGTTGCCGGGACGGTATTACCAGTTTTGCTCGATTAAGGGCGTCTTTGGCGATCTGAGTGTTATCATTTTTGCAGCTTCAATCATGCTTGTCAAGGGTGAAGTAGACACGTACCACTCCCAATTTGATTCTTTGGAAGATTATTTTTATGGTTGGTGATGCGTCGAGGAAGGGCAAGTTGAAGGTTATCGTATAGATGTTTTCGATGGGAATTCCCATCAAATATATTTCTATGTCGCACATAGATGTCCTTGATACGGTGGCACTTGGCGCTGAGCTAAATGAGCACGAAGGACCTGAAAATGTCGAGGGCTTGAATTGAGGGTGCCAAGTTCAACATCAGCCACCAACAGCAGAGTTCCATAAAAGGCACGAGATGTTTGACCAGCTCCACCGTTGCCTATCATGGGCGTCGCTGGCTTGTGGGATGTAAGCCCTTCATCCAATTCGCGTTCGGGTTTCCCTCATGTTAGCCTCTCACAGATTCTTCGTCCGGCTGGACAGACGCGTTCTTTGACTCATCTCGCTGTCGTTGATGGTTTCGAAAAAAATCCTAACGGCCTTCGCGGTTTTCGAATCGGGATCGACGCCAGTATCTGGTTTTTTCACGCTGCGTACGGCAAGGAAGGCGAAAACCCTGAACTACGAACTCTGTTCTTTCGATGTGCCACGCTGATGCGTGCTCCGTTTCTTCCACTGTTCATCTTCGATGGTCCAATGCGGCCTTCTATGAAGCGGGGGAAGAAGGTTAGTGGTAACGCTCACTGGTTGACTATTGGCATGAAGAACATCATCGAAGCATTTGGTTTCGAGTGGAGAACGGTGGGAGGTCATTTCTATCTGCAGAAATCGCTCTTGACGACCGAATCAGGCTCCTGGAGAAGCCGAAGCTGAGTTAGCCTACCTCAACCGAATTGGTGTTATAGACGGTATTCTGTCGGACGATGTGGACAATTTTTTATTCGGTGCCAAGTTGGTGATACGCAAGTATGTCATGGTTGCGGAATAACATTCCACTTCTAACGTCAGTCATTTCAGCTCGAGCAACACACTGTCTGGAAACAGAGTTAATCCCATCAAAAATTCTGCTGGAAAAGACGACAAAAACCACTCGGTTGTCTATTCTCTGAAACGTATAACCGAGCACACAGACGTCGGTCTTACCCGCGGTGGGCTTATCCTCATCGGGCTTCTGAGCGGCGGGGACTACCATCAAGCCGGGTTATCACGATGTGGTATCAAGACTGCCCACGGTTTGGCCAAATGTGGGTTCGGGGATTCTTTATACGAGGCTGCCTCGGCTCTTCCACGCCACGAGTTGCATAACTTTCTATCCAGCTGGAGAGAAGATTTACGCCGCGAACTTCTCACCAACTCCCAAGATCATCTAGGCAGGAAACATATTGCCCTGGCTAAATCTGTGCCTGATGATTTCCCTAATATCGACATCCTACTTTCGTATACAAACCCGATCACTTCAGAGACGCAGGGAAGAGCAGTTAATAACCTTAAGATTACGTGGAGAAAAGAGCCGGATTTAGGAAAGCTCGCCAACGTGTGCGAACTGTACTTTGAGTGGGGTGTCAAAGAAACGATCATTAAGCGGTTCAGAACTATCATCTGGCCTTCGGCAATTTTGCGCATTCTTCGCCGAAGGGTACTTGACTCTGAGGCGCCTCCAGAAGGAATCAAGGTCTCGTCCACGCTCAATATCGAAACGGCGAAAGATTCTTTGCTGGCAACGCCTACCAAAGGGATTGCGAAATATTTTTCATCCATGCAACTCAACACCCCTTCCAGTGCGGTGCGTGAAAATGACGACAGCGAGGGACAAGTGATCATCAAGATACATTCAGCAAGGACTCACCCGTCTACTGACGGAATCTTGGAATATCGTTTAGAAATCGATCCCGAAAACTTGGTACATCTTTGCGAGGCAGGGATCACTGGTATTCGCCCACCAATTACGGAAGATGAATGGGCAGAAGACGATGAAGGCGACGAGGATGGCAAAGCAGCGCCCCCAGATCCACTGATGCATTTTCGGATGTGGGCTCCTGCGTCGATAGTTCGGATTGTAGAATCAGGCTTGGTCAGTGATTTTGAAGGCGTTCGCGAACGAAAACGGGCAAAGCATCCTGGAAAAAAGAAGACGACAAAAGTAACGGCAAAGGCAGAAGGTTCCGCGGCTGAGCAAGACCAGCGTGGGGGTCCATCCAAGGTGAAAGTGGCCTGCACAGGACCGGTTGGTGTGGGACATGTTGCCGCACAAGCGTCGATTATCGGCTGGAGCGACTCCGATGACCTTCCCTGCATAGGTTTGTCTTATTCGTGTCCGTCTCGATTATATCTCAATCGCTGAGTGTCCAGATTCCTGTATCCTGTTTTCCGGCCCAAAAGAAAAATCCACTCCTTTACCTATCACACTTCGACTCACCGAGCCCAAACACCCCCACATATCCAACAAGCATCATCTTTCCTCCCTTGACGATGACCCATTTACGGGGCCCTCTTCGCAAGCCCGAGTGTTCATTCCCGTACGAGGCCGGTTGCATAAAAGGTCGTCGCCGGAATGTAATTCTCCCTGCAGCAGCCCGACTAGATCACAATCCCCTTTGGATGAAACCTCTCCCCGAATTAAGCGGACGTCGAGAAGCCGTCTCCCTAAAAACATTGTTACTCGTCCTGGTTCACCTACGCCGATATTACGTCTCACGAAATCTTCGCCATCACTCACGCCCCCGGAATTTATGGGGGTTATCGAGATATCGAGTGATTCTGACACTTCTCCGTCGAAGCCAACAGTACCACCACTGTTGGCTGCCCGGGCAAAAGCCAACTGTCAACGAGAAACACTTTTGAAATCTCAGGAGTCCGCAACAGAACGGAAGATATCCCCCAAAGTCGTCATTGATTTGACTTGATAGATTTACTACAATCTAAATTGCGTTAGGGTAAACCACTAGGATATAGATTAAATTTGTCAATTTGAGGTCACTTGCACAGCTATATTACGTAACTAAATCCTTTCTTGCACTGCCCGCTCGAGGTAAGGAGCAACCCTGACGAGCGCAGCCAGTCCCAGCAAAAAACCCATCAGCAACCTACTCAATGTCTCACTACCCCGAGGTAAGGACCTTTATTTTTTCCGTGTTTCAAGCCCTCACACGTTGCGTCGCCAATACAGCCAGACGAGGCGCAACGAAGACACTACAATGATGGCTACAATCCTTACCCTGGTGTCTCTCCGTTTGAAAACCAACCTTACAACTCCCAACCAAGCTATGGATCTCTCCCGGATCCATTTTCCACCCCCCAGGGCTACCAATCAGTTCCCATCCCCCACGATCCATACGGGGCACCTCTTCAACCACACGAGCCTTCTGCGGAGTACTTGACTTCCCCGTACCACCAGCCCGGCCTACCGCCTCCTCAGGCTGAATCTCATCATGGCCTTGTCCCGTACGAGCTACACGACGACCATGATCCTGAGTTGAATGAAAGCGGTGACATACCTCTTTTGAGGAGGGATGGGTCGCAAGGTTCTGCCCGTCTCGTTCCTGGTGCATACGATGAACCAGAGGAGCGACCGGAGACCAACATTCGTTACGGACGCATCCCGCAGCGTGTCCCGCGGCGGCACAAGACTACCAAGAAAGTCGAGTACGGCAATTTCTCTTATTTATTCCGTTAATCTCATCTAAGCGGTGCAAAAAACAAGGTTATTCCACGGCAACTTGGTGCTCGACTCTGCTGTGCCTTCGAAACTGCTTGACATGTGTGCACTCCGCAACGAGCGTGAATTTACACATATGCGGTATTCTGCAGCCACCTGCGACCCGAACGATTTCAAGGATTCAGGGTTCACCCTCCGACAAGTGCATTACGACCCACCACGACGCACCGAGCTGTTTATCGTAATGACCATGTATAACGAGGAGGAGGACTTGTTCTGCAGTACGATGGATGGTGTTATCAAGAATGTTGCGCATTTATGCAAGCGTGACCGCAGCAAAACGTGGGGAAAAGAGGGGTGGAAAAAGGTGGTTGTTTGTATCGTTAGTGACGGCCGAGCAAAGATAAATTCAAGGACCCTCAGTGTCATTGCCGCCATGGGCGCCTATCAGGACGGAGTTGCCAAGGTCCGTCCTGTTTAATCTCTACCCACCTGTCCCCCATTCATAATTGTGACAGAATATTGTTAACGGCAAAGCCGTCACAGCACACATATACGAGTACACTACTCAAAGTTTGTCTTCTTTTTTTCTTTCTCCATCCAACCTAACCTCGTTTATACAGTATCCGTGTCACCTTCGTTGAAGCTCGAAGGTGCCGAAAGGGGTGTCGTTCCAGTTCAAGTCATTTTCTGCCTCAAGGAAAAGAACCAAAAGAAGATCAATTCTCACCGTTGGTTCTTCAACGCTTTTGGACCCATCTTGCAACCAAATGTCTGCGTTTTGCTTGACGTTGGGACTAGGCCTGGCCCCAAATCTATTTACCATCTCTGGAAAGCGTTCGACATCAACTCAAACGTTGGTGGTGCATGTGGTGAAATCGTCGCGTTCAAGGGCAAGTATGGCCAGAACCTGATCAACCCCCTAGGTGAGTACGGTATAGGGATGTTCCACGTTGCCCTGCTCAGGATAGGCATGCATCAGTTGCAGCACAAAACTTTGAGTACAAAATGTCTAATATCCTGGACAAGCCACTGTACGTTCTCCCCTTCTATCCACCAAGTATGCCCGTATAGCTGATGGGCGACGTACATTCAAGTGAATCTGTATTTGGTTATATCACGGTGCTTCCAGGCGCGTTCAGTGCGTACAGGTATATTGCCTTGAGCAACGATCAGGTTGGCGAAGGCCCTCTGCAGAAATATTTCCTTGGAGAACAGATGGTGAGTTCTCGCTTTTCTTGTTCCTCGGATGTCATGCCAATGGTGGATAGCATGGCGCCAATGCGGGCATTTTCACAGCGAATATGTACCTTGCTGAAGATCGGGTAAGCTCCACACTCTTCCACGTACATAGACCTTAGGCTGAGAAGATCACTAGATCCTTTGCTGGGAACTTGTTTCGAAACGCGGTGGCTCGTGGATCCTGCACTATGTCAAATCGGCATATGCGGTGACGGACGTACCGGATCAGGTATTTATACTTTCTTCTGTTTCCTCCTCTTTTCACACTGATTGTTGGTTGATCAAAAGGTACCTGAACTGATCTCGCAGCGTCGCCGATGGTTAAACGGCTCATTCTTCGCTGCGATCCACAGTGTTGTACATTTCCACTACATTTATCGATCATCACATAGCTTTGTCCGCAAGTTCTGGATCCATGTCGAAATGCTCTACCAACTATTCAATCTCATCTTCTCGTGGTTTGCTCTTGTACGTGTCATTTTGTGCCCTGTATCCACCTATGGAAGACTTGAAGCTCATATCTTGATGACCATGCAGGGCAACTACTACATCGCATTCACGATCCTGAGCGAAGCGATGGAAGAACTTTACGGGCAGCATGCGCAAATCATACATATCGTAAACATTGTGTTAGAATATTTCTACCTCGGACTGCTTATCTTATGCTTCCTCTTGGCGCTTGGGAATCGGCCTCAAGGGTCCAAGTGGGGGTACACGATGGCGATTATCGGGTTTGGGTTCATTACGATTTACATGACCGTTCGTCCTCCATATCACTTTCTGATACACGACTCTGAACCCTGACTTGGTGATATGTTTCTCAATAGGTTGCAGCGTTCTTGCTGGCGTTCCAAGGTCTCCGCG
The DNA here is from genome assembly GCA_951640195.1 of Porpolomopsis calyptriformis. Classification (NCBI taxonomy): domain Eukaryota; kingdom Fungi; phylum Basidiomycota; class Agaricomycetes; order Agaricales; family Hygrophoraceae; genus Porpolomopsis; species Porpolomopsis calyptriformis. Next base: position 1,991,477 of record OX621172.1, on the reverse strand, counting down.
ATGTCGCGGCATCTCAAGGGCGAGCTCTCCAATTTAGTGATTTATTCACCAACCCGATCTTCAGAGACATCGTGCTGTCCATACTTGCCACGCTTGGATTATATACCATTGCATCTCTTATCTTTGTGAGTTGGATTCCTTGGTCAACCCCGTTAGTGCGTTGACTCTGGTTCACCTCTGGGCAGTTCGAGCCGTGGCACATGATCACGTCCATCGTACAATATTTACTTATGGCGCCATCCTATATCGCAGTACTCAATGTCTACGCTGTAAGTTTGTTTTCATACGCGTTCAAGTCTGGCCTTGACAATTTCCTTCTGGAGCACAGTTTGCGAATGTGCACGATATATCCTGGGGTACTAAAGGTGACAACAGAGTGAGCACTGATCTGGGGGTAGTCAAGACGGGCAAGAATAAGAATGAGGTGGAGGTGGCGGTCCCTACAGCGGAGAAGGATATCAACGCGGCATACGAGGATGCCCTCCACGTTCTTTCAGATAAGCCCCCCAAAGTGGAGCAAAGGGTGGATCCGGCGACAGAAAAGGAGGATTATCAGAAGACGTTTAGAACAAAGTACGACAATTCCCTTTCTCCTCTGAGGTGTTGTCATTTGCTAATATCTCTTTTTGGTTGATGTGATAGTGTGAGCGTCAGAGCAATTGTCGACGTCGAACTTATCATCTCATTTTTTGTCAGGTTTTGCTCACTTGGACTTTGAGTAATGTATGATAACGTCCTCTGATTGTTTTGTTCCTGGCTGATTGACTAACATGTTTCTGTGTTTTAGGCGCTTCTAGCTGCGGCTATAGTGTAAAGTTATTTCATGATGTTGAAATTGTTCGGTGCCTAATTCGTTTCGATGCAGAACTGCCACGGGTAAATCTGCAACTAACCCTGCGGGTGCCAACCGAACAGTGAACGGGTACATGGCGTTTTTGTTATTCTCCGTCGCCGGTCTCGCATGTGAGGCTTTCCTACCCCCCTGTTTGTGGTAGTCTTGACGCTAACGGGTTTCGTCCGTGGGGTTATTAGTTGTGCGATTCATAGGGTCTACCACTTACATGATCATTCGCTTGTTTGCAGGAGAGTAGGCGGCATGATACTCTTGCCAAAGGATTTTTTCGAGTCATCTGTTTGGATCTAATGGACAATGTAGTATTACAACTTATGAACGTGATATATATTGACGACATCCTTTATGGAATGAAGATTTGTTCTGTTCAGACGCGAATTGGGGTTTCGATCAGAGAGTTACTGGTTTATTCTGTCCATAATCAAGCACGGTACATGCATGTGAACTGAGAGGGGGTCCAGAGAAGGTGGTAAACTTTCACAAGAAATCGGCTTTCTCAAGTACGCTTAATACACTTAGACATTCGTGGCACCGTAGGTGGCGGGCGGTTGTTCGCTGGGAACGCTCCTGTACAGAGCTTCGTACTGGCCGTAGCCGATATCTGGAGATGACCGAGTGCGGACAGGGAAGGTGAGGAGGTTTGAAGAAGGGAGAAATGGTTCGAATGTACGCACATCGGAAACCGTCAATGCCGTAACGTTCTTCTGCTTGCATTTTATTAAAAATGAGCCAGAACGCGTGCTGTGTTATTAGAAAGGCTATGAGGTGAGATGAAAATGGTGAGAAAAGAGAGTGACGGACGATTAAACCCGGGACGTAGCCGAATCTGCGCGTAAGACGGCAATGAGTGGGCAGATTTTGCGGTGAGTGGTTATTTGTAATAGAAAACGTACATGGATAGGAATATGTTGATGAGGAGGTCAAGGCTACATCCTGTGATGAACCCAGCTGCTGCGGGTGGGAAGATGATAGCGACCTGGTGGAAAGACATTTGAGAGGTTAGTTTCGAATTTATACTTTTATTGGAGGGTTGTGAGGTATACTTACGATGATGAGGAGAACGTCGGAGGGCTTGACTCCCATAATTGCTTTAGCAAAGTGGTGAGTTGGAACTGTCAACTTCCGTTTACGGTAAGTACTGGCAGGTTAGTCAGCGTAGCCTGTGGGGACACTGCTCATCTCTGACCATCTGATTCGTACCATTAGGATCCCGAGTGGCGAAGACAGGAAAGTACACCTTGGAAGTGTCTCCAAGGCCCTGATATTTTTGCGTGGTCAGTTCCATCCCAGCGAGCTATATTGTGCGCGACGGTCCCCTCATAACCGATTCCGACGGACTAGCAAGGTCAAATAAGTCCCCTGCATTCTTCTCTAACCTATTATCGAGTTGCACTGACACGCAGCGCGAGGATGCAGCGATATCCAAGTTCCAGGTATCACCTGTGGCGGACAACTCGGTTGATCACCATATTGAGATATCTAGATGTTTGGATCTGTTCGTTGGTGTACGGCCAGGCAGCATACCAAGGGGCGTTTAGGCGATCAAAAGCAACCACGCAGTATTTGTTGGGAACATGAAAGGTCCGGTGAACCGTCAAGGCCGAGTGGATGACCCTGGATAACCCTATCATCAACTAGGTACGAGACAAGATGCCCTTGCGGATACATGCTACATGTTCAGATTGATCCGCCTTCGCCATCTGGTTTGAGTGCCTTAACTCTTAATCCACACATCCGATATACATACAGATATTTTCCCTTCCCACAGCAACATATCAGTCTGGGTCCAGAACGACAGCAATTAATCCACGTCACATTCTCATCTCCTATTTATGGTACTTTGCGCCCGGTGCTCTGTCAAGTACACAGGATGAAGATCCAGGGTTCGTTCCGTCGCTGGTGACTCCGTATACGGCAACCTCAACCCTTCCGCTCGATCGCGTCAACAAGTCAAGTACTCATGCTCTCCGCCAAACCTACAAGCCCGCGTACCCTCTTTTCGTGGTCTATCGCGTATACCTTGCATCTCACCAAAATCGCCGAGTCACGATGCTGGCTTTCATCTAGCCCATTTAACTCCCACAGGGTCAGCACCGGACGCAAAAATAAAACAGATAGGGAAGACAGGGAAATCATGTTGCTACCCGAACGATCCGATATCTCCCAGAGATTTGACTTGGCTTACCTTGGGTTCAGGATGTCGGTCAACATCTTGGAAGTAAGCGAGTATGGCTTCGAACGAATGTTTGAAGGGGCTGTTCTTTCCGGTTCTACAATAAGCCTGATCTGGACGGATTCAACGCGGATCTGCAGACTCAGAATGGCACAACCTAGGTGTCGTATCTCGTCTCCTGCGCAACCTCTGTCGCCTGGGTTGTAAAACAGGTTCTTTAGAATTTCTTTATCCAGCGTTCGGTCCCGATGGTGGCATGGAAACATTGCGCCGTAGTGAAGACCGCCAGGTGGTGCTACTCGGTGGCGCTTCCGAGAAGCAGCACCGAGGACATGATCGCCGACGGGGGTTGCGCCCGGCAAAATCGGTATGGCACGATTCAGTGTCCTGTGATTTTCCCTTCCTAAGCAGCTTCGCCTTCTTATTGCGGCATGAGCTATATCGATGGTATCTGCACAATCCGTCTTTTGGGGCCGTTGAGTCTGTACAGCGCCTGGTCTTTACTGGAAGACATAGCCCCTTGTCGATGAATGCCTAGCTCTGTCGCGTCAGGTGATTCAATTATCTTTCGTTCTCGTCCTAGCTCATTGTAGTGGGGTTAAACTCTACTGTTGCGCGCCCGATGTCAGACGTTCCTCGCGGAAAGTACAGGCCGTGATGCGCACAAATGTTGTGGCGGCATGCTATGCTGCGTAGAGCTTTTGGTGGAAGCACTGCCGGCGGAGAGTCAAAGACAGGTAGTCCCCTCGATTATGGACGGACAGTACCCCTCTTTGCAATGCATTGGATGAGACATTGAACAAAATGTAGTGTTGATATCAAAGATCTTATCAGCTGTATGTGGCTCGTGTTCATTCATCCATACCAGGACGATGCTTGGCGAATGATAGTGCCTTACACTGCATACATGTAAGATAGATATCCACTATCAAAGCATAAGCAATCGCGCCATTTTTTATCAATAGATCGTCAATGATTGTATGGGCCACAAATCCAATCAGCCAGTTTCATGATCCATGATTATCATGTCAGCCCGGTTTGACATCGGCATCAGCTTTTAAACTATCATCTATTTTCATACCCAAGTTGTTTAGCACGCAAAGGAACCAGTCGCAACGCTTTGGCTTGCTTGGGTGCACAGAAGTTAAGAATGAGCATCCGATACGGTTCCGCTCACAGCTAAGACGCGCTTACATGTTGATCAGATGTTGTCGGGGTGATCGGATTTGCTCGTGGCAAAACCGCTGACAGGCAGGCAGAGTACTCTCACTGCACTTCCGATTTCAGGATCAGGAACACCGCATCGGACTTTGCTGATATGTCGCATGCTATACTGGTGCAAAGGCAGGAAGTCATGCACCAACTGAACGGCACGCCGAGTAAAAGATCCCGCCCAAGGTCCTCTGATCATCCACCCAAACCGATCAGCTTATGAATAGCTTTCTGGACTTTCCCCCTTTTGTGAGTATCTCGCCCTATCCGTTTGGTACTTCTGACCCACACAGATGGCTCCCGGTAAGTTTCCGTTCCACTCTTTTCGGTCAGTCGACTTTTTGATGTGAACGTGCCCGGCCTGCCTGTGTGGGCTGTCTCTCCTTGCTCTTTCAACAACAAATGAAACGTGTTTTTGTTTACTCACCCTACATGCCCCCGTTTCGTACCATTCCCGAATCGCTTCCCAGGGATTCTTCCGAGTCTCCTGTGGGAGATAGTCTTAGTTGGTTTTAGGTTGGCTGTCCCTTTATATTTGGAGGACCTTCCGGCTGAATCTTACCCGCCCTCAGGCTACTCCCCTTCCCATCCCATATTCCTTCCTTCCTTCCATCCTCCCCGCTTCATCCCGAGCCAACCTTTACTCTCACTATCGACATGCCCGACGTACCAGCAACCGTTGGAGCTCTTCTCGTGGGCGGCTTTGTAGCCATCTTGTTCGTGTCTATTTGCATTTAGGCTCTTGAGCGTTGGTCGAGCTAAACCTATCTTCACTCCTAGCCTATCGGGCACCGTATGTGTACAGTCCTACCTCTACTTCAAGACCTATCCAAACGATTCACGAGTTACGAAAACCTTGGTAAGATCGCCAACTCCCCAGCAGGAATCTTGCTGATAACCATTGGCGCCCAGGTTGCAGTCATTTGGTACATTAAACTTCTCATCCCTTGTATGCCTACTCATCTCTTTCCTATAGGTTACTTGACATCCTCCATTCATGTTTCGTATGCGCCTCGCTCTGGCATTATCTCATCGTACAATATGGGCACGCTTCGGAGATCGACCACATTCCAACGTGAGCATTTAGCTTCAAATTGCCGAACCGCTTGTTGATGATGGCGATTCAATTTCAGGACCCTTGCCGTACGTTCAACTCTTACAGCGACTAAACAGAGATCGATGTGTTCTAATGGCATCTGTATTCACAGCTTAGCATTGCGTGCACAGTACATTTTTCCATTCGTTGCAGTTAGCTCCTTCTCACCATCGTTTTCATAGGCAATCCTTACCATCAACGTGCATTGTTTCTTCGCTCACAGAATCTACATGTGTAAGTACCTTTCTTCAAAACCCTTGCCGTTCACACTATGAACCTCTTTGTCTTCTGAATCGTAGTCAGCCGAGGAAACTTCCACCTCCCAGCTGCTGTCGTAAGTACAAAACCCAGCTTACATCCACATTTCCCTCACATGTCGTTCACAGTTAATTCTTGCTGTCCTCCGTCTGTGTGAGTAGTTCTCTTTCTCTCCATTGAAGTCTTTACTCGACTCACAGACTGAATTTTCCTAAAAGGCGCGGCTAGCGGTATGTAACTCATCCCCTGCTACCCTTCAAGTTGGTGCTCATATAAATTTCTACTCAAGTGACTACTGGAGAAATGTACATTTTCAGTTTCCCTTTCACTGAAAAACCGTTCTAATGCAATCACTCACGATAACAGGATCCGTTTACAATCTTTTGTGAAATACAAAAGGCACTTCCGTGTAAGTTACAACCTGTCAACCATCTTCTCGAGCTCTCGATATATCAACTTTTCTTTGCTAATCTATTGAAATGAATCTTAGCCTGTGTTCACACTGGGTCTGGCGCTCTCAAGTACCGTAGATGTCCTCATCACCGCATCCCTGTGTTACTTCTTGCGGGCGAGCCGGACAAAGTCAAGAAAGTGGGTTACAATCATAACCCTTCAAATAATCAACTGACCCGACCTTCATTCGGTAGATTGAACTCAATCCTCGACAGTTTGCTTCTTTATACCTTTGAGAATGGTGCCATCACCAGGTGTGTGGCAAATCTATCATCGTTGTGTTTTCGTTCAACTAATCGACATGATCACTAGCGCTTTCACCATCACCTCGATGTTTTTTGTTCGTGACAGTCCCCCCCGCCAAACGCATAGGTGTCTGACGTCGCATCTGTATTATAGTGGCTGCTCATGTCCCAAAATCTCATATTCATGGGTTTACACTTCGTCATCGCCAAACGTGAGGCATCTACCATTACTATTCTTTCTCTTTCCATCCAGGTTCTGATTACGCGTCACATGCACAGTATACGCTAATTCCTTGCTTGCTACGTACGTTTTCATCTTCCATGTTTCATTGTGTTTGCCTCTGACCATCCGACTATCCCATCATCGGGACCATGCACCCTCGCACACAACAGACTGCATGCACGTGAGACTCTCCGCAGAAAACGCTCGGAGAGAACTAAAACCAATGGCGAGGGTCCATCTCCGGTGACGTTTTTGAGCCAGGGCACTGTGGGCATGAGTCCAGGCCAGGTGGCGACCCCAGGGGTAAGTTTATATTCTCTTCCTTCTTCTCGCTCTTTTTCTTCCCTTCTCCCGATTTTATTTCTTAAAATTCATCGGGGGGGATGTTCATTATATCTCGGTCTGAAACCCTTATAGCATTCAAGTCAGCCATCGTCCGGGTCATCGGCCCCTACGACAGCGTCGACACTGGGTGCGAAAGTGAGTTGATTGCCTTCATTTATAGTCTTGGTTGTCATTTTTTTTTTCCTCTCTCCCTCATTCTTTATCGGTGAAAACGACACTAATTTTCCCGCATCCGTCCCCGTTCGTGTTCTTATGCAGGTGGAAATCAATGTAATGAAAACGGTTGAATGCAACGTCGACGATGCCGATAGCAACGACTACTACCCAGAAGACAAGCAGGAAAACGACTACGAGGGCGCAGATGACATTGTAAAGGACGGCAAGGCCCAGTTTGTCATGTATCCCAAGAAGAAAGATCTAGAAAGCGGTGGGCATAACTGAGCCCGGGTTTGGTTCTTAATTACGACAGTGGCGAGCTTCCTGTCGGGGAAGGTTGGGATTCCATTATTTATCAAGGGGTGAGGGGTGGAAATTTCGAAAACAAATTCACAGAGGGGGTGCCACGAACCTGGGCGACAGACGTTCGTCAGATTGTTCGTTGACGAATGGAGGTAGGGTTGTAAAATGTATGCCGATTGGTTTGTATGAATAGCTCCTATCGCACCGTAGTATATATCGCCTTGTAATCCGACGACTGCTATAAGTAATACTACTCTTTGCTTGGCCAGGGAGGTCAAAATGAATCAAGGAGACGCTTGCTTTCTATCGATTATGCCAAGCACATCGAGGTCACAGCCTTGGTCCTGACGTGACGTTGTGGTGCCTCTCATCTCTCCTGAAGGGGCTAAACGATGCATCACACCGGAGATCTGGATAGTGTCCGTCACAGATCCCGTAATCATGAGGCGGATATTACGCCTTTCGGGGGGTCAAACTTACACCGGTTTATAACAAGCCGTGCACAAAATCACCCGTGTGTATCGGTAGAACCATGTTTCGAACTGGATAACATTGCACCAGGACACTCAATACGCACCAGATGGTCTCTAAATACATACATAGTTATAACTAAAATATATACATATATGACTTGCCTTTTCCGTGTGATAAAAGTCAAACACACCGAGTGAATACAATGGCACGTACGGAACGGAAACGCCAAACCAACAAGAAAAACGCAGCTGATGTGGGAAAAACCCCACGGCCCAAGGAAAAAGAAACATCCATCCAACTACTTATGGTGATTTACAGCATCGACGTCATTGATCAGATCGCTGTCCCGACATCCCTTCCCCCGGAGTTGCTGGAAGAAGGACGGGCGCGCACGGTAGGAACAGTACCATGGATTTGACTGGCTGGTGCGGAAGATGATTCAATGTTTGTCGACCGGTCGTCCATTTCGTACTCGGTTGTGACTGTGATCTATAAATCAAGCAGTGATGAGTAAATCCGTTCCGAAAGTTGCACAAATAAAGGGGCGAGGGGAGAATGAAGTCGGGATGATAATTGCTTACCTGAATACTGCTACAGATAGAGTCTCCTGGGGGTTGTTTGGACACCCGGAATGGACTCGACATCATTGACAAGAATGTTCTAATTCGCGATGGGGTCGGTTCCTGTTGTTGCTGCTGCTGCTGCTGGGGTGGAGGCACAGTCTTGTTCAAAGGCAAGCTCAAGCTTAAGTTTCTGTTCTTATGCTCGCCATGTTGTCCTTCCTCCCCAGTCTCCATGACGGCATCCAGCGGGGCGAAAGCGATCTTCCCAGATTCCCGTTTTTTGATGTAAGGGGTAAAAAGGTCTGCACCGTCCGTCTTCGCGAGGGGCTCGGAAGACAAGTGGTCAGATGGATCGGAGGCTGAGCCGCACGCAGTGCACATAACAGCGGTACTAGGCTTCGGGTGGCCGCTGATGTGACCGTCCCCCGAGAGGTGGCGTTCAGACAATGGGGGCTTGGACATACCAGGGCTCATGGAGGTGGTGTTGGGGAGCCTGGTGGTTGAGGACGCTCCGGCGGTCACCCAGTATATGGCAAAGGAATTGAAGAAGACCTGTGATACCATGTAGAGATGAATGAAGTAGGAGGACGTGGCGAAACAAGTAGGTTACGTACATCTGTACCGCAGCTCCCGAGGCAGAGCCAGCCCAGCTCGACACCATCCAAGATTGTAATGACTGTAACGTTGATCTGTGTGGTCATAACAGTGGGTCGGATAGGCATTGTTAAGCGGGATGAGAGAGTATACTGACAGTTGAAGTTGTTAGCGCTACACCCGCGGCACTGGGAGAGGCAAAGTTGATTGGTGACTATCTGTGTGGAGGAGAAACACGCTCACAGAAGGGTACGTGTAGCGACTCGTTTGACTCTTGGGTTTAAGAAAGAGGACCGGAGGAGAGGCCAGAGGAAAAGGGCTGTGAGGAATATGTTTACGTAACTGGATCGCCGGACATCAGTGATCGGACATGATGAATTGTTATTTTTCTCACAGGTCGTAAGCGAGGAGGGGGATGGATGAAAACTTTTTGAGCCCCACAACGCATGCGCCATCATGTCTAAAGTAGTGAATACGCCCTAAAATTTAGTAGGCTGTTAGATTCTGAGAACGAAAAGTTGCGACCACTTACCAATGAGCAGGAGGGCGGCAATCACACCATAAAATCCAACCGTCACCACACAGACAATGTATACCGGCGACTTAAAACGACCCCTGCCAGCTGTTGGGGACCAGACAATGTGCACTTTCTCGACTAGATAAATTGCATCCACGTTAGGTGATTGTAAAAAAAGGATGAACGCGCTTACTGAGAAAGCAGTAGATAAACAGCTTCGACGTTCCGTAACAGCCAATGCAAAGGTAGATTGCAGTCGAACAAATAGCGGAATTGTACTCTAGTCCAACACCGAAAATAAGGACACCGCCTGGTATTCGAAACACAGAGAAAGAGGTTAGGACATTCGCGTATGGCTTAAGGAGAACATACTGATAAGAAGGAAAAGCCACGAGTCGATGAAGACGAGGAAGACACAGATTCGAGCCCAGCTCAACGCGAGAAAGGTGCTAATCGAGTTGAAGTTCGCCGCTCGTGAGATGCAGTGTGCCAGGAAAGAAACGCCTTTTCGACACGCGATCAACCATAAGATTAAAAACTCTAGAAGTGGTCCCATTCGAAGGGGTACTCACCAACAAAGTGGATCAGACTGCTCAGCACTTGCAAGCCAGTGTTAGGGAAGATGAGGTGTTGATTCATATTGCCCCTAGCAGCAAGGTCCTGAACTGGGAGGGAAAGGTAGAGGACGAAGACAAAGGGGAAGGTCCTGGACCTTAATAAATGATGGGGAAAATGGTTTGGTCTAGTCACATAGGAGCTCCCTGTGGCGCCAATTACGACTGACAATTAATGGGAAATTTCCTTCTAAGACATGGCGAGGTGTGGTAAGATTTCTCAATCATTTCAACTTGGTACCTTACTCACCGTCCAAGGCTGCCGTCCCGCCTTGTCGCGTGGACCAAACTTGGCATTATAATTACATATTCAGTGGTGGATGCCGTTTGAATAAGATTACTTTCGCGCGAACCGAACGCAGCGGATAGCATCAGACAGTGCCTGGAACTCTATCAAATCTTAGTACAAACAACAAATAATTGAGAAGAAAAGTGCGAAGTCACCCACCGCTGGCCGCTATTCACACCATCGAAAGAGGATTTTGTGAGTCTTTTGAGTTCCTACATGTCCGTGTACATGTGTAGATTAAGGGAGAGGAAGGTATACCAATGTTGAAATGGTGGTGTGACCTAACTCCTGTTTGCGCTAAGCCCATTTGAACATTAGTGCTCGAGCGTAGACGTTTACAGATGAGCATTTTCTGGTATGGAATCCTGATGTTTCCTCTGTAAACTTGACACTCTTGGAGTTACTTGGGATATCCCAACGGCTAGTGCTGATGGAGGAGTCCCGCAAATCTCCACCCCGTTATGGCTGACCTTGTACTGTTCCTTCTAGGACACATCTTCGTACTCAATCGTACCAGGTTCTTCTGACGTCGAGACTTGGACCAGCGTATGTGACTCGGATGCATGTAACTTTTATAATCGAAGTGATCATTCTGATTGGCTAGTAGAGCAAATGGCCGCCCAGGTGACAGTCACCCACAGCATCAACATTGCCGGCAGGGATATCTACCACATCAACTCCAATCAAGATCCAGGTGAGTTTCCAAACCTGCATCAGTACGAATCTAACCTACGCTCCAATGGCTGACCGGGTTCTACAGAGACCAGGCAGAGACTAGTCCAAGAGTGCCGCGATATCACAGAGTGGTTATCACCTCTCAACTTTAAGGCCTCTCAGAGCAAATTTCTACAGACACGCGAAAGGGGTACCGGAGAATGGCTGCTGGAATCAGAAACATTTCTGGGTTGGCGAGATGGGGACCCACAAATATTGTGGTGTCCTGGCAATGGTAAGGTCGGCCTCTCTCTCAGTCACAACGATCTGACAAATTGGCTTTCAGCTGGTGTCGGAAAGACCATCCTGGCGTAATTAGCACCATGCAAATCCTTCATTGATTTTGCACTAATGCCTACACACCAGAGCCATTGTCGTAAACCATCTTCAAACCCGGTTCATGGACGGCAATGTTGGAGTTGCGGTCATCTATTGCAACTATAAAGAAAGGACGACCCAGACGGTTCCCCACCTCGTAGCAAGTCTTCTCAAGCAGCTTGTCCAAGATTGTGGCGAGATATCCGACAATATCAAATCATTCTATAATCGGCACACCATCCGACAGACTGAACCCACATTGGACGAGACCATCGAGACATGGGAGATAGAAGTCAAGAACTACACAAAGATTTTTATCATTGTCGATGCTCTTGATGAATGCATAGCAGCCAATGCAACTCGAATCAGACTATTGGCAGCCCTTAAATCCTTAACCGGACCTATCAAACTCATGGTAACCTCGCGCCTTTGTCCTTTTATCGAACAATACTTTCATGAAGCACAACGCATCGATATTAGTGCGACTAAAGAGGATGTGACAATATATGTTCAAAGACAGCTTACCAACTGTCCTGGTCTGATGGTTCTGCAAGACACCATTACCGAAAAAATTGTCAACAATGTCAAGGGCATGTAAGTGTGTCATTGACGCTTCACAAATTCATCGAGTTATCTAACCAACCGCAAGGTTTTTACTAGCGCGCTTGCATATGGACGCTCTTTTAGAACAGGAAAGTGAAAAGGATGTCCGCAAAGCTCTGGATAGTCTTCCAAACGAAATAGGTGCCATCTACAATGAAGCTATGGAACGAATTGAGCGACAACCGAACACTTCGGAGCTGGCCAAGCGGATTCTGGCATGGGTTGCATATGCTCATCGACCATTATCAGTCGAGGAGCTTCAGTATGCTCTCGCTATTTCATCCGGGCTGACCGAGATGAACGCTCAATCTGCCATCTTTGAATGGAAATTACCTCTCTGTGCTGGGCTAATTGTTATTGACCGGGAACAGCGTACCGTTCGCCTTGCCCGTACGTGAAAATTTCTATTGATATGATAGTATGTTCCATTCCCTTGGTATACAGACTACACTACACAACGATACATAGAAGACCAGCGCGAATCTCGATTTCCGGATGCCGAAGCCATGATCGCGGAAGCATGCCTCAGATACCTCTCATCGAATGTATGCTTCTGCAAGGACGATGCCGAGTTTGAATCTCTTTTGAAGCAGCATCCCTTTCTTGAATATGCTGCCTCGAACTGGGGCCGTCATGCGTGTCGACACCAAGAGAAAGAGAGTGTCAAAAGCTTGGCGTTAGATCTTCTCCAAAATGATGTCAAAGTTGCTCTCATCAGTCAGGTTATGCTGGTACCTTCGTACCATTGGGGTCAACATTTTACGACGTGTTTCACCGGTGTCCATATTTCTTCTTACTTTGGCTTGAAGCAAATTCTCGATCATCAGTTAAAAAACGGGGCAAATGCGAACGTGACGGATCGGAATGGCCGAACACCGTTGTCGTATGCGGCCGAACACGGTCATGAGGAGGTTGTGAGACTGTTGCTCGCTCGCGATGACGTCCCAGTGGACTCAAGGGATTGCGCTGGCCGACGGCCACTCTCCTATGCAGCCGAGAACGGGAACGAGGCAGTCTTCAGGCTGTTCCTTGACCGCGATGATCGGGTCGACTTGAAGGACGAGATTGGCCGATCACCTCTCTCGTACGCAGCTGCGAATGGGAACGCGGCAGTTGTCAAGCTGCTTCTTTCGCGTGATGATGTTCAGGGTGACTCGAGGGACGAGACTGGCTGGTCGTCACTCTCGTATGCAACCGAGAACGGGCAAGGGGAAGTCGTGAAGCTGCTTCTCTCCCATGGGGACGTTCGGGTGAACTTGAAGGACGGGTCTGGGAAAACACTGCTCTCGCGTGCCGCTAGGAATGGGTACAAGGCGATTGAGGAGTTATTGATGGGGGCATTGGCTTGATGACGAGAGTGTTGACCTTAGGGATCCAAACCTCGATGGTATTTTTCAGTTTGAGATCCCTTTGTTGTTCTTTTATATTCCTCTGCATAGCATCCTTTGATTAAGGCGACTGATTCGCCCACCCAATCAGCCGTTCAGAGTTTAAAGTAAAGTTAGCCTTGGTGCTCCCCAACGTCGCCCTGTCGGACGCCTTGACCGATTGATTACATCAGCTTCGCCTTGTTGAAGATTCTTTTGAGCACCGATTATCACCACAAAATGGCTGCCATGTCGAGAACAGACCTGTTGGCGTGGCTCAACGACCTCCTTCAGATAAACTACACGAAAGTCGAGCAATGTGGTGCGGGAGGCGCATATTGCCAGATCCTAGATTCCATCTACGGTCAGTCTTTTCATCTCATCGACATCGTTTACTCATCGGTCGGTCCCAACTGACTGACCAGTCCCGAAATTGACCTATTCTTCTCTGCTGTAGGGGATTTGCCAATGGCGCGGGTTAAGATGAATGCGAAGCACGAGTACGAGTTCATTGCTAATTACAAGGTCATGCAAAACGTCTTCAAAACCAAGAAGATCGACAAGGCGCGTCTCACCCTTGTTTTGCATGTTCGAGACCATCATTTTAACTCGTGAGCCTCGCGTGCGCGCGTGCTTGCGTCATTTGTCGTTCTAGCCCATACCCGTCGAAAAGCTCGTAAAATGCAAGATGCAGTACGTTTCATGCCCTCCCGTTCTAACCATCCATCCTGGGCACCCATGCGTTTTTCCTTAATTAAACAGAGATAATCTCGAATTCTTACAATGGCTGAAACGTTTCTGGGACGCCAACTATGGCGGACAACCTTACGACGCCGTGGCACGACGACGCGGAGCTGCCGCAGACCCGCCAGCCACCATTGCTCCCCTACCCTCCTTGGCGCGACCTTCGAACCTTGGCACTGGAGGGGGTAGGTCAGGAGGGAAGACACCTGTGGGAGGACACCGCGCGGGGTCGGCTGCCGCTGGAGAAGCTGTGTTGGCGTTGCAGGGGCAAGTCAGAGATTTGTCAGCACATTTAGAGGGATTAGAAAAAGAGCGAGACTTTTATTTCGCAAAGGTGGGGTGTCCTCTTGTTCCTTTCACTTTGTTTCCAGTCGGTTTGCTGAAGAGTGTTGGGGCAGCTTCGTGATATTGAGATCCTTGTACAGAGTCAGCTAGACGCGAATCCTGGCTCCAATACATTGCGCGAGATTCAGAAAATCCTTTATTCAACTGAGGTTTGTAGGGTCCCTCTCTTTGTCACCCCTTGGCGGATCATATTCCGACTAATAATTGATCTCATCTCCCAGGAGGGCTTCGAGGTACCGGAAGGCGAGGCAGTGGAAAGCGAGCCTGTTGTCGACGAAGAAGAGACTTTCTGATCGAAGGTCGCTTCATCCATGCTTGTATCAACACCGATATCCACATCACCCTGCATACGCATACACCATACAATCGTGACCTTTTAGTACTGTTTTTTTTTTCTTTTCCCCTTGTCTCTTGTTCGGTTATATCTGCTGTCCTCCTTTTTTTCTCTCTCTGAAGCCGAATCCACTATGTCTTTCACGGATTATGACCTGGCCATCAAGACATAAGCTTTCCATCCAGAGGTTCGAGCACACAAGTTGCCTTGGTGAAGCTACACGCCATCGGACCGACGTCAACCAATTCAGACGTGTTTTCTTCGGAGATGAGAACA
Source organism: Porpolomopsis calyptriformis (assembly GCA_951640195.1). NCBI lineage: Eukaryota > Fungi > Basidiomycota > Agaricomycetes > Agaricales > Hygrophoraceae > Porpolomopsis > Porpolomopsis calyptriformis. The sequence continues at coordinate 1,976,408 of OX621172.1, read as the reverse complement.
TTTACGATGCGACCCTCAGGACATCGTGACCCCAGACTCTGCTTTCCTCCTCTCTTTCATCTCCCGATACCTCACGATTGCCATCGTCCTCTGGGCTTCTAACATTGCCTTCTGTGCCATCGACACCACCCCATCTGCTGTCTTCATCCGTTGGTTGTCACGGTCGAGGACGGTGGCAGCAGTACTACCACCTCTGGGCCGAGGGAACCTTGTCAGCTCTGGTGGGGCGAGCACAATATCGTTGAGGCGGCGGCGAGCGGAGGATGGTGTGGTTGAAAACTCTTTTGGGTGTTTGTCGTCGGGTTTTGATGGATTGGATTGTGAGTCAAGGTCACGGTGGTGGGTGGAAGCACTCTTCCCCGATGAGTGTTCGTGATCGGGCTCGGATTTCAGTTTTGGCTTAAATGTCGCTGTTCGTGTTTCTTTTTGATCGGCTCGTTTGTGCTGCTGCTCTTCTGCTCGAGTTTTCCGCGAGACTGCCGCAGATGTTCGCATAGCGGACTTGACCAAGGGTGCCATGTACAATTCGACTCTCCTACACATCCGAAAAAAAACATAAAGATGACATGAAGTTTTCGAAAAAACAACAGCAAGTCACACTCACTTGTTAAAATGAGCAATCGTCTCTCCAGGTCGGATCATAAGCGCTCCTTTTGTCGAGCCTTCCCTTCCCTTCCCGCCTCCTTTCTTATCGTGCCCACTCTTCCTCTTCTTCGCAGCTCGCTTGCCTCCGCCTGCTCCACGACCACCATCCTCATCCCCACCGTCGTCATCCAACTTTCTCTTCCTGCTCTCCTTCCATTCCTCCCTTATCCTTGCGGCATTTAATACTCGAGAGACCGATTTTGGGACGGACTCTCCGTCAAGACTGGTCGTTGTCCTTTCACCTTTGGATGGTGCCAAGTCGTTACCCCTTAAGAAGATGGTTATTTGAATGTTAAGAAACAAGTCATAGAGACTTGCTTTTGAGAGCGTTGTTGTTCGCGAACTGAGCGTTTTGCGCGCTTGTGAGGCATTATGGTGCTGGAGCAGGTCAGAGGTAATAAATGCTTTCTCATTCAACGACCACCATTACCAAACCAAGTCAATCGCAGTCGCAAATTATTATGGCTATCTGCTGCCAGCTTCATGTTAGTGACGGTGTTCACTCCCATGTGTTCTCCATCCATTTTGCTGGCAGATATAAGGAATTGGTGTTTTTGGAACAGACCCAAACCAAGCGTCACGGAGTGCCAGGTTTAGGGAAGGCTCTGGTGCTGGCATCGGTATACATACACCTTCTGGATATCAGCCACCAGCGGGATACTCGATCTCGTTGGACATCCTGATCGACACCTGCAAGAGCAGCACGCCAAACTTATCGCGGCCCGACTCTGGTGGGTGGGGTGCAAGAAAGGTTGGCATGCTAGGCTTTCTTCGACTTCACCTTCCTCGGAGGAATACGCGGGGTAATATTTTGTCGCGACGCGGACATTATAAGTTGCCGAGGCGTTGGTGAGAACAGCATCCTATCCAGGTCTTGCGACTATGGGACGTGACAAGGCATCTGATTCAAGATGAGGAATTACAACGCTCTCGCTTTTGAGCCGGAAGGACTCGTTCAAATGGTGTCGTTCGTGACAGCAAGATATGCCGAAAATTCTATAGTAATCAGTGGAGAATAGAAGTGAGTTTCATATCCACGAAGTTTGGCATCTTTTAAATTACACTGATAATTAATTCGATGGGAGGATTGTTGCCTTCTTACGATCAACGGTCAATGGGGAATGTCGTGGTATCAGTAATCTCGTTTGTTCCTCGACTCGAAAGTATAGTGGCGAGGGTGGTTGTTGATGAAGCCAAAGAGTTACCTGCCAACTTCGTCGCCCCCAACTCCACGAGAGTCTGCAATACCAAATCGACGGCAAAAATACTTCCCACCTGTCTATCGAACCTTCGCGCATTGGTTTCTCTCCCCGATCCAATTTCCGATGGCTATGCGAAAACTCGAATCGAACTGATCTTGGAACCCTTCGTTGTGGACGCATGATTTAGTCCAATTCATGATACAAGAGAATGCGAAGAAAGAATGCTACGACCAATCGTCTGGGACGTTCCGACGTGTAGGAGACCCTCGATTGCCAATACATTGGACTGCTTACGAAACATCATTCCAACGTTGAATCGAGGACCGAGGGACTTGTACGAGATGAAGGTCGAGCTAAGCCTCGCCAACCCACCGATTGTCTAGCGCTTGGAGAGCGAGGAAGATATGACGACGCTCAGGTGTTGTGCAGGCGCTGAATGAGAGCGAGAAGGAGCTGATCATCGACCACCCGGGCACCCTCGCGTTGGTGAACGATCTCCCGCTTATCTGCAGAGGCGTTGGATTAGCCGGTACTAATTGAGAGGGAGAATTGTCTAGGGACCGATCACCAAGACACGTTCTCGTCAATGAGCAACCTCGCGGTCGTTTATGGACTATTTCATGAGACTGAGGCGCTTGAAGCATCTACGACTCAATCACCCGAGTCCGATCCATCGGATGAATAGCCTCACAACCCTTTAACGAGGTTAGGGCACTCCTCGGAAGGAGACTCACCATTCGGTTGGACCGTGTCGATAGTATAACGGGACAGAAAGACATTTCAGCGGTGAACACAAACCAGGAAGCCCTGTGCGACAGGTCAAACAACGTTTCGTGATGGAATTATCTACGAACTATCTGGTACCTCTCCATGATGCATTGTATACGATCACAAAGGCACTTGCTGCCCGTGAATATCACCCCCCACGGCCTGTCCTAGCAGAGTCGGGCTTTATTTAAAAATGGTCCACACACACTCAGTATCTGACCATTCGAGATGCGGACGCATATCAATTAGAATTTCTACGTGTAGTTTTCCCATGATTAAATTTACAGCATATAAGGTCGCATACAACCCTCAATCAAGGCACCATCTGCGAGCTATTATACTGCGGTGGCGGCCAATAAATGCTATCTGGCACATAGGTCCAGGGCCACAAGGCGTACAAGAATCCCACGATTCCAAATATATAGGCTGCTATGATGGCTATAAGGAATGAGAACGGGGTTATTCCGCCAGTCAGATCGGAAAAGACGAACCTGCACCGCGCCGAGGGAATCGATTGAGATGGGCTAAAATTTGGGGTATGCCCATGATGTTGCAGAAGACGTGAGCGGAGATGGGCGGGAAAATGGAACTGGTACGCAAGAAGAGGAATGCGCAGTAAAAGCCAAAGATGGTGGTGTATGTGAATTGAATCACTGGAGGGTTAGTGGCGAGAGAGTTTTTCAGAATTTGGTTTTGAAGACGGAGAGGAGCGACGTACGCATGATGAGGATAGCTTGCTTGAAGGCAGCGGACGTTTTGCCGTAGCGGTTGTACGTATCCCAAGCGTGGTGGATGTGAGCTTGAAGAGATGAGAGGAAGATGAGAGAAATGGTCCGAAAAGGCAGAGTGTAAAGCAAGATTTAGAGGTTCGCACCGGCACCGAAAGATAATGGGCTGAGAAAAATCATGCGCTTGGTGGACGCTGCGGCGAGATTGTAGACGGCTAGTATGCATGCACGAAATACGAGCTCTTCTGTGATTGGGCCCTGTAGTCAAAAGGTTGAGTTAGATGGATATGGCGCGATTGAATGTGTCTATAAGAGAGAACGTACGAGTACGTAGTTACGAAGTCCTTGTAATGTAACAAACATAGGTCGGATGTCCGTTCGGAATGACCACCAGCGCTGGAAGGGAAGGGATTGTTGGAGATAGCGAACGTATAATGGTCCTGCGAAGAGGAGGGGTGTGACGAGGTGGGGGTACAACGAATTGGCACTGAGGTCAAAGTGGATGCCGAGGCGCCAGAGAGTGGACATGAATGCGGCGCGATAGCCCTTTTGAGAAACCCGGTGTGGTTCAGGGCGGGGAGTAGAGAAAGGTAAAAGGACGCAAAAAAGCTCACGAGGGCTCGACCGTAAGGCGAACGCAACACGACGGCAAACACGCCGGCGCAACAGACGAAGGTGGCGATGACGACTGAGGCGAGTCGTGCTTTGATGACGTCGGGATCGTCCCTCCAACGTTCGTTCAGTCTTTTCTGTCTGGCTGTGCCGTCTGGGGTGGCGACTGTAGCAGGATGAAAGGAAAGCCGGGCTGCTTTGAAAACATAGAGTGATCCGACGTAGGAGAGGGCGAAGCTGAGGGCGAGGAGGTGTGCGGATAGGGTCGGTATCGCGGCTAATTGGTCTATGGGCATTTCTAAATCGCACTTGGAGGAGGGTGTGTTAAGTGACCATTCAGGCTGTAAATAAGCTTGGGGGACGTTGCGCTTGGGCCCGTGGTAAAGGAACAATGACAACCACTGGTGGCGGGGTCGAATTTTGTGACCATTGACTGCTTGTTGAAATTTAGCACCTGGAAAATCACACATTTGTATGGTAATAAAATAAAAGTGAAGCTAGATATTTTATTTAAGTATTGGTTGACTTCCCATAAGAGTTTTTTATTATGGAATATAATAAAATATAATATAAAAGGACATTGGCCGACATGCCGTTCGGAGTTTGAGATAATAATCCATTCATAAACCTTAATCTGTTTGAGGGGGTTGACCCTCAAACAAATATCCTGCTTGCTCATAAAACACTTTTGGTAAGTGTTCATCCTAATCTGGTGAACTGTAACTGTGCTGACCCCTTCACCTTTGCTTGTTGTCCCCACCATTCATACAGGTGTTATTAGATTGTTGCAGTTCAGGATAGTGATGAATGAAGGCTACAGTGTCTCAAAAAACTGTCATTTTGTATGCAAGTATCTGGTTCCTTTGCATCTTCAAAGGGCAAACTGTAAGTACTATCTGTCAGTAAAATTTCAAACTCTAAAGTTCATCCAAGTTGTTAGATGGCAGTCTAGGGTTGATTGTAAGGTTTTACTTCAGGCTCTGAGTACAGGGTTTTAAAGAGTTGGCAGACTACTGATTGGGGGTGTTAATAAAAGAAACAGACTTATCCTAAGTCTATCTACTACTAGCTTTATATACAGTAATCAATGGGTCAATAACCTGCTATCACTCAATGACCCACCTAGTCTAAAAGTTTTGTTCCTCGTCCCATTCCTGCCCAATTAGTTAGCCAAATTGTCAATAGTCTTGATACCCATAATCTAGTTGACTAATAAATGTATGACCTACCAACTTTGGGATATCTGGAGTGCGAATACAGATTATCAACCATTTTTGGCTTAAAATCATGCATAGGTCACACCACACATATGATTACATATTATATTATTAGCCAAAATCCTTGTCATCCTCGTCCGTTATGGTTGGTTGAAGCAAATCCGATATGAAGAAGACACAACTGTGCTAGAAAAACAAAGATGTGCTGATGGCTTGCGCAGTGGTGGCCTACCGATTTAAACTTGGGAGACTAGCAGGAGAGAAGAGAAAAGGGTCACGCAGTGTGTGCAAAGAGGTTGAGGGTGCGTACCTGAGGGAAAAGGGAATGTACATCAAGCTGGACCATAAAACGCTCTTGAGGTTGGCTGCTGGAGGGAAAAGTAAGAGTCAGTCTAATGCTGAGAAGGGCTGGCTTCTTGAGATGGAAGCTAACCTTGTTATCAACTATGCTGTTGAGACAGCTGCCCGAGGATTCCCGCTCAGTCACAGGTGGCTCCGAGGACATGTAGATGCAATCCTGCATGCACGACTTGGGGACCAATTCCCAGTGACTAGTGTTGGAAGCTGATGGATGAATTGCTTTGTAGGAAAGTACTCTGACCACTTGAGTATGTACTGGGCATGTGCTCTTGACAATGCCCAGGGGCATGCAGTAAACCCTTTGACAAATGCTGCATGGTTTGACCTCCTTGGAAAGACCTTGAGAGGGGAAATGGATCACGATAATGAGTCAATAGAAACAGTACCGATTCTGGAAGAGAATACTTATGGTGTTGATGAGTCTGGATTCTGGGCTGCTGGTGGAGGGCGTGAGTGGGTGATTGGAGCTGTTGGGAAGAGGATTCAGCATCAACAAGGAGATGGAAACCGGGAAAATACTACCGTTATTGTAACCATTTGTGCTGATGGCACATCCCTACCTCCTACTGTCATTTTCAAAGGCAAATCATTCCTAGTCAATTGGGATCAGAACAATCCTGCAAAGGCATCATATGTACCTAGCTTTTCTAATACAGATATCACACTGAATTACTTGTAGACTTGCCTACTCGAAGAAGGGTTGGACTGATGGAGAGATTAGCGCTGAATGGATCACTCATTTTGATCAGCAAACCAAAGAAAAGGCGAAAAGAAAATGGTGCTTACTATTGGTTGATGGCCATAACTCGCATTATACACAGGCCTTTCTGGAATATGCAAAGGCCAACCATAACATCCGATGCTATCTAGCACATGCTACACATGTGTATCAGGGTTTGGATGTCATGGTTTTTAGGAAACTAAAGCTTTACTGGACCTAGGAAAAACGGAAGTGGGAGTAACAAAAACATACTAGGATTGACAAGACAAACTTCTTGGAGATATATGGGGCCACGCATATCCGTGTGCTCACTCCAGAAATGATCAAGATGGCCTTTAGGAAGACCGGTGTCTTCCCATTCAATCCAAGTGTCATTACAGCAGAGATGTTAGCACCAAGTTTGGAAACATCATACCACAGGCACTTACCACTGGTGCCATCCACCCCAATCAAGGTTATTACCAACCTGCTGCATGAGATCCACCAGAAAAGGTGCCAGCGAAGGGCAAAACAAGACTGCGATAATAGTGATGATGGGACAGACTTTAGCTTGCCTATTGACCGAATCCATTCAGGACCTGTTGAAACCACCATACAGGGTCTTGCACCTACATCTGCGGCATTTGTTGTATCTTCATCACCTGTTCAGTCAGCTTCTCAGCTACCTACCCTAAGCTCCTTCGAAATCTCACCTACTCACACCCGAAATACTAAACTATTGGAAGCGATACCTGAAACATACTATGAATGTCAACTTCAATCTGCTCTCTGGGAAGCAAATGAAAGGGAAGCTTACTATAAGGGGTGCATGGTAGGCTTGCAGGCAAATGGAATTCTAAATGGGGCCTATGTGGATGTAGTTTGGAGTCAGCTGGAAGCTCGAGAAGAGAAGGAGGGGAAGAAGAAAAAGGGATGCCTAGTAGGCGATGGCCTTCCTCACTTACTTACAGCAGCAGCATTTGTTGATCGGGTGGCCCAGTTTGAGGCTGATAGGGTTAATAAGGCAGTGGAGAAGGTGCAGAGAAGGTCAGCAAGGGAGGAGAGAGCAGCAGCCTTAGCAGAGTGGAAGAGGCTAGATGAGGAAAGGAGGGATATGAATGAGGTTATCAAGGATCTATGGCGGGAGGCTATGGAGGCATGGGAGGTGGAATAAGTGAATGCGAAAGCAGAGAAAAGGAAACCACATTGGAAGAAACCAGTCCTCAAGGGTGCCTTGCTGAAGCCAATTCCCAGGCCTGTGCTGCTGGCAGATGAAGGAACAACAAGGGATGATGGTCAAGGCTCAGACTCAGACTCAGATAGTGATTAGATCATTCCCAATTTAGAAATTTCATGTTTATTCAATAAAAACAATTCACACAGGTTTTTTAGATGTCCCAAATAAAGGTTTTCTGTGACTGTGTCATTGACCTGTAAACATGGAAAGTGCCAAATACAAGTATTTTGACAACACTGATATCAGTTCTTCATGTATCCTCTGAGGTAGGGACTGAGATATTGGTCAAGTACATTGGGATGATTCTGTCTACCTAAAATTGCAGGAATTCAAGCCAAAATGAAATCAAAGATGTATCTTTATTTAGGTGTGTCATTGACCTGTTGATTACTGTACTAGCTATGTATGAGTCATACTGACTACATGTGAGTTATAACAACTACAGATGAGTTATGTAGATAAGGAGAGTGATGGTAGACTAAATATAGATATGGCTTGATCACCTTCTATTACTAAGCAGAGCTTGGGTGGATAAGCAGTTATTGATATAAACTGTCTGATGTAAATAGGAATAGATGAGCAAAGGAAAAAGAAAAAATATATCTCTGATAGACCAGCACATGTTCACTAGCAGTGTACCTTTAGATTCATCCACTGTAATCCCTTGCAGCTCAAACAATCTGCTATTGTATAAAGTATATACTGGGTGAGGACTTTGAGGGATGAGATAATGGGCCAGTTATGAATCGTAAATTCTAGACTGAGGTCTAAACCTGTTTAAGTATTGTTAATTATATTTAAACCTTGTATTAATTGAAACACATACTTTTATTGCTTTCGATTGTTTCATTGTCACCACTATTGGATGCAACTTCTGCATTTATTACAGTCTCTTTATTGTCTTAATCATTTAGTTCTTTGGGCTACAAAATTCAACACAATGAGTATATCTAAATGTAATAAATAATCTAAGAGATGAATACCTCAAAAATTGCATGTCTGATATTGATCTCATTGTTTTGTATAAGACTGAGAGCCTGTTTCAATGTTTTTAGCAATAGATCCATCACAGCTTGTATATTTGCAATACAAGCTTTCTAATCATCCTTGAATAGAGGAGAACTTGAAGTGCAGATATTTGCTCTGGCTTTTGCTTTCTCGAAAGGTGATACATTCATCTATACACCTTGAGGTCCTCACTTTCTATTCCATCTAGTGCATGTATACAGCCAAAAGTTGTTGGGGCTAATCTCACCTACCCACTCCAGTATTGCCAACTCTTGTATACTATTGTGAGTGTTATCATTTTTCAAGACAAGTTTCTTCTGTCATCCAAACTTGACCCATTTGACACTCTGTAGTAAGTTTTAGCTACCCAGAAATAGAGTATTTTTATGCAGAGCATTTGCAATATTTTCAAGGTCACTATTGTTAGATGGCAGAGATAGTATGGATTTCTGAGATGATGGATTGGGTGGGGGTGTTCTATTATCTGATCTATTGGTTGTGAAGGAGATTTGGATAATGGGGTGTAATTGGGAGGAGAGTTTAATAGTGTATTAGACAGAGTATTCTGTGCTATTGAATGAGTCTGTTTCATTGTAATATTAGTCAGTTTTGAGAATGGTTAACATGCTAGATCACTGGGAAGCTTCTTATATACCTTAATATTTGACTAGAACATTTGAGAAGATACTTGAAGCATTTAATAAGCATGAGTGTCATATATATGTAGGTGTATGACATAACTCATGCTTGCTGATTAAGTATTATTGGACTACACAATTTTCACTTGACTCTCACATGATCTTGAGTGCAGTAGAATGTACTAGATGTGTCTAGATGCAGGAAGATTTGATATATAAGTTATAACCAATATGAATACAAATAACCTTTATGTTTTCAAAATGCTTCAAGCAGCAGATCTCAATAAACTTAGTATCTCTAATCTTTACAAACTCACTAGAAAATACATCCCAGTCCCTCAAAGTGAATCTCAATTGAAACAGAGGCTTGTTAAACATATTATAACATATGCTACTCCTGAATTATTGACCTCACTACACAAAGCTACTCAAGCTAAGGAAATCAGTGGTATTGCTTCTAAAAAATGGAAACATCAAGATCATTCACTACAATAGTGTGTTCTCTAGAAAACAGATGCAGGAGAGGAAAGCAAGCATACCTATAACATTATGAAGTATCTAGACCTGCCAAGTATGGACTAGGTTAGAGAGTGTTATCAGCAGTTCTACAATGCAATATTGAACACTGCAATGCAGTTCTGTGTGTGTGCCATCTGTACAAGGGATGTGAACAGAGTAACAGATGGTGTGAAGGTGTTAGAATTGAAGGACATACCTATGGACAAAAGTGGGCACTTTGAACTATTGTTTTTTCAAAGGGGATTTGGATGGCAAAGAAGATATAATGATAGTGGGTAGTCTCAAAACCATGATTGACTCAATGTCAGCATAAAATCGGTGTTCTTTTCCAGAGAAAAAATCATTGCTTAGAGTTACTTGAACTAGTACTATAGTACCTGCACTGCGTGGAGATGCCAGATTACGGAAGTGGATTATTTGTTGAGAATGTGTAAATAATTGTGAGATTATGATGAAAAAATGGAGAGATAATGGATTTTTCATATTCTTTATAGAATGATCAAGTTTTGGCAAGATTACGCATGTATTCTGGTAATCTTACATAATCAATACCACTGGTTGCGGCTCAGGCTGCTTCTGGTTCTTCACTCATCATTAAGTACAAGTCACAGTTAAATTTAAATCAGGGTTATATAGATAAATTGGCAGAGCTGTCAAGTACATGTATAGTGGTGGAAACAGACAGGTAGAAGTCCAGCCTTGACCCTACTCCAGGAAAATGTCGAGCAGCAATTTGCAGCGTTTCAATGCAGCCATGCAAGCCATTGAAGATCTGCAGCAGTGGAAAAGTGACTTCATCGATTCAACAGAGTGGTGGTTGAAGGTCTTGCATGCCGAAAACCAGATCTTGAAGGCAAAACTGGGTGGCCTTGAAGGCCGTGTTGAATTTGCAGAGAGTGTGTTGAATATAGTGGATGAAGAAAACCTCAGGGAGGGTATAGGTATAAGTACAGATACAGTTGGAGATCGCGTGCACACACCAGAGGGAGACGAACCACCGAGAGATACTGATGTGACTGGCAGAGACCCATTGTCAGATGATGAAGTGAAAGAATCTGAAGAAGCTAGTTTGTCAAAACCGGTCAAGGTGAGTGCTTGTATACACGTACCTTCAGCTGGGATAATGTCTTGTAGAATGTCATCTATGATGTTATTGTCAAGTTAATGGGTATTCCAAAGCTTGATGCGAAGAGCTTACCTGCATACCCTCAAGGGATTGACCCAACATATCCAGACTACCTGAGGGACCCTGCTACCAATAAGCCATCAATGCATTTCAACTGGAAACTCATGGCCAACAATGGTGTCAATAAACAACACATCGAAAGAATCTTGACTCACATGAAGAATAGCAGTTCTAGCTACAATCCCAAGGCAGCCGTATTCCTAAACAAATGCCATGATTCTGATTTACGAAAAAGAATCTCAGCAAAAGTCACCTACATGCAAAATGCCTACAACATCCTCCAGAAGCAAAAGAGTGAGAAAGATGCACAAGAGAAGTGGGCTGAGCAGGCATTTCTGGATGATGGGTTGCTAGGGGAGGGGAGTGATGAGGAGGGGTTGATGACCCGTGCTGTACACCACAGCCGTGCTAATGCTGTGAGTAACCATTTAGCTTAAAGATTAATCAATAACAACGCACCTTGATTATAGAAATTAAAGGCTCGAAATCGGAAGCGGCTATTATCATCCTATGCTAACCCAAAATACAATGCCGCATTCATGCTGAATGCTATGTCAGCTGACGAGGATGACCCTGAACAAGTACCTAGTGAACCTAAGCAATATGTTAGTCATGCGCCTAACTACTGTAGTGATGAGGTACTTAACTTTCTGATCCTATTCCCACTTTGCTTATCATTTGCGATTTAGCTTGCAAAACTATACAAGGAACTCAATGCGATCAAAGATCCAGATCCAGATAAAGCTACCAAGATGACGAAACATACCATTGGCCATGCTACCATTGGAGACAAACCACCAAAGGCAAAGCTTTCAAACCATCTACGTGTTTGGCAAATCAATCCAACAGTTCTCACACTGCATCAAGAATAGCTCACTTCGGGTCGTGTTGCATGTAATGGGAAGGCTTGGGGAGACCTGGAAGACCCAGTTGAAGATATCACTATCGGAAACAAGAGGTTAGGTATAAAGCAAGAACAGAAGCCAGTGATCAAAAGGAAGCGAGTTATGGAAGGGGAGGTAGGGTTATCAGTTGTGAAATGTTATGAGGACTGTTTAACTGAGTTACTTGATGGTGCTGAAGCTGAAAATCTATTTTAGATGGACAGTTTCTTGTGTGTAATAATCTTAATTCTTGTACTCACTAAATCAAACAATGTTTGTGTCACTTGCAAGCTCATTTTCCAGTTCATCTAGCCAATTTTGCTCTGGTGCCATGCCAGACTATGAGGAGAGAGCTAGGACTAGTTAACGTTCTTGTTAAATAAAAGAAACAACATACACGGTCAAAGGAATGGATAATCCAAAGTGGATTATCTTTCATCACATTAGAGATGGCAGGCAGCAGTGCAATTGAACATGCAAAGCCTGTTGAAGGGATAACCTCTAGAGCTTCAAAGATGTTCGCATATACAATAGATATTCCCAGGTCGGTGGTTCTATTAATGTCCCATTAGAGTCTTCTCAAGCAAAAAATATGAACATACTGTAGTACCCAAGGCATAAGAGGGATACTGCTATCAGAAACCATTCTTTGGATTAACGAACAGTAAATTGGCTCTAAGCCATCGCGAAGTGTGATCTTGAAGTGATACAGGATCTGACATGGTACACAATCACCACTAATATTGGCACATGCATATTGGTCCTGTTGTGTTCACTTTGAGGTTGTACTGCCATAACGTACCCCATCCTTGATAATAAAAGGGAGGATGGTTGTCATTTGAGAGCTAATGAATGGAATCGTATGAGGTTGACATGTGAGATCATCAATGACCTCTGGATGATGTTGTTGAAGGTGCTTTAGGACCAGGGGATAAAGCACGTCGGGTTTGAGATGGCGGAGATCAGTGTGGACCTTACTACCCTTTGGAGTGAGAATTTGTCCATCTGGGATGCGATGATGTGAAGCAATTGAGATTATAGAAAAAATAAAACTCACTCCCTTTAAATCCAGCGATAAGTGTTCGTAAAGTCCCTCGGTCAGTTTGTCTCCCTTGTACAAGTCCTTCAAGTGCGTGTTGCTCTTTCTTAGTCGCATCAATGGGAAGAGCTTGAGCCTATTCCAGTGATCAATCATACATGGCAGCATAATCCTTGTAATAACACTCACCAGTTCATATAGCCAATGTTTCCCTATCCAACTTCACATGAGTGTTAATTCCATTTCTCCTCCTCCATGACCATTTGTCACAACTGTAGTTGCAAGTCTTTTCGTCAATCACAAGGCAGGCCTTGGAGCTTAATAAGTCTAGTAGGATATAGAAGAAAGTTCTGACAGGGACGTCTTCAAAAAGAGTGATGATTCCTCCAGAATTAAGTTTTACTTCTACAAAGAAGTTGTTCTGCGGGTTGAATCCATTGCGTGCCTCTGCTGAGAGTTTAGGGAATATGGGCATGAACGGTTGGCTCAGTAGTTATGGTTTCGTGTTTCTCTTTTCTTGTTCTGATGGAAAAGAAGTCTGATAGTTCTGATTGCGTTTGTGCTACTACAAGTAATCTCACAGGAGGATGAAGTGATGATCCGCTTCACCCTCAGGGTTTATATAGTATTTCTAAAATAGGAGTTATTATGAGTCAGCCTCTGCAGTCACCCCATTTCTATTGTTCACAGCCTCCGGTTTAAGGTTTGCTATTGTTCTTAGTCATACTGCGGAAGGCTGTGTTGTTTTGATGACTCAACTCTATTGGGCATAGCCTTCCGCAGTATTAGGCTGTGCTGTCTCATAACTGGTTCCTATTGTTCTTCTAGTCATGAGATCGCCATTGTTTCTATCTCTTGCCCGGCGTATCGGGTTTCTCTTCTTTGACTGAGGAACCTCCTTTTGGTCTTCCCTTTGTGTCTGAGCATATAAAAGGTGTGGGGTTGTATCCCTACACTTCAGTTCAATCCTTGTCAATCATCATGACTCCCTCCCACCAAGGCCACTACGTCCGATTCTTCAAGCAGTCTGGAGTGGTGCACCACACTGCTCCTGTCTTTCTTGATTGCGATTCTTTTCACTACTACCTCCAGCGCATCCCCTCCGACGCCAACCTCTGTTGGTCTTCCTTCTCTTGCTTTGCCTGCGGTGGCAAGCACAAAGTCAAGCAGTGTCCGTTCGTTCACTGGCTAATCCAGCATGCTTGTGGCTTGATGGAGGATCCGCTTGGTGAGTATTTTGTTTTGTCTTTATTAGTCTGTGTTTATTGATAATAGGCTTTCCCTTTCTTAGCTTGGGATGATGACGCCCCTCCCCCTACTTCCCAGGTCCCTTTGGAGGAGCAGGTTAATTGGGGGTCCGACAAGTGGGCTGACTCTCTCCCTTCTGTCAAGAAGGAGGCAGTCAACTGGGCTGCCAGTCCTCCTTTCCGTCCTTGGACCCCTGGTCCAATGAGTTCTTTATCTAGTGGTAAGCTCTCAATTCTCTCGCCCTCTTCATAATTGTTGACTCTTTATTCTTAGTGGAAGATTTGTCATCGTCGTTGACTAACGTCAACGTCAAGATCGAGGAGGAAGAAGTTCCTCCCAGTTTGTTATGGAGTCCCACCAACGATTGGTTGGGTGAGGAAGCGAGAAAGATAGTGATGAGTTTCATTGAAGGGAAGACTGCCGAGTTGCAGGCCTCCAGTGGTAACACCAATGGGGCAATCTACTGGGGTAATAAGTTGGCCACATTAGATGGTCAAGTAGTCTCGAGTTTTGTAGAGTTCTTGAGGGACAGTATGGTGCAGGAGATTGCCAAGACAGACTAGTATAAATAGTTAGTCAGATATGGACTCCTCCTTTTTGTACAAGTAGTCTCTGCTGCTAATAAAGACAGCCTCCCTCCTAAAAGAACCAGCATAGAAAAGAAAAGAAAAGAAAAGAACAGAATTTTTAAGAGAGTGAATGCCAATTTCATGACACTATTCATGTTGACACTTTCAAGAACGCCATTGCAATGTTCAAATGCAAAAAACCATGTCGCATATGCTGGACCAAAGCGCTGAAAAATGGCTGAGTAGTGCATACCAAGGTGGTGGTTTATGGTGAGATGCATGCCAAGTTTGATCATGCCTTGACAGAATTGTTGAAGATAGCACTGGCCACGCGATACATCATCCATGGAAATTGCCTTACTTGCAAGAATTCGTTCTGCAGCAGAGAGATAGATGATTAGCTGATAGATCTCACATAGGTCTCATTTGAATTTCAGTGGGTTCTTTGCTCTGGAAGGTACAGGAGGTGGGTTCTTCATGATCCTATTGTTCTCATCTCACCAACAAAGCCACATCACAGTGACTTGGATATTACACAGACGCCGCTATTGGTCCATCTTTTGCAACGAGTGATTCTTACCAAGCTAAATATCCTAATCAGTGAAGGTCAACAGTTGAGATGAAGCAACTCAACATTTGTGGGGAGACGGCCAATCCCTAATGGCCAAATGATTGAATTGATATAGCTTTGAAAGTTTCGCCAGCCAGCTGCATTGAGAAGGTATCCACAGACAAGTACGTCTTCAAAGAGTTGCTGCTCAGTATCTGAGAATGTCGAAGTGAGCAAAAGTGAAATGAGATAAACGACGGTACCATAGAGATTGTGCATAAAGTCTAGA
The DNA here is from genome assembly GCA_951640195.1 of Porpolomopsis calyptriformis. Lineage (NCBI taxonomy): Eukaryota > Fungi > Basidiomycota > Agaricomycetes > Agaricales > Hygrophoraceae > Porpolomopsis > Porpolomopsis calyptriformis. The sequence goes on along the minus strand of OX621172.1, from coordinate 1,961,009 downwards.
GCTGCATTCATAATCAGTAACCATCCTGGCAGTCTGTTGAGTTCAGAGTAGCGTGAACTATGTTTGTCGAGATGATCTTGGATGTTCTTTTTTGTAACCATGCACCTGGACCTTTCTGCATACTTGAGCTGCCGCCAATCATCGCGAAGCTTAAACTCTGATAGAATAATGATATTCAGTGTAGTATATCATACTTGAAGAAGAGGGCGCACTGGTAATGTCATAACCAGTAAGGGTATTGACATCGGCTAGTGTGATATGGCACATGTTGCACGGGTGGGTCTTATGACTATGACTAGCAGCACCAGTGATCTTCCGTGTTGCAGGGATATCACTGGTTTCTACAAGAACTAAACTGTGAACTGTGGGGGGAATGCGCTTATTCCACATATGCATCACAAGTCCTGCAATAGCACACAACTGAGAGATAACAGGATTCTTTGAATTTAAACGCACCTGTATATAACCTTTGCAGATCATCAACAAGTGGGCGAAGGCAATAGTTTAGCTGCTCAAGACTTGGTTCTTTTGGACCTGGAATCATGATTGCCAAATGGATATTATGTTGTAGGAAGCGCACAGAGTGATGGAGATTATTAAATGAGACGTATAGGCCTCCTGATGAGTGCGGGCAGCCTTCTAATATCCCAAACCTGTGTAGGAAAGAGAGTTATCAGAAGTGATGAACCTCCATGAGAGATAACACACCAGTCTAGATTAATCGTCAGACTTAATCCAACATCACAGGATAATAGTCGTCGATGTGAACCAGGTTTGGCCGGTACATCTTTAACAGCTCCATTTACTTCCACAACATGGTTGAGTCCAATTTCAGCAAGTCGGTATGCACTCCCATCACATATGTCATGCATGAGCATGTTGCCGCTAGGTGGTGGGTGGTTGAGATCGAGAAGGGGGTCCCAAAGCGCCGCAACAAATGACTGCCGCATCAAAAACCTACAGATAGCTTTGATAAGTGATGAGTACAACAAGATCTTAGCAGGTAACCATCTCTCATCCATAACAGGTTCTTGTTTGGCTCCTGCATCAGGGATAAGGGTTGTAGGCATACGCTTGATTTGATAGACAACACCATTGCAGCCAGGCTGAGTGCAATTAGCATCGGAGAGTTGACTGATAGTGTTGGGTGAGAATGGTTTATAACAAGCTGAGCAGATTAATATTTGTTGAATATAAAAATTGACATCAAGACCAAGGTGTCGCTTAAGAGTTTTTAGAGTTGTCGCAGGCCTTGGCAACACAGGAAGGGCACCACACATCTCAAGGAGATCTAATCCATCCTGAAGACACTGATCTGTCTGAGTTACAGTAGTGGAACCAGAGAGCCATGCAGCTGCTGCCTGGAGGTAGAGTAATCAGACAAGGGGGGATTCAAGAAAAGCTGGTATGAGAACATTACTGCCAGAGTTATCAGGAGATGTATCTAGATCAACAGAGTCACCAGAAAGGTCTTCAGAAAGAGACGTCGCAGCTGATATATCACCCAAGTTTTCATCAGATGCAAAGAAGCTATCCGTGTCTGAATCATTATCTGAGTGGTCAGCATCAAGCACATCACCCCTAGGCAATGCAGAATAGCCATCATCTTGAGGTAGATCCATATCTTGGTCATCGTATTCTTGTTGGTTATTATAATTTCCGCCCTCTTCATGATTGGAAACAGGACAGGGCTGTTCTATATCAGTCGACTGATGGGCCTCCAGAGTGGATACAGGAGGTGCCACAGGAGTAGCGTAAGTGTTTTCATTGTGCTTCTGGTGACGTTTTGCAGTCTGTCGAGACTGTATCTTGAAACCATCAAGGGTCTTCCTGCATCAAGAGCATCGGCATTCAACATCTTGCTGCCAATAGCTCATCCTAACAAAGGTACGAAGTGTCAATACATGTGGAGATATAAGTTTGCTCACTTGTGTAGTACAGCATGGCAGGATGACCTCACGCGCTGAAGTCGACGCAATTGCAACAAGCTGATTGCGCGATCAGGTGGGAATGTGTTCAGAATATGACCGGAATATGTAGATTACAACAAGAATATGAAAAATCCATTATCTCTCCATTTTTTCATTATAATCTCACAATTATTTACACATTCTCAACAAATAATTATCACAACTGTAGTTGCAAGTCTTTTCATTAATCACAAGGCAGGCCTTGGAGCTCAATAAGTCTAGTAGGATGTAGAAGAAGGTTCTGACAGGGATGTCTTCGTATAGAGTAATGATTCCTTCTGAATTAAGTTTTACTTCTACAAAGAAGTTGTTCTGCGGGTTGAATCCGTTACGTGCCTCTGCTGAGAGTTTTAGGGAATATGGGCATGAATGGTTGGCTTAGTAGTTGTGTTTTGTGTTTCTCTTTTCTTGTTCTGATGGAAAAGAAGTCTGATGATTCTGATTGCGTTCGTGCTACTACAAGTAATCTCACAGGAGGATGAAGTGATGATCTGCTTCGCCCTCAGGGTTTATATAGTATTTCTAAAATAGGAGTCACTATGAGTCAGCTTCCGCAGTCACCCCATTTTCTATTGTTCACAGCCTCCGGTTTAAGGTTTGCTATTGTTCTTAGTTATACTGCGGAAGGCTGTGTTGTTTTGATGACTCAACTCTATTGGGCATAGCCTTCCGCAGTATCAGGCTGTGCTGTCTCATGACTGGTTCCTATTGTTCTTCTAGTCATGAGATCGCCGCTGTTTCTATCTCTTGTCCGGCGTATCGGGTTTCTCTTCTTTGACTGAGGAACCTCCTTTTGGTCTTCCCTTTGTGTCTGAGCATATAAAAGGTGTGGGGTTGTATCCCTATGCTTTAGTTCAATCCTTGTCAATTCATCATGACTCCCTCCCACCAAGGCCACTACGTCCAATTCTTCAAGCAGTCTGGAGTGGTGCACCGCACTGCTCCTGTCTTTCTCGATTGCGATTCGTTTCACTACTACCTCCAGCACATCCCCTCCGACTCTGACCTCTGTTGGTCTTCTTTCTCCTGCTTTGCTTGCAGTGGCAAGCACAAAGTCAAGAAGTGTCCATTCGTTCGCTGGCCAATCCAGCATGCTTGCGGCTTGATGGAGGATCCGCTTGGTGAGTATTTTGTTTTGTCTTTATTAGTCTGTGTTTGTTGATAATAGGCTTTCCCTTCTTTAGCTTGGGATGATGACGCCCCTCCCCCTACTTCCCAGCTCCCTTTGGAGGAGCAGGTTAATTGGGGGTCTGACAAGTGGGCTGATTCCCTCCCTTCTGTCAAGAAGGAGGCAGTTGACTGGGCTGCCAGTCCCCCCTTCCGTCCTTGGACCCCTGGTCCATTGAGTTCTTTATCTAGTGGTAAGCTTCTCAATTCCCTCACTTTCTTCGTGATCGTTGACTCTTTATTCTTAGTGGAAGATTTGTCGTCGTCATTGACTAATGTCAATGTCAAGATCGAGGAGGAAGAAATTCCTCCCAGTTTGTTGTGGAGTCCCACCAACGATTGGTTGGGTGAGGAAGCAAGAAAGATAGCGATGAGTTTCGTTGAAGGGAAGGCTGCCAAGTTGCAGGCCTCCGGTGGTAACACCAATGGGGCAATCTACTGGGGTAATAAGTTGGCCGCAATAGATGGTCAAGTAGTGTTGAGTTTTGTAGAGTTCTTGAGGGACAGTATGGTGCAGGAGATTGCCAAGACGGACTAGTATAATTAGCTAGTCGGACATGGACTCCTCCCTTTGTACAAGTAATTTCTGCTGCCAATAAAGACAGCCTTCCTCCCAAAAGAACCGTCATAAGAAAGAAAAGAAAAGAACGAAGAAAAGAGAGAAATTTTAAGAGAGTGAACACCAATTTCATGACAATAATCCACTTCCGTAATCTGGCGTCTCCACGCAGTGCTGCTAGATGTTTTTCATATTCAGCAGGCAGAATGGGTTTGCTATTCATGCTTGTGGCTAGTAAAGGGCTGACATCATATAACCCCCCTTCTTTGATCAATTCAAGAGCATTCATAGCATTTGTGAATATACTGGTACTTGCTCAATAACAATGGGCCTTTCTATACTTAGACCCTCAGGATTGCTTTCAGCTGGGAGGGAAAATATATCTTTGAAGAGACTAGATGAGGTGATCAAATCACTGCGATGGAGTCTGTATAAGGAATTCTCTATCTATAACAAACATCAGAAGTAGATGGCGCAAGTATTGTATTGTCAAGCTTACCTGAAGAAAGGTATTCCCATCCTCAAACCAATATATAGGGTGTGGAAGAGCAGTGGAGAGAGTAGGATAGATGGAATCTGACATATGTAGTTGAACAATATAATATATTTATCAGTGTGATGAAACACCCTTCTAATCACTTGTAAATGGCAGTACTACCACCAACTAAGTTTCCAAACCTTCCTTTCAGTTAGGACTCATGGCCTACTGATGTTACAAGTGCTCATGCAATCATCTGTAATACCTATGGCTATGCTTGACAAATTATTAAACTCAAAGATCCAGATCTGCTTCAACTGTTATATTATATTGACCTTATCTCATCTGATATGATCAAGATCCTTATGGCTCTAGAAGCTCACTCTAGTGAGCCTTTTTCATTACCTGATGCCTGGCTACACAATGCAGTGATGGTGTTGGGAGAAGTAGTTAATGAGATGCAAAAATTGTATCTGTCATCCCAGATGAGGTCAGTTTAAATCAACTATCAGTAGTCTCTCAAAGCTCACAATTCAGAGAGGAGAAAGATATCATTACAGCAACACTAGTATCACTTGAATACTCTGGAAACCTAGGACAACTAAGGAAAGTCATCAATCTTTCCTTTCTTCAAGAGGCTTCTGCCCTATACTGAAATCTAGCATCCACTGAATTAGCAAGCATCTTGGGCATCCATCGCAATACATTATGGAACTTTATGAAGAAAAACTGTATATCATGAAAGCATTCAATGATTTCAAATGGTAACCTTGATGTACTTGTGTGAGACTTCATAAAGAAGAAGCTAGACTCTGGCTTGCACTATCTCATTGGATTTCTAAGATCACTGGGTCTATAGGTCCAGTATAGGTGAGTCAAGTTGTCCTTGAAGCGTGTCAATGCACTTAGACAATCATTGCGCAATCGTGGAGTGATCCAGCAATGTCAATATAGTATCTAGCAACCCAATGCACTTTGGCATATTGATGGACACCACAAGCTTATCCATTAGGCTATTATAATCCATGGGTTCATTGATAGATACTGTTGAATGGTATGTTCACTCTCACCTTGACTTGTATATAATAATTACATGTACTTTACAGATCACTACCCTTCATGCAAGTACCAATAATAAAGCTAGCACTGTCCTTGATCTCTTTTTGTATGTGACAGATAACTTCAGCTTTCCTTCCCAACTTTGAGGTGATTGTGGAGGAGAAAACATGGGTATTGCAGTCTATATGATTATATGAAATGGACCCAAACAGGCATCTTTCATTTGGGGGATGTAAGTGCTTCAATCCTTGAAGATGTAATTTGAAACTTGAATCTGTCAGATCAACTTGGAACACAAGGATTGAGTAACTGTGGGTTGAAGTTGGAACCTAGTTTGCACAGGCCTGGCATGCATTTTTTACATGACTTGAATAACTCCACTTCCTTGACATCTAATACCCCAAGCACTTATAGCTCCTTAACAGCCTTTTCCTTCCTCAAATCAATGAAGATTGTCATACTTTTCAATTGCAGTGGAACTCTCATCCTATTTGCAGGCTGCAATCCTCCAACAAGAGTCCACAGGTAACTAGCTTCCTTGTTTTGCATTGATTCTATTCTACACTGAATTGAAAATAACAGGATATGCGTCTACTTGGATAGCTCAAACATAGTGTGTGTAAGAATGAATGTATGGGATTGAGTCTGGAAACCATTGCCACCTACTACAGAATTGAAAACATCTTGGCAAATCTCTATCCCAATGAGAGTGAGAGTGGAGTGGTTGAAGATTTGATGAAGAAGATCACATACAACTAATGAGCAAATATCCATTACCATGGTCTAGAGGTACCATGTAATAGGAGTTCTGTTATGGCCACTTCATTTTGTTATCTTACCCACTTTCCTTATCCTCAGTTTTATCTTATCTTATCTTTCCTTATCTAATCTTTCTATTTATATCCTCCTAGATTAGAGGTGATAACACTATTGGCTGATGAAGATGTGCTCCGCAGCTGCACAAGGCTATGTATTAGTCAGCCATTCTATGGATCATCACTGTGGATATCACAATCACAGTCCAGACCCAGGTAGAGTATAAGTAGAGTACAGAACACTTGTACCTTCCCTAGTTCTATTCTTCAACATTGTCACTGCTAGTTTATGCACTAGCTTCTTTGTGACTTATGCCCAAGTGACCTGAGTACTAACTACTGACATAACAAGTCCTTTCTAAAGCAGTTTTGAAGAGACAGTTTTCTTCAGGATATTGGGATAAACCATTCAGCAAAAGATTACTCCAGTGGGATATGGAATCTTACCAGAGGAGTGGGAGGATGGTTGTTATCTGCAGTTGGAAGAGCTTCGCATTGGAAGAAAAAGAAAACCAACTTGTATTTCACTTTCAGATGAGATCTGGATGGAGAGGGCAAGGTTGTAGGTGCAGGGACTAAATGTACTCACTGCTATCATTGAATAGATCTAGTCGGACCACCTTTGCATGTGAAATTAGAAAGAAAGAAAAAAAGTATATATAGGGAAATGGAGGATAGCTACCTGTTTCTTGACTAGAACCACCATCATAGCCTTGCAGTATTATTGGGGTACAACTGAGGATAGCCAAGCCTGCAACTGTGAAGCCTATCTAGCTCCAGCAATATTCAAGCCTGGAATAAGGGCTCTCTGCAGTGAACATCTTTATAGCCCATCTAAATACCCTCAATATCTAACCCATACTATAGAACCAATATTGGGGGATGGGTCTTGAAGATATTCAAGAGTATCACATTGGGTGACCTCAAGGTTGTTAGAAAGGAAGCTGCTTGCAGCTTCTAGCAAACTAGGGTCAAGATGATGGTATATTATTTCATTGCTATTTGATACATATAGGACTTACATTATAATGTAATTGCAGCTGAAAGGGAAAGAGCATTCACACTCACAAGCATTCTTTAAAGTAAACAAAATCATTGCAATTCTTTGTGGGATCAATGTGAGTTTGTTAAATGTTCCATGCTAGCCAAGACATTTAATGACACCCTTACTAGGCAAAGACAAAAAAACTCAAAGACAGTTCCATTCTGCTGTGAAATGATAAACAAATCCTTGAAGACATGGGATGCACTAGATATAGTCAAGGTAACTTACAGGTGGATACAAATTGGTCAGTATCTGAAGTAGAAAACTTCCTATCTGAGTCCCTTCCGCAACTCTTCCAATACATGAGGGAAACCTATCCAAATCCTGCTCAGTTGCCATGGTGCTTGTTGAACAAGCAGAAAGGGAAACTTCATGTGGTCTCACTTCCCTCTGTGACTAGATTCGACCTCAAGCATTACAAAGGTCATGAGGGCACATCAAGTGCTGATTCTGCTATATACATTAGTATGAGTGCTGCGATAACTTGTTGGACTCTACTAATATATTTGCAGGCCTTCGATATGCAGTTCCCACTCATTTGTCAGAATCTTGGGGGCTAGTGCATGGGAGTGGCAATGGTCAAGGTAGCAACTGTGATGATACACAGATTGAAGGCAATCAATAATCCAATGAAGGATCTAGTGGTAATCTATTCTCAGATGACAAAGGGGACTTAGGAAGGAAAGGTATATGCCCACCATAACCTTTGAGGTAATGCAGTTGTTTACTAAACTCACAGCAAAATGCTTTAAGACTTCTGCCCAGGCTGCAAGCTCCAGTGGGATAACTGGGGTTAAGCAGAAATAAGGTACATTGTATCTTTCACACCCACTTCTGTCTTACTGGTAACCTATCTTAGATAGGCTGGCAGGAGGTTGTGAGTCTGTTTTATGCATACAAGTTATAGTAAGTTTATTAACTTGTTGCCACAGTTTATGAGTTGCCACTACCATCAGTTCCTAGCTTAAAGCACCACAGTATGCAGTCTGCCCCCTACTTCTATCAAGGGCCTGCTCATCCTGTATTATGTGCATCTCTGTTTGTTAACCCTCCAACTGCAAGTACCTATGATATCCCTTCAACAACTACCTGAATCAATCCATGGGACTTCTCAAGGTATGAGCTCCCAATGCCCAACCTTGACTAGGTGAGGACATCTCAATGGGCCCAAGAATCTTACTTTTCAATGTACTCACACCCACCCATTTAATCCATCCACTTCAAGTTAATATCTGTTGCCATCCTTTGTTCCTATTGCCTATCTTACATCTGCCACTATCTATCTTGCACCTACTGTTATTTATCTTACATCCACTATTATCATCTCACATCCACTATCATTTATCTTCCATCCAGTCACTCACTTAGTTTTGTACCTTACATCACAAATAATGATAGTTCTGATCTATGAATACTTCAATGTTACAGTAAAGTGAGGATGAACAATGCTTGCTGGTGAAAATTAATTAGCAGGTGGGAGATTAGGATAAAGTCAGTGTGAGTTTTGTAATAATAGTAGGGTTCAATACCCTGGCTTTAACATTATCAATGGTATTGGAGGACTCTACTTCAAGGGTGATAGTCTTCCCAGTGAGGGCATTGTTAAAAACCTACATCTTGAGGGATAGTGAGTAAAGACAGATGAGCAATGATATTACTTACTGTCAGTAAGCCTTGGCTATAAACTCAGCTGAAGTTGCCAGATAAAGGACCCCAGATAGAGTGGGGGTTGGTTTTATAGCAATATTGTTACAGAGTATGGTAATTATACAGTAATGTGGGTAGGAATAGCTCCCACGGGATGAAAAACCACTTTGGATGAGAAGAAAAATGGTAAATTGTGTGGGAATAATATTTGTGCAGATGTTATTCCATATGAATAGGTACTCCCCTTGTTACAACTTCCTTGTTTTTCGTCCACTTGTCCCCTGTCTGTGACTTCTGTGACCTGTCACGCCGACTGGTCGGTCACACATCACATGTGACATGTGACACTACCGATTGAACCTCCACCCACCTTCCTTTCAATTTCTCCTTCTCAATTATCTTATCTTATCTCCCCATCTAATCTTATCTTATTGCAAGTTCTCATAGATTGGAGGCGTTTGCGCTATTGGTCAATGAAGACATGCTCCGCAGTTATTCCGCAGTAGCTGCGCAAGGCTGCGCATTGCTGTGCATTAGTCAGCCGTTCCATGGAACATCCCCGTAGCGATCACTATCACATTCCAGACTCAGATAGATATAAGTAGAGTACGATACGCTTGTATCTTCCTTAGTCTTGAATTTCAACATCATTTCCTCTATCTTATGCAATAGACTCTGTGTTGTCCCCGGAAGCTACCTGAGACACCACTGCTGATGTAACACCCCTGCTAGTGGGCATGTGGGTATTTCTTGATGAGTAATAGCCACATTTCTTAATCACACAATGTATGCTAGTTTTATGGTACTCTCTTTCATCTCCAGCAAGAATGAGCATAAAATACAAAGTACTTGAGGAGATAGGAATTTTCATAAATGTAATACTTAGGAATAACATTTGATAATTAGGTGGGCATATTTGAGTCAGAGCTCTTGTTATGATACATCTTGTTTTCCCTTTTATCTTATCACAATCTCTTCCCTAATCTTATCTTATCCCCCCATCACCTTCCTTTCTTGTTTGTTACCTTGTAGATTGGAGGGGAAATTCCTATTGGTTGGTGATGGCGCCATCCGCAGTTATGCAGCAGCTGAGTCAGCTGTTCCATAGATTGTAGTTGAGTCATAAGATTCAAACTCAGATTAGATAAGTAGCATAGTCAGAGTTTGTAGCCTTAGTTTCAATCTTAACAGAGACACCCCTCCTTAGCCTTAGGCTGAGATCTTAGTCCCCTCTGTTGAGTACCCTAAGTATAACCAGGAGGCCCCTGTGCCTTAACAGAAGATTGAAACTTAACCTCCCCCTCTGCTTCTCTCTGCAATAGTCCCTGGTCAAGATTCATCTGATTATCTCTGCTACTATGTTAGCTGAGCGATTGCCTTGGAATCCCAACCTGGACTCCCCCTGCAAAGCTGTCCTCTTTTGATTGGAAAACTATGGGAGACCCTTTGACATCCCCACACAGTATTCAACTCAACTACTACTCTAGCCTTGTACTCTCCATTGCTGCCCCCACCCTACACCCTCACCAACCCCAAACCCCATTAGGCCTTGATGTCCAAGCTTATTAGCAATAAACATCTGATTGCCACAGCTGCACTAGACTTGTCACTGCTCAAGCTTGATTCCCTCATAGAACAGCTCAACCTGTTGGTTGACAAATTCTATGAACCTAACTCTGCCCCATCTCCACCTTTGTCCCCTTCATTGTCCTCATCTGAGGAATCCTTTGACACCACTCTATTGTCCCCAATTGAGGATTTCAACAATCCTCTTACACTCCTTGAAGCCAAGCTGGTCATCCATCTTCAAGTCCACATTCGCATTCATCACCCACATTATCTGATAGAACAAGTTATTATCCCCATTGTCCACATCTTCTGACAATGTGAGACCTAAGATGTATGAGAAATCAATCTCATACTCGATCATTAATCACCATATCTCACCCATTGTGGAGGCCCTCTTACAGTGCCTCAGAACCTGAAGAAGAACTTGAGTATGAAGACGCACCTGAGGATCAACTTGAGATCCACTCGCCCTTCTTATCACAACTCCTTCCTCCTCCTCTACCTCCCATCTCTTTGCTTGTATCCAGACCCTCCATGCTTCTACCCTAGACTCCAATTTCATTCTCCTTTCTAGGTCTTAGACCTCAATGAACCCCTCCTCCACTAGTTGAATCACCTTTCCCGCAACCTACTGCCTCGGGAAAGTAACGAATCACCTCCATGGAATTTGAACCTGAACCTGAACCTTCAGACCCACCTCCTTCTGTTCCATCTTCTCTCTCATCTAGAAAACCAAGTCCTTCTCCTCAAGAGCTGCCTACTTCTCTCCCTGATATAAACTCTGATCCCAATCCAAACCCTCCAATACCTCCTCCCCCACTATCAAACAGTCCCCCACCTGCTCCACCCATGGCTACTCCTACACAAGCAAAATCAAACTCACCAAACCCAGCACATTCAATGGTGATCCCAAAGCCTATAGGGATTGGTACTGATAGGTTATTATATTCCTAGCCAGCCAAGGAGTTACCAATGCCACAGAATGCACCCTCGTCACCCTTTTATATATGAAGGAAGGGACTGCCGCTATCTGGGCCCAGTACTTCATTGACAACTTTCTCAATCAGACTGATGCTCAAGGCAATCCAATCCCCTTTCCTTCCTGGGTAAATTTCAAGCTTGGTCTGGACAGAAGCTTTAAAGATACTACCTCAGAGTAGCATGCATGTGAGGAAATCAAGACCATGATGCAAGGATCATCTCTCATTGTGGAGTACCTTATTAAGTATGAAATGAAGGCAAAACTCACTAGGCTTAGCCACTAGGATAAAGAAAAGATCCAAATTTTTGAAAAGAACATTCATTGTGACATCGTTCACCAAATGTACCTCAGTCCCCCTGTCACAACTGTAGTTGCAAGTCTTTTCGTTAATCACAAGGCAGGCCTTGGAGCTCAATAAGTCTAGTAGGATGTAGAAGAAGGTTCTGACAGGGACGTCTTCGTATAGAGTGATGATTCCTTCTGAATTAAGTTTTACTTCTACAAAGAAGTTGTTCTGCGGGTTGAATCCGTTGCATGCCTCTGCTGAGAGTTTAGGGAATATGGGCATGAACGGTTGGCTCAGTAGTTGTGTTTTGTGTTTCTCTTTTCTTGTTCTGATGGAAAAGAAGTCTGATGATTCTGATTGCGTTCGTGCTACTACAAGTAATCTCACAGGAGGATGAAGTGATGATCTGCTTCGCCCTCAGGGTTTATATAGTATTTCTAAAATAGGAGTCACTATGAGTCAGCTTCCGCAGTCACCCCATTTTCTATTGTTCACAGCCTCCGGTTTAAGGTTTGCTATTGTTCTTAGTTATACTGCGGAAGGCTGTGTTGTTTTGATGACTCAACTCTATTGGGCATAGCCTTCCGCAGTATCAGGCTGTGCTGTCTCATGACTGGTTCCTATTGTTCTTCTAGTCATGAGATTGCCATTGTTTCTATCTCTTGTCTGGCATATCGGGTTTCTCTTCTTTGACTGAGGAACCTCCTTTTGGTCTTCCCTTTGTGTCTGAGCATATAAAAGGTGTGGGGTTGTATCCCTACACTTCAGTTCAATCCTTGTCAATCATCATGACTTCTTCCCACCAAGGCCACTACGTTCGATTCTTCAAGCAGTCTGGAGTGGTGCACCGCACCGCTCCTGTCTTTCTCGATTGTGATTTGTTTCATTACTACCTTCAGTGCGTCCCTTCCGACGCCGACCTCTGCTGGTCTTCCTTCTCTTGTTTTGCTTGCGGTGGCAAGCATAAGGTCAGAAAGTGTCCGTATGTTCGCTGGCTAATCCAGCATGTTTGTGGCTTGATGGAGGATCCGCTTGGTATGTATCTTGTTTTGTCTTTATTAGTCCGTGTTTATTGATAATAGGCTTTCCCTTTTTAGCTTGGGATGATGACGCCCCTCCTCCCACCTCCAAGCTCCCTTTGGAGGAGCGAGTTGATTGGAGTTCCGACTGTTGGGGGTATCCCCTCCCCTTTGATGATGCTAAGCCTGAGGACTTGGCTACCAGCCCCCCTTTCCGTCCTTGGACCCCTAGTCCAACAAGTGTTTTGTCTAGTGGTGTGCCTTTAACTCTCTCGCTCTCTTCATAGTTGCTGATTCCCTGTCTTTTTTAGTCAAAGATTTGTCATCGTCGTTGACCAATGTCAACATCAAGATCGAGGAGGAAGAAGTTCCTCCCAGTTTGTTATGGAGCCCACCAACGATTGGTTGGGTGAGGAAGCGAGAAAGATAGCGATGAGTTTCGTTGAAGGGAAGGCTGCCAAGTTGCAGGCCTCCGGTGGTGACACCAATAGGGCAATCTACTGGGGTAATAAGTTGGCCGCAATAGATGGTCAAGTAGTGTCGAGTTTTGTAGAGTTCTTGAGGGACAGTATGGTGCAGGAGATTGCCAAGATGGACTAGTATAATTAGCTAGTCAGACATGGACTCCTCCTTTTGTACAAGTAGTTTCCGCTGCCAATAAAGACAGCCTTCCTCCCAAAAGAATTGGTATAAGAAAGAAAAGAAAAGAACGAAGAAAAGAGAGGAATTTTAATAGAGTGAACGCCAATTTCATGACACCCCCTCTCCCCACAACCTGGTCCAATTATGTTATGATTCGGTAGTTGAAGGTTTTACTTCTCGCGTTGGAGGGGCTGATGAGGGAAATGGAATTCGACTAAAGAGTGGGGGAGCTAACTAGGAATCGAACTTAACTTACTGACTAAAGATCAGGCTTTATATACTAACTACCTGAGTCGCCATGAGTCAGTCGTGTGTACGATTACAAAGCGGAATCCGGAATGTGACTAGTGAAGAGTCACGAAAACAATAGCGGAAACGGAATGTGACTCGTAAAAGAGTCGGAAGGAAGGTACATGTGATCAATCTATATATAAAACGGTAAAGCGGAAGGATAAACGGAATGTAGACTGATCAAGTATGACTAAAAGGAAAAAGGAAAAAGTGTCCGTGACATACACCCACACTAAAAGGAATTTCGTCCCGAAATTCGAGGCGGCTTTGAGAGTGTTGAAGGGTGCGGAGGAGGTGAAGGACTAGATTAAGTCCTTGTCGGAGATGGCGGTCGACAGGGAAATAATGTCGGCCAGGGAAGTATCGTCGTCGTCGGGGATGGTGATGGGGTTCGACGACAAACCGGGGGGAACGATGAGCGGACCTGGGAAAACAGGAAGGACCGGGGAATCAAGATGGGGAAGTACCTTTACGACTTCCTCATATTTCGTCTCCCAGTGTTTGGCCTGTTCTCGCCAATACTCACTCGCTCTTCTCTTTCCATCTAAACTTATTCCTTGATTGTACAGCTCTTCGTTCAGTCTCGCGATTTCACTTTTGTAGTATTCGACGTCCTTCTGTAGCGACTCAATGATTTGCTCGGGTGGGATGGGTGGTGCGATGATTTCCTCTGGCCATATAGGAAGGTCCCGGTTACGCGCGCGTCGGTTGTGTTGCCAGAGTTGTCCGGCGAGCTCAGCTTCACCGTAGGCGGAGGAGGTGGAAGCGAGCGGAGGGGGAGCGCGGCGAGGGGGTTGTCCTCCAGTGGACATATGAGGAGCGCGGGGTGGACGACCACCGGTTGATTTGCGAGCGGTTTGGTGTGAGCGTTCTGCGGGCATAGTGATGTCGATTTCTAGTGAAAGACGGAGATGAAAGAGATTATAAGGATGTGTCGGAGTTTGGAAAGGTGATGAAGTGAAAATATAAACGAGGGGAGTTGATACCGTGAAAGAGTGATTTGGTCGCCGTTTAAATTGAGTGTTCATATTCTAGAATTCGTTCTTTCGCATGGAGGAGATTCTTCTTCGGCTCCCAAGTTGCTTCTTCAATGGGATAGCCGACCCATTTAACCAAATACGTACGACGTTGGGTAGACCCGTGGTGTTGGAGAATTCGTTCAACCTCGTATTCCTCTTTCTCTTGAATGACATCCGGAGGTGGACGGAGATTATCATCTACTTCCTCTGGATGGAGATCGGAGTTAATATTAGCGGGTCTCAGGAGTGAAACGTGAAAGACGTCGTGTATTTTCCATAATAAAGGAAGGGCCAGGCGATAAGAGACTTTTCCGATTTTTTCTAGAACTTTGAATGGTCCAGTGCGTCGGACATCAAGTTTGAGGGTTGGACGACCTGTTTTTAAGTTACGGGTATCAAGATAAACAAATTGACCTATTTGGAGTTGGGTATCTTTCCATTTACGATCTGCGAAGCGTTTCATAGTTTCGGCCGTTGCTTCTAGAGCTTTTGTGGCTTCTTTACGGACTTCTGTGAGATGATCGTGAAAGGCATCTGCTGCGGGATTGGAAGTAGGGGTCGCAGGGATAGACGGGACGAAGGGATGTTGGCCAGTGTCAAGGTAAAAGGGAGTGTGTTTCATTGAGGAGTGTTGTCGGTTATTATACGCGAATTCAGCTGGGGATAGCCAGTTGGACCAATCGTCTTGCATAAAGTTTGTATATAAATGAAGGTATTGTTCAAGTTCTTGATTGGTGCGTTCCATTTGACCATCAGTTTGGGGGTGATAAGCGGTGGATAGACCGGAGATGATTCCCAAATGAGTATTGAGAGCTTTCGCGAATTTGGAGGCGAACTGAGTTCCTCGATCAGTTATGATCTTCTTTGGCCAGCCGTGGTGTTTCCATATGTTGTCCCTGAAGAGTTTTGCAACTCCTTCTGCAGAAATATTCGATATCGTCGGGATAAAGTGAGCGCGTTTGGTAAAACGATTAACAACGACTAAGACAGCATCGTAGCCAGATGATTGGGGGAGTTCCACGATTAGATCGGCGGTGATTTCTTCCCAAGGTCGAGACGAAGGGGGAATAGGTTCTAGGAGACCTGCAGGCTTCGAGGGATAGAGCTTGACTTGTTGGCAGGTCGGACAGGATGATACGAATACACGGATTTCAGGGGCAGCACTACTCCAGGTGTAGTTCCGCAACACAAGCTCACGTGTCTTCTCGATTCCGGGATGGCCTCCATGGGGTAGGGAGTGGGTCAATCGAATTATCTCTGTGCGTAGTGATACGTCCGCTGGCACGACAATACGATCTCCTGCATCTCTCACAATTCCATCAGTGAAGGAGTAGCCGGAAGAGGAATCGGATAATTTGATGCGAATCTCCTCTGGGATTTGATTGAAGTTGGGGAAGCGAAGTCTTGACATGAAAGAGGGTTCGGACATGGAAATGATAGCATTGATGAAGCGTTCGGGGGGGAGGAGGGCTTTGCCTTCTAGTTCTTCTTTTTCTGTACGACGGTGATCGGGTCGGCGGGAGAGTCCATTGGCTTTGTTCTTGACTCCAGGAGAGTATTCGATCTTGAAGTCGAATCTGCCTAAGTATTCCATCCAACGTGCTTGTCGTCTGGAGAGGGATCTGTTCTGCATGAAGTACTTGAGCGCCAAATTGTCTGTTTTTATCAATACAGTATCCCTTGCGCCTTCTAAAAGATAGCGCCAATACTTGAGGGAAGTGATGATCGCAAGCATCTCCAGGTCATGGGTAGGATAATTGTACTCGGCAGGGAGTAGGGACTTCGAGAAAAAGCCAACAGGGTGCCAACCATTGTCGTGTTTCTGAGATAAGACCGCGCCAATACCGAAATCAGAGGCATCGGTCTCCAAGAGGTAAGGAAGGTCTGGCCGTGGGGTAAGAAGGACAGGGGCTGTAGTGACAAGATATTTGAGTTGTTCAAAGGCTTTTTGACACAAAGGAGACCAATCCCAAGGTTGGTCTTTCCGTAAAAGGCCACAGAGGGGACGAACGACTGAGGAGAAACTTTTGATATAACATCGCCAGAAGTTGGTGGTGCCAAGGAAGGATTGGAGATCTCGTAGTTTTTGGGGTGTCGGCCAATTGATAATGGCGTCCACCTTTTTTGGATTGATAGCGAGTTGACCTTTACTGATGATTGTACCAAGGTATGTAACAGAGGTCTTCTCCATTTGGCATTTGACAGGCTTGGCAGATAGTTGATTCTTCTCCATGAGTTTAAGGGTTTCGTCAGTCCAGTGGCGGATTTCTTCGGGGGTGTCGCCCATAATGAGAATGTCGTCGATATAGATGTGAACACAGCCAGAGTCCAGAACAGGTTTAAAGAGAACGTCTATCATTCGTTGAAAAGATGCTGGGGAGTTTCGTAGTCCAAAGAACATAACGGTCGGTTCGAAGAGTCCTCGATTGGTGATGAAGGCTGCTTTCCATTCGTCGCCTTCCTTGAGTCGTATGTTGTTAAATCCCCATCGGATATCGATGACAGTGAAGAGCGAAGCAGTAGCAAGCTTCGGCACTTGGAGAATTTCCGACAGAAGGGGGAGGGGATAACGATCAGGAATGGTTTTCGAGTTGATGTAACGATAGTCCTGGATGGGACGTAGACCAGCACTGAGACCTTTAGCATTGATCTCTTCAGCCTTTTTCGCAAAGAAGAAAGGAGCAGCTTGTGGTGATTTCGATGGACGTATTCGACCTGTTCTGAGATTTTCGTCAATAAACTTGTTAAGTTCCACCTGTTCATAGGGGGAAAGGGGATAGAGTTTTCTGACTTGAAATTTGGTGTTCGGGTAGAGGTTGATCGCATGATCAAAGGAACGTCGAGGAGGAAGTTTGTCAAATTCTGCGGTATGGAAAACACGCCAGAAATTGTGATAACGACTGGGAATGAAGGATTTGATGTCCTCCTCAATGGAAACTGGTCGGGAATGGTCAATTCCGACCAAACGGATAAAGGAGTCATGTTTCAGACTCGAATCAAAGACGTAGAGTTCTTCCTGTGGGGGCAACACTCCGACTCGCATACTACTGAACAGCGTGTCACCAGACGCAAAAGTTAAGGTGCCTTTTGTCCAATTGATGGTGGGGTTGTGTCGCAAAAGCCATGGGAAGCCGAGGATAACCTGTTGTTTTCTTCCTAAGTTGGTGACCTCCAACCGGATTCGTTCTCGAAAAGATAGATCTGGTGCCTCGATAAACAGGTCTGTGTCATGCGTGATGGGACCTCCTCGGTTCTCGGAACCATCAGCGTTTCGTACCGGTACAACCTCATCCAACAGATAGGTCGATATCTCCATTTGACGAACGAATGCTTCGTCAATAAAATTCCCTGAGGCGCCAGAGTCAATGAGTGCTATGATAGCCACTCGTCGAAGATTGTCGGCACTCGTGATCCAAAAATAGAATTCGAGAGCGCCTTTGCCCTGTTCAAGTGTGCCAAGAAAACGAAAACTTTTCATAGATGGTGGTACACATACATGGGACACAGCCAAAGTGCTTGGGCATTTAGCACTTGGCCGGATTAAAAATCCTTTTGCTCTTTTAACGCTCGAGCTAGCGCAGCCCGTCTCTCCTTGTCCCAATTCGCGATTCCCATATCCTTCAGGTCGTCTTTTGCCGTCCTTTTTTCATCATCCTCCGGTACTTCCTCTATCCGCACTTCCGATTCTTCTGTATCAACCCGATTGATTGTTCGGACATTTCGTCCTTTGCCTCGACCGCGATTTCCTCCTTTTCCTTGAGTAGAAGTTGAGGATTCTTGACATGCCGGAACGTCTTCAGCACGTGGGCTTCGACATTCATTGGCGTAATGTCCCTTTTTGCCACAGTTGTAGCAAGTGATGGAGGAGTTGTCTTGTTTCGCTGTCTTGAGAGAGGCTTCTCTCGATTCTTGTTTGATCGGGGATGAAGTGATGGTGGTGGTGGAGTGGGAAGGGTTTCCTCGGGGATTCGATTTGGCTTCAGACTTCTTTCCTTTTTGATCTCGACTTGACCACAACGCTTGTTCAGCTCGTTGCTCCTGGTACTGTTCTTCGAACTGGGCCGCTTTCGTCGTCCAGTCCAGCAAGGTCGATGGCATGTTGTCCATCGAGTAAATCCGCGTTCGGATTGGCTGGGGGAGTCCGGCTTTGTAAAACCGAAGTAGAGCGGTCTCGTTGTACTCAGTTCTTGCTGCGTGTTGCATGAACCGAAGGTTGTAGTCTTCTATCGTTCCTGTCATCTTCACCTTTTCTAGCTCAATCTGCGCCTTCGCCGCTGGGTTAATCCTTCCGAAAGCTTCCCTGAAATCATCCAAAAATGTTGCGTAGTCCCATACGAAATTCCTCGTTCTATCAACTCCTTCCGTGAACAGTCGTCCCCAAGCCCGTGGATTGCCGTCACCGAGATAAGAGAGCATGTAGACAATTTTCTGTTTGTCGTTGTAGTCCTTGACCACAAAGTTGAGTCGACATTGGTGAATGAAGTCTTCAAGCTTCTCGGAAGTTCCATCGTATTCGGTTGGGTCGGCGATTTTGATTTTGGTGGGGGCTGGAAATGTAGGGGGAGCAGTTGTCTGGGTGGGTAGTTGAGTGGGAAAGGTTGGTTGGGATGGAGGTTGGACGGATTCGGTTCTTCTTACAGGGTAAACGAAAGGATTTGAGGGAGAAAGTCCAGGTCCCCGAAGTACAGATCGTCGTCGTGAGGGAGGGGTAGTTGGTTCTGAGTCTTCTCGTCGGCTTTCTTTGAGAGCTTTTAATTCCTTTCGGAGCTCATCATTGACGTCGACTTCGTTGTAGTACCAGCCACGGAATTGATCGATTTGTGCTCTTAGATCTTTGAGCTCTTGTTCGATGTTGAATGGGACGACGTCTTCTTCTTCTTCTTGAATGGTAGGGGGAATGTTACTGGGTCCGGGTGCGGGAACACTTTGATCAGCTTCATATTCTTGTTGAGACATTGATGTCAATGATGATGACGAGGGGGAAAGGGGGATGATGGATTGTGCAGGGGTTTGGAATACTATAGGTTGAAAGGGAGTATCTGAATCTGCGGATGAGAAGATTGACCTTGTTAAGTCTTCAGTAGGATCCAGAGTGGAGGTAGTTTGATGCGCAAGAAGGAAGTTCGATTCTTGTTATGATTCAGTAGTTGAAGGTTTTACTTCTCGCGTTGGAGGGGCTGATGAGGGAAATGGAATTCGACTAAAGAGTGGGGGAGCTAACTAGGAATCGAACTTAACTTACTGACTAAAGATCAGGCTTTATATACTAACTACCTGAGTCGCCATGAGTCAGTCGTGTGTACGATTACAAAGCGGAATCCGGAATGTGACTAGTGAAGAGTCACGAAAACAATAGCGGAAACGGAATGTGACTCGTGAAAGAGTCGGAAGGAAGGTACATGTGATCAATCTATATATAAAACGGTAAAGCGGAAGGATAAACGGAATGTAGACTGATCAAGTATGACTAAAAGGAAAAAGGAAAAAGTGTCCGTGACAAATTATTGCAAGAAGGCTCTAGCCATTAGACAGCTTCACGAATGGTTCTATCAACAGGAATAGACCCATTATCCAGCTGTCCCCTCCTCCTTGCAATTCATTCCCCAGACCCTCCCATCTCATCCCCAGGCCTAACCTTCTGGAGATTATCAAGTCCCTACTGGAATTATCCATGGCAGTCAGGGAAAGCCCATGGACATCAACAAGATGTGCCAGGTCTACTATTGTTTCAACTGTGGAGAAGTTGGACATTTCCAATGAGATTGTCCCAAGGAGAAGGCTACAGTTAACATCCGCACCCTCTTCTACAACATGACCATGTTGGAACTCAATGAGCTGAAGAACCTCCTTTCTGCAGAGGAGCACAGCTCAATGAATGATGCCTCCACTCTCAATGATGAATTGGATTTTGTTGATGGTCAATGAAGATGCATTCCCTTCATTCAACTGGAAGTTGTTTGCTCTGGCAGAACACTCTCATATTAGATATTTTCTCCTTTATCTACTATAATGGCATATACAGTACTTAGTATACCTGAATCAAATACCCCATCATTTCCTCCTCTCCAAAACCTGCCCTGTCAGATGAACATGTTGAACACCCCAAAATCTCTACTCCTAAACCATTGTCTCTTTCTGTTAATTTGATTGATGTCAACTCTCTTTCAACTTCTCAAGATATTGTTAACACTATTAAAGGCAACGGTAATTCAGCAATTTCTATTCTTCAACACTAGTCTCATCCAGCATGCTCACATGAGATAGTACAGTCCACCATTGATGAAATCACTGCCCTCTCCCCAGAAAATGCCATCCGAGCCTTGAATGAACTCAAACAACCCCATGTCTTCATTTGCAGTTCCAAAGGAAGTTAACTCATCCTCAAGGCCCATCTTGTCACATTGGACAACTGTGCAGAGCATACTGCCACTACTCTCATCGACAGTGGATGTGAAGGCTCTTGTATTGACATCAAGTATGTTCGAGATCACGATCTCCATACAACCCCTCTTGCCTGACCCATTCTGGTGCACAATGCTGATAGTCAACCCAACACTGAAGGCCCTATCTTGGAAATGGTTACCCTCAAACTGTGAGTCGGAACTCATATGGAACAAATTAATTTCAGTGTCACCAACCTTGGCAAAGGACAAATCTTCCTTGGATATGATTAGCTCAAGACCTATAATCCCTCCATTGACTGGAAAGCTAGTACCCTCGATTTCAACTGATGTCCCCCAGACTGTCACCCCTCCATTGATTCCTTCAACATCAACAACCTCACTCTGGAAGACAATGATCATTTGCTCATGATCAATCTCGCTCCCACTATCCAGATCCGGTTAATAACCACTGATACAACTGGGCTGGGCCTGAGCCCTCCAGAAGTGCAAGTGCAGAGGGAATGTGGTGGTTGCATACAAAGGCTTCTTCTTTCGTTACATGTTACATCTACTGTAACTAGTCACTATCAACATCAACACATACAAATCATGAATCAGAGTCCAAAGGACCAATGGGTCATATCACCACTAAGTCACAGGGACTTGTGATCAAAGCTGCTAAGACATAGAAGAAGAATCGCAATTGGAAAGACACCATCCCCAATTATCTTCATAAATTCCAAGACATCTTTACCAAGAAAGACTTTGATGAGCTACTGCCCCCTCACCCTTGGGATCATGTGATTAAACTATTTCTAGGAACTGAAGAGAAGCTCGATTGCAAGATCTACCCCCTTAGTGTGGACAAACATTTGCAACTTGACAAATTCCTTGAGGAGAACCTCCAAACTGGATGAATTCACCCTTCTATCTCCCCCATCACCTCCCCCTTCTTCTTTATCAAGAAGAAAGACAGTTGATTATACCCAATTCAGGATTACCAGAAACTGAATGATATGAGTATCAAGAACTGCTATCCCCTCCCTCTGATCACTGAACTAATAGACACCCTGCAGAATGCCCACTATTTCACCAAGCTAAATATCTGTTGGGGCTACAACAACATTTGTATTAAGGAAGGCGACAAGCATAAGGCCACCTTCAGGACTAACTATGGCCTGTTTGAACCCTTGGTTATGTTCTTTGGACTTATGAACTTGCCTGCAACCTTTCAGACAATGATAAATAATATTTTCCATATTCAAATCCACCAAGGTCACATACTGATTTATATTGACAATATACCAATCTTTGACAAGGATCTTGAGACACACCATTGGCATGTTTATAAAGTCATGTTCCTACTTTGCAAACACAAGTTACATCTCAAACCTGATAAGTGTGAATTTGATCAGAAACAAGTGGAGTACCTTGGAGTTATCATCTCTGAAGGCCAAGTCAAGATGGATCCAATCAAGATCCAAGGCATCACTGATTGGCTGACCCCAACTTGTAAATGTTGATACAACCCATTGGTCCTTTGGACTCCAATTCTTGATTTGACTAGTTACAGTAGTATGTGACATATAACGAGAGAAGAAGCCTTTGTATGCAACCACCACATTCCCTCTGAACTTGCACTTCTGGAGGGCTCAGGCCCAGCCCAGTCGTATCAATGTGATATTCAATCTTTCCTAGGTTTCTGTAACTTCTATCATCACTTCATCCACTATTTTACTGGTATTGCCTGCCCCCTTAATATCTTAACTGGAAACACTCCTTTTGAATGGACTGATCAATGTCAGGATGCTTTCAACATTCTCAAGACTATTATTACCTCTGCTCCTATTCTTTCCATTGCTAATGACTATGACCTACTCTGTATTGAGACTGACACTTCTGAATATGCACTGGGTACTATACTCTCACAAAAACAAGAAAATATCTGGAAGCCCATCAGATTCCTCTCAAAATCATTCAGTCCTGTGGAACAAAATTATCAAATTTATGATTATAAACTCCTTGCAATAATAACTGCTCTGCAGGAATTTTGCAAGCATCTATTGTCTGCCAAGCAAGTCTTTGAGGTTTAGACTGACCACACCAACCTCCAATATTTCAAGAAGCCGCAGAAGCTTAATAGATGTCTGGCTTGCTGGCTCACAGAGTTGCAGGACTTCCATTTCACCCTTCATTATGTCGCTAGTAAGGCTAACTCGAAGGCTAACATCCTGTCGAGATAACCAGGTTTTGAGAGGGGGGTGGATAATAATGATGACATAATTCTTTTTATGATAATGATAACATGATTCTTTTGCCTGACTCTCTTTTTTCTACTTCTTCTCATCCCATTATAGACCTCTAACTGGTTCAATTTAACATCAAACCCAATCACTTTCATTTATGTATCAAGAATTCCTACAGAAACAAGGAGAATTCTATTACACTCCCTCAAAGAAAACAAGAAAATGGTTGGAAGACCCAAGATGATGGTGTTCTTACCTTCAATGATTGGATTTATATCTCAATTAACCTCTTTGTGGTGAAATTATCTCTCGGTATCATGATAACCCTCTGTCAGGACACTACAGCCCCTTCAAGACTACCAAAGTCCTCTATCACGATTACTGGTGGCCCACTATCCGTTGAGATGTGAAACAGTACATTTCTGATTGTGAAACTTGTCAACACACTAAGGTATCTCACCTGCCTATGAAGACCCCACTCCATCCCTTCGACCCCCTAGCCTGCCTATAGGATATGATCACTATTGACCTCATAGGACCTATCCCTGAGTGCCAAGGATATAACGCTGTTCTAACTATTATTGACACATTCTTGAAGGCAGTCAAGTTTGAGCTAATGCATATCGAGCTCAACTCTGAAGGCTTTGCTAAAATTATCTGAGACTGTGTCATTTGAGACCATGGAATCCCCCAGTGTATCATTCATGATTGCGATCTATGATTCATATCAAAATACATGACTGACCTCTTCCACCTCCTAGGCACAACTCAAAATGTTTCTACCACCTACCACCCACAAATCAATGGCCAATCTGAATAGATGAACCAAACACTTGAATAATATTTATGAGTCTTCATTAATCACCATCAGGATAACTGGAAAGAATGGCTTGCACTGGCTGAATTTCCATATAACAATTCTATCCATGCTGCTACTACCCAAACTCCTTTCTATGTCAACTACAGCTAACACCCCTGGTTAGGAAATGATACCTGAAGAGAGGCTTGAAATAAATCCACTGCTCAATTCACTGAACAAATGAAACACATCTGTTAAGAGACCGAATCTGCCCTTGGACAGGCTAATGAGAAAATAAAGACTAGTCACAATAAACGATCCTGATCTACTCATGAATATTCCCCTGGAGACAAAGTATAGCTTACTGCCATGAACATCAAGACCAATCAAGCAATGAAGAAACTGTCATGGATGTAAATTTTCATTCCTTCTCTATGTTACTCATTGTTGCTTAGTTGGATCTGTCTTATCTTTGATTGGGATTCCCCACAGTTTCACATCTTTTTCATTTATCCTAGATAGGACACTTTTCATTTCTAATGATTATGTTTCATCTCTTCACATGCTCCGAATTCCCTATCATGCTTATCTCTACTTGTCGCATGTATTCCTCGTGTAAACACTGACTCATCCGCAGTAGCGTAGTCAGTATATAAACTCCTAGTTAGTTGTACTCAGACCTTAAGTCTGATTCCTTGTTAGACACCCAATAACTAGGACTTGAGACATCATCATTGTCTTGGGACAGAGTACTCTGAAGTAAAACTGTCTCAATAGCAACCAGTTTATAATAGAAACTTAACAACAAATACTTCAGACCTTTCAAGGTCGTTAAGAAGGTTAGTTGTTTGGCCTACCAGCTTGAACTCCCCCATAAATGGATGGGTCTACACCCAGTCTTCAATGAATCCTATCTGTCCCCCTACTATTATTCTTCCTTTCCAAATCAAAAGCTCCCCCTCCCCCTTCTCCTCTCTAATTGGACAATGAAACTGAATACATTATTAAGAAAATTTTGGATTCCTGGATCCACTGAAAGCAACTCCAGTACCTGGTGCACTGGGAAGGTTACACCAATGAGGAGAATACCTAGCAGTCCGCTGATATGACCCCTTGGTCCCTTGAGCTCCAGAGGACATGTTCCATATATCTACGTGTTCCCCCAGACGTCTACTATACTGCTACAATATCCCTGACTATGCGATTCAGCTTCCTGTCCAGCGATTTATCTCTGAATTCTTCGGATTTCTGTGAATTTCTTCGAATTCTCCGATCCTTCGATTCGCAATCGCAGCTCATATCAAAGGATGCATCTGATAGCCAGATGTCCATTGTGTAGATCCTCATCGTTTTCATCATCCCTTTCACTGGTGGCTTCGTTCAGAAGTCTCATCCCTTTACTATATAGCATATAAAGGGATCTTTGTTTTCACAGATATATTTACTTGTAGATATGTTTGTATCATAGAGAAGGAAGATAGATTCCATCGTCCCACGTCTAGTCCTTCATGTTTGAGCCTCTTTGACCGCCTCTAGCACTCTAGAGAGTGCTCCAATTTTTCGATTTCTTCTATTTCTTCTATTTTCATGATTTCTTTCATAGCTCCTTTCTATTGTGCCTCCCACTATCTCTCAGGACAGATCCCAGAGCTCAGATGGCTCCACATCGCATCACTGCATCCAATGTTGTGCATGCTCAAGAGTTAGTTGATGAGTTCCATGCTCTAAACCTGAAACAGCTAGCTCTGAAACTTCAAATCTGTGTGATTCATATAGATGATTTCTTTGGCATCAATGATTGTCTCTACAATCCAGTTACTGATTTATATAGTGAAGGATACAAATTACTGATGATATCTGACAACATCAATGTCATCATCCCACTCACACCTATTAAAGTTGATTGTATCCTAGACTCCGACTTCAACACCTCTGCTCTTCTCCCTCATCTTCCCTCTCACATACGTCAAGCTTGGATCTATGAAGAAGGTCTGGTCAATGCTGTCACCCTCATTATGCGATTAGACAATTGTAGCCAAGTGCTCCATATATATCAGCTCACACTCCCTCTCTCAGCTCTGGACATCCAACAACGCTACAGTCATTACCTCCCCACTGTTCCCTGTTATGCGCTATGCTGGCTTCTATGAGACTGTTCAAGACATCTCCAACACCTACATTAACCTTGTGTGGATGCGATCCTGAAGGGAGAGTGATGTTACAATATGTCTCATTTTCCTTTTTATCTTATCGCAATCTCTTCCCTAATCTCATCTTATCCCCCCATCACCTTCCTTTCTTGTTCATTACCTTGTAGATTGGAGGGGAAATCGCCATTGGTCAGTGATAGCACCATCCACAGTTGCACAGCAGCTGAGTCAGCCATTCCATGGATTGCAGTTGAGTTGTAGGATTCAAACTCAGACTAGATAAGTAGCATAGTCAGAGTTTGTAGCCTTAGTTTCGATCTCAACAGAGACACCCCCCCTTAGCCTTAGGCTGAGATCTTGGTCCCCTCCATTGAGCACCCTAAGCATGACTGGGAGGCCCCTGCACCTTAACAGCTCTTGTCCTCTGAATGAATTTCAGTCTCAATCAATGCAGTGCCGGTCGGACATTCATTCAGCTGATGTGACATACATGTGACATGCCCACTTGTGGGGGGTGCTCATTCGGGGGTACATGATAGTGTAAGGTCGCATGCAACCCTCAATTGAAGCACCGTCTGCGAGCTATTAAACTGCGGTGGCGGCCAATAAATGCTATTTGGCACATAGGTCCAGGGCCACAGGGCATACACGAATCCCACGATTCCAAATATATAGGCTGCGATGATGGCTATAAGGAATGAGAACGGGTGTTTATTCCGCCAGTCCGATCGGGAAAAGACGAACCTGCCAAGTGCGGAGGGGATAGATAGAAATCGGGTGAAATTTCGGGTAGTCCGATGAAATTGCAGAACACGTGAGCGAAGATGGGCGGGAAAATGGAACTGGTACGCAAGAAGAGGAATGCGTAGTAAAAGCCAGAGATGGAGGTGGATGTAAACTGAATCACTGGAAGGGGTGGCGAGTTCAGAATGGGTTTGAAGACGGAGAGGACAGACGTACGCATGTCGAAGATAGCTTGCTTGAAGGCAGTGGTCGTTTTACCGTAGCGGTTGTACATATCCCAAGCTTCGTGGATGTGACCTTGAAGAGATGAGAGGAAGATGAGAAAATGGTCCGAAAAGGCAGAGTGTAAAGCAAGATTTAGAGGTTCGTACCGGCACCGAAAGATAATGGGCTGAGAAAAATCATGCGCTTGGTGGACGCTGCGGCGAGATTGTAGACGGCTAGTATGCATGCACGAAATATGAGCTCATCTGTAATTGGGCCCTGTAGTCAAAAGGTTGAGTTAGATATGGCGCGATTGAATGTGTCTATAAGAGGGAACGTACGAGTATGTGGTCACGAAGTCCGTCTGGTGTAACCAACATAGGTAGGATGGCCGCTCGGAATGACCACCAGCCCTAGAAGGGAAGGGATTCATGGAGATAGCGAACGTATATAGGTCCTGCTAAGAGGAGGGGTGTCAAGAGGTAGGGGTAAAACGAATGAGCACTGAGGTCAATGTCGAAGCCGAGGCGCCAGAGAGTGGACATGAATGCGGCGCGATAGCCCTTTTAAGAAACCCGTGTGGTCAGGGCGGGGAGTAGAGAAAGGTAAAAGGACGAAAAAAGCTCACGAGGGCTTGACCGTAAGGTGAACGCAACACACGAAGGTGGCTAAGACGACAGAGGCGAGTCCTTCTTTGATGACGTCGGGATCGTTCCAAAGTTCGTTCCGTCTCTTCGGTCTGGCTGTGCCGTCTGGGGTGGCGACTGCATGAAAGCAAAGCCGGGCTGCTTTGACAACATAGAGTGATCCGACGTAGGAGAGGGCGAAGCTGAGGGCGAGGAGGTGTGCGGATTGGGTCGGTATCGCGGCTAATTGGTCCATGGGCATTTCTAAATGGCACTTGGGAGGAGGGTGTGGTGGGGATAACGTTTTTGTGAGTGTTAAGCAACCATTCAGTGCTCTAAATAAGCTCGGGGGACGTTGCGCTGGGGCCCATGGTAAAGGAGAGGAGGATAATAAAACGGGCAAAATGACAAAGAAAACGCAACAATTAAAGATTTCATTCGGTTTACGACGGTGATGGTATTCTATCAGAGTACGCAAGGACTCCCGCTCATGACTCAGTGCGCGTGGTTCTTGTGGTGCTCTAAATGACAGCGATGGCGTTAGTGGACAAACATTGGATGCAACGGTCACTGCCATACTTAAGTGCACTGGAGGATCCAACGGTGAGAAAGCGG
The DNA here is from genome assembly GCA_951640195.1 of Porpolomopsis calyptriformis. NCBI lineage: Eukaryota > Fungi > Basidiomycota > Agaricomycetes > Agaricales > Hygrophoraceae > Porpolomopsis > Porpolomopsis calyptriformis. The sequence goes on along the minus strand of OX621172.1, from coordinate 1,932,694 downwards.
GTGATAACGGAGGAGGATGGGGGACTCACTCTGGTAGTCTATGGTGTATCCCAGAGCGAACAACGACAATATCGTCAGGTAAAGAGGCGCGGTGGATGCGTTCTTGCCGCTGAAGAACCTCGCCTTGATGCCTCCGTATGAGCTGGGTGCCGGACCCTTCGGGAGCTTCGAGTAGAAGGATACGAGAGGGGAGAGGCTTGGCCCGGTACTTCCGGTCTGTGTACGGGGGGTTCGAAGTGAGCGGTAGATTGGATGGTTGATGAACTTACGAGGAGAGTGGGTGTGGCAATTTTTGGAGGGACAAGTCCCCCCAGATGTCGACGGACGAGGGAAGGATGCATGAGTTTGAGTAAACAGGCGAAAATATTGTAATACAAACTACTACACACGAATACCTAACTTTAAAATCAAGATATCGAGAAAACATTGGTAGTCATCCGAATCATCCCTCAACTGCGCGATGATATCTACAGCCCCACTCATCTTCAGGACACGAGCCACGGCAAGCTGGAGGTTGCAGAGCAACGGCAGGGGTCCAACTCCGAGTTGTGATTCTTCAGTTCCTCGTCCGAACTGGATGTGATCACCATCCCGTAACCGAATGGATGATGGGCCAATGTTTGGAACAAAAGGAACCCTCCTATAGACGTATTGAATCTGGGACCCCGAGGTGAGCCATGTCAGCATACAACGGACTGCATAGTTCGCACCGTTCCATCGTCGTTTTGAGTAGCCTCAATCCCCCATCTTAGGTTATCATATGCAGAATGCGCATCCACCTGTAGGTTCACGACATTCCCGATTCCATTCAAATGTTGGATAACAAGATCCCTCGCTTCCTTCCCGGCAAACACGGCGATACACTTCAGTGTAGCCGGCTAGAGGAAATAGGACCGCCAATGAGCTGTGTACAGAAGGCGAAACTAACCTTGTTATGAACCGAGTGAGGAATGACATGGGCCAGAATCGAGTCATAGTCCTCGCCGCCAGGGGCTTTGTTGAACTTTACTTCAGTCATTACACACGAATAACCATCGCGTTTGAAGGCCTATACAATATTGTGAGCAATTGGAAGAGGTTGTATGACTTAGAATAAACCAAGGACTTGAGGGCTGCCTGCTTCCGCCCTCCGAATCCTGCTTCTCCAGCTACAGCTATGAGTGCGTCCATTTCCGTATCGTAAGGTGTGCCCCCCAGATTCATAACTACCATATGGTGTCGTTCGTAAGCTTCTCAGTACAGGGGATAGTTCTGCACTCACATGGGACTCCGAGATGGGTAAGATACTCCGCTGCCATGTTGAATACCCGTGAAAAGTGAACGTCATTTCGGTCTATCCCCTGAAATAACACCATTGAGGACTGGTTGAATGGTACGGACAGCGGATTTCGACTGAGGTTGTCGACTGGGAAAGTCAGTTTGACGAGGATATCAGACCAGAACAATCTTGACACACCATTTTCCTTGAGCTGAAGATGACATCCGCTCACCTCTTCCCAAAATTGATCCAGAACGGTACCACCCAAGCGCTGTGACTCCTTGATCAACCAAGATAATAGCTTCGGTGGGATTGGCCATTTCCAAGACTCTGCATCTTTTAAAACTGACAGCGCGTGGTTGTCCATCAATGATGACTTTACTCCGAAACGAGCCAAGCGTAATTTTGTCCAGTTAGGACCCTCATATTAGATGGTTATCATAGCAAGATAAGAGATGATGAGAACCGCAAAATAAATCACCCTTTAATCCACTGCATGAGCTTACAGAACTGCAACCCGCCCGTCTCGATGGGAGATTTCGGCGATGCAACCTGCTTCCGTTCATTTCCCTGCATCTGTGTCACCCAAACAAGCGTTTTCCTTCCCATGCACAAAACCGCGGTGAACCAATCCGAGTAATTCTTCCACTGGAGAGCAGCGAGGTAAGGTTTGGATTTGACGAATAGAAGTCGATTCATTCTGGTCATCCAGTTTTATCTCAACCAAGGCAAGGATCACATCCTTGTCCACCGCCTCAGTGGCCTTGACAATGAGAAAATCAGGGATGCCAAGTTCAGCCTCCCAACCACCCCAATCCCGAGGTAGGGTATTGTCACCGGTCGAATCGACTGATAACCGGGAGTCGGTAGATATTGTCGATTGGTGTTGTGCCGCAGGCTGCACTGCAGCAGCGATCGCAACATGAGAGGATTACCGGGTTGCATTGGGGTGGGGGGTTGACCCTGGAGGAAGATAGGTGGACGAAGTGGTCGGGTAGCTCGGGCGGATTGTCGCCTGAGGTTTAACGAAAAACCCATCATCGGAGGGGAATATTTTTGATAATATGGCATTTAACGGTGCGTAGAAGGAATTTTCGTACCAGGGCGTCTGCTTGAACATGTTGTTCAATCTTTTATGCACCTAGGGTGCGTATGAAACTTGTTCTGGCATATGGGGTTGAAATTCATGATTGAATACATGCACAGCAGTAGGACGGTTGACCTGAGTAACTACTCACCTTGGGTTGATACGAGAGGGTGAATGCATCCGCCAGCTGCTATTTATGCCAGTGGGCCGGTTGAACAAAGACGCGAATGAATAGAAGACTCTCCTGCTTTTCACGCGAGTCTTGGTTCTCCTGCTTTCACGCTAGAGTCTTGTATTTTTCCTGCATAAATAGCATGCCTCAATTGAATCTGCACTCACTCCTTCCACCGCTCAAAGTTTGTGAGTAACTTAATGAGCCAATGCTCATCGTATTCAGATTAATCCTTTATTTGTAGAATCATGCTGGTCATCGGTGGATATCTGATAACCTACGACCAGCTCCAACAAATCGGAGACCGACGTGGACTCGATACCGAGGATGGCAATGCATCCATCCTAAACAAAGATTTACAGGACAAAGGCATCTTCTCTATCTACGCCTTTCCCGTCGACTACCCGCGACGCACTAGGGAGAGACCGGGTGTCCCAGGTATCTTGATTTGTACACGGAAAAGGGATGATTACCTGGTTGATCTGGCAAAGTGCAAACCTTTTATAGAGAATGATGATGATCTGAAGGTGAAGAAATGGCTGGAGATATACAAGATAACCGACGCACCGTTTGTTGCTGTTCCGGATCCGCATGCCAAATATAACGAGTACGGTAGTGATTACTAGGGGGCGAGTATAACTACTCTACCCCAATAGCCCGCGCTGCTCAACTTGCTCTCGTTTCCCTGTTTTCAATTTGTGTAGCCTTGTGCTGGGAATTGTTCTTGACATCAGCCTTTGCGTAAAGATTTGCCACTTTCCGCTATAAGAACACATTAGGCACGTTCCGAGTTAGGCACGTTCCCTTGTTCCGCTCAAGGTTGCGCCAGAACGGGCGTGTACCAAGCGACGATAACACCCATGTCCTCGCATGATATTAATCCCGAATGGAAACTGGTATCGATTGGCAGGGGCAGCTTCGCCACTGTCTCCATCTTATCAGGCCGCCCAGTAGCTTTCAAGCACGTTCTCTTTTCTGATCGAACCCCAGAACTCCAAACCGAGTTTGAAGCACTCCGCTGCCTGTATGATTTGTGCAACACTGATTCATTCTTTGCGATTCCACGCCCACTTGCTTACTATGACCCAGCTGTGTCCACAAGCTTCATTTCCTCACACAGTTCACCCATCTCGAACGGTCGACCCAGAACCCACCGCCCCTTAGTCAGTGAAGACGATTTCAAAGCTCTAAAGCTGAACAGCGCTGCGTATGCGATGGATCAAGTTCTACCCCTTCCTATATCCACAGCACTCGTCATCCGCGAGTTGTTCTATCCACCTGGCCAGGACATGGCAACCCTTCCTTCTCTTTGTCGACTTTACTTCGGAAAGGTAATAGAGACAGCTTCTTCGGGTGGACGTCCCATTTTTTTCAACTCTGCAAACTTCCCTCTGGATGTATCCAGATATAGCCGCATGCTGGAAGTTGCGCATGTCGGCGATTACCCAACGGTGGACGACATTGTATATGGCATGGGGGAAGTGTTGGGCCGCTTGCACTGGCGTGGTGGATACGATGGTCGCGATATTGAGTTCATTATGGGTGGAGCGTCTTTCAGTGGCGTAGCGATGAATATCATCGATTTTAATCAGGTATGTTGTCACTTATTGGAGTCTCCCCAATGTTCAAATTCCAATCTTCTTTCCTAAGATGCGTCCCTGGTTGAGGAAGATGGATGAAGTCCATCGACTTGTCGAAGCTTTCTTCAGCAATGATCCTTATTATCCTCGCCCTCGCCCTGAAGATGCCCTCTATCAGAAATTTTGTCTCGGTTACCTGGAAGCTCACCCTAAAGAAGCTGTAGAGCTTGCCAAGACCTTTCTTCGCGCAATTGAAGTAGAACAAGCCAAACGCGATTCTGCTGTGAAGAAATATTTAGGGCATGGACAGTAACGTGGTGTAGCTAACTCTGGTAGCCCAGCGTTTGCTACGTTACTGAACATAACCTTAAGCTCAAGGAAAATGGTGTGTCAAGATTGTTCTGGTCTGATATCCTCGTCAAACTTGACTTGTTCAGTTGACAACCTCAGTCGAAATCCACTCTCCGTACCACCCAACCAGTCCTCAATAGTGTTATTTCAAGGGATAGACTTTACATCAGTATTCAAAATGGCAGCGGTGCATCTCGGAATCGCAGGTAAGTGTAGTGTACAATCAATACATGTCAACTTGGCCCAGGGTCTTGTGTCCTCAAATATGAAAGGAGTTAATACTCAACAACCCAGTCCCTCTGTGTTACCCTACGTCTCTTGTTGATTTTCACTGGGGTTCAATGGCGACGTTACTCACCCCTTCACCACTCATCCTAGCTTGGCTAGCCTGAAACTGCGTTTCACGATCAGGCAACCGCCCTTGCTCTTCGTCTTGTTGCACCGTCCCTTGTTGTATAGTGTCACTGTAATCATAAACCAACTTTCCATCAATATAAAGGACTCTTATCTGCCCAACATCTTTTAATATTTCATCGGCTGTGGACCCTAGACCAGCCCGTTGCATCACTGGCGCACAAAATGCTTTGGCCGTCTCTAGCGGACTGAGACTCACAGTTCGTCCGAGTTCCCGCCAGCCCTGGAGTAGAAAGAGAATGACCAAGAGCGCAAGCAGCATGATGGCCAACGCCACAGCAAGGTAGCCGTACTCAGAGTAGAAGATAAGTGGGGAGCTCGCGCGTTGCGCTGTGAATGTCTGGACTTCTGTGCTATTGCTTGCACGTATTGCAGCACGAAACATGAAGTCCTGGATAGAGTTCAGGACATACTCGGTTGGACTGGACCACTTTAGGCCGCATGTTTTGTAGGTGTAGTTGTCGTAACCTGAAGGACCGGTATCAAAGAACATACTTGCAAGCAGGCTGAGTCCGCTATAGGTGGTCTTATCTACCACCGCAGTGCTGGTGGTAAAATAGGGACCGTAAAAGTTGTGGAGCCCTTGGAGTGTACCGGCAGGTGAGTTTGGCGGAGCGGTGGGTAAGTCTCCGGGATAGACATACGTCGAGAGAACAGTTACATTGTTCAGCTTGTCGTAGTTGAGCGTGACAGTAGACTCCTGTATGGTAACGGGATATTCAACTACACCAGCCTCGATGTTGCAAGTATCACTTGTGATAGTGGCGATGCAAGAGTCGTTGACCGCCGAACCGTATAGGGTCTTCAGGACAAGGACAGGGGCACCCGTTGTATTGTGAGATATTGTGGTGTTGATTGCGAAGATAACTGTACCTCCGCCCGTGGACAAGTCCAGTGCTTGTGTAGTCGAGGAGCAGTGGTAGCTTATGCCTGCGCCTTGAACGTTTCCTTCACATGTCCCATTGCAATAGTAGCCTGGTGCATTGAGAGATGTGATTGTATCGTTCCACCACCACGCTTGGGCAACAGTTAAGCCATTACGAGTGCCAATTGCTGAAGCCGCCGAAGCGTTCGATATGGTAGCTAGCCAGCCTTCAGGAAGTAGTGGTGTCATATTGAGCTGAATCGTCTGAGGCGTTACCATCTCCTCGACTCTGATGTGGGTCGCTCGTTGCAACAGCGGATTGCTCACAATCTGGGCTATAGCAATAATAGCTGTTGCCAGAACCACTTTTCTAGCATCAGAGCCCGCGGTGAGAGCAGAGAAGAGGCGAAGGACTTCTCCACGGATCCAGATGTAGTGCAAACAAGCAAGAGAAGTACCTTGTTTGGCACTTCGCCACCAGGTGATCGCAACACTTGTTGAAAATGCGATGCCGAGTGAAAAGTTTGAGACTGATGACAAAATAGCGAGCAGTACTGCGGGCTGGATCTTCCATGATGCGACAGTCCGTTTGTTCGAGAAAACAATGATGCCGGCGGAGGCTCCTATACACATGACGACAATCAGGAGTGAGGTTGTTGCCAACCATGGAATCTGCAGAAGACTTGATGGCTTGGTTGGGGGGGGACCGGGATGAGTCGTGTGGGGTGTGGAAGTGGATTCGGTGATACTTGGGTGGGGATTGGGATGAGTTGTGTGGGATATTGGGGTGGATTCCGCGACAGTTGCATTTTGGGGATCGGTATGAGGTGTTGGGGTGGATTCCACAATACTTGTGGGATCCAGATGAGATGCGGTGGATTCCGCGACAGTTGCATTTGGGGGATCGGTATGAGGTGTGGGGGTGGATTCCACAATACTTGTGGGATCCAGATGAGATGCGGTGGATTCCTCCATACTTGCGTCAACCTCAATTTTGCACGCAAGCAGCTATTATATATGGGCACGACCTAACCACGCACAGCAGCATCGAGTGGGGCGAAGCCATATTCCTGTGTCACAGCATTTTCACTTCCAGTGACAGCAAGCAGCAGCATCTATTGAGTGGGGCGAAGCCAACTGCCATATATTCCTGTGTCACAGCATTTTCACTTCCAGTGACAGCAAGCAATGGAATTCGACGCTCGTCCATCCCAGGTTAGCTTCATTTTCTTGGCTGGGTGATCTTTCATTCTGGTGGTGGTGCCAAGATCCATTAACGATGCTCTCGGCTATTGAGGGTATCGGCTCCTATCGAGGCCTTCCTGCCTTGCCTGCGCCACTTTCGCTCCCCGTGGTCAAATACTTTCTGGATTGAGCAGCTGCGGGTGTTCGGGCACTATAAACCAACTTTGAAACTGTATTCTGGTTTTTTTGATGGCAACACCGGGCTTGATTTATTCCTTTTTCCAAAAAGTCATCTGACAGCGAAGTGATTTTTGTATGCATGTACTAACTGTGGGACATGAATTCGATGGATACTCCGATGATCCTTCGGAAGCGAGGCGGAACATTCCTGGCGAACAGTTGTATTGTGAAGATTCGGGACGCGATAGGCAAATATCACCCACTAACGGGTTGATCGATGATCCTCGGATTCATCGAAAACGCGTCACCAGTGCGTCAGAAAGAGAAATATCTCAATTGCAAAGAGTCACGAGATGATATCATTCAATCAAATATCACGATATGAACCGAAATTTTTTCGTTTGGAGGGGGGATAAGCCCGGCGATTTTCATTTGTTATCATTAGTTTGATTCGCCCTCGCAGCCTCGTCGCGCTCTCGGCGGGCCGTAGCCGCCCGGCAGGCGAAGCAAAACTCGTCAACACTATCTGCGTTCTTTTGGACTTCTGGACCGAAGTTCTGTAAAAGAGAAGAAAGTGAGATCAGGTACGGTTCGGTGTGGGGGCGGGATATGATGGTACATACCGGGATACAATCCGGACTTCGACAATTTGGTGGGTGCAGAATGCTTCGTCTGCAGCCGGCTGAGTTGCAGTCCATAATGGCGACGACGAGATGCCTTTGGAAATGCTGCGGGAAGGAATAAGGATGATGAGATGGTCAACGAGGATGTAAAAATGGGGATTACCCCGCAGCGAGTCCAGCGAGTTCCTTCACTGCTCGAGGTCAGTTATGGGTGACGGATTGAGGTGGAAGGGGACGCACGCTATTTGTTGGCACATGAGACGAGTTCTCTATTGGATGGTAGATATGGTTGAGAAAGAGGATGAATGACTGACTGGGGCGCCTTTGCAATTTATAGAATTTCCATTCTGCTAAGTTTTCTTTTTTTTTTTTTTTTCAAGAAAATGCTCACTGCTATGGCAAATGCCGCAGTGGCAGGACGAGTCAAAGAATATGCCGTAACCGCTTTGGTCCTAGCTTGTACTCGACACGCACCAAATAATAATATTCTTTTTTCCTTTCTTTATGACCACATGCTCCCCATTTCACCCCCCATACAGTCCCTTTCTGACCGGCAGTGGTTTGATCCTCTTTACGGAGTGAATATTCTCGGGCATGTGACCACACACCCACCACCGGAGTCAGAACCTTTTGCTTGACCACAGGCCCGATATTCCTTGACAGTCCCATGAGTCTGCCGGCCGCCCACAGCCCCATCCCTCCATCTTCCACCAGCGCCGAAATGTATTGCCACCCCACAATTAACCATTTTGACTCTGGCTCTCTCGCCTAGACAAGTTCGTCTCTGCTATTGTGTTTACCAAACTGAACTCGTACCTATCGCAAAAGCTAACTACCAAGTTCCGTAGCCGTTATCGTCAATGCTCTTTCGGACCCAAGACTTTTTTTCCGTCTTCCATCAAACCTCAGGCGCCAGCTGCGGCCGATACCAGTATGAATAAATTCATCCGAGCTCCGATGAAAAAAATAAAATAAGAATAAAAATACCAAGATTTCCCTATATTCGAACCCCTTCTCTTGGTAAACCGTACCCGGCGATGTGTCCACGTCCCCCTCAAGCTTTTCCAAGTCACCAGGTTTCGAGAAAACGGCCAAGCCGAACTCTAACTTTCTTCAGCGAATACAGTCGCAGAAATCGAGTCAGTATATGTACTCTATCCCAAGCTCGGTGGCAGAATGCCTGGAATTCGACTTGGCGAACGAACGTTTGTGCCCGGTCAGGACCAAAAATATTCCCTCCGTACCTCGGTCACTAACCTTCATCCTATAATACTTCCGCGTCCGTCCGACCCTGAACCGACGGAAGGACTTGCAACCTGCAACATCATTTCTCCAACAGCCGGTAACCCATCGTCATAATTAAGGCCATGTGATCGAGGCGAGCGCCTGGTTCCCAAAAATCATGTCATTTATTCTATAAACTTCGACCATCACTCTCTCTTATCCTCCTCCGTAACCCGAACCACTACAAACTTTCTCGTCATCAGGTTGAAGATGCTTCCAAATATGAACGCCATCAAAGAACAGCTGAAGATGATGACGTTGTATGGCATGCTGAAATCTGGCGTAGCCAAGTCCACCAGAAGCACAGGGGTGTACATTCTCGGTAGCCCATCCGGGAATCTCTCGCGGGCGTGATCATCTTCAGATTGCCCATCCCGGCTGGAATTAGCCGCCGGCACGAGCACGGCAGGAGGCAGGTCCCATCCGCGCTGGGCGTCCGGCGGATGCTCTGTATACCGAAGAAACGATTTAGCGACCTCAACGGTCAATCGAATCGTGCTTCTCGGTGGTAAGGTAATAATCGATTGGAACGTGGTAGGTCGCGAATGAGGCACGGGAGGCGTATAAGATATATCGGAAATAAGATCATCTAAAGGGTCCCAAATACACCCAATTCAATGTGTTTGCAAGTGTTTGTGTGAGCGTGGGAATCTGGTAAAAATAAATAACCATCAACCCACCTCGACGGTGGCCATCATAGTGGATTTCAAGCGTGTGCAGAAAGAATTGAACGAGCCAGGGCATAGTTTCGAGGTAGATCACCTTTAGCTCCGCCGAATAGTTATTTCGAATAACCACCGTCAGTTTACCGCGGGATTGGTTCGGGCTTGACAGCGTGCGGCGAACGGAAATGGCCGTGAGAGGGGCATCCTCTAGGTTCGAAACTTCTGTCGAAGGAGGTAAGAATGGCGTGTAAAAATTGACTTGGGGCTGGACCACAAACGGTATTGAAATGCACTCTCCCCGGGCCATTTCATTCCAATGTCACAAGGCTGGCGTTCTGATTGAACATGTTAGAAAGTAGCTAAGCGTGTGGGAGAGAAGGTTATTAAGTTTACGCGTTTTAACGTCAAAGACTGCCGAGCTCTCGTTTCTTGTCGTCGGCTCAGGTTGGAGGGTAAAGCTTTCGTTTGCGGGTAGCGCGACTATCGCGCGACTAGACGATGCGATCGGACACGTCCTTTCTATTGTCCTGTCAAAAAGGAGGGAAAAAGAAAAATCTAATGTGTTTTTTTTTTTTTTTTTTTTCCCGTAGAATTTTAAGAATGATCCAACGAACAAAAATGCGACGTACCTCGTTTCTTGTTGCCTAAAGAGGACCGCAATGGATCTGACACCGCTTGGAATGTCAGTCGTACCTGAACACCTACCTCTGGGCGCCAAGACACGTGTACACCCATACCATGCCAATCGGCATCAAACAGTTTATGTGGATTTAACAGTCTTGCTAGTCCTGACAACCCCTTACACGGTAGGAGTTTGAGAAATGGCGTCAGGTTTTCTGTGCAGACGTGTTCTGATGGTAAAGACGCGTGACGGATGTGGTGTGGGAGTTCCCAGCCCGGCAGTGAGCCTTCCGGCATGAAGGAAAGGGCCGGTAAAGTGGTCCGCTGATCGTCGAGAGAACCCAAGGATGCACAGATAAGCCCTGATAGCGCGTTGCGTAGGCCTTGCCATCGGACATCCACCCTGCGCAAGATGTGAGTGACAAAAGCATGGCTAGAAGGAAGGCGGGATGAACTGACGAGGCGTGGGCGCTGTCGCCCATCCAAACCCATAGTTCCGCGCCCGCGCCTACGCCGGGTTCGTCTGGGACACCCCACCGGTCGTAATCCCACTTTCCGGCATTCAGAGTGAGATGCAGTTCGGTGACAGCGTACTCGCGAAGGATCTGGCCCAGTGTTAAGGGGAATATTGTGTAGTGTTGTGCTGTCAGATTCGGTTTGTATCGCGATTGAAAAACAAAACAAACGCCATCATGAACATGGGTGTTCCGACGTACATCTGTCATCAGAACCAAGGGTGGCAGGATCCCTGGGTTCGACTCCTTTCAAAACAGTGGTGAATGAGAATCTTGAAGCCACTTTTCCATCTCGAAGTGGTCGAATCGTCAATTCCTCGTCGAATTGTTCAATCGGCGTCGCGGCTGGCGTTGCTAATGCAAAGGGTGATAATGGCAGGATGAGGACGAGTAATAAACTTGATTTCCATCCCATGGTAGTTAGGTTGCATGCGATGACTGTGGCAGGCGAATGATCTGAAGGTGTAAACAATCGGACTCGGACGATGGCTGAGACTGCCATCTCTTCTATCAAATTTACAGCCAGGCTCGCTGACGCTGCAGACAGTGCACTTCGTGCTGCCCGGCGCATCATTTTCAACGCTGATATCCTGAAATCCGCCAAAATTTATGCTGGAGATACTATAGCGTTAAAGTCTACCGAGACACCCAAGGTGAGCGATGTGGTTTCTGTGAATTTGCTTAATCAACAGGGATTTCATCCCGCAGATTTTAGCTGTAGGAGTCGCATGGCCCTCCCTAGATGCACCACCTAACTGTTCGTATAAACTCTCGATGCGCCATCTGACCCCCCCCTCCTGGCATTTTGACGATCGGTTTCTCGTCCAGCCATTTTTGTTTCGTCCTCTCTGCTTCTTACCGCACGTCTCGCGGATGGCGCGAAAGTGCAAGTTTTCCCTCTCCCCAGTGCTGCCTTCCGAGAGGCCGCAGTCATCCAACTGAGGGAGGCTGGTAGCCCGATGACGGACCCTGCCGTCAAGTCGAATGACAAAGGCAAGAAGCGAGATTGGCTCGCGCTTCTACTCAAAGAATTACTAGGTTCGTCTCGGTATCCCATCCTTCGCTCCTAATAGCCAATTCCTTGGAACTCAGTGGACCTCAAGTATATAACGGCTTCACAGGTTGTCGAGGTCGTGTATGAAGGGAAAACTCGCCGATTTTCTGTCGTCTCGGTTTCTCAATCACCCGGAGAAACAGACCCTGTCTCCGTTCTGGCGAATGATCTTCAAAGCCTGTCTGTACATTCATCTTCCGAATTATGGACTGTGGGATGGGACTCGGCTGTTTCATTGATCCTCCAAAGTTCAAACTATCCCAAGCACACGGTCAGTTTTCGGTCGGAAGGAGAGTCTTTTACCCAACAGTCTGGAACAGACGCTTATGCTTCCGTCGGCGGAATGGACAAGCAGATTGCGCAAATTCGAGACCTCCTGGAAATTCCACTGAATCATCCAGAGCTCTTTCGGCATTTTGGTTTGTTACCAATATTTGCCAATACATCCCACAAGGCGGCGACTGACTGATGGATACCTTCTCAGCGCTCAAACCCCCTCGAGGCATACTTCTGCACGGTCCTCCCGGCACTGGAAAAACCCACTTAGCACGTGCCATTGCCTCGTCTACACAATCTTCGGTCCTTATTATAAATGGACCCGAGCTCTCCTCCGCTTATCACGGAGAAACCGAATCCAGGTTACGTGATGTGTTCAAAGAAGCGTACGAGAAAGGCCCTTGCATTGTCGTACTTGACGAAGTCGACGCGCTCGCACCGCGGAGGGAAGACGGAGCTGGAGGAGAAGTCGAAAAGAGGGTTGTGGCTACTTTATTAACCATCTTAGATGGTATGGAAGAGGAGAGCGGGTCAGGTAGGGTTGTGGTGATTGGTACGACCAACCGTCCCAATGCTATCGATCCGGCTTTGCGAAGACCTGGGAGGTTTGACAGGGAAATTGAAATTGGTAATGTCTGCTTATTGCTCTATGATACCTGTCATTAATTTTCCCCATTTGTACCGACAGGGATACCTGACACCGATGCCCGCCTTTCGATTCTAAACGTCCTGCTTTCTAATACTCCTCATTCCATATCGCAGGACGAACTCCGTACTCTTGCATCCCAAGCGCATGGCTACGTAGGCGCTGACTTGAGCGCTGTCGTTCGCGAAGCTGGGACGCTAACTATCAAGCGATGGCTTGCAGAACATCCGGCGACCTCATTCACTAGTTCGTCAACTTGGCCGGAGTTGCACTTGACGATAGGTGAATTGTACGCGTCACTCCCGTCCGTGCGGCCTTCGGCTATGCGTTCCTTGTTCTTCGAAAGCCCACCTGTGAGATACGCTGACATTGGCGGCCAAAGTCATGTCATCCAAAAATTGCGCGAAGCTGTGGAATGGCCTCTGCTCCACCTTGAGACATTTGAAAGGCTCGGGATCAGACCTCCGAAAGGTGTCTTGCTATATGGGCCACCTGGTTGTTCCAAAACCGTTCTGGTCAGGGCATGTGCATGTGAGAGTGGGGTCAACTTTGTGGCTGTTAAAGGGCCAGAGGTGAGCACGCTTACTTTTCACTTCTTCAGTTTGATGTTTTGGTAGTGATTGTTCTTGTCGTCATAGCTTTTGAACAAATTTGTTGGAGAATCAGAGCGGGCCGTTCGGGAAATTTTTCGGAAAGCGCGAGCAGCATCTCCTTCCATCATTTTCTTTGTGAGTCTTTTCTGCGATCGCCCATACTGCTCACTGCACGGGTTTCAGGATGAGATCGACGCCTTGGCAACCTCTCGGGCATCAAGCGACTCGGACTCAAGCAACACCTCACACGAAGGTATGCTGACAAGCCTACTGAACGAGATGGACGGTGTGCAGGAGTTGGTAGGAGTCACTGTTGTAGCCGCCACGAACCGGCCGGACGTACTTGTATGTTGATCTGCCTTTTTGGGTGTACATCACAACCCGAAACGACCTCGCTCTACTTTGATCACATCATAACAGGACTCGGCGTTGCTGCGACCGGGCCGTTTCGACCGTATTTTGTATGTCGGACCACCCGATCAGCTCGCACGGGAGGCGATCCTGAAAATAAGGATGGGAAAGATGAGTATTGAACACGATGTTGACGTGGAAGAGATCGCAACGCTGGTAAGCCAGATATTCCTCGCTTCCAGTCCATCGCACCATTCTTCTATTCATACAGACGGACGGATGCTCGGGGGCAGAAATCTTTGCCCTGTGCCAGGAAGCAGCCCTCTTGACCATGCGAAAAGATATGAGCTCCTCTCATGTGGGCACCTTTGTTCCATTCACCCACGGTTTCATTTCAATCTCACCATCCAAACAGGTTCCTCGAGAGGCATTCGTTATTGCTGCCAAGGCAATCAAGCGCCAAATCACTCCAGCCATGATCCAAAGATTCGAACAATGGAGTGAGAAGCATGGTGCCTTGGTCTTGTAACTCAACACGCAAGGTAGGCAGACAAGCTTGGTCTGACATATCAATCTTATTCTGCGTCTTAGCCAAGGTCATGTTTCTGGAAAATCCCAAAGCAACGCTTTTTCCTATTTCTGGCGTCACAACTTCATCATCAAAGCCAAGGTCCTAGAGAAAGGCCGATTCACCATTAGATTACTGGATAGGATGTTATCATTCCGATCGTTAGCCAGCATGAGACGAGGGTTTGGTGGTTGTATGTATGGCATTTTATCTAGTGATGTGTGAATACAACGATGATAAGCAGGGTTGGGTGGCTGTATGTATGGCATTTTATCGATAGTGATGTGTGAATACAGCTTCCTGATCGTCGGCCAACCTTTCTAACGTCAACATTGCTCTGCTTGCATACGACTCGCGACGGCGAATCAGTGCCGAATGGGACTTTGATTGGAGACCAATGTCAGAAAACATAAGGGACGATCACATGTCGCACAGGATCCAGCGCCCAGCTCCCAGCAATTTCCTTCTGACACCCACACTGAACTCATATCTCACCAAGTTCACCCCGATCCTGACCGTCATCTTCAGACTTCATGCACGCCTCTTCGAGCAAGGCGATGTTGACACAGAACAAGGCTCGGGACGAAGGAACCGGTGGTGCTGGTGGGATTGTCTTGCCTTTGAAGCTGGTACAGACCAGCGCCGAAGATACGTGAGTCTCTCTTCCAGCACCCCCTTGTCTTTTGCCTGACATACGCCCCTAAACCAGCGCATACACCATCCCAATTCTAGTAGGCGCCAATCCACAAAACCTCTCTCTCCAAGTTGATACAGGTTCTTCCGATCTCGCAAGTTTCATTTCTCTACGGTCGTCTTCTCTTCTAATGGCTTGTCCCCCCTTTTTTTTTGGTTTCCCTAGTGGATAGCCTCCACCTCCTGTTCAACGACCCCTTGCGGTCAGACCCACGGCCAGCTCTACGATCCAACTCACGCCACGCAAACTGGCGACACCTTCCTCATTAACTACCTAGAAGGAAACGTCAGCGGCCCGATTGTTTGGGACCAAGTCAACTTGGGCGGATACGTTATACCCAACCAGGCTCTCGGTACAATATCTGCACCTCATCTCTTCCTGATCATTCCACTGAATCTCCTTGATCTTTCCAGCTGCTGCAGATGTCGTCCAAAACGAGCCCTTATCAGACGCTTTCGTGGGTGTCCTTGGCCTCGCCCTTCCGCTCAACTCTATCATCGCACAAACAATTCCACCAGTGATAGACAATAACCCCGATGGCGCTGCCTTCCCTTCAAATCTATTCGGCATATCACCCTCGTCATCCGCTCCTTCCTCTCGCTTCCTCTCCATCTCCCTTGAACGCCCAGGTTCTACCACGATCCCTTCACTCCTTGGCATAGGCCGACATCCTTCGGAACTAATCACAGACCCAAGCAAGATAGAATACAGTTCAATCGTCAGTCAAAGCCAAGGCGATCTCTATTGGAAGGCTAACGTACGTGCGATCACTGTTTACATTGACGGTCAAGCCAAACCCATCTCCCTCGGCTCCTCTGCTTCCGGCGGCCCATTCATCACCGCCACACTCGATACGGGAGTTCCACTCATCCTCACCTCCTCACTCATCGCCGATGGTATCTATGGTGCGATCGGCATCAACCCGGCAAGTGATGGTCAATGTGAGTTCTCTCTCTTCGACTTGTCTACTTCACACCCAAACCCATTCATCCCTTCACTTCACAGACTACCTCTCTTGTACATTACCTCTTAACATGTCGATTACTCTAGACGACCGCTCAGAAATACCACTCCACCCCCTTGACCTCTCCTCTGAGCCTCCTCAAGGTTCGTCCTCCGGCAACTGCGTAGGCCTTATCCAAGCGGACGACCCGATACTAACGGACCCGAAGTCGCCCGTGGGTGACATGATCCTAGGCGTGCCTTTTCTGCGGAACGTTTACACTGTCATGGCGTACGACCCTCCAGATGCCAACGGTAGCTTTAGCAATCCCTCCCCAGGCGCACCGACAAAGAGAGATGTGAACGGTAACGCTGTCTCGCCCGATTCCGGTATTCAAACGCCCCTCAACCCCCGATTGGGTCTGCTCAAATTGACAAACTCAACCGTTGCCCTGCAAGAGTTTCATACTGTGAGGGTTCTCCATCAACCGCTTTCGAATAGCACTGGGGCAGAAAGCGACCCGGATGATGGGAAGAAGCTATCTATAGGAGTTGATGTGCTCATCGGCCTTGTGGGATTTGTGGTGCTGTGTTTTGCGTTGTTCGCTGCGAGGTGGCTTATTGGCAAGCGGTACTGGTCGCATCGTTATAGTAGTGGTGGTTTAAAGGCTTGGTTTAGTGCAGAGAAGTCCAAGGCAGACACAGGCACGGGTGTGTACCGTCTTGCTAGGAGAAGCTCGCGTGCGGACTCGCTGCCATCGGAGGATACGCTTCGTACCATGCGGTATGAGGAACATTTGAAGAAAGAACGTATCAACTCGGAATACACGGTTGGCAGCGCACGCACTTTCGTTGTCGATCACGGCAAGGCCGTTGATGATGACAACGCCAGTGTCCATGACCGTGATCTCGAGGGCAACTTGGACGAAAACGGGGGTTTCAATGCGGGTGAGTTCGGGTTCAGACGTTCGTATCGCGATGATGCCCCTCCAGCACTGGGGCCCGTTCATGACACCCCCTTGGAAGATGCCACGCTCGTTGCTATAGATAACATCCCTCATGCAGCGACGACGTCTGGTCCGCCCAACCCTCTTCACGGGCGCGAGTACTCACCCCCGCTGCCACCACCTAACACTTACCCCCATCCCTATCCCGATCACGCCCGCCGACAGACGAGCCTGTCGTTCCCTTTATTATCTGGATATGCTTCCGGGAGCGACGAGGACCTGGATGAGTTCGGCGTCGTTGGTAGTGGTGGTGGAAGGATGGGCATGGCTGGGGTCGGGACAGCTGCGAGGGGGGGACGAATTGACGGGGGTATGGGAGTTGGTCATATAAGGAGTTTGACTGGCAGCGGTGGGTTAGATGTGGGTGGATCCACGTCTAAAGTGGGGACCGAGGGAACTCAAATTGGATCTGGATCTGGGGTTGGACTTGGGTTTGGCTCTGGTATCAGTGCCAGCGGCGTCGATTCGAATTCAAGGAAAAGTTCTGGTGCGGTTGAGGATGCGAGCGGAGCAGGAGTGGAATCGGGCGCCGGCGTCGTCCCGCCACTTCTTCCTGCATCCTCCCAAACATCTCCACATCGAGAGTCAATACCACGCCGATTGCCATCTGGCCCGCGACCGTACAATTCGCCTACTCGGGATGGCACTGACGCTGACTTGAATGTGGATACGCGG
The DNA here is from genome assembly GCA_951640195.1 of Porpolomopsis calyptriformis. Lineage (NCBI taxonomy): Eukaryota > Fungi > Basidiomycota > Agaricomycetes > Agaricales > Hygrophoraceae > Porpolomopsis > Porpolomopsis calyptriformis. The sequence continues at coordinate 1,915,088 of OX621172.1, read as the reverse complement.
CATTCTAATGCCTCCTAGTGTGCTCTGTTTCGTGCGTGTTTACAAGGATTCACTTGATTTTCGCTAGCCTTGCCTCTACGCTCCTTTCCAGGCTTTCTTTGTGGTCTTTCATTAAGATACCATCACATAATTTATTCGACTCTGCTTTATTTTCGACATCTCTCTTGTTTACACCACAATCGTTCCTTCTATGTAATGTTGTCTAGTTCTAACTCAGCTAATGCGTTCCTCGTTGAATTTGAAGGAGGAACACGCCAACAGCCGCCATGGCCATCTAACCGTTCCAACCATTCACGTCGCACTTGCTGGCACCGATCTTCACTAGGTGCGCTTCGATCCAATAAAATATACCGCACACTCTTTCCACCACCCTCTACACTTCTTAGCCCGATCCTCACGAGTCGGTCAACCATGGCTTGATCTTTCAAAGCGTACGCGCGGTGACACATTGTGAATTCGGAGCTTCGTGCTGGAGCGGGCAGGATCACGAGACACTTGATCGTAGCGGGCAATTTGGCTGCGAATACGGAAGGAGAATGAAGGTGGTTGCAACCACGCGTGCCTGTTCCGTTCCCGATGCGATCGTCGCTCTGGGTGTGAACGTGGGTATCGGAACCGAGCGCTTCCTCGAGTTCGTCAACGAATGATACCGCCATGCTGAGGTCTGATATCCGCAAATGTGTCAATCTTGGGCAGGCTGCGACCAGCGCGCCTGTCTGGAGCAGTCCGTGGGGGTTTCTGTTCCCGCGGAGGTGAAGACGCTTGAGGCGGGGGAACGAGGCGGGGAGATGCGGGAATGGGTAATAGCCGACGACCGTCAGCTCCTCGAGTCGGGGGAAGACGATGTTGAACAGGTTGGCGATGAGCGCCGAGCTGGTTGTCATGCAGGATATGGAAAACGCAAATGTTTCGAGAGTTTGCGCGGCGAGGAAGAGGAGCTGGACGGTTGGTGTCGCCCCCGTCTCACACGAGTCTTTCCGGTGGTCAGAGTGATCTGAGATGAATAGATGGCGGATGCGGCGCATGTGTGGTGGGATACCCTTTAATTTTGCGTGGAGCTCGACCATTTGGTGGATGCCTTCTATTGCGATAGATTGGTACCTGAAGGGCCGGACAACATCATTGAAGTATTTTGACACGCGAGCCAGCGAGCATGCCGTTCGTCCGTCGTCTACGCAAGCGAGCTGGAAAATATATGAATGCAACTCTACCGGACAAGTGTTCATGAGTAGACGATGTGAGTTTTGAGTTTCACTCACATATTCTTGTCGGCGAACCGAGAAAATGAGCGATTACCATGCAAGATGGCGCTTAAATGGCGACATCGGACGCGTCGGGTTGTCCACATGATACAATTTATTTTTTTTAAATTGGAATTACAAGAGTAGAGCTACAAGCAGCTGTCCGCTCAGATACTTCCTACAATTTATTCTATGAGAGCGCCGAAATCCCAGAGCGAGAAAGGAGAGAACGAGAGACAAGAGAGAGAGCGAAGAGCAATAAAAAGAGAAAATAGATACAACACCTCGAGTAGAGCTACAAGCATTTGGAAAAACTTCTCGGATACCTCCTACAATTCACTAGTTTCTATGAGAGCAGATCAGAGCAGATATAAAGAAAGGAGAGACGAGGAACCAAAAAAAAAAAAAAAGAAAAGAAAAGAAGAAAAAAACAAGATCACTCGCTAACCCATTCCCCTGCACTTGCGAGTTTGGCAAACACACCCTTCCGCCTCATAAGAGACTTGTAGGACCCGTGTTCTGCCACTTTACCATCATGAATGACCAATATACGATCGCACATGCGCATTACCGCCAGCTTATGCGTGATCATGATCGTCGTGCGACCCACTTTCGCCCGATGGATCGTCTCCAACACCGCGGACTGGTTCGAAGGGTCCAACGATGACGTGCACTCGTCCAATATCAAAATTTTGGATCGTCGTGCTAGGGCGCGCGCAATTTGTAACCGCTGAGCCTGCCCACCGGATATAAGAGAAGCATTCTCCCCGACCATCGTGTCGTATCCGCGGGGGAGTGTCTTAATAAATTCATGAACATTAGCAGCCTTCGCCGCTCTACGGATATCCCTCTCCGAAAGCTGCTTGTGTCCGTATCGAATGTTCTCCGAAATACTCGCGTCGAACAGGTTGGGGTTTTGGCTGACGACGGCAACATGCTCTCGGAGATAGCGCACATCCGTCTCCCGAAGCTCGGTCCGGCCAAAGAAGATGGCCCCCGCGTCCGGTTCATATAGCCGTTGAAGTAACGCGGCCAACGTCGACTTGCCAGACCCTGATGCACCAACAATCGCCACACACTCGCCATCGGCAATACGCATCGAGAGATGTTTCAAAATAGGGACATCCCGCCGTTCAGGATAAGAGAAAGAAACATTGTTGAAAGTGACCCCGCTGGTGATTGTGGGTTGGAGGGTGCCAATAGATTCGTCGGTATCGGTAGATAATTTAAGCAGCCTGTTGAAGTCCCGGGCGCCTTGAAATGCCTTTGCAATCTTTTGCACTATTCGAATAAGGAGGTTCGTTAGCACGAGCTACGACGTTGACAATCATTGAACATACCGAATTCCAGCATTTGGCCACCGACTGTCACAGAAAAGACAACCAAGTTGAGTACTTCCACCATCTGCAAATAATTATAGGTTCCTCGGGCGACGAGAACAGCTCCGGTATAGAATAATACAGCTTCCGCCAAGTAGACCATAGCGATCGCTAAACCATACGTGCATCCTTCTATAAGCGCCCCTCGCAAGCCCGTCCGAAGTGCGTGGTCAGCAGCCTGGTAAAATTGGTCTCGAAACACGCTTTCGAATGCCATCGCGCGAATTTCCCGGATATTCGAAATAGCCTTTCACAGGTTTAACATCTCAGCAATGGACGAACCAAAACGTGGAGTAGAAGGAGAAACAATGTTTTTTACCTGATAATATTTTCTCCCGACCTCTTCTCTAGCCCGCTTGTTCCTCAGCTCGCACCCGGCAACCAAATTGGTCTGTGTGGCCATGACGATACCAAATACTGGCACGATTGCAAGGCCAACCAACGTGAGCTGCCACCCCTTTATGAGCGCCCAGATCATCCCGACACATAAAATCGCTATCACGACACAACTCTGCCCCAGGACGGCCGCAATTAGGTTTCCCGCGTCATCGCCATCCTTGATAACCATTTGTACCAAACGCACGGGACTATTCTCGGTCTTGTCAAACCACTTCTTGTCCTGCGCCAAGATGAGTCGGTAGGAGATCTTTCGCATGTGTGTCACCCAATAGGCCGCAGCGCTTTCCATGGTAAAGTACTTCAGGCCCATGAGGATGCCATTCAGTGCGGCGACAGCCAACAGAATACCTCCGAAGAAGTTGATGACAGAGGAATGCGATCCGCCAATGGAAACTTCGAACATCAGGCGGGACAAGAGGAATGAAAAGACGGGCGTCAAAGAGCCGTCGAGCAAAGAGACGATGATACCGAACAAGACGAAGAATTTGCGGGGTACGGTGGGGTAGAGATCCTGAATTAGGCTCCAATAGGATTGGGGTTTCTCTACGATTTCTGACAGGTCGATCGTGACAATTTCCATCGGCGTTGAGGGATCATCGTACTCTCGAGTTCTCAGTATGTGGGCACCTGTCCGTCTCCGCGATGCCTCATATGCACTCCTCTTCAGAACTAGCTTCTCAACATCGAACTCGTGATCGCTTATGGCTGAAGGGATATTTTTTCCAAATGGTTCCGGAGGTATGAAGCGACTGGTACGGCTAGGCTCACGGGCCGACTGGGGAAGGTCAGGGATGTTGGAAAAGATCCTACTACTCCAGGGAACGAATCGCGATTCGGGTCTGAGGGGACTCATTTGCTTCAAGTCAATGACGACCGAGTCGTCGCGTTGTTTCTCCAGCTTGGCCTCTACGTTCACAGGAGGGAACCCTCCCATAGCGCCCTGAGTCTCCATCATTACACGGAACTCTCCTCTATCGGTGGTTTCGAGATCATATCGATATCCTTGTTCTATAACGTTGCCATCCTTGAGTACGTATATAAAGTCGCCAGAGGTGATCTGAGAAAGATCGTGGGTGATGACAACAGTGGTTTTATTCTTGCGCCATGTCTTTATTGCTTCGAAGACCAACAGACGAGATGTCGCGTCCAGCGCGGACGTCGCTTCATCTACACGAAATTATCAGATATTAAATGGGAAATAAAACGAAGGGAAGAAACCTAGAATGAGAATGGAAGGATTGCGTAGTTTGGCGCGAGCAATGGCCAAGCGCTGCCTTTGGCCACCAGACAAATTTGTTCCGCCGTTTCCAAGGTTTGTATCGTATCCGTCCGGCAAGTCTCTAACAAAGTCGTGCATCAATCCCGCCCGGCAGGCTTCAATAATCTTATCCAGAGGTACGTCTTCTGGTTTCTGACCGGTCCGGGACCCAGCGACACCCATTGCGACATTGTCGCGCACGGTCATATCGAATAGGATGCAATCTTGCGAAACACACGCAATGTGCTGACGTATCCAGCGTTCGTCGAGATACGCAACATCCTGATTATCGAGCTGGATGGTGCCAGACTGCGGTTCGTACATCCGTAGCAACAGCTGAGCAATGGTAGATTTCCCAGATCCGGACCCACCCACGATGAAGGTCGTTTCGCGTGCAGGAATGAATAGGGACATATCCTTGAGGACAGGTATCGTCGGGCGTGAGGGATATGCAAAGGTGACATTGTGCATCACGAGCTCGCCTTCGCATTTGCGGGGGACGATCTTTCGGAGGGACCTATGCTGGCGTGTCTTCGAACTGGTGGTAGGCTGTCCGGAAGGACCCTGTACGAGTGTGAACAGCGAGGCTGCAGCAAATTTCCCCTTTGAAAAGGTGATAAATTCCGGTATGGACAATTGGAGAGAGCTCGTTGCGATCAAACAAGCCCAGAACACGGCCATGACATTCCCAGGACTGATTTTATTCTCCCTTACGAGCTTGGCACCAAACCAAAAGCCCTGCACGAACATGGCCATGGTGACGAATTGAGCAAGTCCGGAGGCGGTGCCCCATACCCTATTGATTTTCTTAAGGATGGATAGCCAGCGATCAAGGCCAACAGCCAACGAATCACGTTCGTACCGAGCCGCATTGAAGGCCTTAACAGTCGCGATAGCGGCGACGGCACGATCGACCAACGAGGCGGCAATGGCCACCTCGGAACGCTCGGCTGCAAGCTGGCGGCCAACGAGTGATTGAGCGAATCCGTGTATGAGCGTGAGGGCAGGTACCGCGGAGAGTATGACCAGTGTTAATGACCAGGAGTGTAGGAATGCGAGCACCAAACAAGCAATGCATGTCGTGAAGTGTTGGAACAGCAGCCCAGATGCCAATGACGAAGCCATACGCACTTCTTCGGTTTGCCTGTCCAAGGCTTAACAGACATGAAGACGAGAGGAAGGGTCAACATACTTGTTAAAATTTGCCATGAATCCACCAGGGCCGAGGGGGCCTTGGTCTTCATCGCCAAGGGTCTGAACGGTACCTTCCGCCCCCATCTTGGTATCAAACCACGTCATCTCCTTGCGTGAGACGGCATCGCATACAAGTTTTCTCAAGGCCACAACGTTGTATTCGCCGGTCAATATCCAAAGGCTAGAGGTGATACCACTCATTGCCAAAGCTCCGATAGCGAGAAAGAGTAACTGGAGTGCTGCGGATCCAACGCTGCGCACGAGATGTTCCTTATCAGATTGGGTTTGTTGTGTCATTGCAAAATTCGCAAACGCATCAAAGGAGCGGCCGATGACGAGTGTCATATAGGGAGCGATCCCTCCGGCGATAAACGATGAGAAGATCGCAGGAAGCGTAACGAGTACAAGCAGTCGTCTTGAAAGAGGAGAAAATAAAAGAGAGATGGAGGGGGTCGGGGCAATAGATTCGGCGCCATCAGGAGCGCGGGCGTTCTCGAGCGTGTTCTGAGACTGTGCCGAGGAAGTTTTCTTCGTTAAAGAGGATTTCTGGTCATGAGTTGGAGAGGTCGGTGAATTATCGGAAATCGTCCTGGTCATTGCTAGAATACGAAAGAGGTGTCAGTGGGTTGAGGGAATGTGGGAGAGATAGCGGAAGGAAGAGGTAAACTTGCCGCATCTGGTCCTTGTGTCCTTTATGGTGGAAAAGGTGACATATCTAATTTAGGAAAGTAATTGAGTTTATGTTTACCATCGCCGTTTGAACCAAACATACACGTGCAAGTAAACGGATCTGTGCCTTGTACCCAATGGGGGATTCTGATGGAAAATGGATTCAACCCTAAACCCATGCCATGCCCACACCAGAATGACCCTCGCACTTTTTATCAAGGGATGTCTCCTTCACAATTCACTACGCATCAATGAAATAGCAAACATGTGGGGCTTATCCCATGTCGGGTCGCTGGCTAGTATATAGTTTCTCGCAAGTAGGTATCATATGCATCGTTGATCGTGTATGAGACGTTGATCGTCATCGGAAATCTCGTCAATTTCCGTTATGGCCGCATCGACGCGCTATCGAAGAAATTCAGCCTTCGCGAGTGTATTCGTGCCCAGCCCGAATAACCGACATTATAATGATCGGAAGTGAGCGAGCTGGATTCTTCGAGCCCAAAATCAGTCGTGGTTGCGAATTGTGGGGCGGTAGGGTATGGAACCGAAATAAATATCGCAGTCCATTTCGAGGATAACCGATCGGACAGTTGTTTAACCAGCGACAAGTGACTAGCGAACCTGAAGGGTGATTCCCTCTCGTAATATCGTCTTTCTCACTAGTGGAATGGTGCACGGAGTGTCCCAGCAAGATTATCGATTGATTGAAGAGTATTCTGGTGATTGCCTCCCGCATGCTTCGCGCCTTCCATTACTGCTTACTTATACAGCACCTTGGCCTCGTTATATCTCCCTTGTAATCCATAAACGGCGACCAAGTTGTGCATGAACTGGAACGTTCCCGTCTAGACACCGCTTGGGCCTCGTTGAACTTGTGACTACCAAGTGCAAGGTCCAAGGACCGGAGCATGCGTATCGACCTCGTCCAACTGATCTTGTGATCCCTAGACGACAGCGAGGTTGTTTGCCGATTTGACCGTGTCGAGGTGATTCCCCTGGATGTTTCCTCCCTCCCAACCATGCCTTTGGGTGGCGAGATGGTTCACCTGCTGATGGGTGATATGCCTTTAGGCGATCTTCCTTTCCCATTGAAACCGGCGAATGCAACGATTCAGCTTCGTCGTACCATCCTCGCGAGTAATAAACAGATGCGAGTCGGTTCACGAGTCCAGATGATCTTCTCTCCCCACCAATGAACGCTTGTGCAATTCTTGCGCCACATCCTATCATCCTTGTGATCGATAAACAAATGCAAGGTCATCCAGGATGATAGTGTGTGTCGGAGATCGGTCCCCCCCTCTCCAGTGATACCCGCTCATTCATTCATCCTTGCGTAAGTGCGGGATTGCTCACTTACGCGAGGATGTCCGGGTGGCCGGTTCCCAGCTCCTTGCTTTCATCCCACACCTGCCTGCACCGCCTCGTCATATCTCCCCGACTCCAAATACTACAATCGTTCGGTTGACGAGGCTTAACTCGACATTCATTCCATACAAGTCACTGGGTTCCCGGTTTAAGGCTTGGAAATGTGGGGTGAATCTTTCGCAAGCCGCTGGCGGTCGGACATATCGGAGCGCTCCACAGACAAGTGTTTCGGACCACTAGTTCCTCTCCTTTCGTTGTATCATGAATTGGACCAAGTGGTGCATCTGCAACGAAGGGTTGCCGATATCAGTTTGATATTCGACTAAAGATAGGCTTTCGAGTGTTCCTATAGCCATCGGCTGGAGAGAGATCAAATGACTCAATGTGTAAAGTTCTTTAAACAAGCGAGAAATATTACATTTCCGCCAGCATACTTTCTGGGTCGAGGATGCCTTGACAAAGTGGTTGGCGGGTGTTGTCGCTATTGATCGTTTGCAACAAAAGTCAAATTATTCTCCCATCGAATTGCCTCTCAAATATAAATGAATACGCCTAATGGATGCCAAACTTCGCAATTATGAACGTACTTCAGTTTTCCATGCCTTGCTATATAATGTCAGCGTGTGTTCGAGGGTGCGAGTTTGTATGAATGACGCCACTAGAACGGCAGCAAGAGGAAGATGGCCAACACGGTTGATCAAGTCCTTAGCAAGGCCCCAAAAGCGGGGGGGTTACAATCTTCGTATCTTGTGCCTCGCGGTCCCAAGGTCTGTAGCCCGAGTCTCGCATGCTGCTCTCCGGCCGCGTTCACCAAAGCCTCGGGGACATCTACCGTTGCAAAGCAAGGCATTTCCCTGGAAGGATAGAATCGAAGCCGACGGGTCGCGCCGAAATAATTCAACGGCTTAGTGAACTGCCAGCGTTCTGAGGCTGGTGAAGTGCTTGTTCCCAAAACTTATCGCTGGCATTGAGATTGGCGGAGAGTAGATCAACTGGAGAATCGTTGATGGATCGCGGGGAAAGAGGATGATGGTCTTGGGTCCAGAGAACATAGGCGATGTTAGAACTGAATGCCGGAGTGGCTGATGGTGAAACGACGAACAAGCTATGGTCCTTCCGACCGCGTCACTGACCTCACGCCAGAGGTGTTCAGACATAAAAATTTGAGACCTCAGGAACGTAGTAATTGGCTTGATGAACCCACCACGATTTGCGATAGCAGTATCCAACGACAAAACTGCATATTCACGGCTGCGCCGGTTCGAATTATTCCTGCTGGCAAATATTCTTACCCTTCATCTCAACTCGTGTGATAGGCCGGCCCGTTGCACTGTACTACGGATCTGGCCAATGGTCGGGCTTTTCGGTGTTCAATTCGAACCGTTGCCCTGTGAGCTAGTTCACATGGACGGTATCCTAGATATGCAACATTTATTTTGGAATTGGAATTCAAATTAGCCGGAGCATGCAAGTTCCTTAATGACGCTGCGTACCTTGAAAGCAGAAATTATGGTGGACCTGCAGATCGGGGACCAAAATGGTTACCTTTAAATAATGTAAGCTTTTCGAATAATAGCGGTTTGAAACCCGAGGACTGCGATGAAGCAACCCGGATGTGACTGCTGATTTTAAGGAAACACATGAAGGCGGCCCGGTGGCAGCATGGTTTGCAAGCTGACCCATCTCGAGGAAGAGATAATAGAATGTGAATTCGGGGGTATGATAATATTGAGATTGGCAATCCAGACTGAGAATTTAAGACTCGAGTACGCATACCAATACGAGGCAAGAGAGGGCAGGCGAACACACATTAACTGAATGAGAAGGAAAATAATGGATGACGAATGAACAGATGGGTACGAATGATTGATTAGCTCTACTACAATACCATGCATTTGTTCCTTCTCCTGTTGCCAGTGTGGGCAAGCAGGGCTGCCCGAGTAGCATATTGGAAGACCTCGCGGACGCCCTCACCCGATTTGGCAGAGCATTCCAGGTAATGTTTCGCACCAATCTTTTGCGCGACTGCCATGCCCTGCATAAGACATTGGTACATGAACATTTTCCCGAGAAAAGGTAGGAAAGAATACCTCTTCGGGAGTAACGGGCCGTTGGCTTGTTTTCCTAAGCTCCTCAATTACTCTGGGGTCACGTCTAAGATCCTTCTTGCAACCAACAAGAATGATAGGCAGGCCGGAGCAGAAATGCATCACTTCCGAAATCCACTACAGGCCACTAATATTAGCAACGGGTGAACCAATTTCAACGAAAAATGAACAAGTACCTTCTCCTGAACGTTGTCGAGGGAGTCAGGCGAGTCCACAGCAAAACAGATCAAGATGACATGAGAATCAGGGTAACTAAGAGGTCGGAGACGGTCGTAATCTTCCTGTCCAGCTGTATCCCATAGCGCTAGTTCAACGTGTTTCCCATCGACTTCCACGTCTGCTACGTAGTTCTCGAATACGGTTGGGACATAAACCTGAGAAATTGTGAGAAAAATGAGGGGCAGAAAATAAGGCTTCTTACCTCGGGGAATGTTCCTTTGGAGAATACAATTAGGAGACAGGTCTGGGAAAGGTGGTGGAATGAGCATGTCTCAGAGAGAAAGCAAAATGCAAGGGTGAGGAGGGAGACATACCTTCCCGCAGGCACCATCGCCGACAATGACGAGTTTCCTTCGAATTTCAGCCATTTAGTCAGAGGCAAGGGTTGTGAGAAGAGGTGAAGAGGTGAAGAAAGAGCGTTTAAAGACGGCAGATGAGCGCTGTTGGTTGCGCACTGCGACTGGGGCGGGCTTTTAATCGGGCTCTGAACACAAAGAACAGCCATGGGTCTGTGCGTGGGAATGTGTGCAGTGCTAGTCATCACCTAATATAAGATCGAGTGCTGCTGAAGCGTGCAAGACGTGTTAGAGTATGAATGACTGTGGGTGCCATTCGACTTTCGAGTGATTTATATAGATCACAGCCTCTCTGATTCATTTTACTAGGTTCCTGATACCTTTCAGTGCATTGACGCCATTTTGCCAATAGGCGATCTTTCCGGCCATTTATAACCCAAACTGAATACAGCCGAAACTAACTGGACTGGCTCGAGCTGATAATTGTAATTGGTATTCCCCGATTCTGATCATTCGTCCCCAACCCCCCAATTCACAATCGCTAAGCCGTCACCATCCACTTTCCAATCTTTTGCCGGTCACTTGACTAACGGTTACCCTCCATCCGGACTGCCAAGGACTTTCACGGAACAGCGCCCTGCAGGAACCGTTTTTCTAAATCAACAATGTTACCCAGGTTCAGACCAGCCAGTACTGCATACACATTATTGTAGGATAAACGTACTCGAGCACAGTTAGGGGGCTTTCACGATCTGATGCAAGAACTGTCAATACTGTCGTTTCGGACACCACACCGAGGTCATCGGAGCGTTCGACCCCACTCAGGCGTGGCAGTGCCGATATCCGCCGAAGAAATTTCGTCCTAACCTTCCGAGTTTATCAACCCTAGACTTTCGGTCTGCTATTGGCTCTTGCAACGTACATCTATCTTTTCATCAAGGGCCTATCGGTGTCTCTACTTATGTATTGCTCCAGTGACCTCAGGTGAACAGAAATCTGCCAACCTGACTGATCATGGATTCAAGCTTTTGTATTACGGGACAAGACGGACGGCAGAGGAAGCTCGTCCTAATATTCGAACTCAGATGCGTCCATCACCCATGTGGCACTGATCACTCGGTGTTTCATCGAGACATACGGACTGTACGTTCGCGTTTCTTTTTCAAAATATTAACCTGGATGCCACCACAGATTGATGGCCAGTCACGAACCTGAAACGGGCCGTCGTTTTTGCGTATATTAGATACGGGGTGTGGTGGATACCGCCGTGCTCACTCTTCTTCCTGCTTCTTTCATCGATCGACCCTCGTCATGTCTGCTCCCTCAGTAGAAGCTATGGGCTTGAGTATGTCCTCTCTCTCTCCCTCATCGTTGATCACCTGACATATCCCCTCACGTCCAGGCCCGTTATGCGGGACATTTATCTTCATGATGTGCGCAAATCGTCTTCGCTGGACCTCTCAACCATCGATCGCTGACTGTTGTGCATGTACACAGGCTCTTCGGCATGGTAAAACCACCCCTTCGTTGTTCGATCCCATTGGACTAAGGCCTACTACCTTCAGACGGTGACCCAAGTCTACAATTACTACACCTATGCCCAAGACCGCGATACTCGTTGGATGAAAGGTGAGCGGTTTAGACGGCGACTTTTTCCGTTCCCCATTGAATCATCTCACGTATTTTCTCGACGTGATAGTCTTGGTAAGCTGTACTTAAATTTCTGTGAGCCTCGACTGACTGATTTACAGGTTGGCTACGTAGCGTAAGACGCTTCCGCCATCAACAAGCTCTGTTGCCCACTGATTCGGTCACACATCTAGTATCGTAGAGACAGTGCACGCCGCAGTTTCCTGTCATTACATCGTTTGGTACTTCATCAACAGATATGGCCAGCCGGACGCCCTGTTGGAGATCCCATGGTATGTGTCCATCTCACTGGGTACTTGTTCAAACCTCAATCTGAACTCCAACCTAGGAGCGTACCGGTGAGCATGGAGCCATCTCTGAAATCAAACAAAGCTTAAACTCTCAACAAAGCTATCCATTCTTCTTGGCGTGGGTCATTTATTTCTCACATCAGATTCTTGACCTTGACCAGCAGCCTCTCTAGTTTGCGGTTGCATGGCCCGTTAACCAGTGAGTCCCTCGCGTTTCTCGCAGACTTGTCCACTTAGCTTGCCATCAGGTTCTTCGTCTGGAAAATCTATATCCGTAAGTTCTACTCGTTTCACCCAACCCTCTCTGACCCCGCTGTAGTGAGTAAACGAAAGCTATGGCTCGCCATCATAATCGTGCGTTCATGATGGGTTCACTGCTCACACATCACTTTTAAACTTCGTCTACATAGGGAGTTCTCGCCACACTCCGACCAGGTAAATAATTTGCCCTGTTGTCTTTTATCATCAAGTGACACCACTTATCATTTAGGCTTTGCGTACAGTAAGTTGGTGCCTCCTTGGTCACCATTTTCGGACTGACGACACTTCCGAACTCAGCTGCTTGTGTTTTAATGTGAGTTCTCCTGGGACTAACCTTTAAGACTCGGCCTCACCATTCGTGTCCCTAGGTACATTTACCCCACGTGGGGCGGTTTCTTTGTGCATGGCAAATTCACTGTGACGGCTGGCCTTTCAGTCGGTCTCGTAGTGGATTGGTTGATTTGTTTCGCCGTTACGTACTACCTCAGGAAGGGTCGGAAAACAGTGTTCAAACCGTGCGTCTCAAATCCCATGTCTTGTTTTATATCACGGGCTCACGCTCACCCTTCTCCAGGACCCAGAATCTCATCAACATCCTCATCAAATATACCATCAGGACTGGTGGGATATTGTTGTAAGTTTGTTTTTATCTCATCTCAGCGAGGAAGGGGGGGGCACTGATAAACACTCTGCTAGCGTCTTTGCCATCCTCGAACTTACCAGCGTGAGTCGGTGATACCAAACGTTTGAAATTCGGTTGTTGAGTTGCCTGCAGGCCTTGTTGATGCCAAACACCCTGACGTTCCTTGGAGCATTCCAGATTCAAATCCAACGTTTGTGCCTTCTTTCTCATTGGCCATGTTTGCCTCTCATCTTTACCGCTCTCGCAGTCTATGCAAACTGTTTCCTGACCAAGTTCGCTTTTCGAAATCTTGGGTGATCACATTCATTCTGACCATGTTCTTTTGCTTGCTGCTAGTCTTAACGCTCGAGAAACTATCCGGAGGGATCTCAACCCCATGATTTCGTTGGGGGAGTATAGCCGTGGCGTGGAACGAAGTCCACAGCAAAGTCAGCACGCGGGCGTCGAAATTAAGTCGGAGACGTTCATCACCATTGATCCCACCGCCCACGAACGGAGGAATGAGAGGAACTTCAGCTTGGGAGCGGATCATGGACCAGAGAAGATCCAACATGACTTGGGACTGGGAGACGTTTGATTTGACTATGCTGCAGTTATTTAATGTAATTGGGATTCGGCATCCAGTCTGTTGACTGTATATATATCACTGCTGCTTTCGTTTCGCGGAAATTAATGTTGGTGATTTGTCAACATGTTTAATGAAGAATGAGGTAAAGCAGGATTTTTGGTCGAGCAAGTGAAGAGGGGGTGTCTCAGAAGAGCGCGGTGGAACTTCTGGAGGCGGTGGAGGTACTCTAAGAAGTTTTGTCACTTGACGAAAAGATCTCCCAGTGAAAAGGGGGAGGTTTGTGGTTGATGGTTGATAGGGTGGAGTGAGTTGGGACTTTAATCGTACGAAAAGGAAACGTTCACACAAAGAAGTTTCTCCCTGCCGGTGACGTTTGCTAGAAGCGCATTTTGTATCTCCTGATGGTTGTTTTCTGTAAGAGTTGATGGGAGCTCCGATGGGTACCCATCCCGTTCCTAGCGATGTGTGATATTATATGTAATCTGCGCCAGACTCTCGGAGTGCTTTTATGAATATCGGTGCCAGTTGACCATGCGGAAAGTCTGGGAAAGTATCGTGGCAATAACTAATGGGATTTAAAGCCTGACGAGACCAAGTCTATGAGATTCGCATTACAACGATAAGTTGGCAGAACGAAGGAATTCTGCTACCTTTGCTGAAAAAATGAAAATCATCCAAAATAGTAGAAAGATAGCACATCATCAACCTGCAGAAACCGGGGTTCATAAATTGAATGCTTTAGCATCAAAGGTTCCCGAGCTCCCGCAAAAATCTTCCAGAGCGAGCCCTGGTGGGAATAGAGACTGTGTTGAGGGATGGAAGATCGCCGGATGAGAACCAATCCAGAATGGGAGAGCTATCACGGCAGCAAGCTGAAAGAGATCGTAGCCAAAAGTGGAAAGATTTCTCACGCTCTCTGTAAATTATCATTGCAGACGGTAGCCTCTCCCCTCTTCATTACGTGTACCACCCACTTTCAATCGCAGCCTTGACACCATGTCGCAATCGAAGAGCTCTCGGCTATCTGAATCTGTTACGCAATGGTTGAATGGGATGGATGGAGTGACCTGCATCCCACCAAATTCATATGACGAGAAACGAACGGTACGAGGCATCACAGCTATTGCATATGATTCCCCCCCCCCATGCCCTACATCCAGATCGCGCCTGGTATCACCAACGAAAGGGCTCGGAGTCCTCAACGTCTGTCGAGCTTTTTCCACGAAGGCTGGAAGGAGGTTATTGCGGAGTGGTTTCTGGCTTCACAAAGGGTCAAGAGATGCCGCTGTCAACTCGAGATATATGAAATTGACGACCTCGACGCTGATAGCCCTGCCAGGAAAGTTATAACCTCGCACAGGCTCCAACAGTGCCGAGAACTGCTTCGGTTGTATGAGCTTGACTGCGAGCGGTTAACTAAATTACTGCAGTGGTTGAAGAGTAGGATGGCAGCATTCGCGTTCGATTCCCGATGACTTTAGATGAACCTTATATTCAAGGAGGGATGGGGCCTACACGGCTGAGGTACATATCCCTCGTTATTTTGAGTCTGTTCTCACCAACACATTGGAAGGACAGTTGCCATTGCCACCTCTTAGTCCTAGTTTACCTCTGCATTCCTTCTTCCTGATCTTAGCTGGGCTGTAGCAGAAGGCTGAAGAGCCATCATGTCTCAAATGCACTGCTGGAATATTCTTAATCCAGCAAATTCCTGTCACATTCCCATCATATTCCAGAATTTATGGAAGTGTACCCATTTGGGGGCTCAGCACATTTTTGAGCAATACACTGTGAGTGAGATTTCCAAGGAAGAATGCCGCTGCAATATTATAGGCTGCTGATTACATCAGTGAAAGCTGAGAGGAATAAATGACATATCTGCAAACCTGTGAACTAAGATGATTGCCTCTGCAGCTGTCAGTTGTTCATCCCTGAGCAACCTCTCCCCAAGTGCTTTCATATCTGAAGAGACCCCGAGTGCTTCGTCAGCGGACTCTGTGATCAAATTGCCAACTCCCCATATGTCCACCTCGCCCAAATGTCCATCCCTGAACAAACGAGGTGAATGTGTTTTTCGGTTCACATGCTTTACCGCACGCGTCGGGACAGTGGAAGCATGATCAAAATCAATAAGAAACCATCGTTCATGGTCGCTCGCAGATCTGATAACATTCGGCCATCGAATATCACGGTGGAACAGTGGGTCTGGTTCAGCGTGTAGGACCTACTCAACCGCTTGAGCGCAGATGGTAACAGACAAATGCAGAAGGATCCATACAATAAGGGCATCAAGGACGCAAAGTATCGCCTGCCTAACTTCTATAGCTGAGCTTGGGGGTTTGTTGATGCCTCTGGGCCAAAGAAAAGCAACGGATCCAAGCTCCGGATGGTCATCATAGGAATTAAGAAGGTTATCAACGTTAGGCGATTTTATGCGTCCTAGCAGGTCGTATATGTTTCGAAGATGTTGTATACAAGAAATGCGGTTGTTATTGGTATATTTCTTTTTCACAGAAGATAATCCGATCGTTATAACTGTGCCATTTCCCCTGTGAAAAAAAGCATGAGTTGGATCCACTTCGCGCAAAAGGGTTGGAAATGCCTCGTAAGTTCGACAAGCTCAGAGTCTGTGCGATATCCAATCATCTCTTGTAAAGGCTTAAGAAGGCGACAGAGCTTAATTATTCCTACTAAACACGTTAAACGATCGGGTCGCTGCGCCAAATTGACTTTAACGAGATCCACAACTTCAGAGGGAGTAATTGCCGCAAGCGTCACATAAGGTCCAACGGCGTAATACCCTGGGCTCACAAAGATTACCAAAAAGCTCGGGGAAGGTAAGTGAAACGACCTGCCAAGAACGTACGGCGCTGGGTCATAATACCAGCCACCTAATTTGTTGATAAGTTGATCTTTGGGATGAGAGCCAGTAAAGTTGAGTGGCTTCTCTTCCCCACGAAAAGTACAAATTCCTCCAATCAAGTAGCCGTAATCCGGTTGCAGGGTGGTAGTGTCTGTGCTCTCATAACTGTCGCGAATTGGTCGACCTTGGGGGACAAGCTGGGAGATCATGAGCGTGATATGTTCATCCCAGAAGGAGTGGTAGGAGCTTTCGGTGCCGTCTGAGGGCGGAACACTAATGCTTATCGCAGATTTCGCACGAGTGGCCATCACATCAGCTTCCTCAACTTCACTTGATCGGAAGAGCTGCAGTAAATCATCTCTACTGCACAGTGTACCAGCGTTGCCTCTTGTGACAACGAAGGAATTGATATGTCGCTCATTCAGAGGGATTTTCTCCTCTTCACGAAGGGGTGTGTCCAGGTATTGCCTCAAGGCGGGAATGTCCATAGGTAAGTCGATCGCATGGGTTAAGCGTTGCATCAGTATCTGGGAGACATCCACTGAATAAAAGTAAGGACCAAACAATCACGCCGGAAATGACTGGCGCATCTGGCCTGTCCAAACGAGCCCGTTTAAATGCCCGGTGATCTAAGGCGAGGTGGCAATGACGCATCAACAGACTGTAATGGGCATAATGGGTCAGCCGCACTTGCCTTCATCTGTGACGCGAGACCCAGAAAACACGGAAAGCGAGGGTTAAGAAGACGTCATTCAGGAAGCGATACAACAGGGATAGATTATGGAAGAGAACGTCGAGGTTGGCAAGGGAACCGCAGGGACAATGATGCAAAATAGAGAGGAAAAATAACACGATTAGATTGAAGACAAGGGTCCAATATCCATCAATGATCACGAAAATAGGAAGGAATAGTGAAAAGTACCGGATTCAGCTATAGTGGACGCTTGCACAAGAACATGAATGTGGCAATACTTGGGAGGTTCGGGAAAGAGCTGATTCAATCTGAAAAGGGGAAGCATTGGCCGAGACTCGAATTGTGTCAGACCTTGTAGTGGGGCTTTGATATCGCCGTAGTGGATGGATACCTGTCGGGCGACCATAAGCCTGTGGAACCAGCCAAAGTTAAGACCTCACCTGGGAAAGCTTGAGCGAGCGTGCATCAAGATGATCGAATGCAGGTTTCTTCTCTTCCTTGATCATTTCTCTCAAACAACTGACAGTCTTCTCCCCATCAATCTCGACAGGGAAGGTTCTCTCCCGGGGATCACCAAGACGCAAGCAGTTGAATTTGAGCATGATGGTGTTCGAGGTAAAGATAAGAGTCGGAGTTTCAGATTTGATAGTACTGCTCGCTGATCATGTCGACGAGCATTGCTCCATTGAACCTGAACCTCGCCCTACCTCGTCCATTTTCTGATTCCCGCAAGCATGGATACAAAGGCCCTACTCGACTCGTTCGTCTCCCTCGGGCGACAACAAGTGGTGGGGGAGCAATCGCTGTCAGTGGAGATAACTCCCGCTGTGCTGTCGCAGGGAAGGAGTGTGAGCATCTTGGACATCAATTTATCGTCACAACTTTGAGCACAATCTGTAACAAGCCCTCCGAATTCTCCGCTTTTATGATCCAACCCAATCCGCCCCTTCCGAGCACAAGTCATCCCTTGGTCGGGGCGGGCACAGGATAGACTCTTCTCGTAACTTTTGGGATGGGAGTGGACTCAAGATAGATAGCGCAAGCACAGATGTAGCCTGGGGTTGTACAAGTATGTGTATCTCTTTCAACCTCATCATTTGCCCAACCTGCAATGTTTGAATTAGCCTTTAGCAACAAAATTTTGACAAGTGCTCGGAACGGTGAACTAATTATGTGGGATTTGAATCAGTCTGGTCCGAATAAGTATGGTGAACGAGTCCGTTAATCTTACGACGGCCATACAAGTATATTAAAGATCACCGTTTCCTCCAGAACGCAAGTCAAGGGACCACCTCCGTTCAATCAACAAGCTTTCGGTATCCCAACATGTGGAGCACTATTGCATCACCGGTTCATCAGATGGCGACGTTCGTGTCTGGGTGCGCACAGTGCAATCTCGCGGGGCTTGACGGGACCAAATCCTGACCGTTTAACAGGATCTGCGGAATATATCAAAGTCTCTCATGAGAATACACCACCCTACATCGGTGAGGCATGTTATCTTCTCCCCAAGCTGTTGGCAACCGCTTCAGGCTCTTGTTGGCTTGGACAACGGGAGTATTTATCGGTCCGTTCTGTCACCTGTTTCACTCTATCGCGCCCAGCTGAATTTCATCAAGGTGGGATCTCAAAATGGGTCAGAGGGGTCAACTTGATCGACTTCCAGTTGCGCATACTGGTCCCATCATGGCCCTTGACTGGTACACCCCGCCAGCCGGCAACAACACACCGACTGTCACCAGTGGCGTAGGTACTGGCCTGGGCTGGATCGCAAGTGGAGGACTTGATCGATGTGTCAAGGTCTGTCATGCCTCTTATTATTTGCGGCCAGGAGATTGACCAGTCTACGGCTTGCCAAGGTATGGAATCTGACCGCAGCGGGATCCTACCCACATATACCTTATAAAGCTACCTACACTTTGCATCCATCCTTCCCTGTTCGGCGCGTCCTCTGGCGTCCATCGTACGATTGCGAACTCGCCATCGTCTCTAACGAGGAATTCGGAACGGGGTCCAATCACGAACCCGTCTACACATTACCGCGTTCCACACAACGCGTTAACACCGTGTCACGCGAGGACCCAAGTACCATTGTCGATGGTGCGCTCGCAAAAGGAGACAAGCCTACGTCGGAGAGCAAGAGCTCAGGGGGTGATGCCGTTGAAATTTGGGATGTAAGGCGGGAGTGGATCGCAAAATGGTCAGTTACTGGGTCGGCCATTGAAGGGGGAGTGACAGGTAAGTTTCGCTCTCGTGGGCGAAAAACGGTGCTCAATCCACTCTGAAGATATCGCCTTTGCGGACTCGCATGCTGTTTGGGCCCAGCATCTGTCTGGGATGTTTTCACAGCTCGACCTTCGAGATTGCACCAAACCGATTGAGGCTATTCCCCGTGTTGCCGTTACTTGGGAAGCGTCAGGATCTTTGGCATTTGTGTCGGATAAAATCGCATCCTGCGAGATTCCGTACGATGATGTGTATGTGTCTGGCATTCTCTATATTCGAGTGGTTATCTTATGGAAGCTCACAAACAGTCCAGACATAGACGAGCCAATGACCAAGTTTAAGGTTGTCGGGGACCCGCCTTCAATCCCACCTTCTCAGAGTATCGGGACATTCAGGGTAGACCCATGTCAAGATCTAGTTGCCTTCTCAAAACTTGCCGAGAATTACTCATTTAAGGGAGATGACCGTGAAGATATCTGTTCGCACAACGCTGATGTCTGTTGTCTCTTTCCCTTGAGCTAGTCGCCCGCTAAGAATATCTTCCTCAGGTAGCATTTCAGAATGGAAGATATCAAGCCGCGCGTGTATGGCTATTACTAAAATCATTGCTGACGGATCTCGTACTCAACCCCCAACCAACACGACTGGGGAAGAACGCGCCACTTCCACATTCTCCCGCTCTACCGAAGACACCCGAATGGAGTCTTGATATGGAGGGAAAGTACACCTTTCCTCCACCTCAAGACTCCATTCTGCTTAGATCAGATCCCGTTATACCCAGGACGCCTGAGAGCCCAAGCCGATCGTCGCCACGCAGTGGTGAACCCCCGAATAGTTTGATTTTCCGCAAGAAGACGCCAACATCTTCAAATTCATCTTCCCCTCTGTTTTTGGCGAGTGCGCTACCATCAACTAGGCCTCGACCGTCCTCGCTTCAGCGAGAGTTAGATTCGTGTCACCCCAATCCTCAACGACGACAGTCCATTCTTCGTCGTCCTTCCATCTCGGAGCAGAATTCAAGCCCGAGCTCTAGTCTTCGGCATGTAGGAGAAGGCGCCTTGGCCGATTCAGACTCTTCCAGCAGTGGCAGCACGGACGGTAAAGGAGGGAAAGGGCCCGGCGACGGGGAGAAACCCGCTGGATCTCCTGCTGCTTCCCCTGCTGTCAACCCCACTGGGCTTCCTCCCGCTCATCCCAGCCCGCTCTCTCGTGTGGCTAACCGGCAGCGTTGGACGCAAGACGAGGGAGAGGAAAATAGAGAGAAAGAGGTATCCCCCTCGCCGAGATCCGCGAATTCGGGATCGGCCAGTTCTGGCTCACCTTCCCCACGCTCGAGGGGGTCTGGTCGGAACTCTGGATCAGCAAAAGCGCGTAGTCGGAGCGCCACAAGTGCATCAACAGCATCGTCGTTACGGCCTCTTGTCAAGCAGGAGTCACACAGCAGCATTAGAACTGTGATTGCCGGGGACTTGTTACTTCAAGAAGAACCCCTGGTAAAGAGTCCTGTGCTTCCAACCTCGACGAACCATGCGCGGAAGAAGTCGCAAGCACTTTCAGAGTTGGTATTAAATCCCGAGGATCATGCACAAGAACCGCGATCTCCTGATCGAGCCTCTCAACTCACTGATCGAAGACGGGATATTGTCAACGCCAGCGAACAAAGATATCGCGAATTGGGCTGGGAAACACTCCGGAGCTGGCTTGAGTCCCTTGCTGATGAGGTATCTTGATTTCTTCATTCTTTATGAGTGGATCTTATCTTTGAGTTAGGGTGACGTTCAAATGTGTGCCCTTCTGTCCCTTGTGGCACCGCGAGAACTGAAACTGGGCCAAAAGAGAACCATCCGTTTCCTGGATTCATACATTGGTTAGTCTCCACGTTCAATACGCACTAGATGATTTGATTAATCCTACCCTCAGATCTTCTGTTGCGTCTGCGGCTGTACACCCCGGCCGCGTCTTTGCGCAAATATTCCGGAGCTGAAAGTTTAGGCGCTGCCACACAGGTATGCCATTTCTCATGGCATGACGATAGCATTGACATGCCATTCTATTCAACCAGCTCGGAACTACCATCCATTTTTCCTGCGGAAAATGTCAGAAACCTTTTCCATATCTTGCGGGCGTACAAAAGCATAGGGAAACGAAAGGTTTCTATGCATATTGTCAATCATGTCGCACATATTCAGTCCGCTGCTCTATATGGTGCGCCCCTTTCGAAACTATTAACGGCCGGGTTCGCATCTTTGATTGTTCCTACCCACAGCCGGTGTCCTGTGCGGACACTCCTCTTCCAATGTTCGGTTTGCAAACACGGAGGGCATCAGGAGTGCTATAAATGGTACAAGATGGAACACCCCATGGAGGAAATTCCATCGTTCGCCCCACTACCACCAGCGGGGACCCGCACTCCGGTGAGAGGCAACCCGTTAGAAGGCACCGATGGGTCGGACAATGACACTATTGCTGGCACCGACGAGGGTCAAGTTGCCGCCCCTCGTATAAGGCAGAGGGGGCGTAAGTGTGCGGCCGGGTGTGGTCATTTCTGTTGGGTTGCCAAAGAATCTAGGGTTTTGTCATGAAACCTTTTGATAGAATTTCCACTTCATTTATTCGATTCCTCCAAGTCATTTCCTCTTGTAGCCTCCATATTGTATTGTACATTTTTGCGATACTTTACAGCCAAATCGGCGGCAGTCTTGACGGAGGTATTTGCGCGAAGGATTTCCTGCAAAAGTGTCAATTTCGTAGATGTGAGATTGTTGCTTGAGATAACCTCTAGACAATGGTTGAGCTCGAGAATCATTTCTGTGCATTTTGACTTGGTCCTGTGAGGCTCTGAATGGGGAGAGGAAGGTATTTACTCACCGTATTCTTCAAGATGCGTTCCAATAGCACCGCTTGTCGTTCGGCATGTGGATTGTCCATGAGCGGGTGAAAGGTGATGCACGTGATCGCCGCCTCTATCTCATCCTAACACTGTGATCGCATACGGCGACCTCCTTGCTTAGCTCCCAAGCATGTAAATTTGTTCGGTATGTACCTCAGAGGAAATCTCTTCCATTCCGACGCTCGTTGTAATTTCCGACACAAACTCGATCTTGCGCAGCTGGACACATTGCATTGCTTCTACCTCATGTTCGATGAAAGACCGGATACTTCCAAAATGAAAAAAATCCGTGGCTATGCTTTGCCTGCGGCTTCGCATTCACGTCTTCGAGATCGTCTCTCCACCCCCAAACTTCCACCGACTTACAGTTACGCAATCGAATGTCAGAAATTAGAGATGGCCGTCGTCATCCTTCTTTTCATCCGTCTGTCGACAGCAGCCGAACGGGTTCTCAAGAATCTACCCCTCCGCCCTCAAGATTGAGTAGTGAAGCTACTCCACCATGGACCTACACTTCGCAACCGAACCCTCATAAAGCTAGACTTCTTGAACCTGTGTTGACCACGGCATCTGCAAGTTTTGGAGCTGCTACATATTCAGAAGCACACAATCCCTCGGAAGAGGAGGAACGCATGACAATCAATGTCAATTCCTTGTACCTGGATTCTGTCGTTGACCATTCGCAAGTGGACCTGGATAAGCGAAAAGGGGGACAGAGAGGTTTTGTGGGTGGATTCCTCAATAGCCTCAAGAAGTTACCGAAGGTTGTGAGGAAAGGTTCTGGGCCACCACGCTATAACACGGTCGAATATGATCAGATTTCAAGATCCGGAGCCGCTAATAATGTTGGTTTAATGCCTTTTCGCACTTCTCAAGTTGAGGTGCCAACTGTTCGCTCGCAAGTTGCCTTCGTCGAACCCGTGGCTACTTATTCCCAAGAGCCACCGCAAGTTTCGATGGAAGTTCCACCGACAGCCATTCCTTCCAATTTTTACAATCCATACGACATGGCTGCTCGTGACTCCTGCGAGTGCGATTCTCCCAACTACGGCTTTCAATACTACTACGACACTAACCCGGAGCAACCTGTGATACATCCTGCTTTACAGATGATGATGGCTCACTCTGATACGAACGCAACCTACCAATCCGACTCAGAAGCGCCAGCCGTCCATTATAATACCCCCGCTTCTGGTCCTGGGTTCGCTGCAGACCTACTGAACCCTACCCCGCCGCCATCGGGTCTCTTTTCCGACACTACTCAAACTGAGTCTTCCCTAAAAACGCCATCCGAACCCTCTTCCCCTCCTCGTCTTGGGATCACAAGAGTTTTCAAAAGCCTACATCGTCTCCCGTGGGTTTCATCTCGCATAACATCAGTCTACGTCGCGCGAAAGCGTAGCGACGGTCGTCCACCTACTGAAAAGATCCCCGCTTCCTCGTGGTATTTTCATCCCCGACATTCTCTCGACCTTTTTTCTTCTGGAGAATCATCTTCCGCAAGCCCAGTCAGTCCGATTGACCATCATAATCCCAACGAATTTGCTCGAGCTACATCCGCTGATCCAAGCAATCCCCATCTCACTCCCAAAAGTTCCCGAAAAAGGGGAAAACCTAGAACCATGAGTGATGCTGGCCCTCTCACATCCTCTAATGGAGGCCGAAATCCCACGCGAATCCCTAATCCAGACACTAGTAATCTGACTGCCGCTAATGCGAACACTCACGATCGCCGTCGCGTTCGACATACGAGCGCATCAAGCTCAGTCCCAACCTCTCCAAACAACAGTCGAGATAAAGGGCACAGGGTCAGGGCTTCTGGCCACAGCAGCCAGCGCTCGGATTCACCTCGGTTTCTTGGATACCCACACAATTACTCACCATTTCCGTACAATCCCCTGCCTCAACCGTTGTATATCCTTACACCTCCCAGTCAGCCGAGTAGCGTAGGTGGTCACGCTGAGATGCACCAAGCCATACCTCTGTACATGATATCGCCAACAGTCCCTCCGGCGGTAGCATCGTCGCCACGGCGCCCTGCCGTTCCAGATCCCACCCAAATGCCCGGACTGATGAAGAGTAAGAAAGCCAAGAACATGTCGGCGCCCCCGTTTCGCACCCGAGTTGGTCAGACTCCCTGACAATCTAAGCCCGTTTAATTTTCATTCCAAAAAGACTGAGACTTTGACGTTTCTATGATGTAAATAAGTTTCTCAGCAGACAAGCATTGTGGAAATAAAGATCAAATCAAGTCTTTCATGTTTGTATCAATTCGACTGATTCGAAGGGTAACCATTACAATTACACCCTCGCTACCTCCTCCAAATTTCCCCCCATGTTATCTGGTATTGCGAGCTCACCATCTAGTCCACTTTTCAACTCCCCACCAAACAATACTGGCCCATTAGCCGCGCGGAATTGCGCGATGCGCTCTTCGACCACTGGGCGGAAATGTCTCATTAGGCCTTGGATAGGCCACGCTGCAGCATCGCCCAGGGCACAAATGGTTCGGCCTTCGATTTGTTTTCTGCAGGAAGTTTTTTGGGGGTTGGAAATATGAACGATGAGAGAGACATGGGCGTACGTTAGCTCGAGAAGCATATCAATCTCGCGTTGATGTCCTCTGCCTTCGACAAGACGATCCATCATGTTCATCATCCATGTGGTGCCTTCTCGACATGGCGTGCACTGTCCACAGGATTCGTGTTTGTAGAAACGAGAAAAACGGGCGATGGCGGCTATGATGTCTGTGCTCTTATCCATAACGATGACGGCACCTGTGCCAAGACCTGACTGAGCGTCTTTAAGAGAATCATAATCCATGCTTCATAGTGGGTGTCAGCGCTCGAGAAGAAATACCAGATCGTTCGCGCTTACAGAACCTCGGCACACTTGTCAATGGGTAGGACGGGCACTGAGGAACCCCCAGGGATGATGCCAAGCAAATTATCCCAACCGCCCCTCACGCCTCCGCAATGTTTCTCCAGCAAGTCCTTCAAAGGGATACTCATTTCTTCTTCCACTACACAAGGGTTGTTGACATGGCCGCTGATACAAAATAACTTGGTCCCTTCATTCCGCTCCCTCCCGAAGCCAGCAAACCAGCTAGCTCCCCGTCTACAAATAGTAGGCGCGACCGCGACCGTCTCCACGTTGGCCACCGTGGACGGACAACCGAAAAGTCCAACATCGGCCGGGAACGGGGGCTTTAACCTTGGTTTACCCTGTTTTCCTTCGAGGCTTTCGATGAGCGCGGTCTCTTCTCCACATATATATGCTCCAGCCCCACGATGCAAGTAAACATCGAAAGCGTAACCAGATCCGCAGGAGTTCTTGCCCAGAAGGCCAGCGGCATAGGCCTCGTTGATGGCCTGCTGAACGTGAGAAGCCTCTTGGTAGAACTCCCCCCGAATGTATATGTATGCGGCGGTGGCATTCATAGAGCGTCCAGCGACGAGGCAGCCTTCGATCAGCTTGTGTGGATCTCCGCGCATGATTTCGCGATCTTTGCAGGTCCCGGGTTCGCCTTCGTCAGCATTGACAACCAGGTAACGTGGTCTGAGGGAGAAGGGGTCGAAATGTATCGAGAAGAAAGAGGCGAAAGGACGGACCGGGGGTCTTTCTCCCAGCCAGGCTTATTCATGAAGCTCCATTTGAGCCCGCTGGGGAAACCTGCCCCACCACGACCGCGAAGACCAGAGCCTTTGATAGTTTGAATGATCCAAGAGTCACCTTTCAAAAGGATATCTTTTGTACGATGCCAGTCTCCGCGCGACTGGTTTGAAAGTGAGGAAAGGTAGGAAAGTATGGAGAGTATGCACGTACGAGAGCACCCTTGAGACCGTGATCGTGTCTGCAATATGCGTTCGTGAAAATGCGGTCTTGGTCCTTGAGTCCGCCATAGCGACGAACGGGTGGGTGAGCGACGGTTGCGAGAGAGCGTGTAAACGGGCGGAGGGTATGCAATGTTACTACGGCAACACTGTTAGAGTGAAGTTGCAAAGACTGGTGAAAGACATACCGGGGGAGGGTTTGGGCATCAGGCGATGACAGGGTTACTAAAAAAAGGTCCCGGTCGTCTTCCGTTCATTTCTTCATTCTGACGAACACCGCACAACAGAATTTAGCTTGTAATCGTCCATGAAATTTGGCGTTGCTGGGTAGCGAACGCATTCACGAACAGGACACCATGATTTTCATATAGCTTGCGCCCGGGATATCAAGTCACTAGGTTTGTTCCTCGCACTCAACCTACATGCACATTCACCTAATATACAAGCAGTTTGTAGAGTGCATGTCACCACTTTCTCCAACGAGTTGCCATCCATCCGCTGGGTGCTTGTTCAGATGGGACAGTTCTCGCCGTGACCAACAGATTACTCTCTCGAAATCGCCACCCAAGGACCGCAGGTATGACTCAATTTACTCGGCCTGTCAAACCTCCGTGGCGTGAAACTGGGCGCATCAGGAACGGGTTCTCGGCACAGGGGGTGAAGTTCGGCCTGTTGGAGGAGCATAGACAACAGGCTTACCGGCTGTGGCTTGGCCAAGGATTCTACAATATTGTGGGCGCTCCGTTTCTGCGTCTGTGGGCGGCGCATTGACCTCTTTAAACAAGAAATATGCCCAGAACATTTCACTTCTTTGCTCTCGACGAACCCGTGTGCTGCCATGTATCCTGAGCATCCTATCGCGGGCTTCACCGCAACAATCCTGGTCCTCATCCCTCTACCGCGACAAATACGGGCAAGAAATATAGCCACCATCGCGATGATATTCTGGTTATTCCAATATTGTCTCGTTGTATCTATTAACGCCTTCATTTGGGACGGAAACGTCCTCAACTCCGCACCGGTTTGGTGCGATATAAGTGTGTTCAATATTATTACCAGACTCATTGCCTTCTCAACCCCCGTTCCCAGCGATTAAACTCAGAGATGGTGCAGTCATAGCACTTCCTGCCGCGGCCCTGTGTGTTTGCAAGCATCTTGAGTTCATTTCATCTGGTCGTCTCGTCAATTCGAAATCCCTTCAATCCCATCGAAAAATTTTCGAGCTTGCAATGTGTTTCGGAGTCCCTTGCATATTCATGTTTGTCTGTAAGCTGACCATCTATGTTTCTCTATAATACAAATCTGCTCACAACGGCTCTGTGTAGCTTACTGTCTTCAGGCTTTTCGCTTTATCATTGCCGAAAATTTTGGCTGCTACTCAAAGCCTTTCACTTCCTACGTCGCAGTTTTTATCCTTTTCTTTCTACCGATTCTGTTATCGCTCGCGGCGTTCCTCTATGGATGTATGCAACATCTTAATCCCTGCTGCCCCCAACTGACCACCATTCTCAAGGCGCCGCTTTATACCACTTGGTAAGGAACCAGAGAATGAACGCCAAGAGCCTCTCGCCCCATCTCAAGTCACGCAACGCTGGTCTATCTAGCGCACAATATTACCGGTTAATGGCATTGAGCATGCTGCTTGGCATCTGGGCCACAGTTTGGACTTTCCTGGCTATGAAATATTTTCTCCAACTTGGCTCCTCCCCCCTGCCCACCTGGAAACTCATTCACCAAGACATTTCTACAGTTGTAGAACTTCCAACAATCGTGTTAGGCTCTACGGGCTTGATGTACTTTCGATTATTGTGGTGGGGTGTCCCCGGTGCCGCATTTCTTTTCTTCCTCTTATTCGGCACCAGCCTAGAGGTGATATCCGAGTATTACAAATTTGGGGTTTGGCTCAAGACCAAGGTACCCAGACAGAAGCCGCCAGAAAGGTTCTGGTTGGAGATGCCCACACGTCATTCCGAGTACGTGCCGTTGAACCACCTGCCATCTTTTGCTTACATTTTTGTCCTGCTGTCAGTTCTAGCAGCAGGTTACCTATTGCCATCCATACCACCGTTTGGCATGACGACTTGGAGTCAAAGCCCGCAACCTCACTTTCCCAGCCCGTTCAATCCCGAATGAAGATCCCTTTATAAGCCATCGAGTTTGACCATTTTTGTCTGAACTCATCGTGTTTCGAGCATTGTTCATGGCTTGTAGTTACTGTGCTATTATTAATACCCGTGTACAAATAGGCAAAATACCGAAACTTTTACTGGAGACCCTAGCAAGTGTACTCGTCTGGGATCTCTATCGGACCGCGAGGACAAGATGCTGGATGTTGATTTGGTATTCCTTATACGTGCAGAGAAGCTAATGGTATTTCAACGTTGTTCTCAAACCCTCTCATAACCTCCTTGTCATCCTTACAACTTAGAAGTAAACACCACCCAACGGCATCTTGGTAAATCTCCCCACCAATGGTCCGAGATCGGCAGCATTGTCTTGAAGCGTTCTCATC
Organism: Porpolomopsis calyptriformis; assembly: GCA_951640195.1. NCBI lineage: Eukaryota > Fungi > Basidiomycota > Agaricomycetes > Agaricales > Hygrophoraceae > Porpolomopsis > Porpolomopsis calyptriformis. The sequence continues at coordinate 1,886,527 of OX621172.1, read as the reverse complement.
CACTCCTCTCTTTCTTTCGGGGAATGGTGGAATTGCTCTTTAATTTAATGTTCGGCAGCGTCGTCTAATGCGCGGGCTCGAGCATGATGCAACTAGCGCGTATACATCTCAGTAGCATCGACCTTTTTGGGTCGCGAGAATCCGAATCTGATGATATAAGGCTCTTGGAGATCAAATTCTTGAGTGGTCGGACCATGAAGAACAGGATGTTAGAGCTGTTGAAGGCTTTGTGAAGCCATCCAATGGCATGGTACCGTTGCAGTGAGATAGCGAGCTGATGCGCCAGCTTGAAGCGTATTCCAAGAAGATTGGGATCCGTCGCAATGATATCAGCCAATGAACAAGGTTCCCGCGTTTGATCAACTAAAGAGGGGACTTGATAGACAAGACTGAGCCAATTGATGGCGTCGCCTTCCCCTTCTTCTTCGAACCGCCCGAGGCAGGACATCATGTGAAAGTCGGATCGTTGGCTGTTCTCTCCCGCATGAAGACACCGTGAGAGATTGTCCTTAACTGTCACTCTAGATCCCGGCTTCGATGTCTGCCCAACCCGTCTCCATTTCCGATGACCTCCATCATCCGCCCTGCAGGGCAAGACCTCATTCGCGTTTGTTGGATGGATATCCTCTGTCCGTTTTAGGGGCCGCATGAGTTTCAGTTTGAAATCATCATCAATCTGGGTGGATGCAAGGAGACAAGAGTTCTCCTTGGCTTGTGCAAGAGCACTCAGAAAGCGCGACATGGCTGCGTCGGATGGCTGGATTCGCTGCAATTCCTCTGGCCCCAGAGGAGTTAGCGTAAGGCCACGATTAAATGCGTCTGGGTCGGGAAGCTCCTCTCCGAGACGCCGATTCGACTCTTTGAGCTGGTCAATAAGTTTCTCCAGACGGTTCTTATGTTCATTGACATGATTGAGGAAGCGGATGAAGGTGGAAGAGGATTGAAGAGTTATAGCATGGCTGCGGCCACATCAGTGATGTCTTCGGTATAGAAGGGTGGCAGACTTCGGAAATGGGGTGAGAGAGCGCCATCAGAAACTGATGCAGGCATCTGTATGTTACGTTGGGATGCCAGGTGTGTTTTTGATTGGGCCAATTGGAGATCGCTAGTCAGAAGTAATTGTCAGTTTGTAACCGATTTTCCATCCTGCGAGAGCGGTTCCCTCTATTTATGACCAACCTCTGTGACAATGTGGTCCTTCATCTGCAAAGCCTGAACTGGCTGGGTTTCACTTGTGGTGGTAATTGAAAGGATGAAGAGGTTGAGGCAGTGGATTTGTCCGAGCAATGTCAAAGGCTGATAAATCCAGCCATTATCAAGTATGAGGCTGTATGTGTAAATTCACATACTTTATAAAAACGAACATCCTCACGACGCAGAGCCATTAGTTGTTCTGGGGAACAACAGCAAGCTCCACGCTATAGGACAGTCTAGCCACAAGGTAGGTGGTACAGTCATTTTCCAAGTGGCTTCGGCAAACAGAGATCGATTTGAAAACAACATGCTGTTACGATAGAGGACTTTGGGTAAAGGTATTATTAGCGAAAAAGACTCCCAATGTTGAAAGGAATCACTAGGGATTAGCGCCATTCCTCCCAAACGTATGGGCCCTCCAACACATGTGGTAGAGCAGACTGAAGTGAGTCGTCAATTGGTCCGAGCTCTGTCCTCTCGAGTTCCTCACGGTCTTGACCGACCGCCAGGACGACTACGAGGGCGACCATGTCTTTGGGGCCTACGCGTCCCAGCCCGATGTATTTATATCCTTCACGGTTGAAGTCTTCTATGACGGTAGCTTGAGCACTTTTGTCGCTCACGTCCTCGACCTCTGCAATTCCTTAGCGACTTTGTGGATATTGGCTTCGAAGCCTTTAATGTATCTCTTCTCCATCATGGCTGTCTAAAGTTGAGGGGTAAGCGTTCCTGAAGTAAGGGGGAGGGCTAAGGTGCGTGACCAGAAATTGCCATCACATGGATCTCTTCATTTGCCTTTTCATTTATCTCACATTCCAAGCATTCACACTCGCACTGAGTGCTTCAGATGATGTAGCACAACGATCATTTCAACCTAGGGAATATCCTCAGCAAATCGCTACTTGCGTGGCGATGAAGCGTGGCGGTGAATCAGTTAAAATCAAACTTCGTAAGCTTTGGGTCCATTTGCAATTCCTTTCGCTAACTAATATTTGCAATCTTGCTAGATTATGTGGACCTGAATGCCCCTGCAAATACCAGCATAATTCTTGTCCACGGCTGGCCTAGTTTATGGAGTACATGGTCGCGTCAAATCCAAGAACTTGAAGTGCGAGCTAAGAAATCTTTGTATGCTACCGCTGAGCATTGCTGATAGGATGACTATCATCTGATCGTGCCCGATCTGCGCGGTTTCGGTTCCTCGACGCACCCGGGCGACTCTCAAGGCACCATGGGCGACCTGGTTGGCGATCTTACATGTATTCTCGAACATGCCAAAGTACAATCTGCAATATGCCTGGGGTATGTCAAAACCAGGATCTTTTCGTCGGGTCATTACCGATAAACCATCTGTAGCCATGACTGGGGATCTCAGATCTGTTTCGAGGCAGCCCGCATGAGGCCTGATTTGTTCAGCGCCGTCGCAGCCACGATACCTGTAAGCATCCTGAAACACCCTCCCATCAAACATCGCCCTTAATGAACTGTCAACCTTGTCTGACGAGCAGTACATTTCCGCTGCTGGGCCTTTTATCCCCATCGAGCATCTTGTCCCCGCACTCCCACGGCTGAGCTACCAACTATTTTTCGACAAGAAGACCTCAGAAGCGGTTGCGGAGCTGAACAAAGACATCAGAAGGACGGTTCGGGCGACCCTCCGTACAGTCGATAGTCCAACCCCCCCTCAGTTTTTGACGAGTGCAGATACATTCTTGGGTGGGTGGAGTGAGGTTGCTGAGGTATGTCCTCTAAAGCGTTCAGGGTAAATTGTAAAAACCTATTTCCCCTAGATCCCGCCTGTCCCCTTCTTTACCCCGGATGAAGAAGAGTATTTTGTGGAGCAGTATGGCATCCAACGATTTGAGAACAGTTTGTTGTTCCTCTTCAACGAAAGCGAGGGTATCACTCATATTCGTGTGTTCAAGCCTTGCAATTTTATATCCATGCAGTTAGTACACTTTCCATCCCACAATTGCGGTAACTGAGATCTGACCATCCAGAACCGATACGCCTCGTGGGAGTTTGCACACAACCAAGGAAATCATTCGATTCCTCAACCTGTTTTGGTGATCCTTCCTTTAAACGTACGTGCGAAGCTGTCTTGGACGAATCTGGGAACTTATGCGCGGACAAATTCCTTAGGATCCTGTGGCCGATTGGGTCGAAGTCTCGGCCTTGCTCAAGTCTGGCACATTCCTGCCCCAGTTGACGACGAGGGTAAGCGTGCGAAATTTGACGGCAACTATTATACCTCACTAGTTGTTCTAGACTCTCGAAGCCGCTCATTGGCTTCAGCTGGAGAAGCCCAAAGAGTTCAATCGGTTCCTTCGAGAATGGTTGGCGGCCCTGCCCAGTTCCACATCACCATCAAAAGGTCGGATTGAGGATGAACTCTGACCAGATGTTTGTCTAAATAGATAACCCTGACTTATCCCTGTTAAAGATTAAGTAGCAGTACGGGCCGGTTGGTGTAATGAGTGGAGTGAAATTGGCTAGGATCGGGTCAGCGGAACCGGAAGTTGTGTGACGTCATTCATCCTTCCCGAACACGTGGGTCGGGATCGTGGCTTGCCACGGAAATCTCCCTCAGGAACGTCTAGACCTTGTCATGACATGAACGGTCAGGTACATGTCACTTTATTTCTCATGTGAGAAATCCGTGAAGTGAGGAGGAATACCCCCACGGAGGACTGCACTTGTTTTTCCTCGGATGATTTTTGCGGCAAACCCGGCACATTCCGAAAGTGATCGATGTCGTCATTTGTTGATCTTTTTGGCGATCTAGACCGTTTAATTATGTAATAAAATAAAATAACTTATAAGCCCTCTCCTCGTCATGTTTTCCGTCCATCATTAATCCCCCTCCTCCTCATCATGATCCGCTTCGACGACCTCCCTCAGGAAGTCATACAAGCCATGTGCACCCCAATGCACCAAATCATACCCTCCTCTCCCCCGTCTTCGACCTCGGGTCCAACAGGTGCCCTTTACGTCGGCTCCATGACAGCTATGAACGACAAAGACCTCCTTCGCGAGCATCGCATATCACATCTTATTCAAGTCCTCGATGTCGCCTGGCTACCTCCCGACAAAGATGGCCTCGACTGTTATCGCATAGATATCCTCGACAGCTCTTCATCAGATTTGAAACCCCATTTAGAAGCAGCTTGTATGTATATCGACTCCGCTCTCAGGGCTGGCAAGAACGTCTTGGTCCACTGCCAGCAGGTAAGTTTCCCCTCATCCCCCTTTCCTCCACCATTCTAATTCCCAAACCATCCTTTCCCGAACAGGGAATCTCGCGCAGCCCAGCTATCGTCATCGCCTACCTAATTCGAAACCACGGCATGTCGTTCGAGGCTGCCTACTCCCTCGTCAAACACAGGCGTGCGTGCATGAAGCCCAACTCTGGGTTCATCAAGTGTTTGCAAGAGTGGGAAAGCCAATGGCGGAGACCCTCTGCCACCAGACGGTTTACTGCATAGACTCGACCAAGATAGTTTCTTGGTGAGCCTTTTGTGCCTACACCTTCTAAACCGCATGTTTCTAACCCGGTCTTTTCAATCCACGTTTTGCGTTAAGGGACCGACAATGCCTATCTATATCGCCTACTCCCGGGGAGGGGGGGGGTTCCATGTCATCGCCGTTCCCTTTTGCCGCTGCTCTCGCGGCCAAATTCTCCATCTCCACTCTTGTTCCTTTCAATTCATGATTTGCTTCAGAGTCATTGTGTATTACCATATACCATTCCTCACTTGTAGACCACCGCAACATACAATCCATGCCTCTCCTACTTGACCCGTGTATTTTCGATCAAGTTTCCATTCCACCAACGGGATGTATTGGATTCTGACACTCAACCAATCAGACATGGAAGGATCACCAACATACCACTCACTTGGACGACTCTCTTGAATGAGGACTTCCATGTGAAATCATTGGAATCTTGGAGTTCACGCTGCCAACTGCATATCCAGCCATCTTCACAGATGGCTGAGAATTCGATACATGAAAGAGCTGTAAATGTTGAGTGGAGTAAGGCAACCGCCTCAGCCTGTGATAATCGATTGAGAGCCATTTCAAATCCATAGAGGGGTATTCTGAACAGTAAAGACAGTTGTGTTATGGGCAATGTAGTTGTTAGGTTTGCATTGCATAGGGTGGAAATATATAAAGTGAACTGTGCGCACATCAATGCAATGTGGTGAGATGTGGGGATTACATCAATAACGAGTGGTCACTTACCATACACGATGTTGCAACTGCCTCAACAGGGACCCTCAAGGTCAATTCAACGAGGTGAGGAAAAGCGAGATCAAATAGATATGCAGTTTCAAGGTAGACATAGGAAGGTATGCGCAGTACCTCAATGGTGGCTGTTGATTGTTGAATGAAATAAAACAAGGTGGGACCATCCATGGTAGGATCTTCCCCATTACGATGATAAGTAATATCGATTGTCTTCAGTGGTCTATTGGGAATAAGACGTGACGCAATGAAAACCGGGCAGGACAAATGTTGTAAATCGGGATTAGAAAACGGATCAGGTGTTGTGAACGCTATTCTCTGTGAGTCGAAAATTTGCGTTTTGATCGAAAGAGTGATCAAACGACGCATCTGGGATAAGCGGAGAAGGAAAGTCGGGATAAATGATAAAAATAAGATGTGGATCTCCAATTCTTCAAGGAGGGGAGCGCATGGGCGCTCCATGAATGCCTTAAAGCAGAGTTCGTTATCTGTATACAGTGCACGGAGTGTCTGCGTTGGGCATGAACAGATCAAATGGCCGAAAGATTCCATGATATCGAGGCGAGAGGGTATGACATCGAATAACGAAAACGACAGCAGCCTGAGTCGGACGTTCTGTGGAAAAATCAAGTTGGGAGAAAAAACGACGCCCGAGAGTATGAGTGAAGTCAGATTGGTTAACGCGCCCAGGGTGGTGAAGAGATCGGTGGTGATGCAAACCTGCTTGAAAGCCAGAGATTCTATGGTGGGCGACAACTTCTTGGTAACTGTGACGAGGAATTTGGCCTCGTCAGGCCGAAAGGTCCACGAGCCGGAACTTAATGTGCAATCTTTGACAAGCCGGATGTGTTTGCGAGCCAGCCGGCTATTTCGCACCAGTGCTCTGGCGAAACTACCTGGCCTATTTCTTTGGCATTGGTCTATAATCCACGTCTTCAGAGGTGTAGAAGGTCGCGTGACGGAAATTGAGATAGTGCTGAGGAGAATAGGCTCGAACACAATGGCGAAGAAACGGCATACTAGCGTTAACCCGGATAACAAGTCTCGGTATTCAATCCTGTCAACTTGCGGAATGTGAAGGGGGCACTGGTGTTCACCACACCGTATTGGCCTGGGTTTGATGATATAGTCGAAAATACACAAATATACATCCTCAGGGATGTGGGGAGGTGACTTTCGGATAGGTACTGGTATGACAATGTCATGGTTAGAGATAGACCAACACGAGAAGCATTCTACCCACAAGTCCGAGGAAAATTTTCAAACGCAAGTGGGCGGCGGCGGGTAAGTTGTTCCATGATGGATATGAGCGCCCATTCCTGCTGTCAATAAACAAAAAGGTCGCGTAATTCCGATTGTTTTGGTATTTACTACAGATCACATCCTAAATCCAACTCGACTAATCATCTATCTTTGGCTTCGGTAGTGGCCATGTTCTATGTTGCCCAGGATGTATCCATTCTAATGTGCACTGCAAAAACATCGTTGAATTTCAAGCAAAAAGAAATAGAAGTGTAGAATACCTTGGCATTTGACTGTCTCACTCTGATGCCATTATTTTTCAAGTGATCCTTCCAATGTTTAGACACCATCCAATAAAAAGACTTGACAACTTGAGCATCCCGGAGCGAGGTCCATTTTTTTCCCCTGAGAAAAGTCACATCCCTCATGTGTAAACCAGTGACATCTTCATCTGTCAGCTTTAGCATGTCGATCATATGACGGCAAGGATGAACAGGGCAGTGCCATATAAACCCTGCAACTGGTAGCACAGGCGGTTGCCAGAAGCAGCTGGGCACAAGAGCCACCAGTTCGGGATCAGGAGGTGGGTCCGCGTCGGCATCTGGGTCAGACGCAGATGGAGTAGACAGTTCTGAAAAATCCGGATCATAAACGTTCTGTTCAACTGGATCTTGAGGAGAATCCATTAGCTCATCTTCAGAAGATGAACCCCTATCGGCGCGCTGGATGATGTGTCAAAAAGATGCTAGACGTGTTAAACACAGTCCTCACTGGAATCCTCCTCTTTCTTTCTGCTTTCAGCAGCTTGAGCAGATCTTTCCCAAACATCGGGTACCTCCTGAGATCGAGGTTGTCTGAAAAGTCTTCCTCGTTCGGTTTTCCATCAGGCAAACCCCACAGAAGACCAGAATTTCTGGCATCCCTCCTGGCACGCCTCACCTGATGGCAAAATGCCTCCCAGCTCACTATGTCAACCACCTTCTTATCACGTTTTGCCAGCTGGTCCGCTAAAATCCACTCCGAATGTGCGGCAAAGCGACCGATCACTTCTGAGCGGGGTAGATGTCGTGGGCGGCGTGGTATTTCGGTTTTCCCGTGTTCGTCTACATCGGAGTCGTCAGAGTCGAAGATGTCACGGTGGTGGCGGTGGCGATTTGTAAATGCATATCTTTCGATGTAGTGATCGACAAAGTAATCGATATTACGTTCTTCGATAGGAGTTCTGTTGTTGTCCGTTTTCACGATATCTTCCATCAGCGCCAGGAGTCGATAGCGGGCGAAAAAATTATGGCTGAGGCGGTGGGTTTCAACGTGCATGGAAAGTACCTCGTATTGACGATTGCTGTTCCAAAATTCAGAAGAGAAGGATGTAGCCTGAAAACACGTACTGATCCTTGGATGTTAGAAGCAACCCCGATGGTACAAGATCGGCTGTGCCATCATGTTCAACACGACGCCACCGAGAAACAAAGAGATGGCTAAACGCACATATGAGAAAAGAAACACTCATATTCCTCTCTCCTTGAATCCAGACCTTCAGCCATAGTTTGGAGGTCCTCCCCTCGCCGAATATCTCCCCAGCTGCTAAACCGCCTCCCCCTCGGGTGCCATACAAGCCCTTGAGTGTGAGCTTGCTAACTGGGTTCTTTTCCGGGTGCATTCGCTTTTCTAAATCGCGTTCGTGAAGATCTGATTCGAGCCACTCTTGTCCTCGAGGCGAAAGCCACGAAAGTGACTTGACCTCGAGAATCCCGTAAAATCGGATCGGATGGGTGGCCGTTTGGTTATAAACTTCGGATCCGTCGAGACTGTAGACGTGATCTCAGACCTGTGGGAGATCGGTGTGGATCATTTGAGAACGTACCCGATGGGAGCGTCGTTGGATTCTAGACAGAGGGATGACAAGGAGACCATGCCTTTCGCAGTACTCTTGCATTTTGTGCTGAGGATAAGGGAATCGGGGTACGGTCCAAACGGCTCTGCGAGGAGTTCATGCAACATTGGTAAGTTGTGAGCATGGCAGGCCAGGCGCGTCAAAGTCGCGTGAGCACAAAGGCATTGTTCTTGTTTGTTGCCTGCTCCTCGACGACCACCTCAGGCTGTCATGAATTCTCGTCCAGCACTGGTCTCAATTTACTCATGATATTTCAGGCATAATCACAAGATGACTGAGGTCAGAGCACACCGCTACGAGAGACAACACTCGTGGAAGGCGACCACAGGATTAGCATTTCTCCAACAGGGTGAGGTGCTTGCTTTTAGGATCTCGAACTAAACAGGTTGGACACGTAGACAGATGGCCGCAGGAATGTTTTCTCTACCGAGGGCCTTCCTGAGTTTGTCCAAAACAAGAGGAAGACACGAGCGGAACGATCATCCTCCGCCCACAGCGGTCGCCTTGAAACAACATGGAACAGCGTAGACTCAAACAAAATCCTGTGTCCTGACTGTTCCATTCCTCGTTTTTTTCGGGGCGTGATTTCAAAGCGACCACTAGACATGCACCAATAAATTCATGGCTGTAAGCCTTTGCTGATTTTTTACTGTTCTGACAATGGCTTGGTTTAAGTTCTTGTCCGCGACGCAGGACTGAGTAGCCAATAGGAAAGGCTATGATGTCCATCGCATCTCATTGAGCCCAAGCTCGCAAGACTTGTTACTGTGCCACAATTTCTATTTCAACAATCTGCCTTTCTACAGCGATGGAGGTGTCCATCGCAAGGCAAAGGTTACTCAAAGATGAGTGTGTGGCTACATATCAACCAACGTTATCATACTGTATGTCGAATAAAATAGTTTCATCACAGTTCATAATCGGGGCATCAAGGTAGGATAATTACACTTCTTAAAGGTGAAATGGAAACGGAATGGTTTCAGTGGGGCATCAGTTAACGTCCGAGATTCGAAAGGGCGTTCCAGAGGACGTCCCATTATGGCCAAGGCAACTTGCCTCGTGGTTGGATGGTAGGCGCGCTGAACAGCGTGGCGAAAGTATGGGTGAAATCCATATCTGGATTAGGATACCACGAAGGTCTCAGTTGTAAAGCATCTCGAATATTCGTTCTGCTAGCCCTTCCAATTGAGGGCTTCCAAACGAAATCGATCGTATTTTGGCAGTCGTATTGCCAGTTCCACATCCAACCCTTGTCGTAGTTGGTCGAAAACTCGACGCATAGAAGAGTTGGGAATGTGCTGTGAAGCAAGGCGATCATCTCAGCCTGTAACGCTAGATTAAAGGCCCATTGGCATTCCGAAAGCGTGGCGACAAAGACTAAAGTCAGTCTTGTTATTGGTGGCGTAGATGTCCGAGGTGCAGAGCACATTGTAGAAATATGCTTGGTGAACTGTATGTACAGAAGAAATATTGTGTGGTCAGGAGTGGGGACTACACGATAGTGCGAATGGCGTACAATACCAGAAGTTACGACGTCTCCGTGCAACGTCGCAGGGAACCTCAATACTAATTCGGCGAGGTGAGGAAAAGCGTCCCCAAACAAGTGCGAGGATGCAAACCAGACATGGGCAGGTATGCGGAGTGTTTCGAGGGCGGCTGTTGACTGTTGAACGAGACGAAATAAGGCAAGCCCCGCTGTGGCAGGTATATGGGCAAGGTCCTCAAGGTCCTCCTCATCAAATCGGTCTTGAAAATAATACAAGTCCACTGTCTTCAGCGGCCTGCCGGAGATAAAAGACGGCGCCATGAAAGCTGGGCAGTCCAAATGTTGTAATCCAGGCATAGAGGACGGTAACAACCATTCCGTTGACGTGGATGGTGTATTTCGAGAGTGGAAAAACCAGGCAGTAATCGAGAGAGTTTTCAAGGAGGATATCTGGGATAGATGGTAAAGGAGAGTCGGGATAAACGACGATGCTAACAGGTCGATCTCCAGCTCCTCAAAGGAGAGAACGCATGGGCGTTTCATAATGGCCCTAAGGAAGTCTTCGTCGTCTGTATACAGTGCACGCAGTGTCTCGGTCGAGCCGGAACAGATGAAATGACAAAGGGACTCCATAGTGGCAAATGCAGAGAATGGATTCATTAGTTTGATGTCGAATAACGAAAATGACACCAGCCTGAGCTGAACATTTCGCGGAAAAACCAACTGGGATGAAAAATAAACATGCGAGAAGGCGAGGGATGTTAGATTCGTCAGGGCACCCAAAGTTGTAAATAATTTGTCGTTGATGCATGCACTCCTGAAAAACAGGCATTGCATGGTGCGCGGCAGCTTCCCGGTCACCGTGACGAGGAATTTGGCCTCCTTGGGGCAAAATCTATGTTGTTTCTTTCGACGGGAAATCAATGTGCATTCTTTGACGTGGGCCATTTGTGAGCATGCCAGACGATTATCTCGCGCCAGTACTCTGGCAAAACGACCGGGCGACTCTTTTTGACATCGATCGAGGATCCACATCCTTGGTGATAATGATGGGTGAATGATGGAAAGTGGCATGGAGTGGAGGAGTAGGGGCGAGAATACTATGGCGAAGAAGCGGCAGACCAACGTTAAGTTGGATAGCAATCGTCGGTACGAGATCTTCTCCTCTTGTGAAATGTGCAGCGAGCATTGGTAGCTACCGCAGTGTATTCGTCTGGGTTTGATGATATAGTCAAAAATACAGAGATACACATCCTCTGGGATGTCTAGAAGTGACTTTCGGATGGGCACTGGTATGGCAGTGTCACAACTAGACATAGATCAGTAGAAGTAATCCACTCACAATACCCTGGTAGCTTTTCAAATAGAAGTGGACGAGTTGGTTTACCCATGGTGAGTGCACAGCCGAGACTGAGTGAAAGCGCTCGGACATGATAACGCTAGATTATCAGAGTCATCATCACCGACCGAAAGGCACGCATGAACAAATGCTGACTCGAAATCACTCGCCCTGGCCAAAGTTCACATCTGATCCGCACCGTCACCGACAATATATACCAACCAAAGCCTCGATGGAAGAGTGAACGTGGATGGAACCCACGTTGATGCAAAAGGTGTAAGTGTTTATTGACCGAAAATGAAATTTCTTTGAATTTCATGATCCCAAGCGGATCGTCTCCGCATACTCCTTCAACCCGTTCATTCTTGTACCTTTGAAGAATAACAAAAGTGATGACAACTCGGTAGATTCGACGGGGTAGGCATCTCATCCCAGTTCGCTCTTTTCATGACATCTTTTACGTCAGGGGGAATCGTTATTACCTTTCCTCTAGGTTTAGGAAAAGCCATGCAAGCGTCGTGTGCATCCTAACAAATAAATACTACCTCCTTCATACGGTCATATAAAATGGTTCAGCAGGGGACATCTTCACTGGGACCATTCAAAACCTGGATTGGAAATCAGTCCAGGTACCTTGTGGCCAAGCTCCATAACTTGGGCCAGCACAAAACAACTTGTAGGGCTTATCGTCTCATTGTGTCATCTCGAGTATTCGCGCTTTCAACCCGCTTCCTATAGGAACGGGATGATTCGTGAAGCATCCTTGAGCTATGTGAAGACAAATTTTAAAAAACACTTTTTGCCAGACAATTGAAAACACTCAACTCGGGAAATGAGGCTAACGCTTCGTCGTGGTCTGATCACGCGTGGATTGAATAGCGTCGCAAACGTCCGGTCAACGTCCATGTGATGTTTAGGGTACCATCCCCGGTGCCCTGTCAAAGCGGACTGAATACGAAGCCGAGATGAATTCCCGATGGACGGCTTCCAAAAAGGGTTGGTTGTACGTCCGTACTCGTTTTCTAGACACCAGATCCATCCTTTGTCATATAGAGATGCAAATTGAATATACCGGAGAGAGGGGAATGTTAAATGGAGTGAGGAAATCATTTTAGCCTGTAATGCTAGATTGCAAGCCCATCGACACATTGCAAGGTCCGCGCCGAAGCTGATATGGAGTCGTGTTATCGGTGGTGAAGGCGTGGACATCACTTCGCATACCGCAGAAATATGCCAAGTAAACTGCAAAGAATGGGGAATAGAGTATGGGAATTATGAAAAATTTACATACTGCATCAAAGGATATCATGCCTCCGCCTCTCATCATAGGAAACTTCACGGACAATTCGTCAAGGCAAGGAAACGCATCGCTGAATGAACTTGCAGATGCAAAATAGACCCGGGAAGGTATGTGGAGTACTTCGATAGAAGCAGTTGATTGAACCAAGTAAGATAGAGGCGGGTCCCCTCCGGATGATATCTCTAAAATTCCTTCAGGAAGGTTGCGCGGAAAATCGTAAAGACCGACTTCCTGCAGCGGTTGACCGGGAACCAAGACCGACGCCATGACGGATGGACACTGAAGACTTTGTAACATGGGCATAGAAAGTGGACATGAACCTGATGTAGTATCCGCTGTCGCTTGATAATCAAAAGGTGGTGAGACAATCGAGAGTGTTTTCAGAAAAGGCATCCTAGATAATTGTAAGAGGAGTATAGGAATATGCTCGGAACTCAGTTGGCCGGTGTATTCCAACTCCTCGAGGTAGAAAATGCGAGAGCGGTTCATAAAGGCTTTAAAGAAGGTGTAGTTATTTGTATGCAGTATTCGGATTGAATCCGAATAGAGGAAAGTGGCGAGGGATCCTATGATGGCCTCCGTTGAATTTACACTGTCCACAGCAGAGGAAAACAACGCAATGGATTGCAGCTTGAGAGTAGCGTTCTGCGGGAATACTAGCCGGGAAGAAAAGGTGACATACGAAAATGCGAGCGATGTTAGATGGGTGAAGGTAGCCAAGGCTGTGAAGAATTTGTTGGCTATGCAAGCGCTAATGAGATACAAGGATTCCGTGGTGCAGGGTAACTTCTTGGTTATTTTGGTAATTTGCCCTGCTCCTTCGTCCCAAAACTTGGGATACGTCGCTCGAAGCATATGAAGGGTGCAGTCTTTGGCATAGAGAATTCGTGCGCACGCACGGCTGTCATTTCGTAAAAGTGCTTCAGCGCAAGAAAGAGATGTTTGATTTCCCAATCGGTCCAGAAGGTGTGGGTCTGGGACATAGGTTGACATAGAGCTGAAGAGGATGGGCACAAAGACCACAGCGAAGAAGCGGCAAACTAGCGTCAAGTTGGATAAGAGGGATCGGTACTCCTTTTTATCTTCGGGTGTTGAATGGAAGGGGCACCGGTTGCTACTGCACCACGCACTCCGTACGGGTTGAGTGATAAACTCGAAAACGGAGAGATACACATCCTCAGGGATATCTGGACGGGACTTTCGAAGAGGCACTAATCAGGGCAGTCAGATTATATAAAGCCACGAGACTCGTATTCGACTTACAATTTCGAGGAAACTTTTCAAAGGCTAGCTGAGAATGGGTCGGCCGGGCCATTGATGTGAAGACTAATCAATAAAACGGAATAAAGGCGCCGGCTTTGGAAATAAGCGCTCAATCTGACAGCAAACGGCAACGTCCCTGAGAATGCTGATGTTTTGAAGGAGATTTCTCAACAACCTCGGTGGCTTCTGCCCATCGGAACGCAATGCCGTTTCTGGTGGAAAAAAAGTTTCCCTGATCCTTGCGTCGGTGATTCTGTCGAGGATCTCGACGTGCATGAAAAACGCGCGTTGTGTTCAACTTTAGAGGTAGAATTGAAAAGCGAACATGTTCCGAGAGAGGATGCTGCACCAAACCGAAAGTACAAGGCCCATTAGGATTGCACCTCTGTCGATCACCATTGCAAGAAAAACAGCACTCTGAACTGCAACCAAGGATTGCAGCGTCACTGAGGTGAACAGAATGCGAGATGATGCCAATGAGGTTGACCCCGGTGAAGGGTTATATACTCTCTCTTGGTTTACCAGACCTGCGCCCACCATGGTGGTGGAGAGGTCGACCAAGGAATATCTGAGCCACTTTTGGTGACATTTGTAGTCAAAATCGTGCATTTTACACAAAACGGGTAAACGTGAGGCCTGTGACGGACAAGTGACTTCAATCGTTGAGCGGCTCAGATTGCCACCATGGATGCCCGTCTTCGCCGCGTAAACAAGGAAATTGCTGGTGGGTGTCTTTTGACTTCTGTATTTTGTACATTTAGCCTCTCTCGGTGCCTGGTAGATTGCCAGAATGATAAGACCTCCAACATCAAGATTGACCTCATCGACGATTCTCCCTTTCATTTGAAGGGATCATTTCCAGGTCCATCAGAAACACCTTATGAGGGGGGTCATTTTGAAGTCGTGAGCTTGACGTGTTCTCCCGGTCTTGCTCCACATAATCTTCGTTCAAGGACATCATAATCCCGGAATCCTACCCTTTCCAGCCCGTCAAGATGAAATTCCTAACCAAAGTCTACCATCCGAATGTATCTTCTGCATCCGGAGCCATCTGCCTTGACATCCTCAAAGACGCTTGGTCTCCTGTGCTTACTCTGAAATCAACATTGATATCCCTACAATCCCTTCTCTGTTCTCCTGAACCAAATGATCCACAGGATGCCGAGGTCGCGAAACACTACACGACGAGTAAAGGCAGTTTTGACGATACGGCGAGGTATTGGACACAAATATATGCTGGTGGACCTGGTCAGAAAGGGAAGAGCGGCGGGAAATCGTTGCCATTTCGAGATGAGGTCGCTATTGCCGGTTTGGAGAAAGCCCACGTAGACCAGTTCGAAGCTCTCGGATTCGAACGAACCAAAGTCGTCAGTCTCTTTTGCACCCGCTTTTTTTTTTCTTTATCAACGGCGATCAAGTTGATCTGACTCTTTTTTTTTTTTTTTTCCCTCGCTCATTTTTGCACTAGATTGATGTTCTTCGGAGACTAAACTATCGCGGAGCTAATGTGGCCCAAATCGCGGAGGATAGGATAGTGGAAGAACTTTTGAAGTAATGGGCGTCACCGGGACCACACTTTTTTGAACCTGGGGTATAATGAATCCGTTCACCGTTTGGCTCAATCGCAATCCGTTCCCATTGCAATGTTGTATTTAGGTACTAATGCTATCAGCCGCAGCCATCAACCCGGACATTCTCCTGATTTTATGATCCATTCATGATCGCCGTGTTCCCGCTGGAAGTTTCTTTGGAAGACGCTGAGTCTCAGTATTCTGGCTGCGCAAGGCTACCTAACCTCTTTCGTTTCTGTCCTGCAAAATCTGCTCACGATGGTTCTTTATTTCAATTGATCGCGGTTTCCGGCCGATTCTACCACGCTGGCCAACCGGGCAATGGCAAGAAAAAAAGAGCGAGAACAGGCTCATTCCATGCATCAATTGGTTTCATTATCATTGTCACCGACACAGTTCACAACCTTCCCTACTGACCATGTCATTATGTATAGTCTGCATTGCTCGGAATTGTAGAACAAGGGGAAATACAATTAAGGGTAATTGGGGGATAGGCAAGGTGGGACGGGCCAGGATGCAATACATCGTAAAATGGATAAGAGAAAGACTTTGAATGAAATGAATGCAAACCAAGTTTTCAACGAGGTCATGGGTGAAATCTAGGAGGGGAGGAAACGCGTCAGACTGTTAAAATGATTCAGACACTAGACAGAAGTGATGATGAAAATGACAATAGTTGCCCTCGTTTATGTTGGCGATTATCCATGCGTGTTGTGGGAAAGACAAAATCGCGGATGATCGCAGGAAGGGAGGAAAGAGGAAAGGGGGGGGGGGGGGGGGGGGGGGGGCGTCCACCAGTCATGGCTAGTCGGTGAGGTGAAAGGGTAATCGTCTAGGAAGGCGACACTGCACAACGAGGCTCGGGTATCAGATCGGCCGCATGGCAAGCCAGCGACGCGTTCGTTCATCTATCTTGGCTATGAACCAAAGCCATGTGCGTCAAGGGTATTGCAAGACTACAAGCAAGGCTTTGGGTGGCATAGCAGATAGATAAGAACGCGACACTGCAAGCAATGCGTCAAGCCAAGGGTGTGAGAGAGGTGGGGGGGGTAAGGAAAGGGGGGCGAAACGTACTGATTTTTTCTTCTTCTTGAAACGACCCCGTTTTTATATCCAACTGTCCTGTCATATCCCCATTGACAACTTAATATTGCCAATGCCGCAGCCATCAGCTGACAGATCGGAGGGGGGGGTGCTTTTCCTCCTGATTGAACAACAATCAGGCTAGGAACCCCAATATTGGACGGTCGCCGGAGGAAGGCAGTCCCCATGGCCAACTACGCCTGGCAAAGACTAGTTTCTTATCGATACGATATCCGGGGCAATGGCCAAGAACGAGTGGAGCCACGGCGTGTTTGCTTGAGGACAAAAAAAAAAAAAAAACACAGACCCCCGCAAACATGGAGTCACAAAGATCATCTCTTTATGTGATCGGAGGCTGTAAAAAAAACTTCCTTAGGAGTAAAAAGGGTTTCGTGTGCCACGACTGAGTTCCTCCAAGCCCTTAGAGCCAATAGCGGCGTTGCAAGCGGCGAACTTCATAGCATGTGCCCCGGTGGAAATGTTTTCAAAATCGTGGATGACTCCGCTTCTGATCGACGCTAATTTATCAGTCGCAATTGTTGATCCTTCCGTCCTCTGTGTCGAACCTTCATAGCGAGCTCGGAATTTTTAATTGTGATGGGAGATGAGCGGCTCGTGGATGATTCGCAATGGAGACGCACCGAAAATATTTAACGACTGCAAGTGGACGGCAGACGATGAGTACCCACACGGTTGAACTGGGAAAGGCCATTCTAGGAAACTTGGCGGTAGGTAAATTGAGAGGCGGAGTTGAGAAAGGGTGTACAGCTCTTTACAGCTTGCGTGAAGGCAATAACAGTGTTTCACGATGTTCGAACAGACATAACGGTCAGGACCATTGGGTGTGCGTCTATCTTTTCAATCACGGAACAGCGACTGAAATAACAACATTCGTCGACGCATCCATCACAGAATAGCCGCTAGATCGTCTTCGAAGGTCGTGCCCAGCATTTTAGTCCTGGTCACCCTTCGATTTTCTGGCAAACTTGCAGACTTGTAAATGTGGCGCACAGAAAAAAACCCACGATCCTAAATTTCTCCTCCTTAAAGGGAAATTTCAAGTATGGAGAGCGGGACTCGCATGGGTCAAACGTACCGGGAACTGCTACCTGGTGCCTCACAGCGGGTATTTCAAATAAGACCGCATCTTCTTGAAGTTGGACATGCCTGTTTCGGAATTGGCAGTGCCCAACACGAGTCAATCGATAATAAAATCATGCCTCATGGACAGACGTTATCCGATGCGGTTAGTCCTGCGCCGCGATCCTTCAGATGTTCGGAATATATGGATGATATTTCAGTCCCTTCCAAGACGGCGTTGTGGAAAAATTCTGGCGTGACTTTGTCTATCTGGCTCGCACAAAAGTAATGTACGTTCGAGCCCTTGAACGCGTTGGAGTGGGTGGCAGAGAAAGATATTGCCACGCAGATTGAATAGCACAGAATCAGGTGAATGCCTCTTCAGCACCAGCGACGCAATTGTAATGGCAGTTGCGTCCCCGAGCATGAGAAGCGGTACCAGAACCCGGGAACTTCTTGCGCAGTAATCTCTACTCGGAAAAGACACTGTAACCGATGATATAAATCAGCTTCAACATTCCGATCTGAGCGCTAGCAGTGAATGAGATCATGCGCACGCTTTCCACCCCCCCCTGGATGTTCCTTTGAAGAATGAATTGCCGCAAAAGCGTGCCGTCGACATGTGGCTGTCAAACTGTAGAGTGACCCTGGCAACAAGGGCAAAAAATCGAGGACGAAAAACTTTTGAGGCACCAACATGCAAGATCATATTGAAAGGGTGCGTTCAGAGGACGCTGACCTGATCTGAAACCACGGAATACGCAAGTGATTCAAAAAGGTAACTACTCCAACGCCCCTTAAAGGATAGCTAAAATGTTCACCTGATGGATTGTTAAGTGGGGCCTGTTCATAACAGGCAATTACTCTGGCTTCGAGAGGAGCAGTCGCACACTCACGGTATATCCGCGATTCTGGTCCTTTTCATTGTTCATCAAACCATAAACGGCTCTCCAAGTCTTTGGGTGTGTATTGGAATTCACATCAATAAAATTGAAGGGAAACCCATAAATCGCCACGACAATGCGCTAGGTTCGCAAAGCGTCACCAACAAGTATCGAGCACCAAGGAGATTTCGAGCATGTTGATAACGCGAGGAGCACGTGACCTTTGAAAACCAGAAGGATCAAAACGCTTGGCGGACGAGGTATGAGCAAGATTTTCGCGGGAAACACACCTACATCGGGGTGTCCAGTTCAACTGGAACCCGAGGTTTGGAAGGGCTGGAAAATGCGCTAAGAGCAACGTTTGAGAAATGCACAAGTAGGCTTTATGAACCTTCCTTCTTTTGGCAGACGATATTGGCAATGTGTCCCGTTCGAGCGGAGCACCACAAACTGGTTTATTTCAGTTGTGGTTGAATCAGAATGACCCCGCAAACACTCCCAAGTGTCCAGTCACCTCTGGAATTTACAGCCCCCCGAATGAGTTTGGGTAAGTTTCCATCATCCTCACAAATTAGTCATTAATCAGAATCACAGGTACTTTGTTGCTGGATCAAGGAGAACGGTATATCATGTGCATTTCCCCGGTCCGTGAACCGGAGGTCGATCGTAGCATTCTTTCACATCAACGAGGCATACCTCGGAAAAATACATTGTTTGTGAGCTCCTGAGTAATTTTCCTTTGTTAGTGTTGCCCTTTCTTTTATTGTTGATGATTCGACCTTGCCAGAAACGTTGTTACGAGTCTGGGAGTCTGGCCGCAGTTGGATAAGTGACGAGAGGTTTGATATGTATGCCAAAATTAGCAGCTTCCTCGCAACAAATTTTTGAATTTGTTTTCCGTTTCAGGTCAACGTTCCCCTGGGTGTCAGTTACTTTCCTGCGGCGTCGAACTAGCTGCAAGCGTTTACATACAGTGCGACGACCCAATCCCGAAGGTTCTGATATACAGGCATAGATCCGCCCTTAGGGCGTAGAGCCGGTTTCTTCAGGGACCGTGAGGCTGTCCTTACAACGTCTTTTTTCGGATCTTCCAGCTCTCTTGAATGATAATGCGTCGATATCTGAGACTGAACCTCCCTCTCATAGGTATTTCAGCCATTCGAACGTGTTTGCCGACCGCGGTTCAGCTGGCTCGGATGTGATTTCGACGCAGTGACATTTCTCCTTTGAGAGAGTCAGATTAATCTATGGTGGAGAAGTTTTATTTTCCGCCAGGGGGACAATGGTTTCTCAAGGTACGTTTGTATCGTTTCTGAATGATCTGGATCATACTGGAATGTGGTGCTATTATGTGATCAAGTTTTCTAAGCAACCGCAAATGCGAAATTCAGCTTCCGGTTTGTTCCTAGCGCCAACGAGTAGACGGAAGCAAGCGGGTGCGCGGGCAAAATTCCAAGCATTCATACCGTCCATTCGGACTCTGACTGTCTCTCCCTCCCACGTACTATTGAGTGGCCCCCGAGCGTCTGGTACCAGCATGATATATATAGTTAACTAGGCCCATCGAACGTTACGGCACTTCACCGAGCCATCCAGGCGAATTCGAACAAGTCACCAGCCGGGCAGGCCTGAACAATTGTTTGCACTGATATCCAGACATATCCACTTACCGCCGAACCCTCGCCATCATCTCTGAAGCCACCATCACGATCCCCCCCACTCCCCTTCCCCTCAGACTGCAGCCGCGACTGCAGTTACGTTGTTAAGACGTCAATAAAAACATCACCAAGCTCAAGGGCTCGTGAACTGCCTGGTAGCCCAACACAATGGTAAGTAACCCACTTTGCCAACTGGTACTCACGGGTCGATCGGCTTTACTAAATCAACGACAAATCAGTTAGGTAAACCCGAGATAAACTACACGCCCCCCTCCTTTTCGAGGATGTGAAGATGGAACAGCTATCTAAGTCTAGTCTGGTCCTGTTCAACACGTCCCCTTTCGGTTTAGAGCTGTAAAATGTGGCAGACCATCCGCCGGTGCCGATCGACTGGCACCTACATGGAGGTGACCTGACTTGACCAAGTTACTCCGAAAGTACTTGGTTTATTGATCTGAGATGAAGTATCTGACGATGTGGGTGAACATTGTGCTCACGATCAAGTGGTGACCCGTGGCTTCGGTATTGCTAACTCGGTGTTTTTCTGCCAGCCAACTATCGATCTTTCCCCCTGCTGTTGCCTTCATGCAGAATACACGCCGTATCCTCAAACCACATTTCTCCATCAAGTCTTGCTTTGGTATTCCCGAAAACAAGGGGCTGTTCTCTCATCGATTATCGAAAAAACATCCATTCGTCAGAGTCCGCGCAGTTTAAGCTGCCCTTCCGTTTTATCACTCGTTAACACTGTTAGGTTACGCAGAACCTGTATTCGCCTCGACTACAACACGGTCTTGGCCCCTACAACCCCTTTAGGTTACTGCATGCTGTCGTACGCGCAGTAGCGTGTCCGGAACACCCCCCACGGCCTCTCCCAACGTCCGCGACTTCTTATCGGATGATCTGCAGAGCGTCGAAGTTCCCCGTCGCAACAGCCATGCTCCCGTTTAGTCGCCTCGACGTGGGTCATCATATAGTTCGCTAAATGCTATCACATTTGGCAGGCTCTGTCATGACATCCATACACATCAAACGAGAGGCAACTGCTCACTGGATACGGCATTCGCTCGTCGAAAAAGTGCATGCAAGGATGGGAGAACCTGTGTTTAGACCCAGCGGGGCCGGTTACTCTCACTTCGTGGTCAACGAAGTGAAACATACTTGGTTTATCCCCGAACACCAAAGCTCGCCAAGAAAACAGCGGAGCGTATGACTACAACAGTCTTGTCATGACGTACTCTTGGAAAGAATCTAGGGAAAGGTGGAGTCGCACCAAGTGAAGCAGTAAGCACTTTATCGCCAAGAATGCTGTTATTCAGGAATTGATAGCGCCATTCCAAGTCCACTGCGTCACTGGGGTATTGAGGAATGTAGGATTGAGAATGAGGTATGAACTCGTTTCACTACAATTTGTGTATTAAATATTTGAGCAACGGCTACGACGCTGAGCGCACGTGAATACCGAGCTGGGTCCCCCTTCAAACGTCGCGCATGGGCCGACTGTAAGAATCGCATACGGGGGGGTGGACTAGCCGGTAAGCGAACCGTTGTAGTCCAAAAATATGGAGCCTTATGTAACCACATGGTCTTATATAGCTGATTAGACTCACGTTTCAGGGTTTGATCTCAAGCTTGTTCTCCTCGAGGCTCTCCTTACTCTCCTTACATTCTTTACCCCCCCACACTCGTTTCTCGATACCCTAATGTACCTCAAAAGCTTTCTCCTCGTCGCTACTCTTGGCGTTTTCTCTGCTTCAGCTCAAACACCGCCATACCAAGGGGCACTCTTGTTACAACGTAATGTTGATCCAATACTATACGCTTTTTTTGCGGATTGACCGATGTCCTGTTAGCTGGTAACTCAGCTGCCAAGTGCCTGAGAGCTAGCAATGCCAACGGAGCTCCCGTCGTCATAGCTGATTGCACTGGTGGTTCCGACCAAGAATGGACGTTCAAGCACGGATCGGTCACCTTATACAACGGTGCAAAGTGTCTCGATGTTATTAATGGAAATAACTTCAATGGGAATAAACTTCAAGTTTGGGACTGCACCTCTGGCAACGCCAACCAGCAGTTTTTCTATACTGGCTTCGGCGACAATCAGTAAGGCCCTTTTTTGATTTTGCGAAGGAGACGACTGATTAGACGACCAGCCTTGCTTGGACCAATCATGGCAGATGTGTCGATTTGACTAACGGTAATCTCAATAACGGTAACCAAATTCAGATCTGGGATTGCGGAGGTAACAACCCCAATCAAATTTGGGACACTGGCTACATGTAAGGGTGTATTATTATTTTCGCGTTTATATCCGGCTCATCTGCCCAAAAAAAGGTTCAATAACCTCCCGGTCAGGTCCGAGATTGGCCAGACGGGCACGAACCAATGCGGGACGACTTCCTCTCAAAGCTCAATGTGTCAGACCATGTGGATGAACGACGCAGATGACTTTTGTCTGTGGGCTCCGCCCTCTGTCGGAACTATCGGGGACACGGAGCAAGTAGAGGTCGCGTGGTGCACCAAAAGCGGACGAGGGACGCGTGTCATCCCTAACGGGACCCTCCAAGGCGTCCACTTCGTTCGCACACATGACTACGTTCAAGTCACTGGTGTTGGCGATTTCACCAAGATCAACGTCAAGAAGGGTGACCAGGGAGGCGGTAAGTAGCGGTCTCCGTCATTTTTTCTATTATTATTTCTCAACTTCGAACTCTCGGTTAGAATTGGACCCTCACGGCGCTAGTACGCATCATTTGAGCATAAAAAGAACCATTCTCTGATTAGATTTGTCAGCGGGTAACGGCAATCCGATCGGTGGACTGGTTTATGGCAACACCTTTGGGCTAAACAACCAGTACCACGAATGGACGAGCTTCATGTCTGATACCCAATTCTGCATGCGCGCCTGCGTCGGTCCAAACGCTCGTAGGAACTGTCAACACATATACGACGGTACGGTTTTGCATAACTCGCCTTTCATGCCTTCTTCATATTTTCGCAGTGATGGGTTGCGAATGGAATATGCCCGCCAATTACAGTCCAGGCACGTTCGAATCATGTGAGGGCGATGATGACCTTCCGATGGGTGTGTACGGCACATCTACATGGTACGTACATGTCCGTTCTCTGCTTCTTTTATTATTATTATTATTTTTTCTTAGGCATCAAGGGACGAGTCCTACCCCTCCGGCGCATCCCATCGCTCCGTCATCTTCCTGCACGCACTTCGCGTCTATTACTTCTGGACCTGTGAAACGGGACCTGAGCCTCGAACGGCTCGTCAAACGGTTTGGCCCTCCGGCCATTACCGCCACACCTTCTTACTAAACACATATCGGAATGGAATGGACAATAATATGGACGATTTTCTTTTAATTATGTATGGACTGCCGGCTCTGCCTTTTGCTTCATATATGAAGATAAGCGTGATTATGAAATCGAGCACTAAGACATCCAAAAAAACCAGTTCAATTTCTGCACTGCTTTGGCACAGTCCAACCGTGGATGGCTGTGACTGCAATTTGACTTGAGTGCAAGGGTTGAGAGAAGAAAACGAAAGAGAGAGGATATATTGCACGTGATCAAGAAAAACTACCGTTCGGTCATCTGTGCGAGGTAATCGGAGAGCTAAAGGGGTGGTTAAGACGGTGTAAGGAACATTGAGAAGACTACTCACCTTTAACGCGCCGGTCCTGAGAGTCTCGCCCATATTCTGTACGTCCGGATTAGCCAACACCCTGGATATCGTATCGCGCGCGGCGACTTCAAGTCCGGAAAGACCTCCTTCACCTAACAAGCTTCCTTCAATAGGGGCGACGGCGCCCATATCATCCGGGTCTTCTCTGCCAAAGTATTGGTTAGAGGAAATGGAGGTGGCGGATTGGAAGGATTGGAGGCGGGCGTGGGCTTCGGTGAGTGCGTGGGGATCGTAAGCGTTTCTGCCGAAATACATATCTGAAGAGATGCCTTTCTGGTTTCCGAATTTCTCACGGGCGGTCATCGGCGAGTCGTCTGGTATGCTGCGAGAAATGGTGAGTAGTTGTAGATAGTGTATGAAGATACGAACTTGGATCGGGAGGGTGAGGTAGGTGCTGGTGAGATGGTGGCGGAGGGGATAGCGCCAAAGCCGAGTCTGGTGAATCCGGGTGTGAGGACTTTGAGGTGGGTACCGTTGGTGGTGCCGGTAAGGGGAGGGGCGGTGTTGATCGTTTTTTCATTTTCCTCTTCCTCTTCCTCGCGTTGTTGGTCGTATCCTAATTGCTTGATGCGGTCGGCTTCCTCGAGTGCCTTTCGCTCGGCTTCTGCAAAGTCGATTTTGATGGGGGCCTTTGTGGCGCCGAGCGCGCCTAGTTTGGATTTTTTGGGGGCTGAAGAGGAGGTAATGGTGGGGGCGTTCAGCCTGGTTGCGCCGAGTTTGGAGGTGGTAGAGCGGAGGGAGGATGAGGTGACGGTGCGTGGGGAGACGGGGACGGGGACGGGGACGGGGGCAGCTGGTGAGGACCTCCCGGATGCGCCGGGGGGTTTAGGGGTAGATGGTTTGCTCCAAGACGTGAAGAAATCATCGTCTTCGGCTGGGGGTGCAGGTTCGAGACGGTCGACGACGATTCTGTCTGGGAAACTGGAGGGAATGAGGATGAGTGATTAAGAGTGGATGAGACTAACGTTAGAGCGTCTTCTTTGACTCGTTTCTGGAGTTCTTGTTGGTAGAGTTCGGCGATCGGACCCGAGTATTTTTTCTTGGTGTCAGAGTCAGAGAGGAGGGCGGAAGCACGGTGACGGGTGAAAAAAGCGGTGGCTGATGCGTTACCGCCTACCTTCATGGCACGCAACTGGTTGAGCTGCCATGTGTCGAGTGTGGTGGAACGAACAAAGCTGATGTGAACGCCCATGTTGCGGTGTACACTGGAACAGTCGAGACAGACGTAGACAGCAAAAGTGATACTGGCCCATGTTGGGTTTCGAGCGTGGCAATCGAAGCAAGTCTACGACATGAGCGCAAGGATATAACTAACGAATGAACTAACCTTGTTACCGTTTTGTGACTTTAATACGTCGAATACCCTCACCGTATCATCCTTTGTAGGCTCTGTCATCGGCTCTGTCATCGGCTCTGTCATCACGAGATCTGTGTTGAATCTAGACGAGGTTGCCAAACAGCGAAAAGAATATGAAACGGAAATTACCGTTTCTTTTTCGGTTTCCCACTCCCGCGTCTTATGACTTGAAAGATCACGAGTTGGAAATTCCACCCTTTTTCTTCTTTACCACCATCTCCCACATCTTATCTCAATACCACTTTCTCTCTCTCTCTCTCTCTTAATTCACCGTCTCCACCCTGGAGTCTACATGCTATCGGAATCAACCCACCTGGGTCTTTACCATCCCTTTCTCGATGACTTTATCTCTCCAGACCACCCCGATAGACCCCGGCTCATAACCGACCCAGACAACTATCCCTCTCGCGACCATCCCCTCTCAGACACAGATCCCTCGGATCTTCCCTCCTCTCCCTCTCCCTCTCCCAATTCCCTCTTTTTGTCTCCCGCAGCTGCCTGGCTCTCTGGTTTCTCCCTCCCCCTCGTTCGCACTTCCCCCCCCGACGCAGAGGGCACCATCATCGGTGGCTATACCCTCGGTCCCATCATCGGCCATGGCGGTTTTTCCACAATCAGGCGTGCCTCTTCCACTTCCGGCGGCACCGTTGCCGTAAAGATCGTTTTACGAGCCAATCTCGCCAAACAAGGTAATCCTGTCTTGGCTCGCAAGCGTCTCGACCACGAAGCAGCCATCTGGGCATCCCTTAGTCATGAGCATATACTCCCCCTCTTTTCCGCTATACAAACTTCTTATGCAGATTACTTCTTCACCCTCCTCTGCCCTACCGGTTCCCTCTACGACATCGTCAAGCGGTACGGTCAGCCCGCCTTTCCCCTCGACGACCTCGCCGTCGTCTTCGGCCAGGTCGTCAGAGGCTTGCGCTACTTGCACGAGGTCGCCGGCGTCGTTCACAGGGACATCAAACTCGAAAACGTCCTCGTAGACGAAATGGGCGTCTGTCGCATCGGTGACTTTGGCATGGCAAGGAAAATTGGCGAAATCGACCATGACCCATCCGAAGATCATACTCTCTCCAGAACCGCTTCTCATTCAGTCAATCCCCGCCATAATCCTTCCCGCCACCGTAATTCCGCTCCCCCCACATCTTCTGCACAACCCCCACAGCCTAAACATGCTTTCCAACCCGGCTCACTCCCCTATTCCTCCCCAGAATTGCTACTCCCTCCTTCCTCTTCCCCTCTCGCTCCCCATCCAGCCCAAGACATCTGGGCTCTTGGTGTATTACTCTACGCAATGCTGACAGGTCGGCTCCCGTTTACTGATTCGTTTGAACCAAGACTTCAGATGAAAATTTTGCACGGTCAGTCATCTCAATTCTCTCTTATTTCCTCTCTCAACATCACCCAGGTGCATATGAAATGCCATCTGATATTGGCCGTGGAGCCGAGCGCATTTTGCAGGGATGCCTCGAGCGTTCCGTACATAATCGCTGGACTATTGATATGGTCGATGAAGTCGCTTGGGATATAGGATCAGGCGCAGAAGATGGCGATGAAACTTCCGATACCGATTTCCATACCGTCAACCCCCGTCGCACCCGATCCAAACCATCCACCCGCTCATCCTCTCTTGACCCATCTCTCTCTTCCTCTGATGAGGCCATCACCAAGCCTTCGTTGGCAACCGCAAGACGGCGATCATCCTCTCGCGCCGAACGATCTCTCTCACGCGCACCCTTACTTTCCAGATCAATCTCATTCGCCAGCAGAAGCCGCAGTCACTCAAAACAATCCCCACACAGAATCTCTCCTTCTCTCACCGCACTCAACAATTCTATTCTAAGCCTCACACCCGATTCCCCTCTTCAATTCGAATCCGCTCTCAGCCTTTCACCTCCCACCTTCCTTGATCGTGGCCGACGTCCCCAGAAATCACAAACACAGGGCACCTCTCGCTCACCAAGCCCGAGTGTTCTTCCAGAGACGCCTGTAGACGCCGATCGCTTCGTCCTCCCTCTCACAGACGATGCCGTGCCCTCTCAGGCAGAGTACTTGGAGAGGGGACGCCGGCCAAGTAGAGTCGAGGGATCGACACCGCATTCGTACGGTGTCGCTGACCTGAATGAGGCGGAGCTCGATGTGATGATGAACGAAACAACGAAGACGACGACGACGACCCGTTGGTCGTCGAATGGTGGCGATTCGAAGCGGGCAGCAGGGTTTCCCGACCTCCATGCGCCATCAACATTGTCGTCCGCTGGCTGGCAGCTGCCGCATCGGTCGGACCCCGCGGTGAGTTTCCAAGAACAACAACAGGACAGAGATCGGAGGGCGGGAAGTTTACCGCCCGCGATATCTCCTCTCTGGTCCGTGGCGGGTAGGCTGGCGTGGGGAGAGAGTGGGGTCGTCAGCGGTGGTGGTGGTGGTGGCAGTATACCCTCTGCCACATCCCCATCGTTTTCCACTACCGACTCTGATAACAACCCCAAGCCAACAACCCCCCCCGCCAAAAGTATTTCCAGGAGCCAAAGTGTTGGATACCAGCGCCCCGGGGAACTACACAGCGCGTTTTCAACGTTTCTGAACGGTTGAACGGTAATGCGTTTGAGAAACACGCCCGAGGTTGTTTGCTTTGTTTCTTTCCTCCGATTTCATGACGATCCCCCCCCCAACGGATTGGTATTAACTACAGTTCACTTATTTTTTTTTGTTGGTTTTTGCTATTGACCCGGCTATTATTGGTCTTGTAACTGTTTTCTATTTTCTCTTTTTGTCCTGAAACGCCCTATACATACCTTATCTACCCGTATTTTTCTTCATTCCATCTGTACTAATAGCACTGCAATTCTTCCTTCCTTCCTTCCGATAACTCACGGCTCTCTTCGGCCGTTGGAAGATGGTGCGTGTAGCCCTTATAGAACTTGGCCCTTTTTTTTGTTTGTACCAGTCCCGTGTTGCGTGTCGAAAATATTTACAAGTATCCGAAAGAGAACTTAATACTGCAATGGGAAAGAAGGGAAGGAAGGGAAGGAAGAAAAAAGGCAGTCGGACCGTAGACGTCCTTGTGACCCTAATAACCGATATGTGTGGGGGACTGACCAATCGAGCGGAAAAAGGAGAGAAGAAGAAGAAGAAATGGGAATCCCGTTTGGGTATACCTTCTCTTCTTGGATGAACGTCCAGATGGAATTTTCCGTGAGGAAGAAGGGATGACCACCAGATAAGAGGTAGAGAGGTAGAGAGGGCCATAAGTCCATTGAGGCCTATCGTTTTTTTGGGTTCTCGGCCGGGTCCCACGACGGACCGGGTTGCGCCTTTTAGGTGTTATGATCGGGAGGGATGGAGATGGAGATGGAGAGTATCATGAGCTGAGGGATGTATGTATGGGTTCTTGAAGCGTGCGTGCGTGTGTGTGTGCGCGCGCGCGCACGGGGAGTCTTCGGTTCCGCGTGGTAGAGGATTGAACGTGATGAAAAGAGAGCGTGCGCGCGCCCTTCCCGTGTTTAGTGTGTGTGTGTGTGTATGTGGCATGGGATGGCGTTTATGGGATCGGTCCGAGGTGTGAGAATATGAGAACATGAGAATATGGGGTGCTTGGATGGTCCTATGTCGAGGAGGCACGTGAGGGAGAGGTGAAAAGTCACCCAAAAAGGGGGGGTAGGAAAGATTAATCATGTGCGCTCGTCTGCAAGGTTTATTGCTTTGGCTTTGGGACTGCGAGGCTGTGATAGGCTTTGTCGGGTAATTCGTTGGTATCGGTCGTGCGGTCCGTAGGGTTGTCAATGATCGGGGAAGGTCTAAAGCTAGGTTTTGGGGGGACGACGACGACGACGAGACGGTCCGGTTGAAGCTAAACGGGTGGGGAGGTCCAGAGGGGGAGGGGGGAGAATACGATGTCGGCTTGGACTCGATCGGATTTGGGTCAAAACAAGCCGATAGATGTGTCCATTCGGGGCACGGTTTGGACGGGTAGTGTGTCTTTACATATCCGTGTAGACGAACTCACTGATAGGTTGCCAAATCCTCATGCGAATTTGGTTGATCGAGTACAGTGCATATGATTGAGCTAGAATATCCGCAGCATGGGACATATAATATTGCAGAACGTTTAAAAAGTTCTGGGAACCGGGTATAATGAGAGACGACAGTTGATGGCCGCGCGCGTGAAGAGTAAAATGTAGATTAATGCTCACTTCTTTCAAAACCCTCCATCGAACCCGCCGTCGAACCCGCCGTCGAAACCACCGTCAAAACCCCCATCGTAACCACCGTCGAAGCCCCCGTCGTAACCACCGAAACCTCCACTCAGAACGTCACCCAACAAGAGTCCGCCGGCGAGGCCTCCCAACAACGGAAGGGCGGTCCCGCCTCGACGCTGTCCGCGATATTCCATGGGCGGACCATAAGACGGACCGGCACCATAAGGGATAAATTGTTGTTGTTGTTGTCGTTGCGATGCCCAATAGGCTTCACGAGCGGCCTGTTCAGCCAGAAGTTGGTCTCTGCGTTGCGCGAGAATCTATTTAAGAACGAAAGGTTCATGTAATGCAATAGGAATGTTACTTCACACTCTCACCTCATCCCGTCGACGTTTCTCTGCCTCTCTCTCCTCTTTCGTGCCGATGGCCTTATCCTTGAGTCGTCCGAGAAAGCCCCTTTTTTGGACGGATGGGATGATGGGAGGGGCGTTCCTCGCTCCGTCCGTCACATCCGCACTAGAGACACCGTTGAAAGAATGACGGCGGGGTCTGTTCTCGTAAGGTGGAGGTACCAAGGCATCTGGATGCTTGTTAAGCTTCTCTTTAATCTCGGGATGTTCAGACAAGAATTGCTCGTCTTCGTATGGGTGAACCCAGATAGATCGGGGAGGGTTTGCTTTGGTGTCGACCTGGGGATTATGGGGGGGTCGAACGTAAGACGATACAAGAAAGACTAGAACTTACCCAGTATGAATGATTGGAGATCCTATCGAATTCTTTAACCCAACCCTCAGGCAGAGGATATTCGTTGCTGGTCATGGTTCAGGGAATGGGGCGGGAAGCCAAGCCTTCGTGATAACGTCCTCGCACAGCCACTCGTTGACCGCAAATATCATAGCCGATTTGTTCATTCAAACGCCTCAGCTCGCCGGTGTAAAGAGGCCGTAGCTACTCACAGCCAAACTTGGGGAGGTGGCAATGATCAACGCCAACCGGTGCCAAAGGGCAGGCGCTTGCAAGCCACAAGTGGTTTCCGTCAATGATACTCTCCACTCACCAGTTTCTTTTCGAGACCCTTCCTCCATCCAGTGAGTAGAATCTCAGTCCTCGTAATTGCATTCTGACCGCTTCGGCCGCAGTGCCCGTGCGAAAGTCGCACCCGGACATCCCAGAGGACATCTACCGCTGTATTTTTGACCATATCATCCAACCCAGGCAGATCATCTTATGCAACAGCGCCCAATGCTTTCTCATTTACCAGTCCACAGAGCCCCATCGAACCACGTACCGGCACCAGTTATCCCAACTCACGCTCGTGTGCCGCTTCTTTGCTAGCGTGTTCATGCCCATCCTGCTAAGCTCGGCGCATATCCCCATCCGACCCCCACCCCCACTCCGACATATCAGCGAATGGTTTGCAGACCGATCGCAAAAGAAACCGCTCGGTGGCTTTGCACGCTCACTTGTCCAAGGTGACAAACATGCGCGCGCGCGAATACGATACGTCAAGGAATGCAGACTCATTATGCTTCCTACCAGATACTATGAGATCAAGATGTATGGAGAATACCTCGTCCAGGTGATGAGCAAATTGCCGTGCACCATCGAATCTTTGTTTTTGTGGCGGTCGCCCATCAACGACCAGTTCTTTCCCGCCTTGGTTTCCTTAAAAAACTTGACATCGTTGACACTTTCAAACGTCATCATTTCCTTCCCATTGGAATTACCCCACAACCCGACGCCCAGCTTAGTGTCCCTTTCGATGTCGGATATCACCATAATAGATCCCTTTTCTCCCGAACCTGCCATGGACCCTCTCGTGGCCTTTCTCTGTTCGGACTCGATGCGGATACTCCATACGGACAATTCGACATTTCTTGACGCATTCGTCCGCCTTTCTCCCAAAATCTACCTGGAAGAACTTGAATTCGACAAGCTACAGCCCGGATTTATACCTTCGTTCCTATACCATCTATCTCGGATGCCCTTTTTGAAAACTCTGTTGATCGATTCCCTGCACCTCCAGCATCGAGTCGCATCAATTCCACTGGACGACTCCTTGCCGTGGATACAAACGTCCATTCGAACGCTTCACACATTCGCCTACGTTTATTTTAGATTTGCAACTAGCCTCAGAAATGCATTTCCTCACCTCGATGAATTGTTCTTGAGGTTCCCTGGCATGGCGGATGGTCAGGATATGGAATCCGATAACGTACGTCGATCTCAGCACTCTGCGGTCTTTTATATACTTGACCATCCAAGCATTTACAGTTCGTCGAGTATATATCTGCACTGGCCGAAGTACGTTTGGTACAATTGCTGCCCATCACCACCCTCTCCTTATCCTTCGGCTCAAACATATCACATTGTCAATGGGTCTTCAACTTGGCTTTACAAGCCCAAACGATCACCTCTTTACTCCTTCCGACATTTCCAGCTCTGAAGTGTGTCACCTTTGCGCCCGATTGTGATAAGGGCTGGATGTGGCGTCTACAGAGTGAGGACGATCATGCGAGCGTGCCCATTTGGAAACCTTCCGCAGGCGAGATCACTCAAGATCGCATCTTGAACACATTGAACAAGAAGCCCGAGTGGCGTCCACACTCTGCTATGGACTTCGATCGCACACTTGCCGGACTGCTGCGGTGTTGACCTTGAAGCTAACGAAGTCCAGGGTTTGATTTAAAGCAGCCATGGGATGACTGTCGTTTGTCAAGAGCTCTCCTTCGAGTGAGTCCCTCGCCTTATTCAATACAAACGTCTGGAGCGGCGCCAATGCCATCTTTTCAATCTTCCACGACTCGATAGAGCCAAGACGCGGTTTGACATCGCTCGTTAGCTGTCGGAACAGGCGAATTCTTTTCCCATCCTCCGGTGCATTCCCCCATCATACTTGAGTCAGTCATTGGTCACCACTTCTGCCTCACGTTGTGTTATAGATGGTCTCGAATTTCCTTCGATTGAAAAGGTGATATTCTTACACCTCTGACGACAATCTGCATTTATCACTTCTTTCAGTCGCTGATCTACACTAGTTTTGACTCTGCGACAACAATAGACCGGCCTAGTTTGATCCAACATGGCTCTTTCCATCTGAAACACGGCGAATTAACAAAGTTGTACAAACCGATTGCAGGAAAGAAGCCTACTGCCGAGAACGAGACCAATCCTGTCTTGCTCAATTAACCATTCCTACGCATGATATAAACCTGGCGATGCACATGATAAGAAATCAACCTACCACCACACTTGATTTCTCGTTCATCTTGAAACACTTCACAGAGTATTTTGGTCTCGCAGAGAATTCCTGTCCAGTTAAAGATCGTATGAATGTTTAAAAGTTTGTTAGCGCAATGTATACCTTAGGAACATGCATCAGTGTTGCCTTGACGGAATCTGCATTTCTGACAGCAGTAGCATCCAGGTAATTTGCGTCGGTATCATCCTCATTGTGGAGAAGCAAGACGACAGCGATGGACCTGTGTATTGCATCATTGTCCATCAAGTCCTTGTGTTGGCCAGAGTTCCACTCCAAATGCTCATAAATCCTGGGTCTAACGAAGGACCACAGTGACCACGCAATACCACTTGGGGAGGGAAGCGAAGGATGCACCAGCATTACCATTCTGGAACAACATTAATTAGCTGGTGCACATGTAAAATTGCTGAAAAGGGCTCACTTGATTAGTGATGAGAGTACATTCTTTTCGGCCTGTTTACCAGTTGTGTGAGTTGCAAGGAACTGAGCCCAGGTCATATCAAAATCTCCGACACCAAACTGGAACTGGGTTCCATAACAGTCTATGAACTCGACCATCCTTTTTAGCCTGGGAAATATTTGAGACGATGGATATGCAGAGGCAGTAACCACCAGACCAAGTATGCACCACTCTCAACTGCAATAATATTTACCTATTATACATGATTAGCTTTATATTATGGAATGTGACGTAACTAACCACTTACTGATTTCATCTTGTGATAGTTTACACAGAGGTCAGCGTAGATACGCTTTCCTAATTCAACTAGAATCATAACTAAAGACACAATGCTCAAGCAACAAGTGAGACTCACTCATGTTTCTGTTTTGCTGTCTGACGTGTGAGAAACTGCCATAAGGTTCGTCTAATCTATAACCTCGGTGAGAAAGTATGTGCATTGTGTCAGCGAGCAAGGAAACCTCACGAAACAGGCTGATAATTTGAAATGAAGGATCCAGGATGACTTCTGAGAGAATTGGAGATATAGTAAGTGTCATTGTCGTTCTGATTGAGTATGATGCAGTACTTGCGCCACTCTTCGACAATAGGTTCGATAGTGGACATACACACTATAATTGTTATGGTTAAATGATGTGATATGCATCAAGGATGAGTACACCGCACCGTTGAGCAAGGTTGACCTGTTGTTCACATCTGCCGTTGTGCATATACAGAGCAGCCAATCATTCTTGGTTTTCGTCGGAACCGCATCTTCCTTGAAATCAGCTGGAGGATGGGTCATCATTCATTTTGCACCATTGAATGGATTCGGTACCAACGCTTCATCTAGTTTGTTCTGGTAGCTTGACACGACAGGGGCTATACGATGACGGTTTCGGTTCGCAGGAAGTAACAGGGGTTAGGGTTAGGTGTCTCCCACTCGTCCATGAAATTCACGCCATGGGGAGCTTGTCTCCTCGCCCGAAGAACCTGGTTATTTGCAGATGATGGAAGCGCTAAACGTGGTTGTTTTTTCTGTGACAGTCAGTGGTCAAATGCTGGGGTTCGGTATGTTCAACGATTTGTAAGTCCAACCCACAGTCAATGGCGCGGTCTCAACAACGTTATCCTGGACGGTGGGATGTCCCCATCTCTCAATGTGTATTTCTGATGGTGACTGTGTGGTTATCGTTTGAGTATCAGGATCTGTCAAGTCGACATTGGCCGCGTTACTTCGACGGCTGTACAAACTGGCCATCTCTTTGGCCGCACTGAGCTTCGGGAGACGAATGTGCATCATCTTCGAGAACATGTTGCTGTCGTCAACCAAAACCCCAACCTGTTCGACGCGAGGAATATTCGATATGGACACAAGGAGCTTTCGGACAGGGATCTTTTCCAACGTTCCCAACCCCAGACGACTCGCGAGCCTAGCTGTATCAGTCGTTTCATAGAGCATTTGGATATAACATCCCTTCAGCCATCAGCGATCACCAGTTCAATATTGAAGAAACTGGTTTTGGATACCAGGCCTCGCGGAGGCAGATAGGTACCCAAATTTTGAGAACTCAAGTGGACGACGTTCCTTCAACGCCAGTGGAAATTGAAGAGGTCGGGAAAATGAGATCCGTTTTACCAGGCTGGTGACCGTGCACTTCGGACGGGCTTGCGAGAGGCGCTTATAGAAGGATGCACTTATGGTTTAGCAACCGCTATGGTCTACTCGGCGGAAGCTGTATTATTCTATAACGCAGCTGTCCTCGTCGCCCGAGCAGCCTGTAATTATTTGCAGATGGTGGAAGTGCTAAACTTTGTTGGCTTTTCTGTGGCTAAATGCTGGAGTTTGGTATGTTCGATGATCGATTGTAAACTTCGTACCTCTTGCTAACGAAACCCTTTATTTTTATTTGAATAGTGTAAAAGATTTGCCAAGGCATTTCATGTCGCTCGCGACTTCCACAGGCTGCTTTAAATTGTCTACTGACACTGACCAATCTATTTTGTCCAACACCTCGTTGAATTGTTCTTGAGGTTCTCTGGCATCACGGGCAGTCAGGATCAACACTGTTATTCATACTCGATCATTCGGTTTGTCCATCATCAGGCTGTATTTAACCTCCGGCCCATCCTCAATGGGTCTTCGACTTGGCTTTACAGGCCCATACAAACTTTCAAGTATGTCACCTTTGTGCCCAACTGTCTATTTGGAAACCTTCCGCAGACTCCGCAGTGGCACACTTGTCAGACTGCTGCGAGTAACCTTAGCCAGCGTTTTCTCCGCATGACCAATGTCATCACTTCTCTAATGGGGCCCTCACCTTCTTCAAAGCGTGATGCACTAACCTCATCTTAACTTCCGTTTTGTCTGCGACCGACTTTCTATCCTGGCCAAATCGCTCGTGGGATGCTCACATTGGCTGAACTATCAAGCCTCGCAGAGAACACCCTCGTTATCACACCATTCAATGCATATATTTATCCTTGCTGTAAACTGAAAAACACAATACATCATAGTTAGCTTAGTATTCCCTGGTCGTTTGTTCGTCTGCCATTTTTAGAGAGGATAGTCATCGAATATGTCAAAGTCGAGCCCCCACGATGTACTTGGATTGACAACTCTGTGTGGTTTGTGGGAGGTGGCAGCCTTTTCGAGCTTCTCGAACATGTCATCTGGGAGGGAGGTGACTGGATTTGTAAAAGAAGAGAGGAAGGTCTGCATTGATGAGAGTTTCCGAGAGAATAAATTAATACATACTATGAATATTCTCTTGGATTCGGGAAGGCGTCACGCTTTTCGGCAAGACGACGGTCTTGAAGCAGAGAATGTGAACAAATCGAAGGACGGAGGAAGAGGGAGAAGAGAACTCACCCCACGTTGAACATGCCATGAAATGATGACCTGTGCGGGAGTGATGGCCAGCATCCTCGCAATCTCCTTCACCTTGTGGAGCGTTATTATTAGGTGGATTTTTAGAACGAGGATATAGTTGTAGGTACTTCTGGAACAGAAAGAGAAGCCTTGACTTGTTGAGTGCTTCCGAGTGGTGAATAGGCTTCGAGGAGGAGACCGTTGTCCTTCGACCACTGGATGAAACCCTATGTCAGCGTACTCGGTGATTCGAAGAAGACCGCACATACTTTCAGCAATCCGGGTTGTGGATTCCAAAAATTGAGCTCGACTTGGTTGACGGCCGGCTTGTACTTGAGGGGGTTAGCTGTCAGGTTTTGGATTCTACCGGAGGAGATGGTTTGAATTCGATGAACCGGACAATAATGTGGGTTGCAAACCTCGGAATATTGAAACTACGTAGAGATAAGAGAAACGAAGAGATGAAAAAAGAAATACACACTTGCTGAGGCCAATGTTCCTGATCTTGCCCTTTTCCACCATTTCTTCGAGCTTCTGCCAAGTCGGGTAAGGATTCGCGGTGAGTTCCTTGTCATATCCTTCTTTATCTGGGTAGCTCGCGACCGGCCTGAGATTATATTGTAGAATCATTGAACGTCAAGATGGTGTCAATTGGCACGCACCAGTGAATGAGGTATAGATCAAGATAATCTGTACCAAGCTTTATTAGCGTATCATCTAGGGCGCTTTCTACATCATCGGGGGAATGGAATGTGTTCCAAAGCTGGAATGGGGCCATGAGCCGAGTGTAAAAAAATAATCGTAATCATCTGGCAGACCTTGGAAGTCAACCAAATATGTTTTCGAGGAATCGGGCTATTTCTGATAGCTTTTCCGACTGCTTCCTCATTCTGAGAAACGCTCCTGAGCTGGGCTGAGCCGATAGGGAGCTTAACCACACACCCCGTAAATCCAAGCGCCGTCGATATGTCGATAGCCAGAATTTAATGCAATCTAATAACTCTTCGTTGGATTTGTGATATTTAAAACTAGAGGGTGAATACCTTCACTGCATCTTCGACCTCATCTCTGCCCGCCCGCCAGACACCTATGATAACACGATCAGAGTTTGATTAGAAAATTCGTAACCGTTCTGTACCAAGGGCGACTGATGGAATTTGGTCTCCAGAGGGTAAAGTATAATGAGAAGGGAGTTTCGCGGTGGAGAGGTTGCGATGGCATGGTCCCCACAACCGGAAACGCAGACGAGAAAGGTTGCCCATTCCGGAGAGAACGAGAGACATGAAAAGGGCAGAGAGAAGGATGTAGGATATAATCTTCTTCTTTCTGCAGAACCCAGATCTGGGCTGCAGGTTGTCAGGCTTGACGTCGTCGCTGGTGGTAGGCAGAAGCTGATAAGCTGGTGAGTTGGACATGATTACTTTACGTCATGACGAGCTAAGTAATTACGTTCAATCCCTTTCTCAAACCCATCCTTTACTGCACACATGTCCGATTCCGAGCACGACGTCGAAGCGTTTCTCCGGGTCAAAAGTAGGCTCGATGATCTACAGGGCGGAATGAAGGTCGTGTCGAAGGGCTGGCTAACCCAACAGCTGGACAATCTCTCCTCCTATCCGTTTCTGTCGCTGGAGACGGAGGAATTCAACCCAAACTGCAAGTTTCAGATTGCAGGCGAACCAGCTGGCACTTTAGAGAATCCGAACGTCGATGTGATTCTGAAGCATGCCACCCCCTCTGCGTTTGGTAAAGGCGAGCAAACCGTGATGGATCCGACGTACCGCAGCGGTCTCGAGATCCCTGCCACCGCCATCGAATTCGGGCGGGGAGGCGACCCTTTTGCTGATTTCGGCATCCAGGACGTGTCCGCGATGATGTTCGTTGGGAGGTCGGTCGAACTTAAACTTTACAAGCTGGCCGTTTACACCCCCGGCGGCCATTTTGATTGGCACATGGACTCGACTCACAGCGATAAGCATCATGCTACCGCTCTCCTTGCGCTTAATACATCTTGGGAGGGCGGGGACCTTGTGTTGAGACGGAACGGCGTGGAGACGCGCACGGATATGCGTCCGACAACATACGAGCCAAGGCCTGGCACCAAGGAACTCGTTCTCCAGGCGGTCGCGTTTTACACAGATACGGAGCACAAGATAGAACCGGTGTCAGACGGCGTGCGAATTGTGTTACAGTATGATGTCGAGGTAATTGGAGAGTCCGAGAAAGATAAAGATGGGGAAGAGGAAGAAGAGGAGGACGACAGGTACCGATCCGTCCTTGGAGGTGTGGAAGAAATTAGCGCCCTCCGCCTTGCGTATAATGAACCAGTCACCGACCTGTGGGCTGGGGACACGGCCGTCGTCGAAAAGATCGTCGCCCTCATCAAGGAACTCCTGGAGTCTGGGAAGGAGGAGGTCGCGTTTGCTTTGCAACATCTGCACCGCAGATCAAGTATCGTCCGTGAATATCTCAAGGGACCGGACGCCCTCATCTACGAGGCCCTTGATAAATCTGGATCATTCGATGTGTCTCTCCATCCGGTTTTACTCCACGATAAGTCAGACTACGAGGGTCGCTACAGCGAGACCGAGACTTATGCCTGCCGATACGACGAGTCGTCCGAGGACGAGGAAGAGATGGGCGGTAGAAAGAGGAAAAGAAACCGCCGCGTTTTCTACGTGAACAGAGCGTCTGCCATCCGGATGATCAGCAAACAAAATTTCATAGAACACACCGGT
Source organism: Porpolomopsis calyptriformis (assembly GCA_951640195.1). Classification (NCBI taxonomy): domain Eukaryota; kingdom Fungi; phylum Basidiomycota; class Agaricomycetes; order Agaricales; family Hygrophoraceae; genus Porpolomopsis; species Porpolomopsis calyptriformis. The sequence goes on along the minus strand of OX621172.1, from coordinate 1,847,718 downwards.
AACGAAGCCCAATTCGGGCGGCACAAATACTTTGGCGGTGGGATGTTCGTCCGCCTAAGGAAAGTCAGACAAGAGAAAAAGTGACGATGTTCTATCTATGGAATGATAAAGTTGTTCACATGTAGTCGCATTGCCATCACTGTTACCTCCATCTTACTTTCACTCTTCACTCCCTCACCCGAAGGTCTCTCTCCAGACAACTGAGGTTGACCATGACATCTTTGACATCCTCAGCAAGTCCCGAGCCAGCAGTGACAGGGTCACCATGTTGCGGCGTTGAAATCAACCGCCTTACTTCTCTTCTTGCCTCAAGCACAGCAGAAGCAGCTCACTCTGGGTAAACCGGGGAGCACCAGGAACTCGCATGAGCATGCTTGGCTGCCTCGATGTCTGGTTGGCTTTGAGAAACAGTCTGTCTGCAGACTGCAACAACAGATTGCATCGGATTTAGTCTGCATCCAGGTATGCAGACTGAGATGATCTTACAAGGAAAAATCTACCACACGCTGTGAGTCATCTATATCAGAAAGATTTAGGTGTGTCCAGCATGGAAAGTCTGGGATGATCTTCCTATGGGTCTTCCCAAGAGTTACAGATATCTTGCTCACGAAACGCGGCATCTATCTTTCGACCCATAAACCCATTTATTGGCAATGTTCCTAGTGGGAATAATACACTAAATTTTACAGTTCAGCTGTGTAAATAGGAATATGGCCTACCTCAGTGTTGTGCCGGTTGTGTAACAGTTGCCAAAGTCTGCAACTATCGCCGACTGTGACTATTTACAACCAAACCCAACCATGACTTTGGCATGGTTTCGGGGTCCTTTTCTGTCATTATATAAGTCATTATGAGGCAACAAAAAAAAGCAGTTATCTACTTGTTAAGCATATTGTCAGCCTTGCCTTCAACAGTATCACCTTCAGCATCCAGATTAAGCAGCTCACACAATTCCAATTCTTCCTTTAGCCCTCGCATACCCAGTTTGTCATATGCTTCAACCCAGTATAATTGTGTGAAGTCGAAGAGATCCTTGATAGGGATTGATGCTGTCTCGGAGACAGGCATAGGTATTGCATTGTCAAATTCAACTGCATGGATGAGTGAGTTGATAACCCCATCCATACATGGCTCTTGATAGGGATCTGTGCAATTGCTAATGTTAACTGGCGTAGCATTAGTTGGCACTGAGTCATTGCTGTGCAGAGCACCAAATGATCTCTTGAGCCACTTCTTGATAGCATTTGCCTGTAGGTGTTCCTCTTGTAGATATAGTTTGAGTTCTGCAAGAGTAACGAGAGTTTTATTACCAAGGCGAGTGCGCAATCTTGTTAGGATGGTGCCAAACACACTCCAGAGATGCTCAACAGAGGCAGAGTTTGGGAATATAGACAGAATTCGGTGTGCTAATTGAGTGAGTGGCTGTGGGGGCTGATTGGGATGAGAAATTGCCGACCATACTTCAAGGGGATCAAGTCTTGTACCCTAAAAGTATAATATCAGTAGTTGTAAGAGTGTATAATAGATGGGATACTACCTCCTTCTCTGCCAATGCTCGCATACTATTCATAAAGTTGTTGATTGCCTGGAACTCCCCTGTTCCAGCCATATATGCCTTGAACTCCCTATAAAGCTCAGCTGGGGGTGACTGATTATAAAAGTGTACCCACAGGCGATAGAGTAGGTTGTACAATCCAGCTGCTGTGGAGAAAGATGCTGCCTGGAATGGGCAAGCCTTGTGAAATGGATTGAGGAGAACTCCAGCGATAAAAACCTCTTGGTCAGTTTTGTACCATCGCCACTCAATGCTAGACAAGATTGCATCACAGGCAGGAATATCTTCTGGATCAAGAAGGGTAGAGTATTGGATATATAAAAAACCAAATGTAATCAGAACATTATTGACATGACAGTGAGCTGCCTGGGTTATGTTTGCGGCCCTAGCAAGGGGTTCAAGATGATTTTTCATCCTATCGCAAGTAATGTAATATTAAATTGCTATAATCCAAATAAAGACATACCTAGCAATCCCATGCCAAAATGAACTACTCTTGATAATTGCAATATTCTTCTGGGCCTTCACCTGATCTCCAAGGATCAATTGCTGCATTGCGAGAGGGAGCTTTTCATCATTTTCAACAAGTATCTGCAAAGAAAGTCAGATATCAAGGAGACGACAGTATGCAAGATAATGGGCAGTCCAGCGGGTAAGAACAGCACAAATAACTGCTAAGATTATTAAAGAATTGGTCAACTGGACTTCATGTAGAAGTGCAAGGACATAGGTCTTGCTCTGAAGCCAACCAATCAGTTCGCTTGCTTGGTTTGCATGCTGTAGGAATGATGCAGCACTCTTGAAGAAGTCTCCGACAATGAGATTGATCTATATATTGAGCTTTAATACTGATTTACATGGCACAACAAAGACTACTGTACCTGATGGGCATAGCAGTTGGGTGTGACAATATGTGGAAACTTCACCTTCACCATCTTGCGGGCTTTAAGTGACTCGCCTGAAGCATCAGATGTGAATGCAATGACAGTAACACCCCAGTTTCCTTCCAGTTCATCAAGCACTTCAAGTGTGTGCTGAAAGAGATTGTTGGCAGTCTTCCTCTCTGCTGAAGCATCATATACTCAGACTGTATGTGTCTTTCAAGACTGGCCTTTGATTAGTTTCGAAAGGAGTACATAGGTTGGAATAAAACAGACCTGGCCATTACATGATACCATGAATGCAAAAAATGGTGGTGATTACCACCCGTCCATCCATCACATGAAACTGTGGCCTCGAAACCATAAGCTTACTCCTTGGCATCCTCCTTGAAAGCTTTCAGTGTTGCAGGAAGTAACCATTGAGTCAGAACCTTGCGTGATAGACTTTTCGCATTTGGTATCCAGCGTTCACAGAAAGCCAGCCATTCTGGGTTGTCAACCCATCATAGAGGGAAACCAGCACTGGCTGTAAGATGAGCAAGAGAGGTCTCAAATAGAGCTTGCTCCCCTTTCGACCACACTACCTCAGTATCTACAAAAATTGAGGGATGAGACTGAGATTGGGAGAGATGAGTACGTTTTGATGGCTGGGACTAGTTGGTAGCATTTGATGGAGTTGGACTAGGAGCATGAGACAATGGTACTGAAAAGCTGGGTGTGGGTGAATGTCGGGTGAATGTCGGGTGGAGAATGCATCAGTAGATTGGGCTGATGCAAAACTGAAATCCCCAGAGATGGGTTGTGAGGCAAAAGTAGCTAAAGGCCAGGGTACAGGGTAGGTAGTTACTGCCTTTGGCTGTGTGCAGCTTGGGCTTGCTGCATTGCCCTCAGCAGCTGCTCTGGCTTGGATACCATATGGCTGAAGCTCACAGTCATGGAGATGACAGGTGAGAGTTGTTGTGCATGAAATAAGCCAGCCTCAGGCAGGATCACCCTGGCCTTGTGCCCACACTGTTGCAAGACTCATCAGAAAACTAGTCATATTTATAGTAACAGAAACATACCCATGCTTTCTATTACATCTCTCGAACTGTAAGGGTTTTGGTTCTTGCCTTGCTCAAGACCAGACTGAATATGACCAATATCTATTGGGTGCGGTATCTCTGGTACAAGCGGTGGCAAAGGGTTAAAACATACTGTAAATAGTGGTAAATACAGCCTCTATACCACTCTGAGGTGCCAAACACCTATCAATACTGATCACCTACCTCTGTAGGCTCTGTAACAGCCATATCTGTTACATCCTCCCTCACCAGATTGACCTGTAGGGTACAATCGACAATGACAGCCTAGAATGTAGGCTTCGAAAAATACACCAGAATCAAGTTTTGATTCTGCAACTTGAGTCGGATTCAAGTATGATTCCGAAAATAAAATACTGTTCCGCATTATATCACTCCTTCCCCTCTTAGAAGAGGTTTCAAAGGCAGCACATGTGATTCTACATGCTTTCATACCCACCTTCCTCATCTGAAGGCTGGTCAGAGGCATAAGCCTCATTATCATTGACAGCAGATGTATTCTCATCTGCCTCATCATTGGCTTCAGCAGACCCATATTCGTTTGCTTCATCTTCATAGCCAGCAGACATGTATTCGTCTGCTTCATCACTATACACAGACTGTGTCTCATCTGCATCACTAGCACATGCGGAGTTATATTCCTCGGCACTCTGTGCATCATCACCATACTCAGTGATTTGTTCATCCGACAAGTTATTGTCGATGACACCATCCTCCTCATTGTCTGAGGATATTTTCGCAATGAAAAAGGTACCTATGGTACCCCACAGTGGTTGTGTAGAGACATACTCGTCTCTTTTAACTGACTCAGCATCAGTGAATGAGTTTTCCTCGTTATCGCTATATAATGCCGACATGGCACATACCCTCACTATCTCTTGTGAGTAGCAACTTACTGCCTGCTCTGGTGCAGTTGGCAGTCTCAATGCATACTGCAACGCTTCAGTTGCGGTCATAGCACAAGCCCTAATAACAGGCTCGATGTATACATTAGCAGTACTGGTCTGTACCACCTCTGTTTCCTCATCGCTGTCACCTGCAGCTGATGGGAGAAGCAACTTAATGTCGACTCCTGCCTTGTACAACTTGTACAAGTCATGTCTCCTCATCCATCAGGAGAGTCTGTGATATATTTTCAGAATGGATTCAATTGATCCATCCATCTTGCCCATTTTCTGGGCTCGAAGCACTGCTTTGACAATCAATTCCTCCTCTGCCCAAGACAGAGATCTCTTATGAGGATGGGCATCTTTATTGCACCTTCCCCTTCTTAGAGATGATGTTGTCTCTCAGTCACTGGATCTGTGACCACATATTCCATCGGACTAGGACCCTTCAGTCCTTCGCTGATAGTATTCATCATGAGCCTTGTGCTCATGTCCATTACTTCCTCCCACATAGCTGCAGGTAGATTGATTTGCGCGAGCATGATAACTCTCGCTTGAGGTTGTGCCTGTCGTGTCTGACAGGTATTGAGGATGCTTGACATCCTCTTCAGCATTTCTAGCCTTTGCAGGCCTCAGCTGATGATTCGACAAGGGCACCTTTATGTGCTCCTTCTTTGCATTAAGGGGCATGGGCTGCACCCTTTCAATACTGGAGCCCTGAGGCTCAGTTCATGGCTGAGGCACAACTTGCATCTCAGTTTCACTCACTCCTGAGCCTGTTGCTAGGCCAAGGGGCCGACTGCGCCATCTATATGATGGCTTCTCATGCCTCTGCCCCAATGGGCGGAATGCACTGTACCTCCCTGGTACAAAGTCGGGTGTGGGTGACCTAATTGCCTGTGAGTCCTCTACCTCCTGGGAGGTAGGTGTCTGTCCCGACGTATGAGACGTCGGGGCCGTAGATGGTGCAGGATCCGTGTCTGGATCCTGCGTGACCTGTCATCATTCAGATGACGTATTGGGACCTTCCCGATCTCTGGGAAGGTCATTGGGGGGATCTGCGTGCGAGGCGCGGTCGTGCAAGAGTGGGGGGTGCGTGAAATGCACCTTCAGCGTTGTCCGATGCTCTCCGTCATCGTCGTGTCCTCTGGAGCCATTGGGCTTGGACTTGCATCGTCGACATCATTGGGCATTGCAGTGGTGGTGGCGGGAGCCATTAGGCTCGACCTGGGGACCGCGGACGTGGGATGTAGCTGGGGGGGCAGCTGGCATCATCGCTGGCATTTCCGGCGCCTCCAGGGGCACCCTGCGAGTTTGCCGTCTTGTTGATGGGCTCTGGGGGCTTCCTCCGGGTTGGGTGCAAGAGCCGTTGGGCTTGGATCGCAGTGTGCGGATGTAGGCGCTCGAGGTCGGGGCCACCATTGGGCAGTGACGTGGCACTTCATGTGCTCGTCGCTGGCCTCATTGACCTTCGTTCCGTCGTGCGTTGGTGTTGCGAGGATGGTGGGCGATGTGGGGATGTTGCTGGGGCCGGTCGGTGGCCGTTGGATGGAGTCGGTCGGGCATTGGAGGTAGATGGGGGGATGGCCGACGTTGATGACGTGGCGTCCATCTTACCTCCCGCTGGCCTTGGCTTCCCTCCTTCCAGGCTTCTGTGGTCTTGCTAGACCCCACTGGATGTCTGTGGGGGTCAGGGGAGCGAGCGCGGCGGTGATGGGTGTGTTCGATGACGTGGCATTCGTTGTGCCTCGTCGGCGCCGCTTTTGGCCCTGCTGGTCTGCAGGGTGACACCTAATAGTGGTTTGTGACCACCCTCGACGTGTTGGCTATCTTGCTGCATGTCGGTGGTTTGGCGCAGGGGTAGTGGTGTCAGTGTTGGTTGATTAGCCAGTGGTGGCTGTGCAAAAATCAATGATGACATTTTACAATGTTGTTTGCACTCGTTTTTAGCAACCCAACAGTCTATGTTGGATATTCAAAAAATTGTAAGGGTTTTGGTTCTTGCCTTGCTCAAGACCAGACTGAATACGACCAATATCTATTGGGTGCGGTATCTCTGGTACAAGTGGTGGCAAAGGGTTAAAACATACTGTAAATAGTGGTAAATACAGCCTCTATACCACTCTGAGGTGCCAAACACCTATCAACACTGATCACCTACCTCTGTAGGCTCTGTAACAGCCATATCTGTTACATGAACACACAGACTCCCAGGTGCCTGCAGCAACCATCCCATTATCGGAGGCAATTTCCTTTGCAATTCGCACTGATACGTCTGCTTCGTGTATGAGAACCGAACACAGAACAAGGTGCGAGGAAACTATAAAGAGTCTTGACACAGTCTATGATCGATAATCGTGGAAAGAGAGTCTTCGATCATTCGCAAACGTGATCGATTGGGGGATCGGAAGAATCAGAAGAATCGGAAGATCGAATGAAGAAGTCTTTAGAGGATCTAGAGAGGATCTAGACTTTGAGAGCGAGAGAGAAGCAAATATCTAACTTGTTTGATCACTAGCTACAACATACAGTATATATATCTTCTAGTACAAGGATCCTTTTGAATGTATATGATAAAAGGGGAGCCTCTCTAATGATCTAAGGGGAAAGTAGTGAATGGGAATGAAGGAATCGAATGAACAGGGAGAAATAGAAGAGAACTGATGCCTTTGAATAGTGTCTTCCCTTTGATATACAAACTTTCATTCACGTTTGGAAAGCTTCAATCGTGTTCGGAGCATTCAATGATTCTCGAAGTCGTTTGGGACATTTTGGAGCTATCGAGAGCATTCGGAGGGTTCAAGTTCATGTTCGATGGACTTGGTAGGCGTCTAGTATTTGTATAGTTGAATATATGGTGCTCAGGGGACAGAGGGGTCATATCATTTCCTCCTCACTGAAATGTTGACTGTCCTTAGTCAAATCACGTGATTTGCCGGTAGTTGCCGAGGCGCATTTTATAAGTGTGACCAGTGTGTCACATTCTTCTTTAGACATGACCATCTACCAAATCGTGCACCACGACGTCAAGAATCCATGTCAAGCCATTCAAAAATGTCGAAGAATGTTATTACCATTGTGAAGCAGAAGATTTGCAACCAGATGAGGTTGCTCCCAGATGGAGTTGCTGAGCCTGAAGACTATAAAGTCTGGGGGCAGCAATTCTGCAAGTTACTGGTAAGTCTTGTGTTTTTAATCATTTTTCTTCGCTAATCCATCTTTTTAGATTGCGTATAATTGGGTTGTGAAGGCCCTGAAGCAAACATCGATGGATGATGAGGTCGTCGCGTGGCAAAAAGAGGCCCATGAGACCTTCAACGCTTTCGAAGAGCGAGAGTGGTTGGAATGGGTGGGGGAGCTGCTGATGCCAAGGTTGGCAGAGGTGGTACATCGCGAGGCTGAGGAGAAAGCAGAGGCGGAGAGGGTCGAGCGGGAACGAAGGGTGGAAGAGGAACACGAGGCAAAGGAGAGGGCGGAGACATCTGCGCGGGAGGAACGAGAGAGGGTCGAGCGTGAGGAGTGAGAGGAACGGGAGGTGCGAGAGAAGTGGGAGTGAGAGGAGCAAGAAGAATGAGATGAGCGCGAGTGGGTCGAGAGGGCAGAATGGGAGGTGCAAGAGAAGCGGGAGCGAGAGGAGCAAGAAGAATGAGATGAGCGCGAGCAGGTCGAGAGGGCAGAATGGGAGGTGCAAGAGAAGCAGGAGCGAGAGGAGCGAGAAGAATGAGAATGGGAGGTACGAGACGCGGAGGACTGGAAGCAGATGGAGGAAGCCTATGAGAGGCTCCTCCAGTCGCTTCTGGATGGCCAAATCGATGAGGAGGAATTCCATCGAGAGACGGAAAAGGCAGAGGGTGAAGGCAGAATGAAGGTGGCGGAAGTGTCGGCTGACATGCCAGACACTATGGGGGCGACAACGGAGATGACGGAGGATGGGCACCAGCCCCTGGACAGCGAAGACGAATCGGCGGCAGCAGCGCAATCGCTAACTGCTGAAGAACTGGTCGAGCGGTCAAAGGCAGCCTATCGGGAGAGGATGGCGGTGAAGGGATGGTCGCTCCCTGCGATCACAATGTGGGAGTACCGCAAGCGAAAGGCGATGGAGGAGACCTTGCACCCGGTTGAGGGCAAGGTAAGTTTTCTTTCTCTTATTTTATTTTTGTTTCACTAATGGACTTCTTTATTTCGCAGTGTGATTTTTGCAAGAAGGTTGGTGCGGAGTGTGAGATCGGCCCTGCCGATCTGTTGTGCGCCAAGTGCATAATGGATAAGCGCAGGTGTTATTGGAAGGGGGAGAATCAGCTGGGGAAGAAGTATAAACCGCGGCCCAAGGCGGAATCGAAGGGTGCAACCAAGTTGGCGATGGTGGAAGAGTCGAAGAAGGGGGTTCAAAAGTCGGTGAGGGCCATCTCTCATAAGTTTTTTTTTTTTTCTTTCTTCTTTTTCTATTGTTTTCTTTATTCTAATTGCTTCTTTCTATAGGTCCAGTAGTCTACATCGACGAGACCCCACCTTTCGAAGAGGAGATGGTGGGCGAGAGTTCGAAGGAAACGACGCGACCGATCATGGGTCGGAAAGGGAAGGTGAAGGCGACGGCGGCCGATGAAGACAAATCGTGGGAGGTTTTGGCAGCGATCGCAGAGGAGAAATCGCGCGTAAAGGCGCGAATCGTTGTTCTTGAAGAGATTTTAAGGGGTTTAGAAGAAAAAGAGGAGGAAATGGTTTTAGAGAATTTGTAGACTTGTCTTGTATAATTTTTGTAGCCTTTAGTCTTTTTCTTTTAAAAATTGTATTTCTGTTTCTAAAAAAATGAAAGAAAGACTTTGGAATGAAAAAAAGTGTGTAGCGATGCGTTACGGCAGGTTACAAGTCCTCAATCGCAATGCTATTGAGTGGTTCACTAGCTAGCGAACGTTTTATCTCTCTAAGTTGTGAAGTCGATATATCGAGGAATCATTCGGGAATTGCGATCGATCTTCAAGCAAAGTATGGGATGACTCTAAATGCAGTGATCAGGTGATGTAAGATGGATCTGTCAAGCTCTGCGATGATATAAGCTTTCCCTAGGTTTTGAGATATTACAATCAGGGGTCCTAGGTATCGAGGGTGCATCTTCCAATTGAGAGACTTCTCGATTTTCGTGTTCCGAATGAGTATGAGATCGCCAGTCTTGAAGTCATAGTCGCGAATGGTCTTCTTGTGTCTCTTCTCGAATCGAACGGCGGATTGTAGGTGAGCAGTGAGAACCTTCGATTGGAGTTGCTCTAAGTCAGCATCTCATTTTTGTAGAGCAATTGTGCGTTGCGATATTAGATCAGTCATTGACAGAACCAAATCTGGAGCGGGCAGGAGATATGTTGCTTCAGAAATATCTAGAGGAAGCAATGGCTGAGATCCTGTAATGGCAAAGTAGGGTGAGCATCCCAGTCGCTTTCGGGTAGTGACATGCTCTGCCCAGAATATGGAGTAGGCTCCGATTGACCATTGCTTCTGATTGCCATCGATGGCTTTGAATAGCGATTGTTGTACATCAAAGTGAGATCATTCAACTATTCCATTTGCGCAAGAGTTGTATCTGCTGATGCGAATATGGTTGATTCGATAGCGCTTAGCGAGGTGATCTACAGCTCCTAAGAAAGCTGTTCTGTTGTCCATGACGATTTCTCGAAGAGAGCCCCAACAACAGATTATATCCTCGAAGATCCATTCGCCAATCGATTTCGCTGTTTCCGAACAAAGCATTCGAAATTCAGGATAGTGGGTAAGGGAGCATCGTCCTTGAACGATATATTGAAAAGGACCGGATCGGGGCATGTGCATCGTGTCGATGTAGATTTTGGCGAATAGGGGAGCTGGCGTGGAGACGGTCAGAGGAATGAGGGCTTGCGTGGTTTGGCGGACCTGACAGGTATGACATGTCCGAACGAACCAGACAATGTCGGGGGCCATATGAGGCCACCAGAAGCGTTCGGAAACAATCGATCGGGTAGCAAAAATAGCCTTGTAACCTGTTCGATCGTGAAGTTCCGTTATGATCGCTAATTGGCGATCCGGATTAATGACTAATTTGTGAGCGCCTTGTCTATCCTTTCGCCATAGTCGGTCGTTGTTGATAAAGAACTCTTCGCAGTATCGTATAAAGCTTGCGTAGTCATTGTTGGACATGTTGCTTGGTCGTTCGAGATCTGAGAGCCATTTTTGAATGAGGATAAGTCGTCGATCATCTTGCTGAGCTGCTTCCGATCGCAGAATGATGTTGTAACAATCAGTACATTGGTGGATAGGGTCCTCCTCCTCCTCACTGAAATGTTTACTCTGCAAGTAAACTGAGGTGGGCATTTGGAGGGTTTTCATTCGGGGTGTGGGTGAATCATTGATATGGTGCATTAGTCCGTGGACGCGATCGATCCAATCATCGAAGTCTTTATCAATCGGCTCTTCATCATCTTGGTCATTGGGCTGTCGGGGACGTCGGGACCATGGTTCGAACCAGCAACGTGTACCAAAGTAAAATGGAACATGAGGATCGCTACGATCCATCTGTTAATACTAGCTTGCGGCGCGATGTCTGGGTTCGCTAGTATTCCTTTGATATACCGAGTGTTGACTTCTATTATGAGGTTCCGAATGCCAATGAGATAGAGTTGGAGTGATCACAAGGCTCAATAGAGACTGTAGATTTCGAGTTTCGGCTGAGAGAACCTTCTTTCTCAATCGTTCAATGTGATCGAACTGAATCGATTATAGTACCGCTTCTTCAGGTCATTGGGATCGCATTGGCAGAGATGAAAGCCAACTGCAATATATGAGGTGTCGACGGCAAGTATGATGGGAGTGTCAGAAGTATAATTGAGTACTCATAGAGCGGGTGATTCCAGAAGAGCTTGTTTTAGGTCCTCTTGAGCGGCAAGTTGATCAGGACCAAATTCAAAGGGCATATCTTTCCTAGTGAGCTTGACTAGGTGGTTCGCTCGATGCGCGAAGTTGCGAATGAATATCCAAACGACGCCGATAGTGCCAAGAAAGGCTTGAACTTCGGAGAGGTCTTTACAAGGACCCCAATTTCGGATTGCTGAGACACGCAATTCATCCAGTAGTCGTCCTAAGTGAGTACATCAGTGTCCAAGAACGGTGGTTTCTTCTGCACACAAGAACAATTTATAGCCTGACATTGTTCCACTGCAATATTTCATTCGCTGGACTATCCGATTGAGATTCCCGAAGTGTTCCCATACGAATCATTGAATTCCGTCATTTTCAGGAATTGTTTCATAGGATCCGTCGGGTAACAGGAATCGAGTTGTGGGACCCTTTACAGGGATATCGTCGATATAAGGGATTGTAAACTCCGGAATCTCTGGTTGGAGAATATAGGTGACATTGTTGTGAAAAACGGGCACAGAGTTTGTCCATCCCATAGGTAGGGTAACTAGTTGATGAGCCCCATAGGGTGTTTGGAATGTGGTTAGATCGCAGGACGAAGGCGCGATCACTCGTTCATCATATCCGATGTAAAGATTGAACATAGCGCCACAGGATCATCTGCCGAACTGTTCAGCCAAGTGTTCGGGGATTGGTGTCACTCCCAAATGTTGAATCGTTACTTGATTAAGTGGTTCGAGACTGTGAATGATTCTAAGTTCTTTCCCTCCTTTCTTTAGAATGGTGAACCATTGCGATTGGTAGGAGGAGTTCGAGGGTTCGTAGACACCAGCGTCGATTTTTTGCTGGATAACTTTGCATACTTCATGGTAGATCCCTGGGGGAATTGGAATATTCTTCTGCACCCAAGGCATATGTGGTACAACCGGCAGGTCGACGGGAGGGAAAAAGTCGGATCTGAAGCATCCTCATTTGGAGTCGTTCCAGGCGAAGGTGAGATCTTGCTTTCTCATAAAATCGTGAAGGAGAGCCCTTTCCTGAGGCCAAAGGAAATCTCCGGGGTGAGCTTTATTGAAAAGCTCCATTCGTTCAATCGTATATCGTTTGGTTGGAGTAAATGTTGGGGGGTTCGGGTCAAGTGTTGGCATGTCTGCGAGTGGATCGCCAAGGATTTTGCAGATTATTTGGAATTTGTCGGGGAGTTCAGCTACTACAGAGTGAACTTTCTTTGAGATGGGTTTATATTTCTTTTTCGACGCAAGGAAGGTTGCAATTTCCATTGATCGATCGAGATGGTTAGAATCGGAAGGTCAATCACTAGTTGATCTAGATTTAGAGATTAGGTCGGGAAGGTCACAAGTGGATAAATAGGCATGGGAAACTGTTGAAACTTTATTTGTTGCGCATAGAGGCACACAGGAATTGATAGATAGCATAGATGTAGCGTAGTCGTAATCTAGAATTATCGCGATCTCTCCTTGATCAGGAATCAAATCCTCAATGAGTGAAAATCCGAATGATGCTTCGGCAGTCCTCATGGAACCATCAGAATTGTGACAGTCCTTCCGCTATTCAGATCGCAAATAGTGATTGTCTAGTTTTCATTGGCAAAGTTCTTGACAAGGCTTTGAGCTAACACATCGAACGGTCTTCCGAGCAGGATATCGTAGGTGGGAGCACGAATGATGTGGATCTGAAGGTAGAGGGTTATGTCACTGATCTGATAGGGGACATTCCTTGCGAGACCTAATGATTGGTCTATTTCGCCATTGGCTGATTGCATATTGAGTTGAATGGTCGGGTCATAGATTAGTCCTAGGTTGTGGCAAACGGCTTTGGACATAGCAATAATCTGAGATCCGGGATCAATGATACATTTGATGGTTTCTTTATAATCAATTAACATGACGATCGATCGGAGAGCATGCGATTCCTTTGTGATGGTAATGGTGTGAGGAGTTTCATCAGATGAGAGAGTGTTCAGATACAATTCATAGGGGTTGGGAATGGTGATGGAACAATCGTCGTCATCGCAATAGGGAAGAGCATCATTCGGAATTGCTTCTACTTCAACAGTTTTGACCGTGATCGGTTGATTAGGAGGCTGAGTCCGTTTAGGGGTTACTGCCTCTTGAACCTTCGATTGGACTTCAGGTGAGAGGGATAGTAATTCTTTGGGGGAAAGTGTGATGCAAGGGGTTTTCATTGAATGAGTATAGATGTTGGAGGCAATCTTGGAGTCTTGGATCAGCGCTTGAGTGTGGTAGGAGGGGTCTTTGTCTCTCTTCACCATTGGAGAGCCAAAGTTTCAGACGTGGGGCGGTACATAGTTAGACTCTTTCGCTTTCGCAAACGGATGTTCCATTGTAGCGGGTTGAGTCGGGGTGGTTGTGATTGGAGCGTTCGATGGTTTGTCACTCGCTTTCTCTTTCTCAGGTTCTTGTCGTTGGGGCTGTACGATCTCTACTCCATCGAACATCTTCTTGCTCCTTAACGCGAAAATCTCTTTTTCGAGAGCAGCGATCCGTTCGTCGGCAGATAGTTGGTACATTTCGGTCGCTGGATTGCGATTGATACCTGCTGAAATTCCATACATTATTCCAGCAGTCAGAGTCAGGTTTTGCTTATACCATTCGTCCATTTGTTCTTTCAGGGTTTTTCCCGGCATTTGCTGGGGGACAAACCTGTCGTTCGGGAGTATGATCCTTCCTTCGAAGTTCTTCTTGCATTGACCATTTTGAATATATTCGTGACAGGTTGGGCAGCTTCCAATGAAGTGATCGGGACTTCCACAGAAGATGCAAGTTTTCGGTTTGAATGGGTTGGGAGTGTTAGGTCGTTGTTCCAAAGATTGTGGTGATCGAGGGGGCGGGTTTCGTTTTGGAGGACCTCTATTGTCCAGAGTTTTGACCAACGTAGTCATTAGCTTCTCCATGAAGACACTAAGGTCTTCTTGTTTCATGGCGGGGGTAGTAGTCATCGTTGAAGTCGTAGTTTCGCACAGTAGAAAGGTGTTCAGAGACGTTCCATAGAGAATGAAATGAGCTGCCTCGTTGATATCGTTTACCCTATAAGGATCATCGGGGAAGTGATCGGGGAACTTGATTTCCAGTCGTCAGATGATTCTAGACTAGAGTTCAGGTTGGAATCCTCGGATGAAGGCGCGACTTTGTTCCGCTTCGGAGATTCTGTTTTTTGATCGCAAGAATTTGGTGATCGCAAGGAACGATCGGAAATACACTCCGAGTTCATTCGTGTTCATGATCCCTAGTCGAAGCTGTTCTCCAACTATTTTGTCTATGTCAGCGATGGACCACTTTCGATCGTCTTCCGATCCTGGGTAGAGCTTGTAAATGGCAGTGACGAATTCGTCGAACGTGTGTCCAGCTTAGAACTCCGTTTGGTATTCCCAGAGTTCAGAGGTATTGATGTCGACGTATTTGCAGGCATAAGTCTTCTTAGCATCGTCGTCGGTGATGCTACAGTTAGCGAAGAGACCTCTGAGGTCTTGGAAGTACCTTCGAAGTTCATGAGGTTGTTCGGGATTGAACTTCAGGGCAGTCGAGTGACTGCGAGCGGGCATAACTAGGTTTGGTGGAGTCATCATTGTTGTCGTAGAAATCGAGGATAAAGACGAAGGTGATATAGTAGAGGATGGTTTGTCGGGTGAATCGGGATTGTTGATTGAAGTTGAATTTCGATTTATTGGTAGGTTGGGAAGTGCCAGTTGGGTTGGATTGGTGTTCTGAGTGAATCTATCTTGTAAGGTTGTGCTTCAAGTGACTCGATTGTGTGTCAGGAATGGCGGTTCAAAGGACTGAGTCGAAGGAATCTTTTAAGATTTTAATAGTGGCCCCTCGTGGTGGGCTCCAAAATGATACATCTGCTTTGTGTATGAGAACCGAACACAGAACAAGGTGCGAGGACAACTATAAAGAGTCTCGACACAGTCTATGATTATAATCATGGAAAGAGAGTCTTCAATCATTCATGAACATGATCGATTGGGGGATCGGAAGAATCGGAAGATCGAATGAAGAAGTCTTTAGAGGATCTAGAGAGGATCTAGACTTCGAGAGCGAGAGAGAAGCAAATATCTAACTTGTTTGATCACTAGCTACAACATACAGTATATATATCTTCTAGTACAAGGATCCCTTTGAATGTATATGATAAAAGGGGAGCCTCTCTAATGATCTAAGGGGAAAGTAGTGAATGGGAATGAAGGAATCGAATGAACAGGGAGAAATAGAAGAGAACTGATGCCTTTGAATAGTGTCTTCCCTTTGATATACAAACTTTCATTCGCGTTCGGAGCGTTCAATGATTCTTGAAGTCATTCGGGACATTTGGGAGCTATCAAGAGTGTTCAGAGGGTTTGAGTTCGTGTTCGATGGACTTGGTAGGCATCTAGTATTTGTATAGTTGAATATATGGTGCTCAGGGGATGGAGGGGTTGTATCAGCACCTCGAAACATTGCATACACCATACCTTTGCTTTACTGCTGCTATCTGTAGAGTCCGGGGTCTTGGTTGCATACCCTGGATGGTTGTGAAAAAAGGCTCTCCACCAGCCACGTTTTGCGGAGGGAGGCATATTGGATAGGTAGTAACTGATGTAGAATGCCACTTAAGTACTCAAGCTAAGCTTCCAACAACCCTTTGCCCAGGCTAATGATCAACTGCGCAACCTGGGTGAAGCATGTAAGGCTTCTGCTTGGTTAAATAAATGTGTTGTATACATACTTGTGTAAACTTGCATAACTTAGCCTCGTTGTATTGTCCTTGTGACCAGCAAGCACCTGCAAGGTTGTGAACCAATGTAAACATGGATGGGTGGTCAGCACCTAGATGGCATTGCAGCCAACTAATGCCTGCACAGAGAGGGTCTCAGCCTCATCGTATAGTCCTTGTGAGTGGTAAACGCCTGTGAGGTTGCAAACTGATGTAAGGGTGGATGGGTGGTCAGCACCCAGATGGTCTCAGAGCTAGCCAACACCCACTTATGGAGGGCTTCAGCCTGGTTGTATCATCTTTGTAAGTGGTAAACGCCTGCGAGGTTGCGAACCGATGTAAGAGTGGATGGGTGGTGAGCACCCAGCCCACTTATGGAGGGCTTCATCCTCATTGTATCATCCTTGAGAGCGGTAAATGCCTGCGAGGTTGCAAACTGACATAAGGGTGGACAGGTGGTTAGCACCCAGATGGTCTCGGAGCCAGCCAACACCCACTTGTAGAGGGCTTCGGCCTCATCATATAGTCCTTGTGAGTGGTAAACGCATGCGAGGTTGCAAACCGACGTAAGGGTGGATGGGTAGTTAGCACCCAGATGGTCTTGGAACCAGCCAAAGCCTGCTTGTAGAGGGCTTCGGCCTCATCATATTGGCCCTGTGAGTGGTAAACGACTGCGAGGCTGTTCACTGATGTAAGTGTGAATGGGTGGCCGGTGCTCACCTAGTCTTTGTAGCTAGCAAATGCTGCTTGTCTGCCTCACATCCACTGGGCAGTAGGGAGACCCCGAAACCATACCAAAGTCACAAACATTTAACTATTGGCAACTGTTAGTGACTTTCTCACATTTTATGGTTGGTGACTGTGACTCTCAGTCAATAACCAGCACAACACTAGCCTACATAGGGCTCACTGTATAGTGTGAGCATCAATACTTTACATAGAGAATTTCTTCTGATGTCCCTTTGACAGACAAGCATGAATCCCAATCCTTTACAAAATGATTCCGAAACTCAATGCTAACCCCGCAGCCAGAAAAGCTGCTGCCTGGGCCACTAAGTCTGCTGTTATAGCGACCCCTGCGGTGATCAGAGAGCTGACAACTTCTGGGAAAAGGGCTATCAATGCTGCCACCATGACCGCTATGATTGCTGCTTTGGAATACCAGGGCAAGTCCACAAGTTCCAACCAGACATCCTGAGCTACATTTTGTAGATTGTCTACACAATCTAAAAGGGCACTTTTGATGTCATTTGTGAAACACACATCATATGTGTTGCCGCTGACACTGTCATATAGACACACGCATTGGTAAGCTACTTGCGCGGCAACTTGGGCGTATATGAAAGTGTGCCAGTTGTTAATAGGGATCAGGTACTGACTTTCCAGTGCCTTGTATTAATCAAATGACGTGAAGGGGAATAAGCATCCATGACAGTTGGTATTTTTGCATTGATCGAAATGTAGGTTGAAATGGCTAGACCCCTTTGGAGGCCCACATGCAGTAGCAGGTGGTGCATTTGGGTCATCGACATGTAATCTGAGCAATGAGATATGATATGCAGTATTTGTGCTCAAATCCACAGGACATTGTTCTAAAAGAGTAGATGCACCTCCTACACTGTAAATGGATGTTGCCAACACATATAGAACAACTAACACCATCGCCATAGTGAAATATGTTAACATTTGAGAAAGGTGGAGGCAATGTTGGGGGGACAGAGAAGAGGTAATGGGAAGTGATAGAGAAAGGTGGAGGTGCTGGAAGGGCAGAGGTGTTGAGAGGGCAGAAGGGGTGTCAGGAGAGCTGGGTGGATGTCAGGATGAGGGGGGTGCCAGGAGGGTGAAGGGAGTGCCAGGAGTGTGAGGGGGGTGCCAGGAGGATGAGGGGGGGGGGTAGGAAAGGTGCTTAGAGGCAAGGGAAGAGAGCTAGAGGGGCAGGTAGAAGTGATGTCAGAGTGTCAGAAGGGTGATAGAGGTATCAGGAGGGCTGGGTGGATGTCAGGAGGTGCCTGGGGGGTGTTGAAGGGGTTGGGAGGTGAATGGGTAGAGTGAAACAATGCCAATGCCAAATAGCTTTACAGCCATTTGCATGTGACTTGGCGCATGTGCCAATTTCCTGATTTGGGTGTGTGCACATATGTCCCAGAACTTTTGAATTATTTCTCAACAATGCAGCCTCATACGCCCTTCGCGTCTCTAGTAAAGTTGTTTTAAAAATTATTTTATAGCTGCTTATAGCAAAAATGAAGCAATTCGACCCCAAAATGATATAGTTGATTTTTACTGTGCAAGCTTGATGTTTGGGATTTTATCTCAACAACCCAGCTTCATACGCCCTTCATGTTTCTTGTAAGTTGTTTTATAAACTTTTCTCTACCTGCCCACAAGAAAAATGAAGCAATTTGACCATGAAATGGCATGGCTATTTTATATAGCGCAAGCGTGATATTTTGAATTTTCCTCTTAGTTGAGGACAAGATCTCTGATAAATAATGATAGATACAACATATTAGAACTATTTTACAGGTCCCAGGTCTTATTTTTTGACTCTGTCTACTGTCAGACATGTTGTACAATCGCAAACATACTAAAAGAAATCCTACTATAAACATACATTGTTCAGCTCACACAACCTGGTGAACAACACACCCCCATGGTTGACAGTAGGTCTAAGAATTGAGGCTCAACAAAGGGTCAGTCTGTTGGCTGCCTATCAAAAAAGAAAGCTACCTTTAACTTGGATAATGCTGAAACACACCCACCTGCAAATTCCCATCTGAAGAGAGCTACCCGCATAGAGACTGGGTCTCTTCCTGGTTCCTCTGAACCCCAAGACTATCCCAGGCCTTGTCCACAGCCAACCCCAGTACATCGAGGTACTCTGGGCACCACTAAGGCTTCCAGCAGGCAAGGGACACTGGATATCAAAGCCAGTGATATTACCACTGATGAAGCAGCTGCCAAACTGCTTCTCAGCTTTGGCAAGAGAGCTGCTGATGCACCTAGCATCACTGGAAAACACAGCAATCACAGTCACACATTCATTAGCGATGACTCCAAGACAGATGATTTTGAGGATGAAGATACTTACAGTGACGCACCAGAGGAGCTAGAAGATTTCAGTAAGCATTTGATAAATAGACTATATAAGATATACTCACGCAGTTAATAGATTATAGTTACACCCTGAATGAAGTTGAGGCCCCCACCTGGATTCCCATTGATGTCCCAATTAATGGTGCATTAGACCGGATTGAGATCCCTAGTGATATTTCATGGGGTCTATTTCAAATTGAGGTTTCTAATAAGATGGGGATTATGATGAAGGATTTAGACCTTACATACCAGTTCTCAACTGATAGCAAAGGTGAAATGTTGCGCTGTCTTAGCTCAACAGCTCATCTTGTTCAGCTCCTTGGGATAGCTAGCAAGCATATCTGCGGTGATATCAAGACCCAGTCTATGAAGCCATTCGTGGTGATCCTTTTTAACAAATTGCTACCAGCTCCTGAAACAACGAAGACAACTAGTACTATTGGGAAAGGAAAATCAGTAGGTTGCTTTAGTTCCCAATTTGAAATACACTCACATTTTGAACAGAAGGAAGAAACATCAGCATCGGAGGACAATGCAACACTAGGAATGGGGACATTTGTTACAGCATTAGAGCTGAAGTACATGTGTCAAGAGTACTAGAAGAAATTTTGTTATATTAGGTGAGACAGTGAGCATCACTATTTAACTCAGCCAGAAATTGCCCAATGGGCCCTTATGATTGTAAGCCCAATTTCTATTTCTATTTCATTGAAACTACTAATGGCTTGCAGAACCTCAAGGCGATTTCAACAAGCCTCCCCCAGGACTAAAACTTGAGGATGCTCTACTGCCGACACGCTCATCAAAACAAACTATGGTGATGCAGTTAACAACCATGCCGCAGCCAGGTACACTGCAGCCAATGACCATGCTGCACCCTAGTGATGGAATGTACCCAGGCATGTTTACAGCAAATGCAGCTGCAGCTGCTATGCTCCCACTTTACTTCAACAATCTGCTCTTTCCACAACTTGGAATGAAAGATCTGATGGGTCCGATCTTCAGAACACAAGGGGCACCCCTTAATTCCCCAGCTCAAATGTCGAGAAACCTGACAGCATTCCTGACAATCCCTGATTAGCTTCAGGGCCTGGATGCTGGACCCCATGGTGTTAATGGGCACAATTTTAGTTAGTATGCTAGAAATTTCTATGAGCATGGAATCACATGCATGTCCAAAATTGCAGACCCCAACACATTTTCTCGCAATGACCTCCTTACAGTTTGCCCTGGAATAAAACTTGGAACTGCCAATCTCCTTCTAATGTATGCGTGGGATGATGTTAAATTGATTCAGAGGATGCAGGGAAGGGTGTAGGTCTGAAAGGCTGCAGATTTGAATTGCTTTTATATATATATGTTCTGACAGCACAATACTAATTTTGCATTGATTCAACTCAAGTTGTAATGTAAATATATTGTATATTTTAAATATAGTTACAGTTGTGGTAGAAACCAATAGCATCCTCTTTAGAAATTGTATATACAGCTTTCGTGAGGGTAAGGAAAACATCGATATGATCTGGGGAACCAAGTGTAGCAAGAAATTCATGATGGTAATGACATAGGTGAGCTTTGATAGTGGAGAAGGCCAATTCGATCAGATTGTAGTCTGGGGAGTACAGGGGTAAAAACTCACACTGCATCCCCCTTCAATAAAACAGTTAGAAATTGGATAAAAGAATATAATGGTAACTTACCACTCGTAAATCAATTCCTGGACAAGTTCTGACTTGTGTATACTGCAGTTATCCATCACAATGACAGAATTTAGTCCCGGAAATGGATTCATACAAGTGAGTAACCCATTGATAAATTGTGCAAACTTGATGTGGGTGAATGAACCCTCTGTTATGTTGAGGAAGGATCCTGTCAAGCAAGAGTGCTGGAAGTATAGAATAGCTATATACATGTCAGTAATACAAGTTAAACTTGAATAAATATGTGACAAACCATTGACCACGGATGAAAAATGACTTCCAGATTGC
The DNA here is from genome assembly GCA_951640195.1 of Porpolomopsis calyptriformis. Classification (NCBI taxonomy): domain Eukaryota; kingdom Fungi; phylum Basidiomycota; class Agaricomycetes; order Agaricales; family Hygrophoraceae; genus Porpolomopsis; species Porpolomopsis calyptriformis. The sequence continues at coordinate 1,826,616 of OX621172.1, read as the reverse complement.
CCATCATCCTTTCTGTGCCCATCCGCAATTACAACTGATCCGACAGTCAATGGAACTTTCATCAACAAAAACAAGTTGCTCCAGCATGTAGTTTATGCCCATATGGGTAACAAAATCTGCTTGCTTCTCAATACTATGTTCAATAGCTTCACATGTGACCTAGTATCATTTGAGATTGTGAAATATACACAATGTCTGTAAACTATGACTCACAGATTTGATAGTAAACCCTGAGCATTGAAGAGCTCTCCATATCAATGAAAGTGAGACTTGAACATTGCAGGTAGTTTGCAAACTGCTTTGAAGCTTGTCTAGATAGACATTGCAATTCCGTGAGATACAGGAGCGTATAAACTGTAATAAAGAGATTAGAATATCAAAAACTACACAGAAAGACAACTTACATCAATGTCATCAAGAGACAATACCCAGGCAGGTCCTCGAGGTAGACCTGGGGTTGGTTCTTTGGACAGCTTTCCAGTCTCTCAGTATGTGGCTTTCACACATTGGATTTGACGCTTGCTCACCCCAGTGAGGGCCATTATAGTCAGAACATCCATCTGAGCATCCAGCATGCGGGAGATGACAGTGTTCAAGTCTTCTGAGGTCTTGCGGCCTTGAGCCATAGTGTTATGATTTGGTAGTTGAAGGTTTTACTTCTCACATTGGAGGGGCTGATAAGAGATAGAGATTCAACTAAAGAGTGGGGGAGCTAACTAGGAATCAAACTTAATCTACTGACTAGAGATCAGGCTTTATATACTAACTACCTGAGTCGCCATAAGTCAGTCATATGGATAATTACAAAGCGGAATCTGGAATGTGACCAGTAAAGGGTCACAAAAAGAATGGTGGAAATGGAATGTGACTTGTGAAGAGTTGGAAAGAGAATACATGTGACTAGTCTATATATAAAATGGTAAGATGGAAGGGTAAACAGAAGTGAGACTAATCAAGTATGACTAAAAGAAAAAAGAAAAAAGTATTTGTGACATACACCCACACTAAAAGGAATTTCATCCTGAAATTTGAGGCAGCATTTGAGAGTGTTGATGGGTGTGGAGGGGGGGAAGGACTAGGATAAGTCCTTATTTGGAAGGGTGGTTAATGGGGAAATAATGTCGACCAGGGAAGTATCATCGTTGTCAGGGATGGTGATGGGATTCGACGACAAACCAGGGGGAATGATGAGTGGACCTGGGAAAACAGGGGGAGCAGGAGAATCAAGATGGGGAAGTACCTTTGCATCTTCCTCATGTTTTGCCTCCCAGTATTTGGCCTATTCTCACCAATGCTTGCTCATTCTTCTTTCTTGGTCCAAATCCAACTATTAGTTGTACAGTTCTTCATTCAATCTTGTGATCTCATTCTTGTAGTAATCAACATCTTTCTTCAATGACTCAATGATTTGCTCAGGTGGGATAGGTGGTGCAATGATTTCTTCAGGCCACATGGTGAGGGCCCAGTTTCATGCGTGACAATTGTGTTACCAGAGTTGTCTGGTGAGTTCAGCTTCACTATAGGCAGATGAGGTGGAAGTGAGCAGAGGGGGAGTGCAATGAGGGGGTTGTCCTCCAGTGGACATATGAGGAGTGCAAGGTGGATGACTACTAGTAGATTTGCGAGCGGTTTGGTGTGTGCATTCAGTGGGCATAGTGATGTTGATTCTGAAGGGAAAAATGGAGATGAGAGAGATTATAAAGACCAGTTGGAGTTTGGAAAGGGTGATGAAAGTGAAAATACAAAAGAGGGGAATTGATATCATGCGTGAAAGAATGATCAAGTTGCCATTTGAATTGATTGTTCATATTCTAGAATTCATTCTTTTGCATGGAGGAGATTCTTCTTTGGCTCCCAGGTTGCTTCTTCAATGGGGTAGCCAACCCACTTGACTAGATACGTACAATGTCAAGTAGACACGTGATGCTGAAGAATTTGTTCAACCTCATATTCTTCTTTCTCTTGAATGATATCCAGAGGTGGGTAGAGATTATCATCCACTTCTTCTGGATGGAGATTAGAGTTGATGTTAGTAGGTCTCAGGAGTGAAATGTGAAAGACGTTGTAAATTCTCCAGGAGATAGGGAGGGCCAGGTGATAAGAGACATTTCTAATTCTTTCTAGAATTTTGAAAGGTCTGGTGCATCAGACATTGAGTTTAAGGGTTGGATGACCTGTTTTTAAGTTACAGATATCAAGATAAACAAATTGACCTATTTGGAGTTGGGTATCTTTCTGTTTGCAATCTGTGAAGTGTTCATGGTTTCAGCTATTGTTTTCAGAGCTTTTGAGGCTTCCTCATGGGCTTCTATGAGATGATTGTGGAAGGTGTCTGCTGTAGGATTGGAAGTGGAAGTTGCAGGGATGGATGGGATGAAAGGATGTTGGCTAGTATCTAAATAAAAGGGAGTGTGTTTCATTGAGGAGTGTTGTCAGTTGTTATACATGAATTCAGCTGGGGATAGCTAATTGGACCAATCATCTTGCATAAAGTTTGTATATAAATGAAGGTATTGCTTGAGTTCTTGATTGGTGCATTCCATTTGACTATCAGTTTGGGGGTGATAAGTGGTGGATAGACCAGAAATAATTCCCAAGTGAGTGTTAAGTGCTTTCGTGAATTTGGAAGTGAATCGAGTTCCTCAATCAGTTATAATCTTCTTTGGCCAACTATGGTGTTTCCATATATTGTCCCTAAAGAGTTTTGTGACTCCTTCTGCTGAGATGTTTGAAGTCATCGGAATAAAGTGAGTGCGTTTGGTGAAGCGATCAATAATAACTAAGACAGCATCATAGCCAGATGATTGAGGGAGTTCCACACTTAGATCAGCAGTGATTTCTTCCCAAGGTCGAGATGAAGGGGGAATGGGTTCTAGAAGACCTGTAGGCTTTGAAGGGTAAAGCTTGACTTGTTGGCAGGTTAGGCAAGATGATACAAATACATGGATATCAGGGGCAGCACTACTCTAGGTGTAGTTCCGCAACACAAGCTCACATGTCTTCTCGATTCTGGGATAGCCTCCATGGGGTAGGGAGTGGGTCAATCAAATTATCTCTATGTATAGCGATATGTCCGCTGGCACAACAATACAATCTCCTGCATCTCTCACAATTCTATTAGTGAAGGAGTAGCCGGAAGAGGGATCAGATAATTTGATGTGAATGTTCTCTGGGATTTGATTAAAATTGGGGAAACAAAGTCTTGACATGAAAGAGGGTTCAGATATAGAAATGATGGTATTGATGAAATGTTTGGGGGGGAGGAGGGCTTGACCTTCTAGTTCTTCTTTTTCTGTATGACAGTGATCAGGTTGGCGAGAGAGTCTATCAGCTTTGTTTTTGACTCCAGGGGAGTACTCAATTTTGAAGTTGAATCTACCTAAGAATTCTATCCAACATGCTTGTTATCTGGAGAGGGATCTGTTCTGCATGAAATACTTGAGTACTAAATTGTCTATTTTTATCAATACAGTATCCCTTGCACCCTCTAAAAGATAGCGCCAATACTTGAGGGAAATAATGATTATAAGCATTTCCAGATTGTGGGTAGGATAGTTGTATTCGGCAGGGAGTAAGTATTTCAAGAAAAAGCCAACAGGGTGCCAACTATTGTCATGTTTTTGAGATAAGACTGTGCCAATACCAAAATCAGAGGCATTGGTTTCCAAGAGATAAGGGAGGTCTAGTCGGGGAGTGAGAAGGATGGGGGCTGTGGTAACAAGGTGCTTGAGTTGTTTAAAGGCTTTTTGACACAGAGGAGACCAATCCCAAGGTTAGTCTTTTCATAAAAGGCCACAAAGGGGATGAACAACTGAAGAGAAACTTTTGATGTAACAGCACCAAAAATTGGTGGTGCCAAGAAAAGATTGGAGATCTCACAATTTTTGGGGTGTTAGCCAATTGATGATGGCATCCACCTTCTTTGGGTTGATAGTGAGTTGACCTTTTGAAATGATCGTACTAAGATAGGTGACCAAGATCTTCTCCATTTAGCATTTGACAGGTTTGGTGGATAGTTGATTCTTCTCCATGAGTTTGAGGGTTTCATCGGTCCAGTGGCGAATTTCTTCAGGGGTGTCACCCATGATAAGAATGTCATCAATATAGATGTGAATGCAGCCAGAGTCCAAAATGGGTTTGAAAAGAACATCTATTATTCGTTGAAAGGATGCCAGGGAATTTTGTAGTCTAAAGAACATAACAGTCAGTTTGAAGAGTCCTCGATTGGTGATAAAAGCCACCTTCCATTCATTGCCTTCCTTAAGTTGTATGTTGTTGAATCCCCATTGAATATCGATAACAGTAAAAAGAGAAGCAGTGGCAAGCTTCAGTACTTGGAGGATTTCCAACAAAAGGGGGAGGGGATAGTGATCAGGAATGGTCCTTGAGTTGATGTAGCAATAGTCCTGGATAGGATGCAGACTAGCATTGAGACCTTTGGCATTGATCTTTTTGGCCTTTTTTGCAAAGAAGAAAGGGGCAGCTTGGGGTGATTTTGATGGACATATACAACCTGTTCTAAGATTTTCGTTAATAAACTTGTTAAGTTCCACCTGTTCATAGGGTGAAAGGGGGTAAAGTTTTCCAACTTGGAATTTGGTGTTCAGGTAGAGGTTGATCGCATGATCGAAAGGATGTTGAGGAGGGAGTTTATCGAATTCTGCGGTATGAAAAATATGCCAGAAATTGTGATAACATTTGGGAATAAAGGATTTGATGTCCTCCTTGATGGAAACTGGTCAGGAGTGGTCAACTCTAACCAGATGGATAAAAGAGTCATGTTTCAGACTCGAATCAAAGATGTAGAGTTCTTCCTGTGGGGGCAACACTCTGACTCACATACTACTGAACAGCGTGTGTAAGGATTGGGGATAAGTTATCACACTTTGCTCAATACCAGGATATGCACAGAACCAATGTATTGGGGCAATCTGGTATAAGCGGGAGTGGGATGTAAAACTTATTGTTTACCTAAGCGTAACCGGTACTTAAAGGTATCTGGTACAAATACGTACAAACACAGCACGGTGGCTGTATGTAACATATCTGTTACATCCTCCCCCTTTGGCTTAACTGCCGGGGTAAGTTAAGCCTGATAGCCAGGCAGAATTCACATAAAACAGTCTATAAACTACATAGAAATAACTAAGAGAAATAGAAAATAAGCGCCGTAGTAAAACAACTGCGGCGACGACTACATTCGTCCATAGTCCATCGGGACCTCAGGTATCTCTGACGTACTATCAATACGTTCCTGAAGCGAAGCTGGCTCAGGTTCAGGGATCGGCGAGCCAAGTGAGACTTGCTCGCTATCGCTGCCTGGCGGCGCAGTGCTGTCTTGTGAATCACGCCGTGAACGGCGTCGCGATGTGCGGGACGAGTCCCAGCCATGGGGTGGTCCACGCTTGGCGAGCGTGTACGTGATTTGTCCACACTGAGTGAACGAGTTAGACGCATCAAACGCGTCTTGGGTGATCAGGCCTGCGGATGGGGTGACAGACTCGTCATTAGACGAGATACGAGACTGGGGACGTCGGCGAGGATGTCCAGCCGGGAACCATGTGTCATTTCTGTCACAAAGTGACGAAGGAATGCCATTCCTTGCCAGTGTAGTACATACAGACTCTCTGTATGTCTCAAGGGAGGATAAGTCTGAGACATTACCCTGGAGGGTGTCCTCGAGCCATTGGAAGGCATAGACAAAGGTGTCGTCTGCCTGTTCAAACGTAATGCCTTGTCCGGCGAAGAACGGAATGAGGGATTGTTCCGTGACATTGGATGATCCAGAGTACCAGGCTGGTTCTCTGGTGGGTTCCGCAATTGACAGGTTCGATCCCATCACAAGTGAGCGATAGCGGCCGGGCATTCCAAACAGGAGGGCTGCTGCTCTGATGTATTGCAACCGTATCTGGTTGGCGTCTGTCGATGATCCAGCGGGAGCATGGGTCTTAGGTGACTTTGGTTTGTGTCGACTAACCAAAAGCATCCCATGGAGGCTTCACAGCGAAATGCTGCCATCTCATTCTAAGCGCACTCCAGGGTGCGCGGCATGGCGGTTTATGTAGAACCAACGAGCCCACTCTTCCGGGGAACTCGTGGCGGTTGGCTGAGACGGGTTAATCCGTCCAGGCACAGAAGAAGTCGGCACCTGTACAGGTGCGTCGGTGGAATCACCTGAAGCCCAGGTGGGAACTCTCCAATGGATTAACGAGATGCATTGAGCATCCGTTCTGCTCTCTCGAGGAGTTGCCTGCGCTGTCGTGATGAATGATCGCGCAAGTTCGAGAGCCTCATTATTGCCCGATTCTTGGGCTTGAATGAATAGAGTGCACCATTGGCATGTGTTGACTGGGTATCAGTGTTAGACTTGCGATGGACGACTGATACCCCGGATATCAAGTGGATAACTGAGGATGGGCCGACCTTGCCCATCCTACTACTCTTATATACATGATCATGTACCCTATACCCTAATGACTAATCAAGGACACCAAGTAGTACTGACTACATGGTTAAACGGAGCCGGCTAAGCTATCACCAAATCGAGATTACATGATATGATAAATCTGGGCAACGAAACGAGATAAGAAAAGGATGACCAACCGTGACCAAATAGGATACATCCGCGGACCGGGCGACCAGTCCCAGACACGTATGGCACGAACTGCAATCGTAACAATCTGCGGTCATCTGCAGATCGAGTTCCATGCAGAGGGGGTAGTCCCATCGCTTCGTTTCGTCGTGCTGCTTCAGCGCTTGCGCCAACCCGGATGGTCTGGTCAATGGGTGAGTAGTGGGCCCCAGCAGGGATGCTGGGCCAAGCAGTAATGGTCGAGCGCTTCTTGCGCTGTTTGATCATCTCGCCACTAGGGCCAGATTGATTATTCACTCCTGGATCTGGGAGGTTTGGGAACTCAACATACGAGGTGGGTTGAAGGTGAGCCTTCAGTTCCTCATTCTCTCGAATGATTTGAGGGAAGCGTCTCTTGATGTACGCATTATCCTCCTTGTTGAGGTCTCCGAACATCGGGCCACAGCCTGCTAACTTGTCATCCGAGTACGGATTGAAATGTTCCATATCGGCTCTTCATCGAGCCTCCTCGTCTGTTTCTTTTTCCTTGCCCTTGTCTTGGGCAGAGGGTTTCTTGGTCACAGGGCTGGCCACCCTTGTGTATTCGGACGATCGCGAATGCGATCCCTCGGTACGGGAGCGCTTGCACTTTCCTAGCGATTCGGCTTCACTAGTGTTGTTAGACTTGTTCAGCTTGGCTATAAGCTGATTGGCTTTATAAAGCTCATCTTGAGTTTGTTCATAACGAGCGCAATAGTAATCACCATCATCTTGAGCCTTCTCGAGTGAGACGGTTAGGTTTTGGATCTCTGCTACAAGTTCCTCTTGATGTGCCTTGCGGCAGTCATCGAATGCCTCTTTCAACAAGGCGTCTTGGTACACGCTGTCTTCAATAACATGCATTACATAGTCTTTGTAGACTTTACACCTCCAGTGACTGGAGTGTATCGCGATGTTGATGGTGCTGTTACACACCCATGTTTTTGGGGGTAACTCTGATGAGTTACTTGTGTTTTGTCGAGAGCGGTGCTCTCTCTCCCCTTCAGAAGAGGGCCCACGCCGTGTCTGGCGCGGGGGTCTTATGACTTCGTCGGGACCAGCCATTAGCTGATCCCTGTCGTCCTCCACCATTTCCAGTGGTCTCGGGTCTACGGGGCAGGGGCTTGCTCTTACGCTTATGGGCGTGCTATTTTCATTCGACATCATCGTACGGGGTAGAAATTTTTCTACTATTGTTTTTTGTTTGTCATGCTTTTATACAAGTCACGCTTAGACTTGTGGCATCATTTTGGTGCCTCTAATTACCCCAATTGGGGTGAGTCCGCCACCGGACCGGGTATGTCCGGTCTATTGATTGCCAATTAAGGCAATTATCGGTCACACTCGGTTTAGTGCGCATACGAGGTGTGCTTGTCGGCACGCCTCAAGGCTCTGAGTGCGGTCGGCATTCAGTGCCTCTTAACTGGCTATCTCGGCAGTTGAAGAGGGGTATCTACACCCATTAGGGTTAGATATTTATCTAGAGCACTAAGCTCTTTACACAATGAGATGGGCTCCCAAGTCGTGTCTCCAAGGTTCCAACGAACCTCCAACTCAAGTTTTCGGTCGTCCCACCTATGGCCGACTATTTCGTCGACTAACCATTCGGTTTGAAGTGGTTCACTGAAGTCGTAAGCATCTACTGATACTCAGTTAGGGAATAATGCATCATTGTTCGGATGGTGCGGATGCAGCAAATTTACGTGAAAGCGTGGATGAATCCGTCGCTTCGCGAGCTCATTGGGGAGTTCCAACTCATAGTTGGATTCATTAGGAAAGGCCCATACGACTTTGTACAGCCCAATGAACCTTGGCAGTAGTTTCCCTGCTCTACCTTGCAGTAGTTTAAGGTTCTTAGTTGATAGGTACTGTCACGGTCGTAATTTTCCTTCACTTTCTTTATCTTATCGTATGCAAACCTATCTCTTATCTTGGGATTCCCCCTATTTGTTATCGGGATTCCCCATTACCTTTCTCCGGGATTCCCTAGGGATTCCCCACTACTTTACCCATATGCAGACACACTTCATTTCTGTTATGTTTCAACCCCTTTATGATTCGTCATCGATCACGATGACTCATCCTTATCTCTACCTCATGCTATGTCGCACTGACTCACACAGATAAGTAGTCAGTATATAAAGAGTACTTCTGTACGTATCAGACCTTAAGTCTGATTCCTCGTTAGCCTACTCATAACAAGGACTTGGAACCATCCTCTATATCTCTTGGGACAGAACACCCGAAGTAAAACGCGTTCCGAACAACCGGTTTATAACAAGAATCAGACTTCCTTCTGGTTCTCTCCCACCTGCTTATCCAAACATCCCCATCACTGTGATCATCGACATCACCTCTTTGCCCCTTACCTACTTCCATCCTGGCTTCTACCGACAACTCAGACGTTGAAGAACATTACGAAGACCCTCTTTCAAGATCGACTTTCTCAGCTACAATTCGGGATCAAGAACCATCCTTTTCTTCAGTCCTTGAAGAAACGTTAGCTACTCCTACCCCTGCTCCTGCCTCTCTAGGACCACGGACTCGATCGAGAACAAGAGGACTCTTCACTTCATCTTCAGCACCAGCAACGAGACCAGTTCATCAATGAACTGCTACCCCACCAGGACAATATGGTTCCCTCTACTCCCAACTTTCCTCTGCGACACCCACACCAACACCAACAGCTCCAACAACTCCACAACAACTGACATCTACCAATATGTCAGGAACGTCCGCTAACGCCCCCACCAACCCCCCCACCATTGATATTGCGACCTTGGTGGCCACTGTTCGCCAACTCGAACAAACCATCACCCAACAACAACAGCTAATTACCCAGCTCCAGCAACAACAACCCCAACCTCCTCTACAACCCCAACAGCCTCCTTTGCCTCAACAACCTGCTCCCCCCTCCATCAAGATCGCCAAACCCGATGAATACGATGGGTCTGCTGCCAAATGTCTCAACTTCATCCAAGCTTGTCGTCTAGTCCTTGACAACAGCCAATGGTCCGACAGATAGAAAATTACTTATGTCTTGTCGTTTATAAAGATTGGTGTCGCCCAGTCATGGGCCCGACAACAGACCCAAGAGTTCAAACGTGCTCAGTGGATCGGAGCCGATTACGAGGATTTCATGGAAGAGCTCGAGGAGTGCTTTGGAGACGTTGATGCGAGAGCGACAGCGCAAGTCAAAATTCAAAAGGTAACCCAAGGACTTTCTACTGTGGACAATTATAACGTACGATTCGGAGCTCTCGCAGACGAAACTGGATTCAACGACGACGCCCTCAAAGTTTTCTACCGGTACGGCCTCAATCCTGGAATTCTCGAAAAGATCTATGCCCTTGATCCCATCCCCGCCACCCTTAACGCTTGGAAGCGGAAAGCTTCTGTCTTCGATCGACAACATCTCGAGCTTGCACTTGAGCGTCATGCCGCTCCCCGGAGTAACTACTATGCTCCCAGGGAGACCGTGGCTTGAACGACGACCCGAACTCCCTCCTCTGCTCCTATCAAACAGGAGACACCTTCCTCATCATCAATATCGCGCGTTCCGCGAGGCAACTGCTATCGCTGCGGAGAGTCAGGTCATTGGGCGAACAAGTGTCCAAATTCCCCTCTCGCCTCTTCTCCAACAGCGCGTCCATCGAGTAGTGCCCCTGCCGGACAACGACGAGGAAGGCCAACCACAGGGCGAGGTCGAGGACGAAATATTCGAGGAATCGAGATGGAACGAGTCGACGAGGTGGTTTCCCCAGCTACTACGGAGGAAACTATTCGAGTGGTGGACAACTGTGGGATCGATCGCTGGCCAAAGGAGAGAAAAGCTCAGCTTGTCAAGGAACTGAAAGAACAGGGTTTTTAAAGAGTCCGAACGCTTCGCCTACCATTACGGATGTATCTATTCAAGAATGTACCACCACTCCATGCAATCTATTTTGAATTCTTGGTACTCTTGAAGAAGGCAATCTCGGACTCATTTTGGATGTTTGGATTGAAGCTACCGACACTGGTCGACATGTCCCGGCTACTGCTCTGGTTGATAGTGGAGCCTCTGGAAATTTCGTGGACGAATCTTTCACAGCTCGCCACAATTTTACTTTAACACGATTGGAAACCCCAATCCCCGTACGGAATGCCGATGGATCTGAAAACCGAGGTGGACCCATCGAGAACGATATTGATATTTGGTTAGAGGCTCCTGGAGGACACAATGAACAGATCCGATTGGAAGTGACCGATCTCGGATCTAAGACAGATATTATCCTTGGCTTCCCGTGGCTCAAAAAGCACAACCCCAACATCGATTGGAAAGAGGCAACACTGGCTCTGGATAGCAAAGATTTCCCTCTACCACGATGGATAGCGAAAGATGCGGAGTCACTGGGAATGGAATCGGTCACGCTGGCCATGAATCGACGCGTATCGAAGTTGGATGAATCCTGAGCCAGCACGGTGGAAGAAGATATGCGAAAGTTTGTACCGGAGGTATACTGGAAAGACTATTCTAGTGTCTTTGCCAAAGAATCCTTCGACTGCCTTCCACCGCATTCGGAATTCGACCACACCATAGAACTGGATGAAACCTTCAGGCCAGTCAAAGGCGCGAAATACGCAATGTCCCCTCTTGAGATGGATCACTTACACAAGTTCATCGACGAAAACTTATCTACTGGATGAATACAAATTTCCAAATCGAAACAAGTCTCTCCGTTCTTCTTTGGAAAGAAAGCCGAAGAAGTGAACGCTAAAGGTAAGAATGCTGGCTTACGCCCTATCGAGGATTATCGCTACCTCAATGAACACACGGTTCCTGATCATTATCCCCTTCCTCTTCTTCATCAAATACTCCAACGACCTAAACTTCTAACAGCTTCTCTATTCACGGTCATGGATATCCGATGGGGATTCAACAACGTCAGGATCAAGGAAGGCGACGAATGGAAAGCTGCTTTCATCACTGAAGCAGGTGCCTTCGAACCTACTGTCATGTTCTTTGGTTTGCGGAACTCACCAGCCACCTTTCAACGGATGATCAACACAAGATTCAAAGAAGTCCTGGACTCTGGAAATGTTTTCATCTATATCGATGACGTGCTTGTTTGTGGAGATGATTTACAGGAATTGTGACACTGGACCTTCAAGACTCTAAATATCATGAAGAAACACGGACTCTCGTGTAAACCCGTCAAGTGCCAGTTCAAGAAGGAAGAAGTCATTTATCTCGGAGTCGTCTTATCCAAAGGACGAATCACCACCAACCCGAAGAAAGTCAACGCTATCATGTCTTGGCCTATTCCAGAAACGGTGAAACAACTCCAATCCTTCTTGGGCAGTGCGAACTTTTGGCGGAGATATATCAAGGATTTCTCCAGAATTGCTACCCCTCTCTATAAACTCTTGCACAATGAAACTGTGTGGGAATGGACTCCTCGGAGACAAGAAGCCTTCGACAACATCAAGTCCCTTTTAACGAACGCGCCCGTCCTTCATATCCCTGATCGCGATCTCCCCTATTGCTTAGAAACCGATGCCTCTATCATTGGAATCGTGGGAATACTCTCCCAACTTCATGACGGACATTGGAAACCTGTCGGCTATCACTCAAGATCTACCTCTCCTGCCGAAAAGAACTACCCTACCCACGATCTAGAACTCCTGGCGATCATTGATTCCTTTAAACAATGGCGTCATCTCCTCGAAGGAGCGAGACACGATATTCTCATCAGGACGGACAGTTTGGCCTTGCGATACTTTTCAAAGAATCTTCGCCTATCAAATCGCCAAACTCGTTGGTCTGAGTATCTGTCCAGATTCGGATTCAGGATTGAATACGTTCCAGGGAGGAAGAACAAGGCCGACGGCCTGTCTAGGCGCCCGGATTACTTACCTGGCGTCGAAGCCGACGTGGAGAATGAAGTTCTGATAGCGCGCGACCGATGGATAAATTCAATTGTCAAGTTGTCGAATTCAAGCTTTCTCTCTAGATTACGCTTCAAAATCCCACTCCCACAGAAGATCCAAGATAAACTCGAGGATGCCTCACTTGCTTGGACCCAAGCTGATGGGCTTGTACGCGATGTTGAAGGTCGGATAATAGTGCCGGAGGAAGTATCTTTGCGCACAGATATTATACGACTGTCCCACGCCTACCCCCATGCTGGCCACCCTGGCATTGAGAAGACGAAGGAACTCATCCTTCATAACTTTATTTGGGATAGTGCCTTACAAGACATCACCAACTACATTCGATCCTGCCCCGCTTGTCAACAAAACAAGAACTTCCCCTCGAAGCCGTCAGGACTACTCCAACCCATACCCCCCTCTACAGAACCATGGAAGGAAATTACCGTCGATCTCATTGTCGAACTCCCCAAGTCACAAGGCTATGATGCTGTAATGGTTGTTGTCGATCGTTTCACTAAACGTGCTCATTTCATTCCGACAACTTCTAATCTTTCATCAGAAGGTGCTGCGAAACTCTTTCGGAATCACATCTGGAAACATCATGGATGGCCCCAAAAGGTTATATCCGATCGTGGAGTGCAATTTGCATCCAAATTCACAGAAGCCCTCAATAACTCCTTAGGAATCATCTCCGGTCTCTCCACTGCGTATCATCCTCAAACAGATGGTCAAACGGAACGCACCAATCAAGAACTCGAAGTTTACTTGCGTTTCTATACCAACTTCATGCAGGATGACTGGTCAGAATGGCTTGCTTCTGCGGAATTTGCCTACAATAATCGGCAACACTCTGCCACTTCACAATCACCATTCTATATGGAATACGGACGTCATCGTCACCTTCCCACAATCATTCCGGATCAAAGCAACGTGCCCGCAGCAAATACCTTCCACGAACGTCTTACACGTGCACAGCAAAACGCCGAACGATCCTTATCAAAGACAACGGAGTCAATGAAGAAATACGCCAATCGTAAACGGAAACCTTCACCCTCCTATGAAGAAGGAGATCTAGTCTGGTTGGACACCAAGAATATCAAGACGACACGACCCTCGAAGAAACTTGACAATCGACGGACTGGACCATTCAAGGTCTTGAAAAAGATATCGGACCTTGCTTATCTGATCGACATTCCCAGAACATGGAGACTGCACCCAGTCTTTCACGTTTCACTCCTGAGACCCAACGTCGGAAATGAATTACTCCACCCTGATGTCATCGACACATCACAGCCTCCCCCTGATCTGATCGAAAACGAAGAAGAATACGAGGTCGAATCTATACTGCAACATTCCGGAGCTAAACGACGCCGAAAATATTTGGTCAAATGGAAAGGCTATCCGATCGAAGAAGCCACTTGGGAAGATCGATCGAACATTTTACGACACGCCAAGGAAATTGTGAAGATGTACGAAGACTCAATTCAAACGGCGACTTGATTCTATTCATTCGTTTGTCATCATCTCGTCTGCCAAGAATTGACCTCTATTTTTAGAACCACTCCTTATAAACTGCTGGACGTCTCTACTTCCCTTCACAATTCAAATTACGCGCCCCTCAACAACGACTCAAGACTGCTAAGCCAAAACACCATAACAACTTTACCATGCCTGCTACACGGTCTACACGATCCCCCTCTCCTCAAGTCGCCATCTGACGTTCTGGACGGATCCCCTCGTCCGCCATTCGCTCCCCCACTCCTGGCCCCTCCACCTCTGCTTCCTCTGCTCGACAACTACGTCAACAAGCTCGCGCACACGCGGAAGACTTCCACACCATTCAAACCCCTCCCCCCGAAGATCCCGCCTCACGGTTCACAGTAACAGCGTCAGCAATTGGAACCGTGAACTTCATCAAGAACGTGAAGTTCTGCAATCTGAACTCAAGGCGTCGGAGAAAAGCGCATTGTTTTGGAAGAATCGCTGGGATGAAAGTGAGTTGAAAGTCTGGGAGCTCCAACGTCAGAAGAAACGAATGTGGGTCGATTGCTACGACGTCACCACCCGCGCCATCATCGTCAAGCTCATAGAAGAAAGTCGTCGGTCTGAACAGCTCACCAGGGAGGATTTCCTCCGAGCCCAACGAGACCTCGCAACGACGGAGACTCTAATCGAGTACGGGAGAACGGTCGAATACCCCATCAACGTCAACCTAGAATACCCGATCGATGACGACGATGTCGCGACAGTCCAAGCCCCCTCCCCCGTTGAAGCGACTTCGGAAGCCAGACCCGCTGCTTCCCCCTCGGTGGCTGTCAAGGCCCCCGCCACCGAGGAAATCCCGACTCAGGCCTCGGAAGACGAAACGACTGACACCGCCCAAGTTTGAAATTCGGGACGAATTTCTTTAAAAGCCGAGGTGTATGTCACGGTCATAATTTTCCTTCACTTTCTTTATCTTATCGTATGCAAACCTATCTCTTATCTTGGGATTCCCCCTATTTGTTATCGGGATTCCCCATTACCTTTCTCCGGGATTCCCTAGGGATTCCCCACTACTTTACCCATATGCAGACACACTTCATTTCCGTTATGTTTCAACCCCTTTATGATTCATCATCGATCATGATGACTCACCCTTATCTCTACCGCATGTTATGTCGCACTGACTCACACAGATAAGTAGTCAGTATATAAAGAGTACTTCTGTACGTATCAGACCTTAAGTCTGATTCCTCGTTAGCCTACTCATAACAAGGACTTGGAACCATCCTCTATATCTCTTGGGACAGAACACCCGAAGTAAAACGCGTTCCGAACAACCGGTTTATAACAGGTACACGAAGTCATTTACTTTAATCGACAGTTCTTCCCTTCTACGCTGATTAGCATAGTGTCTTTGAAATACGCGATGCGCAATGATCGCGTTGTGAGCAGCTGCCAGATTCTGCAGTGCTTGTTGAGCAAATGCTTGGACACCTGGCGGTGTCTCAGCAGTATTTTCTACCTGCTTAATCATAGCGGGCATATATACTCCGTTCAGCTCGAACGGGGCGAAGCCTGTAGCTTCACTAATACTCGCGTTAATCGCAAATTCAGTTATTGGGATCTTTGCGATCCAGTCTCGTTGATCTGAGCTTATGGTTGCTCGGAGGATTTGACCTATTGAACGATTAGCTTGTTCAGTTGCGCCATCTGTCTGAGGATGGAAAGATGTAGACATCAATAGTTTAGCTCCTAAGAGCCTGTGAAGTTCGCTCCACCATTTGGAGGTAAATTTTGAGTCTCTGTCTGAGACTATACTTTCGGGAAGGCCGTGAAGCCTTACTACTTCTTTTAAGTAGATCCACAAAAGCTCTGACACTTTCGTTTTAGTATTCACCAGAATTAGGTGGATCATTGATGTCATTCGACAAATGACTACCCAAAGGTAATTGTACCCGTCAATTTCGGGAAACGGACCAATAAAGTCCATTCCTATTGATTGCCACGGTTTCGTGGGTATGGGTAATGAATGCAACAGTCCTGTTGGGCACTGCATATCATCTTTCGACGTTTGACAAGTCTGACACGACTTGCAGAATTGTTTAACATGGCTAAATATCTTAGGCCACCAGTACCATCATCTTACATAGTCGGCGGTATGTTGTGGACCAAAATGGCCCACTATTGAGTGTGCTTGATCAATGATCAGGCCGAAGATTGATTCTTGCCCCATCTTTGCAGATGGGATACATAGTACTTCCTCTCCCCCCAAATTCTTGGACCAAATCAGGCCTTCACGGACAGTGAATGCCTTATGGTGATCAGGGTTCTCAAGAACCTTGCTAAATAATGCGTCGGATATATATCCCCCGCGAATTGCTACTGTCAGCGATTCATCACGCTCTATACGAGTGCACAAGTTCTCTCCCCGTTTACGGGATTGGAATATTGTTGGATCGTCTGGGGACGATCTCAATTTTTTCATCGGTTCCATTTCTGGAATCGGAACTAGCGCGAGCACTGCCGCTTGTGCATCTCTATCTTCTTCTCTTTCGAGAAGACGATTGCTTCAACATCGTTGAATGTCTTCGACAACCTGGATAGCCTTCATTTTGATGGCTCCAGTATTTATTTTGTTTAGATGATCCCAAGGGAGATCATCCTTTTCTGGGTGTAGACATATATCTATGTCTACGTATTCACTCATAGGATGAGCGTCATACCATGTATCACTTTCATAATAACGTGATAATGCATTGGCAACTTTATTCAGTTGCCCTTTGACGTATGTTATGTCAAAGTCAAATCTTGACAGGTATTCCATCCAACGGGCTTGTCAGCTAGACAGGCATCTTTGCGTCTTGAAGAACTCAAGAGCTTGATGGTCAGTCACAACGTGAACCTGATATCCTATCAATTTGTCCTCCCATTTAAGGAGGGCTTTGAGTATCGCGATCGTTTCATGCTTGAATGTTCGGTAATTCCGTTGGCATCCATGAACTTTCGCGACATAAATCCTGCTGGTCTGCAGGTTTGCCAGGTAGGACCTTGTCCGTACATTGCGCTGACGCCATGTATTGAGGCATCACAGATGACCCATATGGGTTCATCTTTCTTGTGACATATCGGCACTAGTATAGGTGTCGAGCAGCATATCTGCTTTATCGTTTCAAAGCATTTATTGTGGATTGGTCTCCACGCGAACGGTTGCCCGTTTGCTGTCATGGCTGCTAACGGCCCTGTATAACTTGAGATATCTGGCAGGAAATGTGCCAGATATTGCACGAGTCCTATAAATTTCTGGACATCGTTGTAATTGCGCGGCTGTTGCCAATCGCGTATTCTCGCCATTTTGTCGGCGTCTGCGTGTAGCCCTTTGTCGTCTATCTTATGACCTAGACAGTCGATCACATCGGCGTACAGTTCACACTTCTCCTCTTGGAGGTAGAACTTGTATTCTCGTAGTTTACCAAACACAAGACCCAAGTGTTTTTCGTGCTCCGAGATGGAAGCACTATAGATGAATAGATCGTCGAGATAGGCATGCATGAATATGCCGATAAAGTCTCGAAAGATCATTGTCATTACCCGCTGAAACGTAGCGGGTGCGTTGCAGTCTCCTATCTGCATTGTATGGCTCACGTATGTGCCATATATTGTTGCAAACACGCTTTTATGCACGTCTTTAGGTACTGTCTGTACCTGCTCATAAGCATCTGATAGGTCGATTTTTGACCTTATTGTTCCGCCGGCCACATCATATCTGATCTGGTCTTGGTCAGGAAAGGGCGTAACGTCCTTCAAAGTATTGTCATTGCATTTACGACAATCAATTGGCATCCGTAGAGTGCCATTCTTCTTTGGAATGCACAGCATCGGAGCTGCTTGATCGGTTTGCACCGATTCCCACCATCCGGCGCACGTGTACCGCGTGATCTTTGCCATAAGCTGAGGCTTTAGTGAGTCCAGACATCTTGGAAGGTAATAATTGTACTTCTTATCTTCGTCGATAAGAGGTATGTGGTGATTGACACCACATACCGGAGGTAATTCCTCAGGTACTCCATGCATGATATCTTGGCACGCTTTGATCCATTTGGCTCGAAGGCGAGGTCTGTCCTCATTTGTTAGGGACATTTCGGTCCTTTGGTTTGGTTGAACAATTTGAGCTACACTCAGTAGCATCTTTTCATTAGACCCAGTGGGGGTACTCTCTTTTATTTTCTTTGTGTTCGCATCTGAACACCTTTTTCTTGAAAACTCCTCGACAAACTCTTTTGGTTTGTCTGTTTCTATGACGTCCTGTCTGGACGTCTTCCCTGCAGAACCTTTCGGTTCTACATCTGCTAGTCATTCAGCAGACCTTTGTTCAGTTCGTCGCAGTGATTGTCTGCGCACGATTTCATCATTTTCCTCCCCTTCAGTTAGAGCGGGAGCAGCTACCCTGTGGACCATTATTTGGTTCGCGCTAGGCTCTAGCATAATTTCGAATTCATGCATGAATCCAATGCTGATTATAGCGTCGTATCTGTCGATATTTACAATATTGAAATAGTATTTCTTAGCAATACTTTCGTATCGCACGGGACAGTAAGTACTGTAGTTAATCCGTGATCTGCTACCGCGGCATCCTAGTTGGATTGGAACAGGGTCCTTCAACTGATATATCTTCAAATTTGTGACTCTCACAAATTCTGGGCTAATGGCATCAGAAGTGCTGCCTGTATCAAACATTACAACGGCTACAAGGCCGTTTAATTCCATGCGAGCTACTAAAGGCCTTACTTTCGTGCTCAGTTTCGCTGGGCAGTCCTACTGTCTGCTGGACTTACGAATCCATGGTTTGGGTTGAGTGTCCTCTTTGAACACTTGTTCATCGTTTATAGACGCTATCAATTCACGAGTATGGTTACTCGTTTCTCGGATTGAACGTATCTGTTCATTGACGATGTTATTGTCGTCTTCCTCTTGTGAGTACTCCTCATACTCATCATATTCTTGGAGGTGATACTCTTCACCTTGTGATGTATACTGCGATCCTTGTAAAGGATCATCCTCTTCTTCCTCAACTACGATTCTGTAGTTGTGGTGAGGCTCGTCTGCCTCTTGGTTGTTCTCGTCGATAGCGTCTTCTGCTACCGTTTTGAATGCATCCTCCCCTTCTTGGATTGCTGCCATTTGGGGCTTCCCAAAATTGGGACATTTCGAATCGGTCACATAATGGCCAAATTTGCCACATGCGTAGCATTTCACACCAGACGATCCCATCTGGTTCCTATTATGTGCTGGTGCCTGCGGCGTCGGTTTACTTCCAGAACCGCTAGGTCTATTTAGCGGTAGTCTGTAAGGCTGATGGTTGTCAGTTGGTCTATACGGTCAGTATGGACCTCTTTTGTTAGCATACTTATTGTACACTGGCTTCGAGTATGACGGCGTCTCTTTATTCGTCGTCTGATTTGTTGGCAGCCACATATTCGCGGTTGCTTTCGGCTGACTGGTTACTCCAGATGTCACCTTGCGTCGCTCATCGTAGCGATGCTTTATTCGAATGCTCTCTTTGACACATCGAGCAACTTTGAGGATCATCTCAAGTGACGAGGTTTCAGCGGTAACGCCTTTCTGGACAACTGCGTCAGTTATCCTTGCAGGTAGACCCAATAGCAATTGGGTTTTAAACGTATATGAGTCAGGCTCGTGTATCATACGACCTGCGTACCTCTCAAGGTTGTAGAAGAATCCTGAGACACCACCTTCCATGGTGTACTTTCTCGAATAGAATTTTGTCGTAGCATCCTGTATGGATGCCTCATGAATGAACCAGTCATACAGTCCGGTGATGACCTCTTTAAATGTCCATAGGCATTTCTGCCTAGACACACTGTCGACATTGTCGTTGAACCATTGTCTTGCTTTGTCCGCAAGATAAATAGCCGTTAAAGTGATACACTCTGGCTCAGCATTAGGTCCAGCGTAGTTGGACAATTTCAACCATCTCAAGAATGATTGAAGCCACCCATCAAATTTCTCGATGTCCTCCTCACTGCTATACTCTTTTGGAGTAGGCAGTTTAGGAGATGAGGTTTGGAGACCGGATAGGTTTCCTTTCAGTGGTTTGCCCACTTGTTCATCAATTAATTTATGATATTTACGATGAATATCTCTGAGGTAATCAGAGCGTCGATCTTTCCCCTCATATCTATGAGGTTTACGGCTACGACTTCTGTGTCATTTTGTTGTTTTTGACGTCTGTTTAGACGTTCTCTTACTACCATGTCCGGTAGCGTTGGATGGTCGATTCCTTAACTGGTCACTTCCAGTGTCTGTCGTTTCGCTACGATCGGACTCATCATCAGAAGACGATCCTTGATCTGGGTTGTCTGAATCACCGTCGTCTGACTGGTGATACCGCCTTCTATCTGAGGGCAGCCTGCAGTCTCGTTTGGACTGCTCATTTTGTCCTTCTGCCCATAAATCTATGGTTTCTCCAGAAGCATTGAAGGCGATGCCTTGATTATCCAGGCCGGATCTTCTGGTTTCACGGATGTCACCATTTCTCAACTTTTGGATGGCCACTCTATCCTTGAGTGTGAATGTTACCGGTCTCAAGGCCGCTTCGTTTTCTTGTTCGAATGATCTGTTCCGGTCGTTCCTTTTCTTACTTCCATGTCGATGTTTATCAACTCGATCAGCTGCAGCTCGCCATCTCTGATAGACGGAACTCGCCTCATCTTCTTGTCGAGGACAGTGAAGCTCAGCTTCCACTTGTTGCAGAAGTTCGTCTTCCTTGTCCCTATCTGGACGAATGGTTGTATCTGTCTTATTTCGACAGGTGTTGTTGCTATTCTTACGCACCATAACCTTGTTAAGGTCGTTGGCTAGCCTCATGAATTCATCACGACTAATTCCGCCCGTTCTCATCTGAACGAGTGCATTGACCCTATCAACTACGTCGGAGAGCATCTCGCTCGGTGCCTCGCGGTTCTGTGGGCGCTTTTCTTTTCATCTCTTAGTATGTGTCACAGTCAACATCTGACTGGGTGTGGGCGACGGGTCTCGTCGCTCATATTGATCATCTATTTCATCACGCTGTAATAGATTTAACATTTGATGAACGTATTCTCATTCATTCAGGTTTTGTGACGAGGAAGGGACTCCTGTCCTCGTTTGACCCTCAGTGAGGGTGTGTATTAACGTATTGAGCGTTGGGTCGATTGTCATACTTACACGCCGACTTGTCATCGGCGACGACTCCTCTCTTTCCGTAAGTTAGGAACTGCCATCATTTAAGTTGGCACAATGTCTTCATTCACTCTGGGGTGAATTTACAGCCGACGCTGGCCGTCTTTGAGTGTCGCTGAGGTCGTGACGTGGCACGCCGGAATCAGCAATAGCGCTCATCTGCGCCATTCCCGGGTCATCATTGTCAGGCGGTTTGCCTTGCGAGTTGCGCGCCGTTGAGGCCCGCGTGATTCGAGTCTTTGTGTGGGTCTTCGTCATTGATGGAGGCCGTGTCGTCGACAGGGAAGCTTTTTCAGTCAAAGTTGATTTACACAGATATTCCACAATTTCTTGTGGATATGCAAAAAAGTGTAAGAATTGGGGATAAGTTATCACACTTTGCTCAATACCAGGATATGCACAGAACCAATGTATTGGGGCAATCTGGTATAAGCGGGAGTGGGATGTAAAACTTATTGTTTACCTAAGCGTAACCAGTACTTAAGGTATCCGGTACAAATATGTACAAACACAGCATGGTGGCTGTATGTAACATATCTGTTACAGCGTGTCACCAGATGCAAAGGTTAAGGTGCCTTTTGTCCAATTGATAGTGGGGTTGTGTCGCAAGAGCCATGGGAAGCCAAGGATGACCTGTTGTTTTCTTCCTAAGTTGGTAACCTCTAACCATATTCATTCTTGAAAAGATAAATCTGGTGCCTCAATAAACAGGTCTGTATCATGCGTGATGGGACCTCCTCAGTTCTTGGAACCATCAGCGTTTCATACTGGTACAACCTCATCCAACAGATAGGTTGATATCTCCATTTGATGAATAAAAGCTTCATCAATAAAATTCCCTGAGGCGCCAGAGTCAATGAGTACTATGATAGCCACTCATCAAAGATTGTCAGCACTCATGATCCAAAGATAGAATTCAAGAGCACCTTTGCCCTGTTCAAGTGTGCCAAGAAAATGAAAAATTTCCACAGATGATGGTAAAATTCAAGAGCGCCTTTGCCCTGTTCAAGTGTACCAAGAAAATGAAAACTTTTCATAGATGATGGTACACACATGGGACACAGCCAAAGTGCTCGGGCTCTCAGCACTTGGCCAGACTAAAAATCCTTTTGCTCTTTTAACACCCGAGCTAGTGCAGCCCATCTCTCCTTGTCCCAATTCCCAATTCCCATATCTTTCAAGTTGTCCTTCGCTGTTCTTTTTTCTTTCTCATTGTCCTCCAGTACTTCCTCAATCTACACTTCCAATTCTTCTGTATTGACCTGATTGATCATTCAAACATTTCATCCTTTGCCTCAACCGCGATTTCCTCCTTTTCCTCAAGTTGAAGCTGAGGTTTCTTGACATGCCAGAACATTGTCAGCATGTGGGCTTCAACATTCATTAGTGTAGTATCCTTTTTTGCCACAGTTGTAGCAGGTAATGGAGGAGTTGTCTCATTTCACAGTTTTGAGAGAGGCTTCTCTTGATTCTTGTTTGATTAGGGATGATGTGGTAGTGGTGGAGTGGGAAGGGTTTCCTCAGGGATTCAATTTGGCTTTGGACTTCTTTCCTTTCTGATCTCAACTTGACTATAATACTTGTTTGGCTTGTTGCTTCTGATACTGTTCTTTGAATTGGGCCGCTTTCATCATCCAGTCCAGCAAAGTTGATAACATGTTGTCCATTGAATAAATCTTCATTCGGATTGGCTGGGGAAGTCCGGATTTGTAAAAGCAAAGTAGGGCGGCCTCGTTATACTCAGTTCTCATTGTGTGTTGCATGAACTGAAGGTTATAGTCTTCAATTGTTCCTGTCATCTTCACTTTCTCTAGCTTGATCCATGCCTTCACTGCTGGGTTGATCCTTCCGAAAGCTTCTCGAAATTTGTCCAAAAATGTTGCATAATTCCACATGTAGTTTCTCATCCCATCAACTGTTTTAGTGAATAGTTGTCCCCAAGCCCATGGGTTACTATCACCAAGGTAAGAGAGTATGTAGACTACCTTCTGCTTGTCATTGTAGTCTCTGACAGCAAAGTTGAGTTGACATTGATGGATGAAGTCTTCAAGTTTCTCAGGAGTTCCATCATACTCAGTTGGATCAGTGATTTTGATTTTAGCAGGGGCTGGAATTATGGGGGGAACAATCATCTGAATAAGTGGTTGAGGTTCAGGTTGAGGATGAGTGAGAAAGGTTGGTTAGAAAGGAGGTTAGATGGATTGAGTTCTTCTTTGGGCATAAATGAAAGGATTTCTGGGAGAGAGTCCAGGTCCTCGAAGTATGGATTGTCGTCGTACAGGAGGGGGAGTGGCTGGTTCAGATTCTTCTTGTCAACTATTCTTAAGAGCCTTCAACTCTTTTCAGAGTTCTTCATTAGTATCGACCTCGTTATAGTACTAGCTTCGAAATTGGTCGATTTGTGCTCTTAGGTCTTTGAGCTCTTGGGCCATGTTAAACTCAACGATGTCTCCTTCTTCTTCTTCTTGGATGGTGGGAGGAATATTACTGGGTCTGGGTATGGGAACAGTTTGGTTAGCTTCATATTCTTGTTGAGATGCTTGAGACATTGATGTCAGAGGTGATGATGATGAAGGGGAAAGGGGGATGATGGATTGTGCAGGGGTTTGGAATGCTATGGGTTGAAAAGGAGTATCTGAATCCAGAGATGAAAAGATTGACTGTGATAAGTCTTCAGTAGGATCCAGAGTGGAAGTGATTTGATGCGCAAGAAGGAAGTTCAATTCTTGTTATGATTCGGTAGTTGAAGGTTTTACTTCTCACATTGGAGGGGCTGATAAGAGATAGAGATTCAACTAAAGAGTGGGGGAGCTAACTAGGAATCAAACCCAATCCACTGACTAGAGATCAGGCTTTATATACTAACTACCTGAGTTGCCATGAGTTAGTCATATAGATAATTACAAAGTAGAATCCAGAATGTGACCAGTAAAGGGTCACAAAAAGAATGGCAGAAATGGAATGTGACTTGTGAAGAGTCGGAAAGAGAATACATGTAACTAGTCTCTATATATAAAACAGTAAGATGGAAGGGTAAACAGAAGTGAGACTAATTAAGTATGACTAAAAGAAAAATGAAAAAAGTATTTGTGACACATAGCGGTTCAATGAGCATGTGATTTAGGGTATGGACCACTACCTCTGCTTGCATATTCAGTACCAATAATTATCTCAATGTTCATTTGAGCATGGTTGTTGGTGAACCAGGAGATGAATTACTATTACAGATAAAAATGCAAATGAAGAAAGATAGAAATCAATGCATCTAGACTTCCTGATGATTTTGTTTCCTTTGTGAGTCTTCATGCATAGAAGCTGCAATAAAATAATTAGAAAAGAATGAGTAAAAGGTAATGAAGACTATACCTTGAGCTAAATGGGACTACACCTCCCTAAGAGATAACAACACCACCCAACAACTTTCTGAGTCTAAGCAAAAAGATGAGCAAATGAACAAAGACTGAATAATAGAAAAAAACAGACCCAACATCATCATTTCAAACAGACAGCTGAAGATGACGAGGGACAGTACAATGCTTCTTATTGTCTCATGTAGCATCCTAGGCAGGTTCAAGAATTTTGGTATGGTATTTGAGACACAGAAGCAGGATAAACTAGAGCACATGTCAGAATCGAAATAAGATGGACTGTTGAAAATAAAACATACCTCTGGTGCCCCAGCACTGATACATTGAGTGTAGCTACCTTCTTCAACAGACAGTGGATATGGCTGACTACTTTGGCGGAGTGAGATTGAGACTTACTGGCAGCATCACCAAGGATGGGTTTGCCAGACTTGGACTTTCCGCTAGCATTGTCAGGGTCAGGTCAACCTGGCCAGGTGAGAAACATATTTGACTAACCCCAATGGGGTCATTTAAATGGGTCAGTATCTGGGTGACTTTTAGATGGGGAGGGACCTATTATTCCATGATTTTAGATGAGATATTGAGTCAAAAAATTATCCTCACACCTGTAAAATAGCTCGTATATACTGTATCTAGCATTTTTTGTGAGAGACTCTGTCCTCAATTGAGAAGAAAATTCAAAACATCGTGCATGTGCCATATAAGATCTAGACGCCATTTTATGGTCAAATCACTTCATTTTCATTATGAGCAGGTAGAAAATAGTTTATAAAACAACTTACAAGAAACCCAAAGGGCGTATGAAGCCAGGTTGTTGAGATAAAATCCCAAACATCAAGCTCACGCTGTAAAAATCGACTATATCATTTTGGGGTCGAATCGCTTCGTTTTTGCTATGAGCAGCTAGAAAATAAATTTTAAAACAACTTTACAAGAGACGCGAAGGGCGTATGAGGCCGCGTTGTTGAGAAATAATTCAAAAGTTCTGGGACGTACGCGCACACGCCCAAATCAGGAAATTGGCACGTGCGCCAAGTCATGTGCAAATGGCTGTAAACACCGCCTCCTAATAGCTTTATACACCTCCTCTTTCTCCTCTTTCTCAAACTGATCTATTCTAGCTACAATATGACCGATTCTGAGCACGAAGTCCAAGTGTTCCTCCGGGTCCAACGTAGGCTCGATAATCTACGGGGCGGAATGGAGGTCGTGTCGAAGGGCCGGCTAACCCAACAGTTGGACAAACTCTCCTCCTATCCTTTCCTGTCGATGGCGATGGACAACTTCACCCCAAATCGCAAGTTTCAGATTGCGGGCGAAGCAGCTGGCACTTTAGACAATCCGAACGTCGATGTGATCCTGCAGCATGCCACCCCCTCTGCGTTTGGTAAAGGCGAGCGAACTGTGATGGATCCGACGTACCGCAGCGGTCTCGAGATCCCTGCCACCGCCATCAAATTCCAGTGGGGACGCGACCCTTTTTGTTCTTTCGGCATCAGGGACGTGTCCGCGATGATGTTCGTTGGGAGGTCGGTCCGACTTAAACTTTACAAGGTGGCCATTTACACTCCCGGCGGCCATTTTGATTGGCATATGGACTCGACTCACAGCGATAAGCATCATGCTACAGCTCTCCTTGCACTTAATACGTCTTGGGAGGGCGGGGACCTTGTGCTAAGACGGAACGGCGTTGAGACTCGCGCAGATATGCGGCCAAAAAAATCTGAGATATGGCCTGGCGTCGAAGAAGTCGTTCTCCAGGCGGTCGCGTTTTACACAGATACGGAGCATAAGGTAGAACCAGTGTCAGACGGCGTGCGAATTGTGTTTCAGTATGATGTCGAGGTAAATGAAGAGTCCGAGAAAGATAGCGATGGGGAAGATGAAGAAGAGCAGGACCAATCCATCCTTGAAGGTGTGGGTGACATTAGTGCCGCCCGCCTCTCGTATGAAGGACCGGCCACTGCCCTGTGGGTTGGGGATAAGGTCGTCGTCGAAAAGATCATCGCCATCATCAAGGAACTCCTGGAGTCTGGGAGGGAGGAGGTCGCGTTTGCTTTGCAACATCTGCACCGTAGATCAAGTATCGTCCGTGAATATCTCAAGGGACCGGACGCCCTCGTGTACGAGGCCCTTGTGAAATCTGGATTATTCAATGTGTCCCTCTATCCTGTTTTACTCTACAATCAGACGGACGGCGAGGGTGGCTACAACGGGACCGAGACTTATGCCTGCCGCTACGACCAGACGCTAGAGGATGAAGAGATTGGCCATGGAAAGAGGGAAAGGGATCCTCGCGTTTTCTACGTCAACACAGCATCTGCCATCCAAATGGTCAGCTCGCAAGATTATATAGAACACACGGGTAACGAAGCCCAAGTCGGGGAGCACAAGTACTTTGGCGGTGGGATGTTTGTCCGCCTAAGGAGTGTCAGCCACAAGAAAAAGTGACGAGAGTGTTATATTTTTTTTTTGTATTTCATTGTAACCAGACCCAACAAGCATTTGAACATTGCATCTTGCACCCCCGCCCTAGTAGAGACACTATCATCTATGTGTATTGAGTGGTATTTACAATGTGGAGGGGGGGCAGTTAGGAGGTTTGGAGGTAGGGGAAAAGGAGTGTTGGTCATCTGGGTCATAAGGCTTGGACAGCCTGAGTCAGGTCTAGGAGGTTTTGAGTGAGAGTGAGGTTTTGAAGTTGGGTCATCCCATCATTTAGATGGGCAATGTCAGATTCAAATGAGGAGAACTTGTCATTCATCTCTGTCATGTTGGAGGCAACCTCTGAGAGGAATCATTCAATATCAGACATTTTGAATTGGATGGGATATGGGGTTTGATTTTGAGGTACTGAGGATCCAGAACATTGGGAGGTAGTTCTGCAAACCATCAGAAGTCTATTCAAGTCATTGTAGAACTAGTAGTTACAGCCTACAATCATATGACTACAGTCAAGTAGCACATGATGAAAAGTAAGGAAAAAGGATGGTTCATGACACAGGAGGTGATGAAGTTGGTCGGATGAAAAATGTCGGATTAAGGAAAATACTAAAGATTACATAATCGATATGCGCGTACATTTGTATCAATGGTGTCGTGATTGTACATATCCTAACACTCCCCCTCAATCACAACGTAGTCCTAGCTTGTTGCGGAAGTACATAAACTTTGGAGCTGGGAGGGCTTTCGTGAAGATGTCGGCGATGTTTTCGGAGGTAGGGACATAGATGATTTTGACGTCCTTGTTTGTTACCGATTCCCTGATGAAATGATATCGGATGTCGATGTGCTTGGATCGAGCATGGAACTTGTTGCTCTTCGCGAGGGCGATCGCGCCTTGGTTATCCGAATAGAGGGTAGTCGGGTTCGTGAATTTTGAGATGAGTTCTCCCAAAAATTGTCGTACCCATAATAGTTCCTTCAGGGCATGGGTTTGCCCGATGTACTCGGATTCCGTACTTGAGAGGGCCACGATAGGCTGCTTCTTCGAGCTCCATGTGACAGTCCCTTCTCCCATCCGCATCACATATCCGGATATTGAGTGTCTATCCGACTGGGATCCCCAGTCGGCATCAGTGTATATCACCGGGTCTGACCGTTCACCCCACCCAAGACCAGCCATAGGTCCTTCGTTGAGTTGAGGTATATAATGAGGCGTTTTAAGGCCTCCCAGTGCGCCATTCCTGGGTTTTTAACGAATTGGGCAAGCTGCCCAACTTGAAATATCGCATCCGGCCGGGATATCATAACCGGCCAGAGAACATGACCTATAGCCTCGGCATAAGGTACATCCTGCATCTCACTTATCTGATGTGGTGTAACAGGTGATTGATCTCCAGATAGCACCTGACCAGGCAGAGCCGGGAGATTTACAGGTTTGGCATCTGATAGTCCAAACCTTGTTGCCATTGCCTCTATATAGGCTCATTGGTTGATGGAGATGGTCCTGGTTGCTCTGTCCCTTCTTATCTCAAATCCTAGGAACCAGTGGATATCTCCCATATCTGCAATCTCGAAGTGGGTTCGAAGTCCTCGTTTGAATCCATTTACGGCTCGAATAGATGACCCGGCAATGGCCATGTCATCTGTGGCTACAGCAACAATGACAGATTCGTGGGCATTGCATTTGAAGAATACAGAGTGGTCCACGCTTGATCGTTGGTATCCGAGCTTGTAGAACACTGCAGAAAGTGTTTCATACCATTCGTGCCCGGCCTGTTTTAGTCCATACATCGCTTTCAGCAGATGACAGACCTTCCCTTCCTCTCCGGGTTTCAGAACTCCTTTCGGAGGCCACATATAGACCTCCTCCTTCAGTGGGGCATTAAGGTAAGCACTCTTGATATCTACCTGGTGGATTTCCCAGTCGAGTTGAGCAGCTAAAGAGAGGATGACTTGGACAGATGGCATCTTCGCAGCTGACGAGAACGTTTCCGTGTAATTCACACCATACGTTTGGCGGTGTCCACCAGCAACTATGCGAACCCGACGTGTATCCACAACGTCATCCGCATTCCGTTTCTCCTTCAATACTTCGGAACATGGGATTACGGGTTTTCCAGGGGGTAGGTCGACAATCTCCCAAGTCCGGAGTTTCTGGAGTTGACCTATCTCATATTTCAGAGCAGCATCCCATGCCTTTCCATGTGGCCCCTCGAGTGCTTCAGTCATTGAGCATGGTTCCGAGCCCATGGATCCCGCTATCGCATAAAGCGGGTCAAGGGTTTCATCATCGGAATTGAAGTTGAGCGGGATTACTCCCCCTGGTTCATCACCACTCTCCAGACCGAGATCACAGATGAATGCCTCAGCATATGCTAGGGCAGCAGGTTCATAAACACCCCTTGTCATATCCCGGTAAGATCCCGGGGGTAAACGTGTACGCATTCCGCGTCCAAAGGTAGGTGCCAATTCCGGGATTTCCGGGATTTCCGGGTTAAGTCTCCGGGTTTCCGGAATTTTCGGAGTTTCCGGAACAACTTCGGAATTGGGGGGTAGGTGTCTAGGTTCATCGGGATAGTGCTGGATGACTTTATTCTTCTCCCCTTCATCCAGGGTATCTTCAGGGATGATAATACCTTCACCCTGAAGCAGATGTAGGTCTTCCGGGTTGAACACAACATCCCGTTCAATACTGATGGTTCGCTTATCAGGCCAGTAAATCCGGAACCCTTTGCTCTCGGAATCGTATCTGACAAAGCGGGCTTTCCGTGCACGTTCATCAAGCTTTCCAGCATGCAAGTCTTTCACATATGCGGCAGCTCCAAACTCATGGATCCCACCCAGAAATGGTTTCCGGTCACGTACCATCTCATATGGGGTCTTTCCATTCAGTGCTCAGGTTTCAGTCCGGTTCTCTAGCCACACACAGTAGTGCATAGCTTCGGCCCAAAGGGATTGCGGTAATCCCGACGCAAAAAGGAGGGCACGGGCGTGTTCAGCATGGGTACGCATACCATGTTCAGAGACTCCATCCTGTTGAGGAGAGTCATAGACAGTAAGTTCACGTTTTGTCCCTTTCATACTGAGGTGGTGATCGAAGTCATTACTCAGGAATTCTCCCCCTCGATCACACCGGAGGTATTTGATCTGGGCACCATTCTGTTGAGTATTAATAGCTGCCTCGTCCTTCTTGTAGGCATCGAGAGTTTCACTTTTCTTTGTGAGGAAGTAGACTTGTGTCTCACGGGAGTAGTCATCTTTTCGGAAGGCAGCACAGTGCTTCCCACCTAGGCTAGATGTCGAAGCAGGTCCCCAGAGATCCCAATGGACTCGTTCACCATATTGTGTTGCTCGGGTAAGTGACTCTTTTGGAAATGGTTTTCGTGCTGCCTTTGCCTTTACGCATGGCTCACAAAATTCTTCCTTGGACAATGGGTCAATCTCGATACCCAATATCATTCCGTTCGATACCATACGCTTTACTGTCGACACAGCAATATGGCCCAACTTCCGGTGGGCCTCCATCAGTGTCATCTTGGTAGTCACGGCATTCACATGATCACACCGGGTTTCAGTTCCAGGTGTAATCCTATATAACCCTTGGAATCGTGGGATCTTTGCTATCACATGTCCACGAGGGTGAGTAACAATTGCGTGGTCTTTTCCGAAGACCACAGACTTGGCAGCTTGAGCTAGTCGGCTGACAGAAACAAGTGTGAAGGCTAAATCCAGTGCGTACACACAGTCCTTCAACATCACTGACGATGATGAACTGCCGTTAGGTAGCTCAATCCTTACGTCTCCAGTTCCGATTGCCTTAAACGTCCTTCCATCGGCAGTTTTGATTTCGCGGTCAATTGGTACGTAGTTTTCAAACCTTGCCCTATCCGGGCAAAAGTGACGACTGGCGCCACTATCGAGGATCGTATCGCGACCCAATCCATCCAACCCGAGGTTAGATACGATGGCTTTAAAGTCCGAGGTGCATGTGAATGCGAACAAGTCATCGTTTTCTGATACTTTCGTTACATTAGCCGCCTCAAGTTTCTTTTTCGCCTTCAGTTGATGGGGACCTTGCCCCTCCATGCTGCCTCCTGGGGCATAACACGTTGCCTTCAGGTGACCGACCTTTTGGCAGTTATAGCAAGTTTTAGTTGTTGCGGACTTCTTTTCTGTGCGTTTCGATCCAGATCCTCGGGAACCTTGCGAGGCAAACATCGCCGCCTCAGCAGCCCTTTCTTGCCCACTGGCAATCAAGCGGTGTTCCGCTTCCTGGATGAAAATTGACACTAGGTCATCAGGCTGGATAGACTTTCCAGTAACCTTCATAGTGGTTTCGACCGTCTGCACAGTGGCACGGTAAACCTCTGGCATCGACGCAATCATTATATTGACCTGCATCGGGTCGGAAACAGGTGAGCTAGTCACCCTCAAATACTCCACCCGCTCTGTCATCTTAGCCAGATGAGCCTTCAGCTCAGCAAGATGTATCTTCGGGTCCGGAGACGATGCGCATCTCATGTTCTGTAGCGCATTGAGCATATCGACCTGGTGAAGAACACTTTTTGTGGTCGCATCTGCTTTAACCATATCCCACATGTCCTTGGCAGTGGTAAGCTTCATGATCTTTTGTGACAAACAAGGTGAGACTGTCGAGAGGAGTAGATGTTGCGCAAGATACTCGCGCTGATCAAAGTCAAGCATTTTCTTCTCTCTAGTTTCGATTTGTTCATCAGTGGCATCTTTGCCATTGTACTGGGGGACACTATTAAGCTCGACCAGATCCACTGGCCATTTGGATCGTCCATTCAAGTGGGGTACGAGGCCTTTTGAGCCCATCGCTCGCATAGCCCTCGGCTCATAATCTGCCCAGTTGGAGCCATCATCTCGAAGTTTTGGAATAACCAAGGATTGGGAATTGGAGGTGAGTATAGAATCAGACATTGGTGAACCAGGGCTCATAACCTGATGAAGTTGGTCAGATGAAAAATGTCAGATTAAGGAAAATACTAAAGATTACATAATCGATACGCATGTACATTTGTATCAATGGTGTCGTGATTGTACATATCCCAACAGGAGGTGCCTGGAGGGTGTTAGGTTGAAGGGGTTAGGAGGTGAATGGGCAGAGCCAATGCACCAAATAGCTTTAAACACCACCTCCTCTTTGTCAAACTGACATACTCTAGCGAGAATATGACTGATTCTGAGCACGAAGTCCTCCGGGTCCAACGTAGGCTCAATAATCTACGGGGCGGAATGAAGGTCGCGTGGAAGGGCCGGCTAACCCAACAGTTGGACAAACTCTCCTCCTATCCTCTCCTGTCACTGGTGATGGACGAATTCGACCCAAACCGCAAGTTTCAGATTGCAGGCGAAGCAGCCGGCACTTTAGAGAATCCGAACGTCGATGTGATCCTGCAGCATGCCACCCCCTCTGCGTTTGGTAAAGGCGAGCGAACTGTGATGGATCCGGCGTACCGCAGCGGTCTCGAGATCCCCGCCACCGCTATCAAATTTGAGCGGGGAGACAACGCTTTTGCTTCTTTCGGCATCAGGGACGTGTCCAAGATGATGTTCGTTGGGAGGTCGGTCGAACTTAAACTTTACAAGCTGGCCATTTACACTCCCGGCGGCCATTTTGATTGGCACATGGACTCGACTCACAGCAATAAGCATCATGCTACGGCTCTCCTTGCGCTTAATACATCTTGGGAGGGCGGGGACCTTGTGCTAAGACGGAACGGCGTTGAGACTCGCACGGATATGCGGCCGAAAACATCCGAGATACAGCCTGGCGTCAAGGAAGTCATTCTCCAGGCAGTCGCGTTTTACACAGATACGGAGCATAAGGTAGAACTGGTGTCAGACGGCGTGCGAATTGTGTTTCAGTATGATGTCAAGGTAAATGAAGAGTCCAAGAAAGATAGCGATGGGGAAGATGAAGAAGAGGAGGATGATGGGAACCAATCCATCCTTGAACGTGTGGATTACATTAGTGCCTGCCACCTTTCGTATGAAGGACAGGCCACTGCCCTGTGGCCTGGGGATAAGGTCGTCGTCGAAAAGATCGTCGCCATCATCAAGGAACTCCTGGAGTCCGGGAAGGAGGAAGTCGCGTTTGCTTTGCAACATCTCCATCGTAGATCAAGTATCGTCCGTGAATATCTCAAGGGACCGGACGCCCTCATCTACGAGGCCCTGATGAAATCTGGATTATTCAATGTGTCCCTCTATCCTGTTATACTCTACGATGAGACGGACGGCGAAGGTCGCTACAACTGGAATGATACTTATTATGCCTGCCGCTATGACCAGATGCTAGAGGATGAAAAGATTGGCCATGGAAAGAGGAAAAGAGATCCTCGCGTTTTCTACGTCAACACGGCATCTGCCATCCAAATGATCAGCATGCAAGATTACATAGAATACACAGGTAACGAAGCCCAAGTCGGGGAGCACAAGTACTTTGGCGGTGGGATGTTTGTGCGCCTAAGGAGTGTCAGCCACGAGAAAAAGTGACGAGAGTCACTTTCTTTTTTTTTTGTATTTCATTGTAACCAGATCGATTCCAGCCCAACAAGCATTTGAACATTGCATCCTGCTCCCCCGCCCTAGTAGAGACACTATCATCTGTGTGTGTGGAGCGGTATTTACGACGTAAAAATATATTACTTAGTGGATGCCTTCCCGTGGCGAATAAACCGTTGAAATATGCTAAATTCATTAGGGCGGAGTGTGAAATCAACATTTAGTTTAGAGATCCTAAACCGTAATAATAAACATATAAAATATTTTACTTCCACATTTACCTCCGATACGCTCCCTCCAGATCTCAATCGATGGACGCCGATCTAATCAACCTTCTTACGGCTCAAGACAACGGAGACGATGCTGAAGAGCAAATCGAAATCCAGCGGATCGCGATGTGTGGATTACTTATAGTTCATGGCGTGATGGAGGACCAATGACTTCGTGCGCAAAAGCATGCACGAAGTCGACATTATTTGACGCGTCGAGCCCTTCTGCCCAACCCACGCTGGGCTACGCCTTGGGTGCAATTATACGCAAGTCGTTGTGACAAGGCGTATATCACGACGATGGGTTTCGACACTATCACCTTCGATTATATTCTGGGCAGCGGCTTTGCTACTGCCTGGAACACAACCCCAGTTACGCAATGTGACGTCGGCACTTCTGCCACACCACGAATCTATTCCCGGTCTCTCAATGCTGCAGGGGGGCTCGGCCTCATCCTACACTACCTCAATTCCACTATACACGACACTGGATTGATACAAATCTTTGCACTTATCCCCACCACGGTCTCAAGGTATTTAAATTT
The DNA here is from genome assembly GCA_951640195.1 of Porpolomopsis calyptriformis. Taxonomy (NCBI): domain Eukaryota; kingdom Fungi; phylum Basidiomycota; class Agaricomycetes; order Agaricales; family Hygrophoraceae; genus Porpolomopsis; species Porpolomopsis calyptriformis. The sequence goes on along the minus strand of OX621172.1, from coordinate 1,792,211 downwards.
TTCCCTCTGACTTCTCGTGGCGACCCTCCGCAAGATATCCGACGCGCAGGTTCGGTGGCCCGCCGGTGATGACTACCAGTGTCTCAATGAACTGGTGGTAGCCTGCCACCCCTTACTCACTGGTGCATTTGGCACCATGGATGGGTTGAATCTGCCAGTGCAGACCTCAACTGACGTGGATATTGAGAACGCTACCTACAATGGCTGGCTTCATGAACACTTTGTGAGCTCTGTTTTTGCATACGCAGCATCTGGTAAGCACTCTCATTTTGTGAATTCATTGCTCATGCTTTTTACAGGTGAAATCATCGCATGCCAGCTGAATGCCCCCAGCAGCTGGCATGACTCCCAGGTCGCATGACCGATTTACCGCAAGCTACGTGATCTTACCCCTGAAGGGTATTACCTCATCACCAATACAGCGTTCCCTCGCGGAACTGCTGCGACTCATAGCCAGATTCGAGCTCCTTTGAAGAATAACGCGGTACTTCCCGCCAATCCCATCTAACGCGCGCAACTATTAGCGTTGGACTGACAACTCCTCTCGTTCCGACAGACTGCTGAGTGGGGCAATCGCGCCCTCCAGGGTTGCTTCAGCCGACTCAGGGTTCCCCTCAGCATCACCTACAAGGACCGTTGTTCCAACGTCCTAGAGTCCTGCGCAAGGCTCTACAATCTTCGCTGCTGGAGAGTTGGGTTGAATCAGATTAGGTCAGTATACTTACCTATCTGGCAAGGGGATGCAGGGGACAGGATATGGTCAGGATTCGAGCAGATGGTCTTTGCGGACGTACGTCGGAATGACCGAGTCACCCGTTTTCATATGGGTTCAGTAGTAGTTTAATTTTTTTTGTATCACTCATATATCGGAACAATGTTTTGGTTCCATTCACACATTTGGTATATGATGATGCTGGTATTAGACGTGACCAGCGCAAATATACTACTGCTGAACAAATACGTGGGGGGGGGGGTGGGGGAGAACAAAATGTAACAAAACGTAACAAAAGAGAACATTCAAACAAAAAATTTACTTACCGGACCACATTAGTGGTGACTATGTGTTGGAAGGCCCAGCGGCGGGCCTGTGTTATGATTCGGTAGTCGAAGGGTTTTACTTCTCGCGTTGGAGGGGCTGATGGAGGAAATGGAATTCGACTAAAGAGTGGGGGAGCTAACTAGGAATCGAACTTATCCTACTGACTAGAAATCAGGCTTTATATACTAACTACCTGAGTCGCCATGAGTCAGTCATATGTACGATTACAAAGCGGAATCCGGAATGTGACTAGTGAAGAGTCACGAAAAGAATATCGGAAACGGAATGTGACTCGTGAAGAGTCGAAAGGAAGGTACATGTGATCAGTCTCTATGTATAGAATGGTAAAACGGAAGGATAGACGGAATAGAGACTAATCAAGTATGACTAAGAGAAAAGAAAAAGATGTCCGTGACATACACCCACACTAAAAGGAATTTCGTCCCGAAATTCGAGGCGGCTTCGAGAGTGTTGATGGGTGTGGAGGAGGGGAAGGACTAGGTTGAGTCCTTGTTGGAGGCGATGGTCGACAGGGAAATAATGTCGACCGGGGAAATGTCGTCGTCATCGGGGATGGTGATGGGGTTCGACGACGAACCGGGGGGAACGATGAGCGGACCCGGGAAAACAGGGGGAACTGGAGAATCAAGATGGGGAAGTACCTTTGTGACTTCCTCGTACTTTGCCTCCCAGTGTTTGGCCTGCTCTCGCCAGTACTCGCTCGCTCTTCTCTTCCCGTCCAAACTCATTCCTTGGTTGTACAACTCTTCGTTCAGTCTCGCGATCTCGTTCTTGTAGTAATCGATATCCCTCTGTAGTGACTCGATGATCTGCTCGGGTGGGATGGGTGGAGCGACGATTTCCTCTGGCCATATGGGAAGATCCCGATTTCGTGCGCGACGGTTGTGCTGCTAGAGTTGTCCGGCGAGTTGTCCGGCGAGCTCGGCTTCACCGTAAGCGGAGGAGGTGGAAGCGAGCGGAGGGGGAGCGCGACGAGGGGGTTGCCCTCCAGTGGACATGTGAGGAGCGCGGGGTGGACGACCACCAGTAGACTTGCGGGCAGTTTGGTGCGAGCGTTCGGCGGGCATAGTGAGATCGATTTCTTGAGAAAGATGGAAACGAAAGAGATTATAAGGAAGAGTCGGAGTTTGGAAAAGGTGACAAAAGTGAAAATATAAACGAGGGGAGTTGATACCGTGAAAGAGTAATTAGGTCGCCGTTTGAATTGATTGTTCGTATTCTAGAATTCGTTCTTTCGCATGGAGAAGGTTCTTCTTCGGTTCCCAGGTTGCTTCTTCAATGGGATAGCCGACCCATTTGACCAAATACGTACGACGTCGGGTGGACCCGTGATGTTGGAGAATTTGTTCGACCTCATATTCTTCTTTCTCTTGAATGATATCCGGAGGTGGACGGAGATTATCATCTACTTCCTCTGGATGGAGATCGGAATTAATGTTAGCGGGTCTCAGGAGTGAAACATGAAAGACGTTGTGTATTTTCCATGATAAGGGGAGGGCCAGGCGATAAGAGACTTTTCCGATTTTCTCTAGAACTTTGAACGGTCCAGTGCGTCGGACATCAAGTTTGAGGGTTGGACGACCTGTTTTTAAGTTACGAGTATCAAGATAAACAAATTGACCTATTTGGAGTTGGGTATCTTTCCGTTTACGATCTGCGAAGCGTTTCATGGTTTCGGCCGCTGTGTTTAGAGCTTTTGTGGCTTCTTCACGGGCTTCTGCGAGATGATCGTGGAAGGCATTTGCTGCGGGGTTGGAAGTAGGGGTCGCAGGGACAGATGGGACGAAGGGATGTTGACCAGTATCAAGATAAAAGGGAGTGTGTTTCGTCGAGGAGTGCTGTCGGTTGTTATAAGCGAATTCAGCTGGGGATAGCCAGTTGGACCAATCGTCTTGCATAAAGTTTGTATATAAACGAAGGTATTGTTCAAGTTCCTGATTGGTGCGTTCCGTTTGACCATCAGTTTGGGGATGATAAGCGGTGGATAGACCGGAGATGATTCTCAAATGAGTATTGAGAGCCTTCGCAAATTTGGAAGCAAACTGAGTTCCTCGATCGGTTATGATCTTCTTTGGCCAGCCGTGGTGTTTCCATATATTGTCCCTGAAGAGTTTTGCGACTCCTTCTGCAGAAATATTTGATGTCGTCGGAATAAAGTGAGCGCGTTTGGTAAAACGGTCGACAACGACTAGGACAGCATCGTAGCCAGATGATTGGGGGAGTTCCACGATTAGATCGGCGGTGATTTCTTCCCAAGGTCGAGACGAAGGGGGAATGGGTTCTAGGAGACCTGCAGGCTTCGAAGGATAAAGCTTGACTTGTTGGCAGGTCGGACAAGATGATACGAATACACGGATGTCAGGGGCAGCACTACTCCAGGTGTAGTTCCGCAACACAAGCTCACGTGTCTTCTCGATTCCGGGATGGCCTCCATGGGGCAGGGAGTGGGTCAATCGAATTATCTCTGTGCGTAGCAATACGTCTGCTGGCACGACAATACGATCTCCTGCATCTCTCACAATTCCGTCAGTGAAGGAGTAGCCGGAAGAGGGATCGGATAACTTGATGCGAATATCCTCTGGGATTTCGTTGAAGTCGGGAAAGCGAAGTCTTGACATAAAGGAAGGTTCGGACATAGAAATGATAGCATTGATGAAACGTTCGGGGGGGAGGAGGGCTTGGCCTTCTGGTTCTTCTTTTTCTGTACGACGGTGGTCGGGTCGGCGGGAGAGTCCATCGGCTTTGTTTTTGACTCCAGGGGAATACTCGATTTTGAAGTCGAATCTACCTAAGAATTCCATCCAACGTGCTTGTCGTCTGGAAAGGGATCTGTTCTGCATGAAATACTTGAGCGCCAAATTGTCCGTTTTTATCAACACAGTATCCCTTGCGCCCTCTAAAAGATAGCGCCAATACTTGAGGGAAGTGACGATTGCAAGCATTTCCAGATCATGGGTAGGATAGTTGTATTCGGCAGGGAGTAGAGACTTTGAGAAAAAGCCAACGGGGTGCCAACCGTTGTCGTGTTTCTGAGACAAGACCGCGCCAATACCGAAATCTGAGGCATCAGTCTCCAAGAGGTAAGGAAGGTCCGGCCGTGGGGTAAGAAGGACAGGGGCTGTAGTGACGAGATGTTTGAGTTGCTCAAAGGCTTTTTGACACAAGGGAGACCAATCCCAAGGTTGGTCTTTCCGCAAAAGGCCACAAAGGGGACGAACGACTGAGGAGAAACTTTTGATGTAACGACGCCAGAAGTTAGTGGTGCCAAGGAAGGATTGGAGGTCTCGCAGCTTTTGGGGCGTCGGCCAATTGATGATGGCGTCTACCTTCTTTGGATTGATGGCGAGTTGACCTTTGCTGATGATTGTACCAAGGTATGTAACAGAGGTCTTCTCCATTTGGCATTTGACGGGTTTGGCGGATAGTTGATTCTTCTCCATGAGTTTAAGGGTTTCATCAGTCCAGTGGCGGATTTCTTCGGGGGTGTCGCCCATAATGAGAATGTCGTCAATATAAATGTGGACACAGCCAGAGTCCAAAACGGTTTTAAAGAGAACGTCTATCATTCGTTGGAAAGATGCTGGGGAGTTCCGTAGTCCAAAGAACATAACGGTCGGCTCGAAGAGTCCTCGATTGGTGATGAAAGCTGCTTTCCATTCGTCACCTTCCTTGAGTCGTATGTTGTTAAATCCCCATCGAATATCGATGACTGTAAAGAGTGAAGCAGTAGCAAGCTTCGGTACTTGGAGGATTTCCGATAGAAGGGGAAGGGGGTAACGATCAGGAATGGTCTTTGAGTTGATGTAGCGATAGTCCTGGATGGGACGTAGACCAGCATTGAGACCTTTAGCATTGATCTCTTCAGCTTTTTTTGCAAAGAAGAAAGGAGCAGCTTGTGGTGATTTCGATGGACGTATCCGACCTGTTCTGAGATTTTCGTCAATAAACTTATTAAGTTCCACCTGTTCATAGGGGGAAAGGGGATAGAGCTTTCCGACTTGAAATTTGGTGTTCGGGTAGAGGTTGATCGCATGATCGAAGGAGCGTCGAGGAGGAAGTTTGTCGAATTCTGCGGTATGGAAAACACGCCAGAAAATGTGATAACGACTGGGAATGAAGGATTTGATATCCTCCTCGATGGAAACTGGTCGGGAGTGGTCCACTCCGACCAAACGGATAAAGGAGTCATGTTTCAGACTCGAATCAAAGACGTAGAGTTCTTCCTGTGGGGGCAACACTCCGACTCGCATACTACTGAACAGCGTGTCACCAGACGCAAAGGTTAAGGTGCCTTTTGTCCAATTGATGGTGGGGTTGTGTCGCAAGAGCCATGGGAAGCCGAGGATGACCTGTTGCTTTTTTCCTAAGTTGGTGACCTCCAACCGGATTCGTTCTCGGAAAGATAGATCTGGTGCCTCGATAAACAGGTCTGTGTCGTGCGTGATGGGACCTCCTCGGTTCTCGGAACCATCAGCGTTTCGTACCGGTACAACCTCATCCAACGGATAGGTCGATATCTCCATTTGACGAACGAATGCTTCGTCAATAAAATTCCCTGAGGCGCCAGAGTCAATGAGTGCTATGATAGCCACTCGTCGAAGATTGTCGGCACTCGTGATCCAAAGATAGAATTCGAGAGCGCCTTTGCCCTGTTCAAGTGTGCCAAGAAAACGAAAACTTTTCATAGATGGTGGTACACATACATGGGACACAGCCAAAGTGCTCAGGCTTTTAGCACTTGGCCGGACTAAAAATCCTTTTGCTCTTTTAACGCTCGAGCTAGCGCAGCCCGTCTCTCCTTGTTCCAATTTGCGATTCCCATATCCTTCAAGTCGTCCTTTGCCATCCTTTTTTCCTTTTCGTCGTCCTCTGGTACTTCCTCTATCCGCGCCTCCGATTCTTCTACATCGACCCGATTGATCGTTCGGACATTCCGTCCTTTGCCTCGACCGCGATTTCCTCCTTTTCCTCGAGTAGAGTTTGAGGATTCTTGACGTGCCGGAACGTCTTCAGCACGTGGACTTCGGCATTCGTTGGCATAGTGTCCCTTTTTGCCACAATTGTAGCAAGTGATGGAGGAGTTGTCTCGTTTCGCTGTCTTGAGAGAGGCTTCTCTCGATTCTTGTTTGATCGGGGATGAAGTGGTGGTGGTGGTGGAGCGGGAAGGGTTTCCTCGTGGACTCGGTTTGGCTTCAGACTTTTTTCCTTTTTGATCTCGACTTGACCACAATGCTTGTTCGGCTCGTTGTTCCTGGTACTGTTCTTCGAACTGGGCCGCTTTTGTCGTCCAGTCCAGCAAAGTCGACGGCATATTGTCCATCGAGTAGATCCGCGTTTGGATCGGCTGGGGGAGTCCGGCTTTGTAAAACCGAAGTAGAGCGGTTTCGTTGTACTCAGTTCTTGCTGCGTGTTGCATGAACCGAAGGTTGTAGTCTTCTATCGTTCCTGTCATCTTCACTTTTTCTAGCTCGATCCGCGCTTTCGCCGCTGGGTTGATCCTTCCGAAAGCTTCCCTGAAATCGTCCAAAAACGTTGCGTAGTCCCATACGAAATTCCTCGTCCTGTCAACTCCTTCTGTGAACAGTCGTCCCCAGGCCCGTGGATTGCCTTCACCGAGGTAAGAGAGCATATAGATGATCTTCTGCTTGTCGTTGTAGTCTTTGACCACAAAGTTGAGTCGACATTGATGAATGAAATCTTCAAGCTTCTCGGAGGTTCCATCATACTCAGTTGGATCGGCGATTTTGATTTTGGTGGGGGCTGGAAGTGTGGGGGGAGCAGTCGTCTGGGTGGGTAGTTGACTGGGAAAGGTTGGTTGGGATAGAGGTTGGACGGATTGGGTTCTTCTTGTGGGATAAACGAAAGGATTCGAGGGGGAAAGTCCAGGTCCTCGAAGTACAGATCGTCGTCGTGGAGGGGTGGCTGGTTCAGATTCTTCGCGTCGACTTTCTTTGAGAGCTTTCAGTTCCTTTCGGAGCTCATCGTTGACGTCGACTTCGTTATAGTACCAACCGCGGAACTGGTCGATTTGTGCTCTTAAATCTCTGAGCTCTTGTTCCATGTTAAATGGGACGACGTCTTCTTCTTCTTCTTGAATGGTAGAGGGGATGTTACTTGGTCCTGGTGCGGGAACGGATTGATCGGCTTCGTACTCTTGTTGAGACATTGGTGTCAGTGATGATGATGAGGGGGAAAGGGGGATGATGGATTGTGCGGGGGTTTGGAATACTATTGGTTGAAAGAGAGTATCTGAATCTGCAGATGAGAAGATTGACCTTGTTAAGTCTTCGGCAGGATCCAGAGTGGAAGTGGTTTGATGCGCAAGAAGGAAGTTCGATTCTTGTTATGATTCGGTAGTCGAAGGGTTTTACTTCTCGCGTTGGAGGGGCTGATGGAGGAAATGGAATTCGACTAAAGAGTGGGGGAGCTAACTAGGAATCGAACTTATCCTACTGACTAGAAATCAGGCTTTATATACTAACTACCTGAGTCGCCATGAGTCAGTCATATGTACGATTACAAAGCGGAATCCGGAATGTGACTAGTGAAGAGTCACGAAAAGAATATCGGAAACGGAATGTGACTCGTGAAGAGTCGAAAGGAAGGTACATGTGATCAGTCTCTATGTATAGAATGGTAAAACGGAAGGATAGACGGAATAGAGACTAATCAAGTATGACTAAGAGAAAAGAAAAAGATGTCCGTGACAGCCTGTCAGGGCTTTCCGGGAGGGGGGTAGGGGTGTCCGGGATTGGATCGGGGGTGGGGATGGGGCATGCCTTTGAGGCGGTGGTATGTGTCGTGCGGTTACGCCTCACGAAGGCGGTAGAGGGAGAGGGGGGGGACCAGCTGACGTCACGGTTGTACCGTCGGCGCTTGGCTGGGGTCTTCAGCATCGAGAGCAGTTCTGCTCTATCGAGTTGACGTTCAGCCATGAGTCGCGCACTCTCGGACTGACTGAGACGATCTCGTAGAACCTCGATCGTCGCCTGCGCATCCCGGACTTGGGTGGTAAGCATGAGCAGCTGGGTGGTTTGGAATGAGTGAGTGAGGCGCTCCTCATCTCGAGCAACTTGCCTCGCGGCGTGGGCAGTGGGATCGAGGACGTTGGTGATCGTCTGGAGCAGATTCTGCCCAGCATTCTTGGCCTGGCGCTGTGAGATCTTGGGAGGGATCGATCCCTCGACGGGCTCGCATTTGATGCGCTTGGCACGGTGGACAGGGACTAAATCCTCGTTGCTGCTGATCTTGACCACGTCGGATATCTGCGCGATGTCTTCATCATCGAGCTCCATCAGACCCGCCTTCTCGAGTATGGCAGCCTCAATAGCATGCGCACGCTCGATTTCAGGCGGGCATTCACCCTCACCAGTGGGCTTTTCCATCCGGACAAGCTGGCAAAGTTCCATTAGATAGTGAATAAATGAATGAAATTAATTACTTACTTGTTTATATTTGATATTGAGTGACCTGGTAGAATGGCGAGGACGATCATTAGCGATCGCCCATGCCTCATACCCCTCCGACACAGCTGCCCAACCTCGCGCACCAACTGGAAGGTGCTTCTCGACCAAGTCAAGGAGGGAGTTGATGTCCTCCTCGGAGTAGTTCGCTGCGCCATTTGTTCGGCCGCGCGGACGTTTCCCTCCAGAGATGGACAGATCAAGTATCACCCCCTCCCTCTTGAGGGGGGCTGGTCGTTTCTTTGAGTTCATCTTTCCAGTACGGCGACGCGATCCTCCAACCTTGCGGGCTGGAACTGTGAGGTCTACCAGATGTTGAGGGATCGGCGGGTCATTCTCAGCGTTGCGACCAGTTGGTTGGGACAAGGTGGGGGCCGTGGAAAGGTAATTGGGGAGGGGGGGGAACCCATCCTGGAAGGAAGGCAGGGGAGGCAGGGAGGTGGGGGCAGAAGGGGTGGGTCCGACGAGAGTCCATGGTCCATCAGGACCGAAACGTGAGTAGTTAAACCCAGATGGGTCTGTATAGAACTGCTGGGATGTGGAAGACATGTTGAATCAGTGGGTTGGACGTGAATTGGATGGGGACTCACCCTGCATGCCCCTCGCGTCTTTATACGGGCAATCGCGCCAAGCCGCCGTGTTATCATGCTACATTTCTTGAAATTGGGCAGCGGTTAGTTGATGGCAACTACAAAGAAATAAGTAATTTAGGAATGGCAGTTGCTCACCTGAGTTAGTAAGCCTCCGATGAGGCACTTCACTGAGATCTTGCAGGGAGGGACGAAGGGCGGGAGGTGGGAGGGAGATGCGTCATACATGCGGAGCACACGTGACCCGTATGTTTTGGGACGTATCTGATGATTTGGATCTTGCTGAGTCTCAAAAATTATTTACAACTCGCGTTTACAACTAGAAGGGGGGGTCTGACCCCCCCTCCAAATATAAGGTTTGGAACTGGGTATTATTGACAGCTCAACTCCGATTTTGACAGCGGCACAACGGCATGGCCATTTTGGGTCATGTTTTATGTTTACAACACGCTCTAAATCCTACGGGAAGGCATCCAGTTTTGCAACTACCAAAACCGGATGGTGATCGGTTCTTTCCCATCCATCAAGCGCCGGTGTACGATGTTACTCGTGAACGAAGACCACTGTGTGAGTCATCAGCGAAGAGGCACCATCAAGGACCAAAAGAACAAGAAAAGAGTGCTTACGCCATTGCCAATGAACACGGCAACCCGCCGAGAGATGTCCATATCGATCGCCATTCCCACTCCGATTTGCTCCTGGTCCAGCACCAGATCCTTGTTGGTCAGGATAGTGCTATACCCGTCCTTGAGCAGTTCTGTCTTGAGCTGATCAACCCAATCAATATCATCCGTCAGGATGTACATGACATCGACTTCTGTCCCGGCAGGTGATGCCTTTACATACTCTTCGCGAGCAACGCGGATCTTTTCCAAGATGATCTCGAATGTGGGCCAGCAGTGCTCGAGAGACTTCTCCTCGCTCCCCTGCGTCGCGGGATCATAATGGTCGGGTAAGAATGGAAGGAGGTTCCAGCTATAGTAAGTCGAATTCCACTTGGCGTGCTCTACGCACGCGTCCTTGTAGTCGCCCCGGCGGATGTGTATCGCCATCACGCGGTCGTACGGATTGCGTGAACCCGCCTTCGTAGTTCGCGGTCCGCGGGGATAAAACAGGTACTCGTTCCGCGCGACGGCGGAGGTGACGAGTGGGGACGGCTCGAGGAGCCGCGAGATGGGCGACGTTCGGAACTTGTCCCACAAGGAGAGGACGCGTGCGGAGCCCCAAAGCCAAAGATCGAACGTCTGCGCGAAAGAGTCAGCCTCGGCGGGTGCTGGGACGATTTCGATGCAGCGCTCCGGGGCATCACGCAGGATGCGCTTCCAGTGGTCGAATATGACGTCGCCGGGTTCGTGCCGGACCTGGGGCTTGATGTCTGCGGTGTTTAGGATGCGTCGGTCTGGCGCGGGACAGACGACGTCGAACCAGTCTTCGTTGATCGAGCGTGGTGCGGGATCGCCTGGGTCCCAGAAACCGCCGGATGCTGGACCGGACATGAGAGCATTAAGTGGGGTACGTGGCAATGGCCCGTCGACGGGCTGCCAAGGGTAGTAAAGAGGTTTCCAGAAATAGTCTTGGAACACGTACGCGCGTTCGGATTCGTAGGCGAGGAGGGCGTTCATCAGCCTGGGAAATTGAGCTGGTTTTGTGTAGACTGAATGGGACATTACTCACAATTCGTTAAGAACATTGTTCCAACCCAGTGCTTTGATCTGGTTCGAAAACTTGACATAACGACCGGTTCTCCCTTCTGGGAACGGCAGGTCTAAATTATGTTGCGGGAGGCATTTCTCCCATTCATACACACGTTCGTAATTTGGTGGCGGGAAAATTAATGGTTGATTCGGGTTTGGATTAGGCAATGGTAAGATCTTTGGAGACTTATCCTCTGGAACAAGAGCGGTCTCGGTCGGTAGTGGTGGCTCTTGACTGGTTGATATAACGGCGACCTCGTGTGATGGTGACGTTTGTGGTACCAGGACGCTTTCATCACCCAAATGATATCGGGTGGTGTAGCTGTAATGACCGAGGACCAGAAGGAGGAGTATGGAGAACGAAATCCAGAGGATTACCTGCTTTCGTTGGATTCCAGCACCGCGAGACTGGGACATCGTAAAAAAACAATAAAAAAATGATGTCATTAAGCTTAAGGCACGATTAATAATTCCAATTTTGACTTTTCATTATGTGCTAAATGTAAGGACACTCTGCCGAATGTTCAGTTTGACACTACGTTCTGCAGTCCACTCGAACCGTACCAACACCAGCGTTTCCTCAACCGTCATGTTCCCTAAATGAACATAAGACTGGAATAATAACATGCTACTCCTCCACCTACCTTCATCGCCGACATTGAATGACAATGTTTTGAAAGGCGAAGAGCCCCCATGTCCCTGCCGGGGGGGTGCACCAGGGTTAAAAAAGCTCGAGAAGCTCGATCCAACCTTCCACACCAACACCACGCTCTCCTCCAACGACACGGTGACCAACCGTCTCCCGTCAGGAGAGAAGCTACACGCCGCAAGTCGTTTTTCGTGTCCCTCGAGCACATAGAGCCGTGTAGCCGTCTTGAGATCGTACATGACGATCGCCCCTTCACTGGTACCCACCGCAAGTCGTTGGCTGGCCATGTGGAAATCGACCGTTGGGAACCTGTCGCGCGACGTAAGGAGATATAACAATCATTCTTGCTCGGATGGGCGACACGTACGTCCTCACAACCTGGCCTAGAATTTCGGTAGCAGTGTCTAGTACTGCGTCGCGGCTTGCAGTCACATTTGGATCCAACGACTTGACCACTGCTTCCATCAGACGTGGCAGATTAGGATGAAGCACCAATGGACGCTGCAGCAGTTGTTGGTTAAGATCACAAATCAAATGGTTCTCTCAGCTCTTACTTTGCGTATCAGGAATGCGAATATTTGCATGACGATTTTCCGGTGTTCGACATTTCGTGGGTGAAGAATGTCGAGGCTGAGCGTAGTCATAAACAGTGGCGTGTTGCTCGAGGCGATTTGGAGGACCGCCGATCGCGCCTGAGAACCGACATTCTGTGGGCTGATAGCTTGTTTGCTCCAGTTCGTCGCGAGAGCAAACAGAGCCCGCAGCATGTCCATAGCGTCGACATGATGCTGCCATACTTGAAATCCGCGAGAACAGAGTTCGATAGCGAGGACTCGGTGCTTCGACTCTTCATTATTCAGATACATAGTGATAGACTTTGAGATGTCGGTCAGAGCACTGAACATCGGTCGCGCTGTTAGCAAGTTCCTGGAATGGACTGGGACCGGTTGTACTTAGTTGATAACAAACAATACTTTTCTGCGGCTATATGCCCACAAATGAACAATGATAACGCAGCAGGTAGAGACTCTTGTTCAGCCGTAGGTTGCAGGCAAGGCACTGGTAAACGCATTATTATGAGGAATCTTGTAGGGGACAGCAACCTACGGTGGTGTTGCCATAGTTCTGCCAGTTCATTGCATGCCTCATCAGACAGACAGGTGACGGCAGCGTCAAACAGAATCCGAGAGGCGAGGCGGATTTCATCTTCGAAAGAGGCGTAAAAAAATTAGCGGGATATTGAGCCATGGGTAACAACAAAACTCACTAGAACCCTCGAACCATCGCTTAGCTAAGAATACTAGGCTAGGCGCTTGATACGATGGGCCTACCGCCGAGGCCAGGGAGGTGACATAGAATGCCATAACAATATCACAGGGTTCCGACATCTCTGGCGATTACAAAATGAGTGATCGAAGTGAACCATGCAAACCGCACCACCTTCAAAGAGGGAAACAACGCGAAGGACCGCGATTATGGATAATTTTCGGGCCGCTGATGCATCAGGGGAGACAGACCACGCGTGTTCTGCCTGTCGACGATCATACAGGGAGGTCGAGGCGTGCCTATCGAACAAGGATCTAGAATGTCAGACTGAAATTGAAGGTGATGTTAAAAGTCGGCTAACCCCGAAAACCGAGGAAAAGCTGGTAAAGGGTTGATGCCTAGTCTCTCTCGACATATTTGGTCGATTTCTTCGTTTAAGGTTGGCGTAAGCAATATCGAAAGAACCGACCGAAGCCGGTGTAAGGTCGGGAGAGCTTCCTTTCGTCGTTCCAAACCGATACCCACTCCTTTGACAATATTGGTTGCATCTGCAAGAAACCTCTCCAGACCCTGGGAGAACGTTGACACTGGTTTCAAAAATAACCGTCAGCGAGTTGATGTGCGAAAGTATCGGAGGGAAGGATAATGAACCCCAGTCAAGCCCTTGACAACTGCCAGTGGTAGAAGGAAGAAGAGCGGGGCCGGTGAGATTGCACCCGGTCGTTTCCAACGTCCTAAAGATAGAGCTTGGTGTGAATAACGCGAATGGGACACGGCGCAATCAACCCCACGAGACAAACCAACCACCCTGATCTAACAGTTCGTCGGCCTTGTCAAGAGTCATCGATCTCCAAAATTCTTTCGTGTGAACATCCCATAGTCGGGTCCGTCCGTCAGTGTATATGAGCATCAGACTTTCTCCTTTAAGACACGCTTTCTGCAACGGAGCTGGGGATCCAGGGACGAGGTACAGACTGCCTGGCTACTCAGCACGAGTAGTGGAGAAACACTCCGGGAAGTGAAAAGTGGTTGTTCTTACAAGTGGAATCCATCTACGACGATGACGGCAATCGTTCCATCAAGAAAGACGGATAAGACGCAACCACGGAGAGGGCTGGCGTTGTCATCGTGAAGTTGAACGACTTTGGCGAGGGGAGTAGTGCCAATTATCCAGCGAGCGCATGGTTGGAGGGAACTGTGAATGGATCAGTACACATTGATCTGGTATATTGAGAAGGCGCACTCCAAAGTCCAAAAGGCGACAGACCCGTCGTCTCCCCCGCCGATGATCAGGTGTTCCTTTGTTCTTCCGTTCTGCACCAGATGCAGCGTGGTGACAGAGCCATCTAGAGCAAACTCGGAAGGCATTTCGAGGGGCAGGTTCAAGGCAGGTGGACTGATACCATATTTGTTCCCGCTCAGTTTTGCTTAGGCATTGAGCATGATGGAAAAATGGTATACATCGAATACAGCACAGTAGCGGTACATCAAGTAACGATTGTGAGTGTGATCCTGTGGGATGATGAGAAGAGATCTATGGAAGCGCGAAAGCATGATGGACGTGACAAATGTACGAGAGGGGGAATAGGGTATGCCAAAGGTCGAGCAATGATAACGATGGAAGGCAAATAATGGGAGGTCAAACAGTTAGTCCTAGAAAATCTAATCACGGTGGTAAAGGACCGTGCGATGAAGATATCTCTTCCATGAGTATTTCACAATACTCGGGTGCTCGCACATAGGCGGGAGGAGGCGGTTCGAGAGTGTTGAATCGAGAGATGCCGGGGCCGACCGTTAATGGGGGAACATCCCAGCGCGAGTGTGTATATCGACTGACAAGGGGGCGTCGTCGTAGATGGCCACGGAGGACGAATCGTTCATAAGCCCATAGAATGCTTCCTAGCAATACAAGGAAACCCACTGTAAGAGAGGGTAAGCAATGGTGGTGGGTGGGACAAGACGAAGACGTACTGAACAAGAGGATGGCATATAAGACGATTAACCAGGGTCCCATGGCGAGGATACTGGTTTAATCGCACAAGAACAATCATAAAAAAACGGTAATGGGTATCGCACTGGGCTAAAAACAAAAGCTCTTTGAGAGAATGCGGTTCCTCTTAAGTTCGCCTGAGCTCACCGCCTCGGGGTTGCACAGCATCCGATTTTCCAGATGACGAGGGCATCGCAATATACAGAGATTGTCGAGTCATTGGGAAAAGGTGTGACGCACAGCTCGCTCGTGACCGTACGGTACAACCATGTGGCGAAGCCGTCAATCATGATCGGAACATGCACAGGCGATATCTCGCCGCTCAAATAATGTTGAATTCTGTGAGTACACAATTTCGAGCTTTGTCTTATGACCATCTCTCTCAAATTGTTATGATAATTTGCCCACGTATCGTCACTATATCGTAGGGATTTGGCGTTTCAGGTGTCTTGACGAGGTATCCTCGTCTGGATCAGAACTAGGTGCAAGCACAGGAAGCCCATCACCCGGTAAGTTAAAAACATCCTGATGGAGTATGTTCTCGAATCTGAAACAACATGCTTAATTCTTTGTTATAGAAAATGATTGTCCAATTTTCTCTCCAGCTTGATACGTAATCTTTGTGGGATGATCAACCCTCTGCCCATTTCCTGGCGCCTGGGAATCCCCTACAGTATCTGGCGTTTTCCCTCCGATTTCCAAGTAACGCCGCAAGACAAAAAAAAAAACACGAGTCGATCACACAACGAAATCTTCTTTGAATGTATCGCGGATGTTAACACTGCCAGCAAGGCAATGAGTAGTCAAGGGGAATGTCCACCTTACGGACCAGTGGTTCATCCGCCAGTACGTACCACATTGCGTCCCAAATGAGCCTTCTCATAGACATCACCATCAGCCCTGCTTCAATCTCCAGTACTCAGCATGCTTACGAGCTTTGCGGGGAATTTTTAATGAACGATTTGCTGTCTAAAATAATTTCTAAGCAGGCCTACGTGACTGGAAACTAATAACGGGCCCCCTCCAGTTCTCAATGTTGACCTACCCGATCAGAAGTCACCCACAAGCGTTTAAAGGTCGTCTTCCCATTTGTAAGATATTGCATCCTATGATCCGGGCTGACAACGTACTGCGTGCAAGACCTGTCTTCTAACTAGGCGAGCTCGTTTCATTTTGTTCCGTAACTATCTTGGCTGTGGGGTCACACTTATCGTGGAAAATTGGGTTGCGGGAAGCTCCTCAACAGCCACGTTTCCTCTCTTTCAACCCTGGTGGCTCAGCAGAGGCCCTGCTCTAGCCCATCAATAGGCCCTACTCCGGATAGCATCCTGAAGTCGGAACCGCCACGGTATCCGTTGCGGTTCTTGCGCTTTGCCAACCACACGAAAATCGCAAACAGAACGGTCCATTATTACAAAATCATAAAATGTCACTATATAAATATTATTACCAGTATTTTAATTCAAGTCCGTCAGACGAATCTGTCAAAAAAGTAGTCTGGCCTCTACGCGTGATTCGCGGGAGCAAACGCTTTGAACATATATGGCCAAGATCATCGCCACAATCAAACCACTGCCGCCAAAACGGATAAATGACAATCGTTTATAGCGAGGAACCACTCTGTCCACTGATTTTGCTTAGCGAGAGCACTATGTGGCAGCCAGGGTATTGTTCGTGCCTGGCTGGGGCGCCACACCTGGGGGATGAATTGCACCCAATCCTATAACACGCGAGGTCGGCGATGGGGGGCATTACCAAGAAGAGTTAGATGACTTACCTACGTTATTGCCCTGGTTTCCCCTTCTTGAGGCGGAGAAGTGCCGTCTCATGATGAAAACGACAAAGAGGATAGCGGCCACTATCACCCCATACGGAAGAATGTGAGAGCTTCGACATCTGGGAGGACAGAACTGATGTCTCACGCAGGGAAGACACGATGAAAACGATGACGGCTGGGGAAATTTTTCCCTGCGAATTCGGCATGTCTGGGACGCTGACAGATGGCAGTGTCAAGGTGGAAGTGGAAGTGGAGAGTAGAGAGGGTATCATGTCGCTATTCTTGCGGTGTGCAGGTCGGGAAGATCGGCGCACGGAAGTTACTCAAGCGCATTTGTACTCTTGAAGAAGAAGAAAAGTGAAAAAAAAAAACAAATAAAAAAAACAAAGTAAAACATACCATAATGCCCGATTAGGATTAGAAAACCTTCTTCGTTCACGCACTACGGCAGATGAAAGAGACAAGCACCGAGATCCTATCAAGAAGGTCGGGGGCGGACATAGGCGCTTGTGGCGTCATCAAAAGGGGGAGGGAGGAAACAGATTTCCGGGGGATATTTTCCTCGCAACGAGGTCGACTTCGTCTAGGAAGAAAGTTTGATGCCTGCAGATCTGCTCGATTGGAAGGGAACAACCTACGGCTTTCCACTGCAGGATGGTCGGATTTCTTGCGGCCAGCTCAGCTCACATCTAACGGTGGGCGTCTAATGATTTGTTGATGGGAAAAAATCGACACCACCCATCGAAAAGTGATCAATTGGCCCATCAAATCAATTCATAAATGGAGCTCGGGAGATCGCACGCAGCGACTTCACTCCCCCCGAGCGTCTACCTGTGGCCGAGTGGAAGATTTTGAAACTAGAGCTCGGAAGATGTGAAGAACAATGCAAGCTGTCGGTGGGAAGTTTCCCCGTCTGTTTTATTTAACCGGAGGGATAAACGCTCAGTGGGCGCTTCTATGGAAATCGTGATTCAGTGGGTTACGAGAATTGTAATCAACGCGGAGAGCAGCAGACGCAACGTTCGCTTACATTGAAATCATGCTCTGGAGACATCCACCAGTGCAATCAGAAGAAGACAAGGGAGGTTCTAAGGCGCGATCAGTTTATTCCGACGAAATAAACAACACGGACGTAATACAAGGCAAGTTATGCTTTTGGAACGCATGGACAAAGTGAGGACATGTGATGGCAGCGCAACATCAATGTTCAGTGTTTGCTCAACCCTCTACACCTTTCGGGTGCAGTGTATCGGCTTGGAGTGGTTCAAGCCAAGCGGAGTGCAGCCATTTAGGGAAGTCTGCGGGCAAATCAGCCACGCATTCTGGAAGTTCTCCCGCTCTTTCGATCGAGAAGAAGGTGGCTGTCAATCCCATTGTGAGCGTTGGCAGGGAAATTCATATGGTTGAGGGTCGCGGGAGTAAGCATCCGACCCGGGACTATGTATACCGTTAGCCTTTTTCTTATCCCAGACATGTCAAAACTTACTTATAAATGTCAACGATCTGGTCAAACCCCCGTTTTTTCAGAAGGATCTGCCCCAAGTGACGGCTTTGAGTATGATGAAAACGGTTAGGATCAAAGGGGGTAGCCGCCACCTTTGGCGCCTCGGGCGCTTGCTTTTTAGGTTTCCCCACACTCATCACGAATTACGGCGGCAACCCTATCATTGCGACTCGTGGCGCTTTCACCTCCATTGGGAGTAGCCAACACTCGACCCACCAATACAACATTCCGGTTATTCCTCCCCTGGAATCCACTGTCTCGTCCGAGGATCAACTGACCTTTTGAGAGAGGTCTGCCGCCCAGATTTGTCATCTATCAATTATCGCTGATTTGTTGTCTTTCGTACGAATGCTTTCACCCTAGGCTCGGATTCACAACCTCTACCATCCGTCATTGATTTTCTCTTGGTTCGTTTTAAGTAGGAGCACAGGTTATATCGGAGGCCTTCGAGTGGTACGGGATGACATTCCTATCTGTTGAACCATCCACGGGATGCCTTGTCTGGCAAAGACGCAATTAACGTTGCGCCATGCGCTAATGTCATTCAAACGCCAGTGCTCGCGCGTATCTTGGATCTTAGCCGCCGGCATCGGCTCCTTATACCAGCAGTGGTTAGAAGACTGACATGGGAACGGCAATGTGAGCTGGCATCTCAAGTGGTACTCTTGGCTTCCTTTGCGAGCAAAGATTCAGGTGGAAATGTTTTTGCATCACACGGAGTACAGATACTGCCGAGGCTTGGCCGGAGAACTACATCACACACCAACTAGGATGCATTGAAACTACGAGAAATGACAATGTCCGATCTTGTGCTTAATGATGCTAGAATCGAACCAGGATTCTATCATCTCCTACGACAACTCAGGCAAAAGAAATGGTTGGTAAACACCTTGCTACCTTGATGACAGTACATCAACTTAGATGATACGATGCAGTGAAGGCACTCTCCAAGCAGCTTTGGCAAGGGGAAGCACGCAGCTAGGTGCTGATCATTGTGATACATTGGATACGGCTAAATCTCTCACTAGCCTCTCCATTGCAAGATGGCAAAGCGAGAGGAATGCGCTCCTAAAGTGGATTTGCCTTTGGGCTGTTGGTTCTGGATGTCGAAATTCATGTGTTCAACCCTTCAACTTATGGCCTAAGGATGTGAGGTCGCGAGGATCTTTTCTTGCACTCCTCAATGGTGTTACATATCCGTGGTGTCAGATTAATTTTACCACCAAGGCGTATTGTAGTTTGCTAGCGGAATTAGATATATTTCAAGATTTCCTACTTTTCAACTCTCAACAGGTCTGGGTGAGAAACAGCGCTGTACTTCTAAGCTAGACAGTAGCATGCGATAGTAAATAGGGAAAAAGACAACAGATAAACCGAGGGCGTGATTTAGCTTCGGTTTCCGAGACACTGGCTTCGAGGATGATACGCATACCTTATGAAAAGGTAGAGGAGCGTTCGCGGTGGGTGAGCTCGACTGACCATCCATGTTCACTGAAAAATTCCTGGTGGAGGAAGGCAAGAGAGTAGCGATTATGCCAATGGGAGGGCCACCATGTGAGGAATAAAGAATACATGTGTCAGAAGAGGTGACGTTGTGCCCGGGCCAGAGTTGATGGTCAGTTCGTTATATGGTCGTTGATAGAGATCGGTGGCGCATTGAACTACCATCGACAAGGGAATGCTGGAGAACCAGAACGGCTACATTTCATTGCACAATCTGGAGCTCACTGAGGGTAGTGATTGCAAACATCACCCCACCGTTCTCGCTGCGACAGCAAGATCTGTCGTCATTACTGGCGCATCCGAGTGATTAGGCAATTTCTTCTACATACACGGTAGTCTGTCAGCTTTGGTCAGGTACCTTGACAGCTCACTCACATAAATTATCGACGAACATGTCCTGGGGACTTGAACCTGACACTTTCCCTCGGTTCGCTAAGATGCGCTTCTGAAGTGGTTCAGCCTCGCTAGCCCGGCCTTGTGATTCATACATAATCGCAAGGTTGTTGAGAGATGAAAGCGTGTCTGGATGATCAGGACCTAGCCGCGTCTCCAAGTTTTCCAAGACACGCATATAGAGTCGCTCAGCTTCATCCCATCGCCCTTGCGATTGATAAACATATGCGAGGTTGTGCATTGATGATAGCGTATCTGGATGATTGGCACCCAACACTTTCTCTCGGCTCGCTAAGACGTGTTTATGAAGAGTTTCAGCCTCGCTCGGCTTCCCTTGAGCAGATGCGATTGCGAGGTTGTTCATTGAGGAAAGCGTGTCTGGATGATCGACACCCAATACCTTCTCTCGGCATCCCACAACGCGTCTCTGAAGCCCCTCAGCCTCGCTCAATCGTCCTTGCAATTGATACACAACCGCAAGGTTGCTCTTTGACGACAGCGTGTTTGGATGGTCAGGGCCTAGCTGTTTCTCTTGGCTTTCCAAGATGCGCAGGAGGAGTTGCTCAGCGTCGCTTGGCCGTCCTTGCGACTGATAAGCATATGCGAGGTTATGCATCGAGGACAGCGTGTCCGGATGCTCGGGATCTAGCCGCTTCTCTCGGCTTGCCAAGACATGCTTATGGAGTTGCTCGGCCTCGCCTGACCGTCCTTGCATTTGGTACACGTTTGCCAGGTTGTTTGTCGATGATAGTATGTCGGGATGATCGGCATCTAGCTGCCTCTTCCGGCTGGATAAGACGCGCTCGTAGAGTGCTTCAGCCTCGCTTAACCTCCCCAATGATTGATACACGATAGCGAGGTTATGAAGCGATGACAGTATATCAGGATGCTCAGCGTCCAGCTGCTTTTCTCGACGCTGCAAAACACGTTTATGAAGTTCCTCAGCCTCACTTGATCGACCTTGAGATTCATACACAATTGCAAGGTTGTTCAGTGACAGTAATGTGGCGGTGTGATCGGCACCGAGCTGCCT
Organism: Porpolomopsis calyptriformis; assembly: GCA_951640195.1. Taxonomy (NCBI): domain Eukaryota; kingdom Fungi; phylum Basidiomycota; class Agaricomycetes; order Agaricales; family Hygrophoraceae; genus Porpolomopsis; species Porpolomopsis calyptriformis. Next base: position 1,771,289 of record OX621172.1, on the reverse strand, counting down.
TTCTCGAATTTCCAAAACACGCTTGTGGAGTTCCTCAGCCTCGCTCGAGTGTCCTTGCGATTGATACACATTTGCAAGGTTGTTCGTTGACGATAACGTATCAGGATGGTCGGCACCCAGCAGGTTTTCTCGGATCGCCAAGACGTGTTTATGCAGTCGCTCAGCCTCGTGCGACTTTCCCTGGGATTCATACACGATTGCGAGGTTGTCCATTGATAGTAACGTGGCTGGATGATCAGGGCCTAGCCGCTCTTCTCGAGTCGCCAAGACGCGCTTGTGAAACGCTTCAGCCTCGTTCGACCGTCCTTGGAATTGATACACATTTGCCAGATTGTGCATCGACGCCAATGTGTCTGGATGATCAGCAGGTAGTTGCTTCTCTCGGCTCTTCAAAACACTTGAATGGAGTGTCTCAGCTTCGCTCAACCGTCCTTGCGATCTATACACAACGGCGAGGTTGTTCATTGACGATAGGGTGTCCAGATGATGGGGACCCAGTTCAATCTTTCGGACTTGGACGACCTGCTCATGTAGCATCTCAGCCTCGCGAATCCTGCCCTGATTGCTCAAGTATATGGCAATGAAGGTGTTGGGAACCGTCAACCAGACATTTGTGCCGCAGTCGGCATTCCATGTTCGATCCAGTGTTTGCAAATGTGGCATGAACTGCTCACATTCGTGCCACCACTGTGGGTGTCCAGGGTCTTTTATGTGCCTGAAGGCAGCAGTGAAAAGTAGTACTGAACACTGAAACCAGAATCGGTGAGTGTTTTCTTTCCTTGTACGTTCTTGTGTCATGAATCGAATCAAGTCGTGCATCCACAAGGAAGAATCCTTGATATTGGATCGTCGTTCGAGCAGAGACAGGCCTTGGAGTTTTTGAATGGCTGTGTGAAACTGGACTGGAGAGAGGAAGAGGGCGACCAAGGAAGCAAACTCTGGAGGGATGTGACTGCGATCGTTGGTATCGGTGATTGGAGTTTCTGCACGACCTTCATTCCGCCCTTGCGGTTGGTTCTGGGCGCGATTAGACTGAGATAGCACTTGACGAGAATGCTCTTTGGCCCCTTCAATGATCATGTTCGTTGGTATGCTTTCGGGGTCAAAGAATGAGAGAAGCTTCAAAAGATTGCCGATATCAGGAGATTCTTTGTCCAATTGGCTGAATTGTTTAGCGAACGTTTTGGCTACCGATCGCTCCTCGTAGGAAGGTTGGTCACTCTCCCATCCAATTATCTGTCAATATAGGCAAAGCGTTAAGTTTGACATGTGTGGTACTTCAAACGATACATTTACTTCGCTTTTTCGCTCTTCCTTGTATAATTCCAGCATATCATCAAGAGTTGCGTGAGACTGCTTCATGAATGACGCAGCTTGGTTGACGGCGAGAGGGAGACAGCCAACGCATTTCACTAGATTCTCCGCCTTGCTGATGAGAGAAGGCGTTAAAATTGTCGTGTCCATACCCGCATCTTTAAACAGAAGGTTTGCCGTATCCGAAAGTCCTAGGGTGCTAAGTTTGAGCGTGGAATGTAACTCTCCTGCCACGTTGGCAAGAGCCTCAGCGACTTCCGCTGTCCGTGTAGTGAAGAGAATATCCCCCCGCGAATTCTTACGGGGGAGATGTACGCGAAGGAAGTCAAGGGTACATCTGTCAACGTTATCCAAGATGAGAAGCCAACGGATGGGACCATCTTCATGTGGTTCTTCCAACCACAATCGTGCCGCAATGAGCTTCGCGTTCTGGTCCTGCAGAGAGCGATCAGGATGTCCAACAAGGTCAAGAATCTTTGCCATCCCTTGATTTAATTTTTCAGGGCTTGTAGCTGACGTCCAGAAGATGTGCGAGTAGCGATCGAATGATACCTTTGCATACTGCAGCACCAGCTGGGTCTTTCCCAACCCCGGCATTCCGTAGATGGCACAGCGCCTTGGTACATCGCTAAGGTAACGACCGAGTGCATTTGTTAAGAAATCCAAGTCTTGTTTTCGACCAGTGAAATGAATGGAAAGAATATCGATGGGAGCATCATTAATGGTCCATGACACCTGAGGGTAGATTGTTCGTTCTTGGAAGACTAAGTAGATCAGGAATATAGAATAGGACGCATACAAATGCCAGCTTTCGTGAGCTGCTGTCTTAACACGATGATTAATTACTGACCTGGTGGATACCAGCTGTAATTATACTGATTGCCCCCGACAGTGTTGACAATGTTACTAGTTACTTGAACGTTATCGATGTCCTTGAATATTGATGAAGCGATGCTCATGGTGAGGAGGATGGTGAGTGATGGTGAAAGACAAAGTAAAGATTAGCCGGAGTGACTAAACTCCTACAAAACGTCAAAGTGATGTGCGACGGTCTCTATCAGGAATCTTCTACAATATACAACAGGATCATGGATCCAGATCCACTGGGCACTCGCAAGTGACTGAATTACCCGACCTTGATTTCATTCATGGCCCAACTCCTCCTCTTCCGCAAGCAGTCGCTCCGCTTCCAACGCCGCCATACACCCACTGCCTGCACTGGTGATAGCCTGGCGATATCTCTTATCCTGTACATCTCCGGCTGCGAACACACCTTTGACAGAGGTTTGAGTCGTCCCGGGCACTGTGACGATGTAGCCATCAGAGTCAGTTTGCACCTGGTTCCGCACGAGCTCTGTGGCTGGCTCGTGGCCTATGGGAAAGAAGTGAACCATGTGCTCTTGACAAAATTGCGTTAGATACTTACCAACAGCATAGAATAGTCCGTTGACGGGGAGTACTTTCTCTTCGCCCGTTTTTACGTCGTTGATGCGGAGTCCGTTAAGAAGGTCGCCGTCACCTAGACACTCGGTGGCAACTGTATTCCAAAGGATAGTCTGACGATAAAAACACTCGAATGAGAATCGGACACATGGTGAGACAAGTGGAGAATTCAACGCACGACTTTCGGATGGTTCATCAACCGTTTTGCCATAATCTTCGAGGCACGAAGCTCGCCTCTGCGGACGAGAACATAGACATGTGAAGCGTATTTCGTTAAATCTGCCACAGGAAGGATGAGCCAAATCCAAGCAGATGGAAGTTACACTTACAGGTCGATTCCTCCGCTGCTGAATCACCACCCCCTATGACCGCCAACGGCTTGTCCCTGTAGCGGGTCGACTAAGCGATTGACGTTCAGTGCACAAAGCTGCGCCTACCTGAATATCGGGACTGCGCCGTCGCAAACAGCACAAGCGCTGATCCCGCTTTGCCAATAGGTATCTTCGCCTTTCAACCCTAGCCGCTTTGCGCTGGCTCCAGTAGCAATGATAATAGCATCGGCTGTCTCAGGTTCCTCGTCTTCCTGCCACTCCCGCCAATACCGGAATGGACGCGCTGAGAGATCTATTTTGGATATCGTTTCTGTAATGACGGTGGTACCGAAACGAATTGATTGTTCACGAAATTTTTCCATGAGTTCAGGTCCGAGAATCCCGTTTGGGAATCCAGGATAATTCTCCACTGTGTCGAGGGATCGATTATATCATGCTAGTCCAATTGGAAACGTGAGAAGCGCACCATCGGTAGTTGTAGTGAGTTGACCGCCAGCGGCAAATCCATTGGCCAAAAAGCCTTCGAAGAGGACAGGTGCAAGATTTGCACGAGCGAGGTAAATGGCGGCAGTATGTCCTGCTGGCCCAGAACCAATGATCACCTGGCAGTTGGTGGTCAGTTCTCTGCATTTCTGCACAGCCAGTAGGAAATTGGGATACATACGACTTTCGAGTGCATCTTCGTACTTTTGACAACAGTCATGGTATTGTTAAAAGTACGAAACCACCGGTGGTAGGCGAATGTGGGTATGAGAGGGGATCTTGAGGAACAATTCAAGATGAATCTGAGAGACAGTGTTAGAACGAACGGAACGAGTCGATTTATAAAGGTCGGGACATCTGAGTTTGAAAAATGACCTGATACTGCTGTACTCGGTATGCCATACGCCATACAAGATTGCACGATATCATTACCGCGCAGTACATGGTTACACTCCACGATTTTTTGTTAACCGATGCCAAGTTCCCATTTCCTGATCCCGAAGAACGTCGAAATGCCAGTACCACCGACATATCTCCCGTCGAAGTTGGATTGCTCGAGATTCGGTGGAAAGCCAAACACGCAGTGCGAGACAACACCCTTTTTCGAAAACTCTGCGATGCCTTTGAGGATATCCTTGAAGATACTCCGATAGGGGATGCAGAGAGAAACCATCTGTTGAGGGGTTTGGGGTCTGGGCTACAGATTGATGACATCGGCATAGTGGATGATAATTGGCAAACAAATTCCAATGAAATTCAGGTGATTTTTCTTCAAAGAAACTCAACTCCTCATTCAGGGCTAATCAATTTGGAATGGTCTTATGCGCAGAGCCGGGTGTTTTTAACCCAGGGCTTCCACAAAGCCGCAAGAATGTGTTTGTGGGTGTACAAGCGACACAGTTTTACAATCGGATTTGAAGAGACGGTCGAAGGAACCTCCTCCAGGGTTAATTATGTTATGAGGCTGGACAATAAAGAAACAATTCTGTCTGAAGCAAAATCACCTTCGGTCATAAAGAGAGTTGGCAATTTGCTACTGCCGCGCGGCTTTGATTTAACATAGCAAACTAATCAACCGCTGGTGCCCAAAATTCTCACAAAGGTGACTACCAATCTCTTACCAGTTAAAAAGTTAAGCCTGAGATCTGCGTAGGCAGCTTTGTATCTAGGTCTGAGAAAGTTGGAGTGGCTATTTCTGACGTGCTACAATTACTGGATTGTGTGCTGCCTGGTGACAGATGACGACCACCCCTTTCTCGTGTACTCACCAAAAATCAGTATTCAAAACTCCTCAGTGGCTTTTCGAGCATTCCTTGGAGCAATCTTATCTGTTGCGAATAACGTTCAAGTTCAGACATCTGCATTTAATCCCAACATGGAACTGGATGTTATCAATGAAGAAGAAGATGAAGGTCCTATACTGGAACATGACGATGATGATAATTCAGGGACATACTGGGGTAGAAGTAACGGAAATTCAATGGATTCTCCGATGACTCACAGCTGTACCCATGCTGTTCATGACAGCGCTGAGCCTGAGCTAATGGTTTGTTCACTAACCATCCTTTTCCACTTGTCTCGCTGATGTATTTTCAGCTTTCTTCTTCTTCTCCCAACTCTCCCGAATCCTTCCAAGTTTGGGTATACCTCCACTCAATGCCGAGCAACACGCTCACTCTGCCGCAGTGTGCCAAGCTTGGGAAATTACGCCTATGGCTGACGTGCTTGCTGGGGTCCAGATCGACTGGCAACGTCTGGCAATGCCATTTTGATGGCAGCAGTTTTTTGTTCGCTATTAAGATTGTCGAGGAGCTATGCCCTGCCGATGCAGACAGCCGCAAATGGCTCCGTAATGAATTCAGCATCTACCTAACTTTAGAGAAGGCGTACCAATCTGGGAAATTGCAGGATCTCCGCAGTGCTATGGGGCATTTGAGGGCGATAGCATGGATGTTCTTATCCTTGAACTACATGGTGGTACCTTGAATGGCTGGGATGAGTTAAGTACCACAGAGCAGTAAGCGGTAAAAATCACTGAAATAACTGCTCTCCTATTCACATGACGTGATTTCCTGAAGACACCAACTATTCAAGCTGGTGTGAAACCTCCACAGTGTTGGAATAGTGCATGAAGACCTCGAGCCCCAGAATATTGTACAAACTCACAGGGGTGAGATCTGTCTGATTGATTTTTCGCAGAGTAGGAAGCACATTTGCGCAGAATACAAAATGCAAAATGTATGTTGAGCAGTTTCCCTCCTTGCATTGCTGACATTAGGGTAGATTGTTTCCAAACTCAATGATCCTCATGCTGCTCTAGATCAGAACCAGAGGTGTCAAGAACTACAGATGTTACAAAGGTTGTTATGGAGATAGCAGCCCCCTCAACCTCATGATAGAAACCAAATGAGAGATACTAAGATGTAGCATAATTCTTAATATTACTATAATCAGTATTAGGAAAGATAATGATGAAATCCTGACTATATACATGTACTGCTTCTGCTATATATCTGTTATGTATGAAAGACCAAATTGGACAAATTTCACATTTCTCTGGTTTGAGGTAGAGTTTGTGTTCACAAAGCATAGTCATTACTTTGTAAACATGTTTGTTAGGACACAGTAGGCTCCCAGTCTTGCTTGTAGCACTCAACATGAAGACCCAAGATCTTGCTCAAGAATAAGGACTTATATCTAATCTGAGTTTGAACGTGATGACTCAACAGCATTCCATGGAATGGCTGACAGATGATGACTCAGCTGCTGCGCAACTGCAGATGACACCATTGTCAACCAATAGTGAAACTCCCTCTAATCTATGAGGTAGAAATGAATGTGGATAGGAAAGGAAAATGATTGAGGGGAGGATAGATTAGAAATCATGATAAGATAAAGAAAAAGAGGTGCATTGTAACATCACTCTCCCTTCAGAATTGCATCTGCACAAGGTTAAGATAGATATTGGAGATGTCTTGAACAGTCTCATAAAAGCCAATGTGGCATATAGCAAGGGATGACAGGGAGGTAATGATTGTACTAACATTGAATATCTAAGGCTGAGAGAGGAAGTGTAAGCTGGTATGTATGGAGTACCTGACCTCGATTATCCAGTTATAAAACAATAGTGATGGCATTGACTGGGGTCTCTTCATAGATCCATACTCGATGCATGTGAGAGGGAAGGTAGGGAAGAAAGGCAGAAGTGTCAAAATTAGAATCCAACATGCAATTGACTTTGATAGGCATAAGTAGAGCAATAATATCAATATTATTAGACATTGTAGGCAGTCTGTAGCCTTCGCTGTTTGAGTTGGTGACAGGGTCATAGAGATGATCATCGATTCCAAAGAAGTCATCTATTCGGATGACACAGATTTGGAGTTTCAGAGCTGGCCATTTCAGGTTCAAAGTGTGGAACTTGTTGACCAATTCCTGAGCATGTTCGACATCAGATTCAGACTACCAGGTGTTCTCCTTGTTAGTGTAGCCTTCCCAATGTACCAGGTATTGCAGTTTTCCTTAGTGGATCCAGGAATCCAGGAATTTTTCAATGACATATTTGATTTTATCATCTAGTTGGAGAGGGGATGGGGGTTGTGTTATAAACTCATTTCTGTTGAGACAGTTTTACTTCCAAGTGCTCTGTCCAAGATGATGATAATGGTCTCAAGTCCTAGTTATTGGGGTGTCTAACAAGGAATCAGACTTAAGGTCTGAGTACAACTAACTAGGAGTTTATATACTGACTACATTGCTGTGGATGAGTCAGTACTATAATGAGGAATACATGCAGCAAGTAAACGATAAGCATAATAAGAATGCAGAGCATGTGAAAAGATGAAACATAAGTAGTTAGAAATGAAATGTATCCTATCTTAGGTAAATGAAAAAGGTAAGGCTATGGGGAATCCCATAGCATAATTGTGGGGAATCCTAAGCAAGATAAGATGAGTCTGACTAAACTATAATAACAAACATAGAGAGAGAATGAAAAATTACATCCATAACATACACCTTGCTTTTCAGGAAATTTGACCTGAATTTTAAACTTGGGTGATGTCAGTTATTTCATTCTCTGAGGCCTGAGTCTGGATTTCCTCAGTGGCGGGGGCCTCAATGGCCACTGAGAGGGAAGTGATGGGATTGACTTCTACAGTTGGCTGGGTGGGGGAGGGGATAGCGGTGATGCTCTCATTGTCATCTGGGTATTCCAAGTCAAGGTTGATGGGGTATTCAACTGATTTCCTGTATTTGATGAGGGTCTCCCTTGTCACAAGATCTTGTTGTGTCAAGCCCTCAACAGCTTGACAATCTTCCAGCATTCGGGAAATAAGGGCACAGGTAGTAGTATTCCCACAATCGATCCAGTTTTGCTTTTTCTCTTGCTTGAGCATCCAGAGTTTTTGTTTGAGTGCATCATGACTCTCTTTCCAAAACATAATACATTTCTCCATCAATTTCAACTCTGCCTTTGTTACTGTCAGCTCTGCTTGCAACTCGCAATTCCATTGTCCAAGACTTTCATTGTTGATGTTCAGATGGGTGATGGTAACATTGGGGTCTTCCAGGGGAGGAGTTGCTTTGTTACCAAAAAGATTAGCAGCAGTTAAGCAATGTTGTCAGCATAGTTGCCTAGAAATGGGGATGGTAGTAGTAGAGGAGGGACCGGGGGTAGGGGAATGGGCACAAGGAGAAGGGATTCATCTTTGACGACAGGTGGCAACTTGATGGTTAGGTTGGGTATGAGTAGTGGGCATTTTCAAGTGGTGGTTTTGTGATTATGATGTTTCAGTTAAGTGGTCTTAGACTGTTGACAAGAAGTGTCATTGAAAGTGAGGAAAAGATTGGATGGAGACATATCAATGTCTCTGGGTTTATAAGTGCCACTCAGATCTAAGAATAGAATTCAAAAATGGACAGCTGGAATGATAACAAATGAGTTAAGTCACTGTTTGAATTGAGTCTTCATAAGTCTTCACAATTTCCTTGGCATGTCGTAAGATGTTCGATCATTCTTCCCAAGTGGCTTCTTCAATCAGATAACCTTTCCATTTGATCAAATATTTTCATCAGTGTCTAGCTCCAGAGTATTGCAAAATGGATTCAACCTTGTATTCTTCTTCATTTTCGATCAAATCTGGGGGAGGTTGAGATGTATCAGTAACATCAGGGTGGAGCAACTTATCTTTGACATTAGGTCTCAGGAGTGATACATGAAAGACTGGGTGGAGCTTCCAAGTTCTGGGGATATCGATAAGATATACAAGATCTGATACTTGTTTTAGGATCTTGAATGGTCCAGTCCTTCAGTTATCTAGCTTCTTGGTGGGTTGAGTTGTCTTGATATTCTTGGTATCTAACCATACCAGGTCTCTGACTTTGAAGGAGGGAGAGAGTTTCCATTTTCGATCGGCATACTTCTTCATTGATTCTGCAGCATGTGACAGTGATTTGCTAGTATTCTTCTGAGCATGCATGAGACATTTGTGGAAGGTGTTTGCTGCAGGGATGTTACTTGGGGAATTAATAGTGATCGGTAAATGAGGGTGATGGCTATATTCCAAATAGAAGGGTGATTGTGAAGTGGTGGAATGTTGTCAATTATTGTAAGCAAATTTGGCAGAAGCCAGCCATTCAGACCAGTCATCCTGCATAAAGTTGGTAGAGAATCATAGGTAGACTTCAAGTTCTTGATTCGTTCATTTGGTCTGACTATCAGTTTTGGGATAATAAGCAGTAGAGAGTCTAGAAATGGTTTGTAGAAGTTTGTTCAGGGCTTCAGTGAATTTTGACACAAATTGAACTCCATGATCAGAAATAATCTTCTTTGGCCATCTATGGTGTTTCCAGATGTGATCATGGAAGAGTTGGGCAGCACCTTCTGATGAGAGATTAGAAGTTGTCAGAATAAAATGGGCACATTTCATAAATCGATTGATAACTACCATTACAGTGATACAACCCCTTGGTCCCCTGAGCTCTGGAGTATATGTTCCATATATCTATGTGATCCCCCAGATGTCCACTACACTGCTATGATGTCCCCGACTATGCAATTCAGCTTCCTGTCCAGCGATTTACCTCCAAATTCTTCGATCCTTCGATTCACGATTGCAGCTCATATCAAAGGATGCATCTGATAGCCAGATGTCCATTGTGTAGATCCTCATCGTTTTCATCATCCCTTTCACTGGTGGCTTCATTCAGAAGTCTCATCCCTTTACTATATAGTATATAAAGGGATCTTTGTTTTCACAGATATATTTACTTGTAGATATGTTTGTATTATAGAGAAGGAAGATAGATTCCATCGTCCCACGTCTAGTCCTTCATGTTTGAGCCTCATTGACTGCCTCTAGCACTCTAGAGAGTGCTCCGATTTTCCAATTTCTTCTATTTCTTCGATTTTCATGATTTCTTTGATAGCTCCTTTCTATTGTGCCTCCCATCATCTCTCAGGGTAGATTCCAGAGCTCAGATGGCTCCACATCGTATCAATGGCATTGTATCCAAGTGAGTCAGGTAATTGAATGATGAGATCAATGGTTATCTCTGTCCATGGTTCAGTAGCAGGGGGTATAGGTTGTAGGAGTCCTGTCAGCTTTGAAGGGTAATTCTTGTTTTGTTGACAAGCAGGGCAGGACCGTACATAGTTGCAAGTCATGTCAGACTTGTCAAACATTGAAAGACAATATGCAGTGCCCGACAGGCCTGTTGCATTCATTACCCATACCCACAAAACCATGGCAATCAATAGGAATGGACTTTATTGGTCTGTTTCCTGAAATTGACGGGTACAATTACCTTTGGGTAGTCATTTGTTGAATGACATCAATGATCCACCTAATTCCAGTGAATACCAAAATGAAAGTGTCAGAGCCTTCATGGATCTACTTAAAAGAAGTAGTAAGGCTTCACGGCCTTCCCAAAAGTATAGTCTTGGACAGAGACTTGAAATTTACCTCCAAATGGTGGAGCAAACTTCATAGGCTCTTAGGAGCTAAACTATTGATGTCTACATCTTTCCATCCTCAGATGGATGGCGCAACTGAATGAGCTAATCGTTCAATAGGTCAAATCCTCCAAGCAACTGTAAGCTCAGATCAATGAGACTGGATCGCAAAGATCCCAATGACCAAATTCGTGATTAACGCGAGTATCAGTGAAGCTACAGGCTTCACCCCATTCAAGCTGAATGGAGCATATATGCCTGCTATGATTAAGCAGGTAGAAAATACTGCTGAGACACTGCCAGATGTCCAAGCTTTTGCTCAACAAGCACTGCAGAATCTGGCAGCTGCTCACAATGTGATCATTGCGCATCGCGTATTTCAAAGACACTACGCTAATCTACATAGAAGGGAAGAGCCGTCGATAAAAGTAAACAACTTTGTGTACCTATTGACCAAGAACCTTGAACTACTGCAAGGTAGAGCAGGGAAATTACTGCCAAGGTTCGTTGGGCTGTACAAAGTCATATGGGCCTTTCCTAATGAATCCAACTATGAGTTGGAACTCCCTGACGAGCTCGTGAAGTGACGGATTCATCTGTGATTTCACATAAATTTGCTGCATCTGCACCATCCAAACGATGATGCGTTATTCCCTAACCAAGCATCAGTAGATGCTTATGATTTCAGTGAACCACTTCAAACCAAATAGTTAGTCGACGAAATAGTTGGCCATAGGTGGGATGACCGAAAACTTGAGCTGGAGGTTTGTTGGAACCTCAGAGACACAACATGGGAGCCCATCTCATCATGTAAAGAGCTTAGTGCTCTAGATAAATATCTAACCCTAATGGGTGTAGATACCCCTCATCAACTGCTAAGACAGCCAGTTAAGAGGCACTGAATGCCAACTGCACTCAGAGCCTTGAGGCGTGCCGACAAGCACACCTTGTATGCGTGCTAAACCAAGCACGACTGATAATTGCCTTAATTGGCAATCAATGGACCAGACATACCCGGTCCGGTGGCAGACTCACCCCAATTGGGGTAATTAGAGGCACCAGAATGATGCCACAAGTCTAAGCGTAACTTGTATAAAAGCATGATAAACAAAAAAACAATGGTAGAAAATTTTCTACCCCATACGATGATGTCGAATGAAAACAACACGCCCACAAGCGTAAGAACAAGCCCCCGCCCCATAGACCCGAGACCACTGGAGATGGTGGAAGACGACGGGGATCAGCTAATAGCTGGTCCCGATGAAGTCATCAGACCCCCACGCCAGACACGGAGTGGGCCCTCTTCTGAAGGGGAGAGAGAGCACCGCTCTCAACAAAACACAAGTAACTGTCAGGACCTGAGCTTGTTTGGGTCTCGAGGCCTGACTAAGGACGAACTCATTGACAGGGATAATGAATGGATGAGTATGAAAGCTGTTGCAATACCAAGTTCAGGTATGCAGACAAGTAAGTCGAAAACTACGGATACAGGGGTAGCTACTAGTCTTATATAGTAATGGATAATTAGGGGTAGTCACATGTACGTGACTGTGTCGGAATGTCTAGGGTGATCAGTCCTGAGACATGTATAAGACATGGTAAGCTATCATAAGTCTAAGACGTAGTAAGTCATTACGAGACAGATAGGTCTGAGACGTAGTAAGATGGATAAGTCCTAATAAGGGAAAAGAGTGGAAATGGATGGAAATGGTAATCCTGACATTATCCCTGGCCAAAACAAAGCTTCGTCCTCGAAGCTTGCACAACTTTATTGAGAGTGGTGTTGGCTTTCATATTCTAGGACAATGTCATGAGCATGTTTGATAAGTTCCAAGTGGGATTCCCATGTTGCTTCTGATGTTGGGTACCCTGCCCATTTGACAAGGTATTGAACCTGTCGTTGGATGACTCGTTGGTCTAATAATCCTTCAACTTCATATTCTTCATGACCATCGATTACATTCGGTGGTGGTCGGTAAGCTTTTTTGTTGTTTGGGTGGAGTTTTTCATTAATTATAGCAGGTCGTAAGAGAGAGACATGGAATACGGGGTGTACGCGCCAGCCAGGAGGTAAGGTGAGGCAGTAGGCGGAATCGCTAACCTTTTCCTGAATCGCAAAGGGTCCAGTCCTTCGGACATCTAGCTTGTGTGATGGTCTTCCTGTCTTGAGGTGGGAAGTTGATAACCAAACTTTATCACCAACATTATAGCGGTGTGATTCTTGGCGGTGTTGATCTGCATATTTCTTCATCAATATGGCAGCACTTGATAAGGCCTGCAAGGCTGCATTTCGAGCTTGCCCAATATGGGCCACAAAGTCATTAGCAGAGGGGTTAGATGTTGGTGTAGAGGGAGTCAAAGGGGTTCGAGGATGACGACCATATTCAAGGAAGAAGGGTGAAAAACCAGTCGAAACTTGTTCACAGTTGTTGTATGCAAACTCAGCTTGGGCAAGCCATTCAGACCAGTCATCTTGCATGAAGCTTGTATACAGGCGTAGATACTGTTCTAGCTCTTGGTTGACTCGTTCAGTTTGGCCATCAGTTTGTGGGTGGAAAGCTGTGGATAGGGCAGTCTCAGTCCCAAGTAGCCTATTCAGTGCCTTCATGAAGTGTGCCGCAAACTGGCTACCTTGGTCAGTGATAATTTTCCTTGGCCAACCATGGTGTCGCCAGATATGATCACAGTAGAGCCAGGCTGCACCTTCAGCAGAAAGGTTGTTTGTGGTAGGGATAAAGTGAGCCCTCTTTGTAAATCGGTCAACAATAACGAAGATTGCATAGTAGCCATGGGAGTCAGGGAGTTGGGTAATCAGGTCAGCCGTGATTTTGTCCCAAGGGGTAGAGCTAGGAGGAATGGGTTGCAAGAGTCCAGCAGGTTTGGCTGGAAAGGATTTAGTCTGTTGGCAAGTAGGGTATGAATGGATATAGGCTGCAACGTCCTTATGGATACCATCCCAGAAGTAGTCACGGAGGATAAGCTGGGTGGTTTTATGAATACCTGGATGCCCAACATGAGGTGGGTCATGGAACTGATAGATAACATCAGTGCAAAGGTTATCCATATTTGGGACATAGCGGCGTCGCCATTCGTCAAAGGTGATTCCCTGGTCTTGCGTCCATCCTGTGGATTCATCCTCAAGTTTGCTTCTAATATGGCCAGGAAGGGTCCCTAGTCGTAGCCTACTATCAAGTCTCTCACTCTCACTAGCAAGTGTAACTCCAGCAGGTGAAGGAGTAGTAGGGAGCTGCGCATACACGCGCGGTTGTTCATGCGCACCTTCAATCATAGCCACACTCTGAAAAAGGGTGCTTGGGAGTAACACTTGGTTAGTGTTGTCAGGAGAGGGAGGAAGGTGATCTGGTTGCCGTGATAGACCATCAGCCTTGTTAGTTTTCCCAGGGTTGTGTTCAATGATGAAGTCGAAACGGGATAGGTAGGTAGCCCATCGGGCTTGTCGCCTTGAGAGATTATGATTCGTCATGAAGTACTTGAGTGCAATATTGTCAGATCGGATGGCAATGGTATGCTGTGCACCCTCTAAGTAGTGTCGCCATTCTTCAAGGGCAGCTATAATCGCTAGTAGTTCTTTATTGTGAATGGGATAGTTTCGTTCAGGTGGGGTCATGGTTCGTGAGTAGTAGGCAGTAGGGTGCCAGAGATTATCGTCATGGAGTTGGGAGAGAATTGCACCAAGCGCAAAGTCAGAGGCATCGGTTTCAAGTTTATAGGGTAGCTTGGGGTCTGGAATTCGTAGCACAGGTGCACTTGTGATGGCAGCTTTGAGTCCATCAAAGGATCCTTGTTCTCGGTCTGTCCATCTCCAGGGAGTATCCTTTCGAGTAAGGTTATGAAGGGGTCGTGCAATTGTGGAGAAGTCTTTGATAAAGCGACGGTATTCATTAAGCGTTCCTAGGAAGGCTTGGACAGCCTTGACCTTCATGGGGGGAGACCAGTTGACAATAGCAGAGATCTTGTTAGGGTGCATTTCAACCCTGCCCTGCTCAATAATTGAGCCTAGGTATTCAATCCGGGTCTGTTTAAAGGCACACTTGGTAGGCTTGCATGACAAGTTACAATCGCGGAATGTTTGGAGGACTTCTCGTACAACCCTCTCATGCTCCTCAAGGGTGTCGGTGTAGATGAGCACATCATCGATGTAGACCTTGACATGGCCAGTTGCTAGTGCTGCATGAAAGCAGACATCTATCATCTGTTGGAATGAGGCAGGAGAGTTGGTTAGCCCAAAGAACATTACAGTGGGCTCAAAGAGCCCCCTGTTGGTGGTGAAAGCTGCCTTCCATTCGTCGCCTTCCTTGATCCTAACATTGTTGAAGCCCCAGCGAATATCAAGCTTGGAGAAGTATTTGGATTGTTTTACACTGTCGAAGATCTCTGAGATGAGAGGAAGGGGTAACGGTCACGAATGGTGTGTGAGTTTAGATAACGGTAGTCTTGAGTAGGCCTTAGGCCTCCATCAGTCTTGTTCACAAAGAAGAAGGGAGCAGCCTGTGGAGATTTTGAGGGATGGATTCGCCCAGTGGAGAGGTTCTCTTCAATGAACTCATCCAGTTTCTCTTGTTCCAGGGGGGATAATGGATACAGCTTCCCTCGTTGGGGGGTGAATGAATCGTCAAGGTGGATAGCATGGTCAAACTCAGATCGTTTAGGGAGCTGATCAAAAGATAACTTGCGGAATACATCTGCAAAGCCATGGTACTTCTCTGGGATGAACTTGACAATATCTTGTTCCACACTGGATGAAGCATTCCAGGCATCATCCCTTGTAGCCACTGCTGTGCGACATTCCATCCCGGTATGCATAAAGGGAGGGGCGGCAGAGGATGGAAGCATGAGTTGCTTGGATCTGATGAACACAGGCTGAGATGCATTAAGGGGGAAGCCAGGAGGAGTAGGAGGATGCGCATACACACTCGGTTGGTCATGCGCATGCACAGGACCTCCAGGAGTGAAAGTGTTAGCACAGGCAGCAGGGGAGGTAGCTGCAAGTCAACCAGATTTGATGCGCGCAGGTTGAGATACACTGGAGGGGAAGGCAGGAGTGGTAGGAGGGTGCGCATACATGCATGGTCACTCATGCACATCCACGGGGCTCCCAGGAGTAAAAGCATTAGCACACGCAGCAGAGGAAGTAGTGGAAGATTGGTCAGGTTCGATGTGCGCAGGCTGAGATACACTGGAGGGGAAGGCAGGAGTGGTAGGAGGGTGCGCATACACGTACGGTCGCTCATGCGCATCCGCGGGGCTCCCAGGAGTGAAAGCATTAGCACACGTAGCAGGGGTAGGAGCGGTAGGAGGATGCGCATGCACATGCGGTTGTTCATGCGCATGCATGGGGGAGGTAGCTGAGAAAGCAGTAGGGAGATGCGCATACATGCACAGTTGCTCATGCGCATGCATGGGGGAGGCAGCCGCAAAAGCAGTAGGGGGATGCGCATACACGCATGGTTGCTCATGCGCATGCATAGAGGAGGTAGCTGCAAAAGCAGTGAGAGGATGCGCATACACACATGGTCGCTTATGCACATGCATAGCTGCAAAGCCAGGGGCAGTGGGGGGATGCGCATATATGCATGGTCGCTCATGCACATGGCCTTCAGCATCAAGGGAGGAAGTAGGTGGAGATGAGTCCACTAGGATGGTATCATTTAGCAGTTGTTGTTGGGCTATAGACTTGGTGTTAGTGCCCCAGCAATGCTTATCAGCACACCGTACAAAGTTGATAGTCCGCCTAGGCCAGTCAACCTGCAGGTTATGCACCTCAAGCCATGGCAGCCCCAGGACAATCTTCTGCTTTTCACCTAAGTCGACAACCTCTAGGGTCAGGTATTCTTGGTGGTCTTCTATCATTAAGAGGGCATCGGCCTCTTCTTCAATCAGTCCTCCTTTATTGAGGGTTCCATCGGCATTTCTTACAGAGATTGGAGACTCCAGTCTATGGGTCATCCAGTTCGCTCGCTTGGCCCAGCTCCGGTCCATGAAGTTTCCGGTAGCACCACAGTCGAGGAGACAGGCCACGGGGTACCGCCGTGCACTATCTGTCATAGTTACTACAGCTTCTATCAAGAAGCTCTGTTGCCCTTGGATTAACTGTCCGAGAGTGAGGGTTGGCTGAAGGGGGAGTGTAGAGTCGTAAAGAGGATCGGTTTCATTTGTCTCGGATAGAGTACATTTGGTGCTAATGGCAGGGCTTTCATCGCACCATCCTAAAAATCCTTCTGTAAGAGGGCAGCAATCAAGCTACATTTCTCATTCTTTGAGAGAGAGGATACATCGGAGGCACCCTTGGGGGTACACAGTTGGGAAGTAGTTGGGGTGTTCATTTCAGGCACAGTGAGTGCAATGGTATGGGCCTGCCTTTCTTTTCCTTTGGCATTGGCACTCTTGGTTGCTACTTGCACCTGTTGGCCTTGTTGATCAGGCTGGCGGCAATCCCTAGCTAGATGTCCAAGGGCTCCACACTTGAAACAGTTGTATGGGTTAGCTCGCTTGGGTGGCATGGGTGAGAACTTGGGCTGTCGCCTGGACTGGTCAATGTCCATTGGCACATCTTCTTGCTGGGCAGAAGGATGGGGGCGAGGCTGAGATTGTGGTCGAGATGGTTGAGATGGTTTCGGGAAGGGAGGCATGTGTCGTTCCATTCCAATATGTGGGGCTCGGAGTAGTCGAGGTCTTGGGAGGTCCCATCGTTGGCGTTGTTGAAGCTCTCGCCATTGTTGGTCTAGCTTTCGTGCCTAGTCCTTCCAATCTTGCACAGTCGTTGGCATGGTAGGAAGTGCATATATCTTCTCCACAAGGGGCATTAAGGCCTTCCTTAAAGGCTTCTATGAGAGCAGTGTCATCATAGCCTGTCAGGAATTCCTGCTGTTTGAAGCGAGTAATGAAATCATCGGCAGTGGATCCTCCTTGCTTGACAATCCTAATCTTGTGACGAGCAGTGGCACCTGGGTCGGAGTCTCCAAACACAGTTCGCAACTCCTGTTCAAAGGTGGCAAAGGAGATGGTCTTCCTATCGGCTTCAGTACGGGAGATCTTGTCAACAAAGTTGTTAGCCCAAGTGGCAGCCGTCCCAGCCTTCATGAAGGAGAGCACTATGATTACACGCTCCCTCTCAGTAGCTTTAGAGAACATGGAAAGGTAGAGGGCGAGTTCTCTGTAGAAGGTAGGGAATTTGTCACGGCTGCCATCATAGTCAGTTGGTTTGGCAACTTTGATTCATTCGGAGGAGGTTGAAGTTGGAGGGGAGGATGTTAGGGAGGTGACTTGGGTGAGGCACTCTTCCAAGGCAGTGATTTCATCATTGAGCTCCCCACGATGTTCCTCCAAACGCATGGATAAAGCTCCTATCTGACCCTCAAGAGCGGTAGCAGGATTTGCATTTTGCTCGAGGGTAATAAGGCGCTGGTTGATCTGTTCAAGAACAGACTTGACCTTGTCAATGTCGGACATGTTGATAAGGGGTAGGAAAAGAGGGGGGTTGTTCATCCAAAGTATCAGGGGTCGAGGTTAGCGTAGTTTTCGACTTCCTGTCAGGACCTGAGCTTGTTCGGGTCTCGAGGCCTGACTAAGGACGAACTCATTGACAGGGATAACGAATGGATGAGTATGAAAGCTGTTGCAATACCAAGTTCAGGTATGCAGACAAGTAAGTCGAAAACTACGGATACAGGGGTAGCTACTAGTCTTATATAGTAATGGATAATTAGGGGTAGTCACATGTACGTGACTGTGTCAGAATGTCTAGGGTGATCAGTCCTGAGACATGTATAAGACATGGTAAGCTATCATAAGTCTAAGACGTAGTAAGTCATTACGAGACAGATAGGTCTGAGACGTAGTAAGACGGATAAGTCCTAATAAGGGAAAAGAGTGGAAATGGATGGAAATGGTAATCCTGACAGTAACTCGTCAGAGTTACCCCCAAAAAAATGGGTGTGTAACAGCACCATCAACGTCGCGATACACTCCAGTCACTGGAGGTGTAAAGTCTGCAAAGACTATATAATGCATGTCATCAAAGACAGCGTGTATGAAGATGCCTCATTGAAAGAGGCATTCGAGGACTGCCGCAAGGCACATCAAGAGGAACTCGTAACAGAGATCTGAAACCTAACCGTCTCACTTGAGAAGGCTCAAGATGATGGTGACTACTATCGCGCTCATTATGAACAAACTCAAGATGAGCTCTATCAAGCCAATCAGCTCATAGCCAAGCTGAACAAGTCTAACGACACTAGCGAAGCCAAATCGCTAGGAAAGCGCAAGCACTCCCATACTGAGGGATCGCATTTGCGATCATTAGAATACACAAGGGTGGCCAGCCCTGTGACCAAGACCCCCTCTGCCCAAGACAAGGGCAAGGGAAAAGAAACCGACGAGGAGGCTCGACGAAGAGCTGATATGGAACACTTCGATCCATATTCAGATGATGAGTTAGTGGGCTGTGGCCCGATGTTCAAAAACCTTGACAAGGAGGATAGCGCGTACATCAAGAGATGCTTCCCTCAAATCATTCAAGAGAATGAGGAACTAAAGGCTCACCTTCAACCCACCTCGTATGTCGAGTTCCCAAACCTCCCAGATCTGGGAGTGAATAATCAATCTGGCCCTAGTGGCAAGATGATCAAAAAGCGCAAGAAGCGCTTGACTATTACTGCTTGGCCCAGCATCCCTGCTGGGGCCCATTACTCACCCATTAACCAGACTATCCGGGTTGGCGCAAGCGCTGAAGCAGCATGACAAAATGAAGTGATGGGATTGCCCCCTCTGCGTGGAACTCAATCTGTGGATGACCGCAGATACCCCATCAATGCGTGCCAATAGTGCACTCTGTTTATTCAAGCCCAAGAATTGGGCAACAATGAGGCTCTCGAACTTGCGCAATCGTTCATCACGACAGTGCAGGCAACTCCTTGAGAGAGCAGAATGGACGCTCAACACATTGCGTTAATCAATTAGAGAGTTCCCACCTGGGCTTCAGGTGATTCCACCGATGCACCTGTACAGGTGCCAACTTCTTCTGTGCCTGGATGGATTAACCCATCTCAGCCAACCGCCTCAAGCTCCCCGGAAGAGTGGGCTCATTGGTTCTACATAAACCGCCATGCCACGCACCCTGGAGTGCGCTTAGAATGAGATGGCAGCATTTTGCTGCAAAGCCTCCACGGGATGCTTCTGGTTAGTCAACACAAACCAAAGTCACCTAAGACCCATGCTCCCGCTGGATCATCGACAGATGCCGACCAGATACAGTCGCAATACATCAGAGCGGCGGCCCTCCTGTTTGGAATGCCTGGCTGCTATCGCTCACTTGTGATGGGATCGAACCTGTCCATTGCAGAACCCCCCAGAGAACCAGCCTAGTACTCTGGGTCATCCAATGTCACAGAACAATCCCTCATTCCATTGATGCGATGTGGAGCTGTCTGAGCTCTGGAATCTGCCCTGAGAGGTAGTAGGAGGTACAATAGAAAGGAGCTATCAAAGAAATCATTGTTAGATGGCAGTCTAGGGTTGATCGCAAGGTTTTACTTCAGGCTCTGGGTGTAGGGTTTTAAAGGGTTGGAAGACTACTGATTGGGGTGTTAACGAAAGAAACAGACTTATCCTAAGTCTATCTACTGCTAGCTTTATATACTAGCTAAGTATGAGTCATACTGACTACGTGTGAGTCGTAACGACTATGGATGAGTCATGTAGATAAGGAGAGTGATGGTAGACTAAATATAGATATGGCTTGGTCACCTTCTATTACTAAGCGGAGCTTGGGTGGCTAAGCAGCTATTGATGTAAACTGTCTGATGTAAATGGGAATAGACGAGCAAAGGAAAAAGAAAAAATATATCTCTGACATTCACCTCCACAAAAAGGAAATTCGTCCCGAATTTTGAGAAGACTCTTTGAAGCGAAGGAAGGATGTCAAGGGGAGGTGTAAAGGGGTGGTAGAGGTGGGTAGAGGGGTGATGAGATGGGTGAGTGATGAAGAGGAGGGATGAGTGGATAGTTGTCGGATCAAAGACTATCCACTAGGTATACTTTTCCTCAACTCTCCAGTAGATATCACCTTCTCTAACCACACATCCAGAAGGGAGGCGTAAGGAATACTGTTCATTTGGGAACAACATCCACTCCCTAGGTCGCGCCATTATAAACTGGGGGTTGAAGCAGGTGTCCATCTGGGTCAAACCAGTGGTAATGGCCGTCCAACTCCTGGGCACGTCGCAACCAAGTTTCAGCCAGCTCCCTACACATTACAGCATTCTCCTCCAGGTCAAGGATCCTTTCGTACTTGGCATCCATCATCGAGCGGTACCTGTTCCGGGCAGTATAGAGTCGGTCGGCAACGCGATGGATAGGGTGCGAGATGGGGTCTTTGGGGATAGTGGGGGTGGTGACGTCGGATTCATCCTGGTCTGGTATAACCATCAAAAGTTGGCACCCAACTTGGTACACCTCCAGCCAATCTTCGAGTTGATTCTTCTTGTCGTCAAAGTCGCTGTCCTTGTCGAACGTGTACCAGTGACGGTTGTAGTTGAGTTCGCATCGACGTGCTCCAGAAATAAATGGGATGTAGGTCTCAGGGCACCCAGATAGGTGCTCGACCTTGGCAAAGGGGAGCCCTCGGTAGTTACGATTTCGTCCTGGCTTGTCAATGGTATCAGTACGTCATCTCGGCTTCTTGAACCGTTGGGTCACCAAGATGCTGTCAGACGAGGAAGAGGAGGAAGAGGAATCAGGGGGAAGGTTGGAGGTAGAAGCAGTGGGGTTCCCTGGGGGTGGATGCCTCCCAGTCGACTTGCAAGCATAAAGAACTTGGCGGGGCATTTCGTGCTTCTTTTGATGATTGTTGGGAAGGGGAAGTTCTTATAATCGTCGGAGATTGAAAAGGAGAAAAAGAGGCTCAATGATCATAATGTCGGTAGTATTTGTGAAAGAGAGTTAAATCGCTGCTTGAATAGACTTTTCATAATTTATTAAGATGTCTTTTGCGTGCTTGAGGTTCCATCATGGTTCCCAGGTGGCTGCCTCTATCAGGTAGCCTTTCCACTTGATTAGGTATTGTCGGTTCCGTTTTCCTGGGGTGTGATTGAGAATACGTTCCACTTCATACTCGGGCTCTCCTTCGATCACATCTGGAGGTGGTCGGAGATTGTCATCTTCTCCAATCGGGGGGTGGAGATCGAGATTCTCTTCTAGAGCCTTGAGTAGTGAAATGTGAAACATGGGATGAATCCTCCATGACAGCGGTAGCTTTAGTCGGTAAGCCACAGGCGATACTTGTTTTAGAATTATAAAAGGTCCAAGCCAGCAGACATCCAGTTTCTTCACAGGCCAGCCAGTTTTCAAATTCTTGGCATCAAGCCAGACCCTTTGTCCTTCGTAAAACGTGGGTTCCTTTTGACATTTTCGATCAGCATAGAGCTTCATTGAGTTAGCGGTCTTTTGGAGAGACTCTTCAGCGTTCTCTCTAGCCCTAGTGAGCTGCATGTAAAACTCATTGGCATCGGGATTTGAGGTTTGGGTTGGAACTGATAAGGGGGTGTGAGGGTGTCAGCCATATTCAAGCCAGAAGGGGGATTGGTGAGTGGAGGAATGTTCTCGGTTGTTATAAGCGAACTCCGCCGGAGCTAACCAATCTTTCCAATCGTCTTGCATGAAGTTAGTGTAGAGCCATACGTACTGCTCTAACTCTTGATTGGTTCGTTCGGTTTGTCCATCTGTTTGGGGGTGATAGGCGGTAGAAAGCCCAGAAGTGGTTCCTAGGAGTTCATTCAATGACGTAGCGAATTTCGATGAGAATTGGGTTCCTCGATTGGTGATGATCTTCTCTGGCCATCCATGGTGCTTCCAGACATGTTCTTGAAACAGCGCAGCAGTTCCTTTAGTAGACAGGTTTCCAGTTGTTGGGATGAAGTGAGCCTGTTTGGTGAATCTGTCCACCACAACTAGAATAGCATCAAATCCTTTTGAATTAGGGAGTTCCATGATTAGATCAGCAGTGATCTGTTGCCACGGTTTAGTAGGAGGGGGTAACGGTTGGAGAAGTCCAGTGGGTTTCTGTGGATAAACCTTGGTCTGTTGACAAGCAAGGCAGGACTTCACATAATTGGTGATATCTTGTGGGGCACCTTCCCATGTATAATTATGGAGGAGCAGTTCCTTCATCTTCTCAATGCCGGGATGGCCACCAGTGGGTGTGTTGTGGGTCAATTGAATAATTTCTGTGCGCAAAGATACATCCTTTGGCACAACTATACGATCTCCAGTATTGTGCACAATGCCATCTACGTGGGTGTATCCGGAAGAGGGATCTTCAATTTTGGCCATGATCTCAAGAGGTAGGGGGGAATGAAAACAAAGCTTGGATAAAAAGTTGGGGGACAATAAACTGATAATCGCATTGATGAAAAGCGCATTGACAAAAAGTTCTTTTGGCAGAAGGACCTTGTCCTCCACCTCCTCATAAGACTCCAGGTAATGATCTGGACGTTTGGAGAGTCCATCAGCCTTATTCTTGATTCTAGGCTGGTAGCTGATTCTGAACCAAAAGTGAGCTAAAAACTCAGACCATCTAGCCTAGCATCTGGAGAGCTGATGACTGGTTATGAAGTATTGGAGGGACTGGTTGTCAGTCTTGATCATAATGGGTTGCCATGTCCCTTGCAGGAGGTATCTCCATTCATTCAAGGCAGATATGATGGCTAAAAGCTCTTGGTCATGGGTGGGGTAATTTCGTTCAGCTGGGAGGAGGGTCTTGGAGTAGAAACCAATGGGGTGCCAATCTTCTTCGTCATTCTCTTTCTGGGTTAAGACTGCACCCAGTGCAACACCAGAAGCATC
Organism: Porpolomopsis calyptriformis; assembly: GCA_951640195.1. Lineage (NCBI taxonomy): Eukaryota > Fungi > Basidiomycota > Agaricomycetes > Agaricales > Hygrophoraceae > Porpolomopsis > Porpolomopsis calyptriformis. The sequence continues at coordinate 1,747,901 of OX621172.1, read as the reverse complement.
CGTCTCCAGAAGGTAAGGAAGATTTGGCTTTGGGGTCCTCAAAACAGGAGCAGAGGTAAGCGCATTCTTGAGGGTATCAAAAGCATGTTGTTGCCTAGGAGTCCAAATCCATTCTTGATCCTTTCGTAGGAGCTCATTAAGAGGACGAGCAATCAGGGAGTAATCCTTGATAAACCTTCACCAAAAGTTGGCAGTGCCAAGGAAGGATTGGAGATCTCGTTTCTTCTGGGGGATAGGCCAGGTTCTGATCGCCTCAACCTTCTTGGGGTTAATGGCAATGTGGCCTTTAGAGATCATCATCCCCAGATAAATCACTTCCTTTTTCTCGAACTGGCACTTGACGGGTTTGCAGGACAGTTGATTCTTCTCCATGATCTCTAGAGTTCGTTCCGTCCAATAGGTGAGTTCAGTGAGGTCCTTTCCCATGATCAGGATATCGTCAATATAGATATGGACCTGCTTGGAATCGATAACCTCTTTGAAGAGAATGTCGATCATTCGTTGGAAGGAGGCAGGCGAGTTTTGCATTCCAAAGAATATAACGGTGGGCTCGAACAGCCCTCGCCGAGTGTTGAAGGCTCCTTCCATTTGTCTCCTTCTTTGATACGAATATTGTTAAAGCCCCATCGGATATCTATGACGGTGAATAGTTCTGCCTCTGACAACTTGGTCTGTTGAATAATCTCAGAGATGAGAGGTAAGGGATAAGCGTCTGGGATTGTGTGAGCATTCAGATAGCGATAGTCTTGGATTGGACGTAGTCCAGCATCTTGTCCTTGGGCATTAACTTCTTCACCTTTGGTAGCAAAGAAGAACGAGGCAGCTTGTTTGGAGTTTGATCGTTGTATTCATCCACTTGCAAGTTGTTCCTCCAGGAACTCATTCAGCTTTCCCTGTTCGTACTCAGTGAGTTTGTACACCTTTCTGATCTTGGGTCTAAAGGTAGGTTCGAGATCGATCGCATGGTCAAATTCTGGTCATCGTGGGGGAAGTTCATCGAAGGTGGTCTTCATAAACACCTTCCAGTGCCTCCAGTATTTCTTCGGCACATATTTCTTCATATCTTCCTCCACGGTAGTGGGTCTTGCATGATCTCCCAGTGAGACCAGTGTGATAATCTTGGCGTAGGAGTCGCCATTCAACGTAGAGCCTACTCGCGACACTATCACTCCAGCCTGAGAAGTCTTGGTTGGGGCCACAGTCTGACGTGAAGTCAGTGTTCCAGCCTTCCAGTCAACCAGGGGATCGTTACGTTTGAGCCACGGGTAGCCGAGGATAACCTGTATCATATCTCCTAAATTTGTCACTTCCAAATGGGTTCGTTCCCTAGGAAAATCTGGCGTCTCCATCTACAGGTCTACAGCATATTCAATGGGACCTCCTCGGTTGTCTGTCCCATCTGCGTTCCGCACGGGGATTGGTCCTTCCAATCAATAAAAAGGGATATCGCACTCCTGCACGAAATTCCAGTTTATAAAGCATCCAGAGGCGCCAGAGTCTATCAATGCACTGGCAGCAATTCGTCTACCAGTGTCTGTGGTTTCCAACCAAAGGGGGATGGTTAAAGCTTCTTCGCTTGAATCAAGTGCACCAAGAATTTGGGAAATAGATTGCATAGGGGTAGTGGTACACATAGAAAAGGAGTCCGCAATGCACAAGCTATTGTCTGGACTGTTCAAAAACCCTGTTTCTCCAAAGCTCTCTTCAGCTCTTCTTTCCTCTTAGGCTCCCAGTTGACGATACCACACTTCTCGAAATCTTGATGAGAATCTTTATTAGAGTTAACCTCCTCAATCAAGGCTGAGGTCTCCAGAACTCGAACATTTCTTCCTTGACCGGGTTTCTTTCCTCCACGACCTCTAGCTGCTGGGGTGAAGGAGCGGCTTCCAGAACCAGAAGTACTCGTCCTAGGAGCATTGGGACAAGAACTGGCAAAGTGGCCAAATCGTCCACAGTTGAAACATGCTCCTTTGGGAATTCCTCCTAGTGAAACAGGCTTTTCTTCTTGTTTGATTCTGGGGGCAGCAGGGTTGGAATAGGTGGAGGGACCAGCAGGTGGTCCTTGTCGGTAGGGGGTGTTGGTGATGCGAGTGTTGCGAGTCTGGGGCTTAGAGGATGTTCTAGCCAGGAATTCTTGATGTCATCTGTCAAGTTCTGCAGCATGAGACTGCCATTCAAAGAGGGTGGTGGGTTGACGATCTGAGAGGTAGATCTGTCACAAAAGGGAGGGGTTGAGTCTGTCTTTATATAAAGTCACTGAAGCTTCTTGTCCGTATCCAGTATCATGGGCCCATCGATTGAAATTGATGTTGTACTCCTCTGCGCTCTTGTTGAACTGCTTGACATCCTTGATCTTCAGTTGAGCAGTTGACTTGGGGTCCAAGTCTCCAAAGTCTCGGGTGAGGGTTTGTTCAAAGACAGCCCAATCGGCACCAACCCAGTTCAACGTTGTGTAAGCGTCTACTTGACGCTCAGCCCATGGTTCTGCATTTCCTCTAATCATAAACGACAAGGCATAGATAATCTTGTTGGCCTCTGAGATTCCTGGTTGTCCCAAATGATTCAACTTCACTTGACGCAGGAAGTTGCGGAGCTTGGTGGGATCACCAGAGAATTCGTCAGGAGGGTTCATCTTGATCTTGGCGGGGGCAGGGGCAGGGGCAGGGACAGGGGCAGGGGCAGGGACAGGTTGGGGGAATACTGGGGGTGCTTGGAAGGGTTGGGGAAATGGCCTAAGAGGGGCAGGGACAGGTTGGGGGCCTATGAGGTTGGCCATCAATACTTGAAGTTGTTGTTCGATTCTATGACTCGCTTGCACTTGGTCTTGTTGGACCTGCAGCAATTGTTGATAATCCTGCTTCATGATCTCGAAGGCTACGCGTGGATCTTCTTCTTCATCCTCATCATTGTCCTCAGCTCGACCTTTCCCTTTTGAGTGAGAGGGACCTGCTTGTTCTTCTTGTTCTTGTTCTTGTTCTTCTTGGGCAGGGTCAACCGTCTCGTCGGGGATGGGAGCTGGGGCAGGAGGGAGAGAGCCTTCCTGGGAGAGAGGGATAGCAGGGTGAGGGATAGTGGATGATGAACGAGTCAAAACCATTGGTGGAACGGTGGCAGTTGGATATTGGGGGGCTTGATGGGAATACAAGGGGAGAGAGCAAGCCTAATCGATGTTGATGTCTGGGTGGTGAAATTGATCTGGTGGGTGAAGACCTTCAGCACTGGCCAGACAGAGTAAGGGTTGTATAGCGTGGAGTGAGCAAGAAGGAAGTCTGTTTCTTGTTAGACGGCAGTCTAGGGTTGATCGCAAGGTTTTACTTCAGGCTCTAGGTGTAGGGTTTTAAAGGGTTGGAAGACTACTGATTGGGGTGTTAACAAAAGAAACAGACTTATCCTAAGTCTATCTACTGCTAGCTTTATATACTAGCTAAGTATGAGTCATACTGACTACGTGTGAGTCGTAACAACTATGGATGAGTCATATAGATAAGGAGAGTGATGGTAGACTAAATATAGATATGGCTTGGTCACCTTCTATTACTAAGTGGAGCTTGGGTGGCTAAGCGGCTATTGATGTAAACTGTCTGATGTAAATGGGAATAGACGAGCAAAGGAAAAAGAAAAAATATATCTCTGACAATCATGCAAATCGAAGAAATAGAAGAAATCGGAAATTCGGAGCACTCTCTAGAGTGCTAGAAGCAGTCAAAGAGGCTCAAACATGAAGGACTAGATGTGGGACAATGGAATCTATCTTCCTTCTCTATGATACAAACATATCTACAAGTAAATATATCTGTGAAAACAAAGATCCCTTTATATGCTATATAGTAAAGGGATGAGACTTCTGAATGAAGCCACCAGTGAAAGGGTTGATGGAAACGATGAGGAACTACACAATGGACATCTGGCTATCAGATGCATCCTTTGATATGAGCTGCGATTGCGAATCGAAGGATTGGAGAATTCGAAGAAATTCGCAGAAATCCGAAGAATTCGGAGATAAATCGCTGGACAGGAAGCTGAATCGCGTAGTCGGGGACATTGTAGCAGTGTAGTAGACATCTGGGGGAACATGTAGATATATGGAACATGTCCTCCAGAGCTCAAGGGACCAAGGGGTCATATTACCATTCTTCACTGGACAAGGCATGACGTTTGAACAGGCAGATGATGCCTTTGTCTATGCCTTTCAATGGCTCGAGGACACCCTCCAGGGTAATGTCTCAGACTTATCCTCCCTCGAGACATACAGAGAGTCTGTGCATAATACATTGGCAAGGAATGGCATTCCATTATCACTTCGTGATAGAAATGACACCTGGTTCCTGGACGGACGTCCCCACCGATGTCCCCCATCTCGTATCTTGTCCAATGACAAGTCTGTCACCCAATCCGTGGGCCTGATCACCCAAGATGCATTTGATGCATCTAACTCGTTCACTCGGCGTGGACTAACCATGTACATGCTCGCTGAGCGTGGACCACCTCATAGCTGGGATTTGTCCTGCACTTCGCAATGCTATTCATGGCGTGATTCACAAGACAGCACTATGCTACTAGGCAGCAATAGTGAGCAAGTTTCACTTGGCTCGCCGATCCCCGAACCTGAGCCAGCTTCACTTCAGGAATGTATTGAGAGTACGTCAGAGATACCTGATGTCCCAATGGACTACAGACAAATGTAGTCGTCGCCACAGTTGTATTACTACAGTGTTTATTTTCTGTTTCTATTAGTTCTTTCTATGTAGTATATAGATTGGTTTATGTGTATTCTGCCTGGCTATCAGGCTTAACTTACCCTGGCAGTTAAGCCAAAGGGGGAGGATGTAACAGATATGTTACATACAGCCACCATGCTGTGTTTGTATGTATTTGTACCAGATACCTTAAATACCAGTTACGCTTAGGTAAACAATAAGTTTACATCCCACTCCCACTTATACCAGATTGCCCCAATACATTGGTTCTGTGCATATCCTGGTATTGAGCAAAGTGTGATAACTTATCCCAAACCCTTACACCTCTGCCTTGTGGGCTTGTTAGCCTTGCTATATTTTGCAAGTGCCACCCTCACTTGCTGAGTTTGGTCATCAGTCCAAATTTGGTCACTGGTCTGAGTTTGGTCATCAGACATTTCATGGTCAATTTCCATGCAGGCATGGGCGTCACAGTTAGCCATTGTCAAGTATGGTTGAGGCAGTGGGTAGATGGATGGATTCTGGGTACCTTAAACTATATATATATTTTTTTCAAGTCGCAATTTGCAAGCGATGTTGGCCCACCTCATTTTGATGCGGCATCACTTATTTGAACTGTTTGGATCTTACAGTTCACACAATTCACGCTCAGTTCAAGCGCAAACTTATTAAATTTGACAGTCCACAACTAAATTTGCAACACTAAGTAGACACAATGCATATGCCCTGATCTGGTCCTTTTCAATATATAGTCCAAGGATGATGCTCCCTCTCCTACTATCCCAAATTCTGAATGCTTCATTCAGAAACAGCGAAATTGATTAGCGAATGGATCTTTGAGGATATAATCTGTTGCTGGGGCTCTCTTCGAGAAATCATCACAGACAATAGAACAGCCTTCTTAGGAGCTATAGATCACCTTGCCAAATGCTATTGAATCAACCATATTCGCATCAGTGGATACAACTCTCGAGCAAATGGAATAGTCAATCAATCTCACTTTGATGTATAACAATTGCTATTCAAAGCCATCAATAGCAATCAGAAACAATGGTTGATTAGACCCTATTCTGTATTCTGGGCTAAGCACGTCACTACCCAAAAGTGATTGGGATGCTCACCCTACTTCACCGTCACTGGATCACAGCCATTGCTTCCTTTAGATATTTCTGAAGCAACATATCTCCTTCCCACTCCAGATTTGGTTCTCTCGATGACTGATCTAATATTGCAATACACAATCACCCTACAAAAATGAGATGCTGACTTAGAGCAACTTTGATCAAAGGTTCTCACTGCTTGCCTATGATCTGCAGTATGATTCGAGAAGAGATATGAGAAAACCATTCGCAACTACAACTTCAAAACTGGCAATCTCATACTCATTCAGAACATGAAAATTGAGAAGTCTCTCAATTGAAAGATGTGTCCTCGATACCTAGGACCCCTGGTCGTGATATCTTGAAACTTAGGAAAAGCTTATATTGTCATAGAGCTCGATAGATCCGTCTTACACCATCTGATTACTGCATTTAGAGTTATCCCATACTTTACTCAAAGATTGATTGCAATTCCCAAATGATTCCTCAACATATCGACTTCTCAACTTAGAGACATAGAACATTCGCTAACTAGTAAACCACTTGATAGCATTGCGATTGAGGACTTGTAACCTACTGTAACACATCTCTACACACTATTTTTCATTTCAAGTCCTTCTTTCATTTTTTTTAGAAATAAAAATACAATTTTAAAGAGGAAAAAGACTAAAGGCTACAAAAAACATACAAGAGTAAAAATCTACAAATGCTCTAAGACCATTTCCTCCTCTTTTTCCTCCAAACCCCTGTATATCTCCTCAAGAATGATGATCCACACTCTGATGCATGCTTTCTCCTCCACAATCACTGCCAAAACCTCCCACAACTTCTCTTCATTGGTAGCTGTCACCTTTGCCTTTCCTTTCCAACCTGCAATCAGCTGCATCATTCCCTTCAAACTCTCGCCTGCTGTCTCCTCCTCAAAGGGTGGGGTCTTGTCGATATAGACTACTAGACCTATAGAAAAAGAAGATTAGAAAAGAAAAAACAAATGATAGAAAAAGAAATACTTATGAGACACAGCCCTCACTGACTTTCGAACTCCCTTTTACAATTCCCCTGCTGTCACTGACTTGTCCATGCCCTTTGGTACTGGCTTGGGCCGTGGCTTGAACTTCTTGCCCAGCTGGGTTTCCCCCTTCCAATAGCACCTGCATTTATCCGTCACGCACTTAACACATGATGGATTGGCAGGGTCAATCTTACATTTGGCACTGACTGATTCACAAAAATCACACTGCGAAATAAAAGAGTCAATAAGAAAAAGAAAAATAAGAAAAAGACTTACCTTGCCCTCAACTGGTAGGAAATTGGGATACATATGACTTTCGAGTGCATCTTCATACTTTTGACAACAGTCATGGTATTCATCAGGAAAAATCTACTTTCCTAAATTAGATTTAATTGTGCTAAATTAGATTTAAATCCATGCCGAGGCTCTCAGTAGCCTTTCTCAGGCCTTGCATATTTGCCGTGGCATTTCTTCATTGATGGATAACATGAATCACTTATAAGGCATATTGCGAAAAACAATGTCCCGAAATAGTTGGCGGTGTAAGGCTGCGACGTCACGTGGTTGATCAGTCATAGCTGACTATGGGCAAGTGCAACATTTAAATTATCAGAAGGCAGCAAATGAGGTGGTATTATGTTGGAAAGCGTGACCCAAACACCTATCAGCCTCGCCCTCCATGGTTTGTCACGACGCTTATAGCGCACACTGGGAGGGATCAGCATTGGTGAGGTAAGAATTAGACAAAAAAAGAAATTTACCACGTTGAATGTACCACCGGATTTGCTGTTCATGATGAGAGCGACGATTAGCCCTAGATTGGTGTTTGTCAGGAATAACAGACAAATGGAGAGTGGGATGAAGGGGGCATACCGTACAGCCCTAACACTTCTGCGAAAATGAGAATCAAAATCTGGGGAAAGATTGTCAGAAGACCGCCTCTGCGATTTCAGAGAAGTAAGGGAGGAAGCATACCATTCCGACGAAAAGTCTTGGTTGTTGTGCCGTTCCCCGCACACCTGCATCACCGACAATGCCAATGGCGAAACCTGCGGAAAGGCCTGAGAGACCCACGGAAAGGCCTGCGCCGAGTTGAATGAATCCCGTCGAAAGGGGCATTTCCATCCTAACTGTGGCAAGGGTATGGGTAATCGTATTGGGGTTGGAAGAATGACTTACGATCGCTGGCAATCATGACAGAGACAACCAGACCATAGATCTAGAGCGTGAAAGAAATATATACATCAAGAGGGAATCTCTGTGGGGAAGGTAGGGGGGCTTACGCCGATGATACCAGCCATGACGACCGGAATGGTACATTTTATCATCAGGTCAGGACGTAAAACGGACATTGCAGACACGCCAACTCCTGATTTTGCAGTTCCATAACTATAGTTTGAACAGTAAGAGGTCAGAATGGAAGATCAGGCCAACCCAATGACCCTACACACCTTGCTCCTATACCTAATGCCGAGCAGGGTAGAAAGAGTTGATCAGTACATGCCTATGTCATGTTTTATACCGGCAGACACGCTCAAATGGCAACACCATCAGAGCGCCGACTCACAAGTAAAAACGATGGCGCTTGTGCAGCCCTGCGAATGATTCTCACCCTTCAGTGAACGTGCATGATGCACTAAAAACCAAGGCTCACCATAACACTGAAGAAGGGTGCATAGACAGGACAGAGGTCAGACATTGCGAATGGGTATTTGAGTTAGGTTGAGAGCTGGGGAAGACGCAGTATACCAGATTTGTTCAACCACGCGTGGCAAAAGCCGTCGGAGTTACGACCAAAAGTGGCGGGCGGCTGGCCGGAAGTAAGTTCGTGGCGAGGTATTCGACCTTCCTGCGTAGCTAAGGTGGTTATTTCGCCTTGGTATCGTTCAAAGGACTACTAGGTAACATGCCTTGTAATTGTTGATATAATTCGTCGACTTGATGAATTCGCCACACGTAACCATGGAACGTCAAATCTTGTCTGCAGGTTAAGGACAGGCTCTCAGGCTGCAGAATAGCTTGTCTTTAACTCAACAAAAATCGTAGTATATACGTTGGGTGTACTACGGTACGTTAACGTTAGGTTAATTACGTGTATACCACTACCGTTATAGAAAACAAAGCGATACAATGTATCTCTTGTATGTACGAGTAGCAACGAACGAGAAGAAATTCTAAAAATACAGAGCCCACTTATCGTGTATCTATGGACATCGTTACGAAAGAATAAAGAATAAAGAGTATATAAGGTGGAGGTTGTAAGTCCATGCGATGATAAAAGTGCCCCTCCACCTCAGAGAAGACGTTTTGAGATCCACCAATCCTCAGGTCTCGTGAGGCCTCGACGCCGGAACCCGCGAATTTGAATCGAGCTCGAACCCATCAAGCTCATCGCCAGCCGATAATCCTTCGAAGGTTTTCAAGACGTCCAGAATCGAGACCTTTGTCTGGTCTTCAGGAAGGACGGTGATCGTCGAATGTAGCCTTCGAGAGACCAACATGAGTGACGAAAGTGGAGGGTCGGTCGCGGCTTCCGTTGACAACCTCTCGAGGAGGGCGGAGTCCCGGTATTCCGTGAGGGTCTCCTTAGACCCTTGCAATAACAACGGGTCGAGACGTACGCTTTGATTTTCCGGTGCGTAGTCTCGCAAAGAGGACATACCACCCGGGGGGCGGGCAGCGGGGGGTGGGCTGTAGGATCATCACCTCCGGGGCGATTTTATATAGCCCAGGGGGGCGGATAGAGTGACTCTGAAAGTGGTGCTTTGGCCCTCGAGAAGGGCGTCCTGTCAAACGAGGCAAGCACTGCGGCATGGAAATTTGAAATTATTGGACGTCTCTGATTGGTGGAAGAGTGACAGGATGGCGATTTTAGGGAGTTCGGTGAGCTCCGAGACAAATACAGGCCAGCCCCCAGGCTATGCGTGTCAAATTTTACGACCAGATGCCTGTTTCGGTTTGGGTGAAGTGTATCAGGCGTACGATCCTCCTTATTTAGAACGGGTCAAGGCGCAAGGCGCACAGGTTAAGACCCAGACGAGATTGAGTAGGAGGTCCCCGTGATCTATCATTAAGATCATTATCACGATAGTGACGAAAGCACCCGGAAAATGGAGTAGAACGTGGAAAGGGCGGAATTCCTCGTGAAGGATTCAGGACTTGCAGAACTTGCAACTACATTACTGTGCAAGAAAACCTGAGAGAAGTTAAGATACTTTTTGGCGAAGGAAAAAGAGAAATTACCGCATTCATGAAAGCTTCCTCAACTGAAGTAGTGCCACCATTCATGTCGTAGCTGAACATGTGAGAGATTTAGCGACGACAGACCGTGGATCAATTGACTGCAGGATTCTTTCAACCGATGATGATACTTACGATCATGACAATGTCCACAAATGGGCGAGAGTGCTCGGTGAAGAGAGCATATCTGAGCAATTCGAACAGAACGAAGTCTCGTCCCTCCACCAAGGTCGCTTACGCCTTCCCTCAGCGCCGTCGACCTGTGCCTGTGAGTAATAGGGTACAGCCAGGCTGTTCCAAGAATGAGCGTATCGAGATAACCAGGTCCTTGATCCGCCCCCCGGCTTGTGGCTTGCGTCAGCCTACCCGTATCTTCAACCAGCCAAATATACTGAAACATTCATATTGCCCCGCGTCAATACAGGGTCTCCCGCCGTGCGCATCATTCCATCTTTGGTTTAATGAACGCAAATGGGGGATAAACCGCTGACGTTCAGCTTATCATTCCGGCAATGGAATGTCTTCTGTGAGGTCGGATGCGCCGTAGAAAAACAAGACTGATGGCGGGAGCCAGCTTCGTAAGTTTATTCTTTGCCACCTGTCTCGGCACCATAAATTGAGTGGTGTTATCGAACACAGAACGAGTTCCGATTTCTGATTCGACCACAGACAAAGTATTTGAGTTGGCATCGAGCCATCCGGAAATGGGCTGAAGGAACCAGAGTAACCAACAACCATCGGATTGCCTGCCAGCAAGATGGGAGGTTGGATTTAGCACTAGGTGCGCATCAGAATATAAACTTACCTCGTCCCTTTACAATCTCAACATATTGTCGAGAGTTGTATGACAATCTTTTCCGATGGGTCTACAAGAACGACAGCATCGCGAATTACCCAAGGCGAGAGGCCAATCAACTGTGCTTATATCCTCGAATCTGGTGGCCGATGTCCAGCAGACGCACCATGATATAGATCGAATGTCAAATTTGCACCACAGGAGTACTCCACAAAGACGCGGCCAAGTATTGAATGTTGACACCGTGTCGAAGGTTGAAGCCCTTGTATAAAAATGAGCTTACAAAGATCATTTGATCGTCAACTCATTGCGCCCATTTGGAGCACTTGACGCTTATCAATCTTTATAGTCGTAATTCCCACCAAGCCAACAGCTCGTTGTCCAGGGTGATTTCCTCCCTCGCTATGTTTTCATTCGTTGAATCATCGCTTGAAGACTCCTTGGTTTCATCAGTCAGCACCCCTCCCAAAACCCTTAGCCATCGATTATCCTTAGTATTCCTATGGATGGCGTTTTACCAAGACCATGAAACTCTAACGTCGCGTCTTGGTTCTGTTGACGAGATCCAGCCATTAAATACCCGGTTCGTGAATTACGGCTCATCTTTCTCTGTCTCGCTGGGTGTGATACGCATAAAACGAGGAGCTGCGCTTTCCGGATGGAGATTTGCTGCTTTCAAAAGGCCTCGCGTTGCCAGAGTGGATGACAACCATTCTGGTTGGAAGTCTCTGGTTCTCGAATTTCGGTCGTTGACGCTTCGCACCCATCCCAACATAGTGGAGTTGATCGATATCTTATGGGACAGGGTTTCTCCTGCGCTGGTTATAGAATACGCATCATATGGTCCTCTAGCTGAATTAGAAACACAGAATCTCCGGAAGAAGACCCGCTTTCGACTTTGTCACGACGTTGCAAGAGGTCTTCAATTTCTCCATGCTTGTTCCATTGTTCATGGCGATGTGAAGAGCGAGAATGTACTTGTGTACCCACATCCAGAACGGATAGTAATTGCCAAACTTGGGGACTTTGGAGGTTCTGTGCTTGACATGGAGGACCAGACAGTATTAAGGACTGGTACTCAGCCTTGGAACGCTCCGGAGTGGAAGGAGCTCCTGGACAAGAATATGCTTCCAAAGACCGACATCTATTCATTTGGTCTCTTGTTTTGGCGGACATTTCTGGCTCGTGACCCCTTCTCTGACAAAGACCTTTTCCCTTTGCCAACCTCGCAAACCAAACGACTCACAGCGATCCAGGAAATCAAAATGCGTGATGCTATTCTTCCTATCGCACTAGCAGGTGTGGCAGAAGAGGGCGAGGGCATCTTTGTGCGATCTATCTTCTGCAACACCTTAAGAAGAAGATCATCCGAAAGGGATCTAGAAGATGCATTGGTTTGTTTCCGTAAACTTGAAGAAATTGAAGATCTATATGAATTCAGGAGGTCCGCCTGATTTTTCTTTGCCGATTCCTCTCCCTGAGATCTGTTTTAGACAGGTAGGAGCCGCCGTCCAAAAAATGGACAAGCACCATCACAAGCTGATTGAGTACATGTAGGTCAACTTCGAAGGATGCAGGTCTTGTGATATCTGACTGAAGATGTGATGTAGTCGGGCCAAGTTTGGCCATGAGGATTCGAACCCGAATGCATATTCCGTGCGCCCCAGGTTTGGGAGCAACGCATTCCGATTACTGCCTGAGCCTTACAGAAAATCGGTGTTGGATCACTTGCAGGATGACTTAGAGAACAGCGGAAATCCTGGCACAGCGGCGTGTTCATTATTTGTTCTAACCTTTAATGAAAGCCGGTCGAAACAGGAGGATGACAGGGCTTTCAACTACCTGGTCACCGCCGTGAATCACAGCCACCCACTTGCGGAAGAGATTCTGTACCGAGTCTCATGTGCGTTACACCAAGAGATCCCTAAACATATCGACATTTATTCATTACTTAAACGCCACATTCTCTCTGGGTCTTTTGTTGCGAAGGAGGATCTTCTGGCTCTAGATTCCCTTCAGCACTCCCAGATCTTGCGCGAGTTCCCATGTCTATATTTCGGTAGAGGTGCAGTCCCATTTCCGAGGTTGTCAGATGTTGCAACATCAAGAATCAAGTTATCACTCGACGAACAAATCTCCTCAACTGGTGGTAATCCAGACCATTTCGTCCTGCGAGTCCTAGAAGGGGATAAGGTCATTGGTTACACATTGTTGCATGCTGCAGCAGCGTCGGGCTATGTTGATATCGTCATCCGTCTCATTGATCATCATGGCGCCTCCATCAACCAAACCAATGATCTGGGTGAAACAGCACTTCTTACAGCGTGTCGATCTGGACATGGAAATCTGGCCATAGAACTCATGAGACGTGGTGCCAATGTCAAGCTTGCAAGTAAAACTGGTGAAACGCCGCTCCATTGGTTGTGTGCACTTGATGATGAGGAGGTTAGAGGCTTGGCTTGCGAGATGCACGCATGTGGGGCAGACGTCAATGCCAAAGCACAAGGATTGCGGCAGCAACTAGTGTCGATGTACATCTCGGATAACTTAACTCCGCTTGACTGTGCCGTTCAACGCAACAAGAAGACGGCAGTCGCAGAGTTGTTGAAACTTGGCGCGTCTTTCACTTTCCAGTCTTTGATATTCTCATGCACGTCTCTCTACACCGACATTCTTTGCCTTCTCCTGGAGAATTTCCTCATACTAAAGCATGAAACATGGTCTCTACAGCGGCTTTTTGAACTTCTCTTGGTGGAAGTCCTTCGGAATGTGGACAAACTACACGCTGTTGTGTACCACGGAGCCAAATACCTGGATGCCATTCATAGCACGATGAATTTACTCCGCTCGTGTGGAGCCGATTTTGGCTGTTACGGCAAGGACAATGTCAGTGTCCTGTTCTCCGCCGCAGATCTTGGGCGATATGAGATCGTCGAATATCTTCTCGGTCTTGACATAGGTCTCGACTTGAATCAAGCTCGGTCTTCGGATCATCAGACTCCCCTACATCAGGCCATCATATCCGGCTCATTGGATATTTTCAATCTCCTTGTGCAGAAGGGAGCTGACTACAAGCGTCATTGTGGCCAGTGGAACCCCCTGCATCTTTGTTCTCTTAGTAAAGGGAATAACACCCTCAATATTGCACGGCGACTGCTGGAGTTAGGCATAGCGGTTGATAGCAATACAGATTCTTGGGAGACACCGTTTTGTTCTGCGGTTTTTCGGCAATCTTACGACCTCGCAGACTTTCTCCATGAGCAAGGTGCCCAGGTGAATCGTATTTTCAAGAGAGTCCACGTACTAGAAGATGGGGAGGGGCCAGAGCTGACTCTATTGGGCTGGATACTGGTTGGCGGAATGGAAAATTACCTGGGATCACTGAAATACCTCCTCAAACATTTGGACCCGCAGCTGCCAGAACATTTCATGGCAAATCCATCTCGTCAACAGACGGTCCTCCATGTAGCGGCTGCAGCCTTGCCAACTCATCGTGACAACGAGACAAATCGCCTTATGGTTAAGCATCTAATGGAGTGGTCGGACTTCGACCAGACAAACAAAGCTATGATCATCAACTTGAAAGACGATCGTGGTGAAACAGCGCTTCTCAAGGCAATTTGGCATGTTAATTACAATGTCGTGGAAGACCTTTTAGTGGCAGGTGCCAATCCTTTCCTCGATCAGAGTGGCTGTACACCACGGCAACTGGCCCATCAGCTGGTTGAAGTCGCGAGAAAATCACGCATGGGCAAAGATCCCAGGTTCTTCGAGCCATTTCTGGCTATCGCAGGCCTTCTCGATCGGCATGAACAATGCGAGCACATCACAGGTCAGAGCGTGTCTGAAGATGGAAACACAAGATTTAACACATCCGAACTTCGAGATCGTATGCAATTCTATTTTGGAGACTTGGCTCGTTTCCAATCTGTCAAGGAGGAAACAAGACATGTGGGTGTATCCCAAAATCAGATCTCTAGGACAAGCAGACTATTATTGCGCTTGGGACTACCCGTTAATGTCATCAAGCTCATCTTGTCGCATGCTGATCTCTCAGCTTTCGTTATCTCAGCCCGTCGTCACCAAACCATACACATATCAGAACAGCAGACTATTGCTGAAGAGCCCTACCTGATGAGCACACCAATCGTTGGGAATTCCCCGAATCCTCTTCTTGCCATCGATTTCATTGTGGTCTCCTGTGACGAGGGTTCTGCCTTCAGTGACCCCAGTGAGGAGAGTCAGCGGCCCTTTTCCTGGTTTGAAGCATCCTTGTGGCGAAATGAGAAAGAAATACTGCCGAGGTATCACTTGTTGACCAACAATCAGGAGTCAGAACGGCACCTCGTTAGCTGGAATGGGGGAACCAATGACTTCATCAGGTCAGCCAAGAAAGGAGATCAGATTGCGCTTTGGGC
Organism: Porpolomopsis calyptriformis; assembly: GCA_951640195.1. NCBI lineage: Eukaryota > Fungi > Basidiomycota > Agaricomycetes > Agaricales > Hygrophoraceae > Porpolomopsis > Porpolomopsis calyptriformis. The sequence continues at coordinate 1,732,638 of OX621172.1, read as the reverse complement.
TCGTCTTGAACATCCTCATGGTGAAAATACTGTCTTTGAAGCACAGATCAAAATTTACACCAAACCCTTTGGGGTGAGCTATCATTTCAATGCAATTGATAATTCCCCGAACTGACATCGTGTACGTGTGCATAGCTTCCTACCGAGCTGCGGCTCCTTGAAAATCAAAAACCATCAGAAAACAGGATAGTAGAATACGAAACATAATAACTACACAGCAAGGCGCTGCAGTGGTTTGAATATATGCTCAAAGAATTCGAAGCGAAGGTCTGAATTTTCATCGGCAATGAAAGCTGAGCGGCCTGAGATGCACTTATCAATGATAGTTGCGAACACATCTCCAACTTCAAATCGCAAATCATGAAACAGTTTATCCCTTTCCTTCGTTCCTGGTCTGAATCTGTGATTCCAAAGCTTGGCTGATGGACTGTTACCCAACCCCTCGGCAGTGAGTTTGATCATCTCCCATCTGGCAACAACCAAAAGCACCAGTCCAAAACTGTAAATGTCAAACTCAGGCCGAAACCGTTCACCTTCGAGGACTTGGTGGTGGCGATAAAGGTCAAATTCAGGGTCCCATGGCTCACCCTCGCTGATCTGAGCACCGGTATCATCAGTGATATTGGGGCGGGAATATTCGAAGCCCACGAGAAAGGGACCAAATGCATTCTGCCTGGAATGGCTACCCAGTTGGTCCCTGAACCAAATGATGTTTTGTGGGCGAAGCGCCTTATGATACCACCCAACCGTGAGAAGTTCCATAAGGGATTCAGCAAGGTCTCGTGCAAGAGCAAAGCGGTGCGTCAGCGACGGTCGTGTTTTCTTGCGGATTAGGTCTGCGAGAGATATTGGCTCAAAGTCGGGTGGGACGGTTGAAGGCCACTCAAACACGAGACAAAATTTTGAACTGGCCGCGTCGTCAATGTAACCGCAGCAGCGGAGGGCACGAAGTTTTTCTGGCTTGTCCTCTCCAAGTAAACGGGCCAACGCGCTGACGCGCTGGTTTCTATGAAAGGATTCCATGACTCCATTGCTTGCGGTTCCATACGCTTTCCATTCGGTGAGCACATTTGTTTCTCTATACGATGCGAGGAGGAGTGTTGACCTGTCGGTAGATTGCTGCCTGCCGAAATTCAGAAGGTCTTTCCTCAGAGGTGCGCCACCTGGGAGCTGCATATCTGGTGGAGCCTTTAATGGATATTCATCGTCAAATACAAGACGAGCGATCTTGAGTCTTGTTGAGGCGGAGGTGCTGGGATAGAACTTCCTGGATGCCTCATGGATGATGCGTAGTTTATCTGGATCCTCTGAGGTCAGGTTGCGCAGCTGGATAGCCTTCATTTCATCCATGAGGGCTTGGTGGTGTTGGCCAGTGAGAAGGTGTGCAAGGGACTGGTTGTACTTGTGCAATTGGTCTACCAACGATTCGAATTTTTGATGGTCCCAAAGCGCCCAGCGTAGACGTCGCCCTACCCAAGCATCCTGACTTATACGACGAATGTCCCCAAGCCTTGTTTGAATGAGTTCACGGTCTTGGTCAGATGTTGGTGGGGAAAGATCGATAAGATGTGTGAGATGATCCAATGGATAAGGTGGGGTGGTTGCTGTAAATCCTGACAGCTGTAGGTTGTATCTTCGTTTCAATTCCACCGTAGAGGCAGTTATGGCATGGATTTCAGCCAACACTGCGCAAATCCTAGTTTCGTTTAGAAAGGGTGCACAAGTGCCTTTCCCTAAGCCAGATGACAATCCCCACGAGTTGAGCACTTCTGCCTCCAGGTCGAAACTGACTTTTAGCGTATAGGCATCGTCAGGAAATTCGACAACATGACAGATGAATTGGGTGCTGTCGAAGGCAAGTTGGTAAAGTGCGACAGCGCCCAGGACAAGTCCTGCTGCTGTAGCCATGTCGCCAGCTTGAGATCAAAGCGATGAATGATTTTGAGTAAGAATCTAGCGAGACAGGGAGGCCTCAGTTGAGTAGACATGACAACTATATTATCTGACCTGGAGTACACAATTCTAGTGTAAAGTCTCGGGGGATGGATGTCGCTGGAAGCAAGACTGAGCTGGAATTTCTTAAAACAGAGCACGCCATTTTTGATGTTGAATTCTTTCAATTTTGGTACAAGCAGCTAGGGAACAATTCTCTCATCTTCGACCCGGAAAGCATAGCCACGGAGACGATCATCTAAGGAGTCAAAGTGTGGTCACCACAAGTATGGTCTCCATTTCACATCGGCAGCTCTTGGAGTTCTCCGATCCCTCACCAGACCAATTCTAGGTCGCGAACGGCGACTCAACAACGAAAATTCTTCCTTATGGATGCATAACTCAATTCAGAGCACGAGGAAAGAACAGATTGGCTCCAGTCGTCGGTGCTACTTTCAGTTCAGCCGTGTAGAAGAACCTCGATATCTGCAATGGTGGAATGAACTTCATGCCGCATTGGGTCGAGGGCGGGATATGGCGTCAGCACAAATCCCTGGATGACTATCGCCAATGCCCATCGCAATCTATTTGAAAGTCGGGAAGGTAGTACGAGGCCCAATTGTTGCAAAGATGTATTTTGGCGAGCGGAGAGAAGCAGCCGGAATCATCCCGATGGGCCGTCGTCCATGAACAATCTTGCAATTGTATATAACTCACAAGGAGGGTTGCGAGGCCAGACAACTCTACAAGTGTCTTGATAAGCTAAGACTGACTTTGCATCCTCGATGAATAACCTCACGAATCTTGGTCAGGCGAGAGAACCAGCTAGGACGCTTGAGCGAGGCTGAACGGCTCCGCAGGTTCTACAAGCGTGTCTTGATCAACCAAGAGAGGCAGCTTGGCCCTGATCACCCTGACTCGGTATCCTCGATGAATAACCCCGGGAAGCTTGGTGGCGCGAGAGATCCAGCTAGATACCCATCCTGCCCACACGTTATCGTCGATGTGCAACCTTCCATGCTGGTATCAATTGCCAGGACGCTTGATCAACCGAACGGCTCCGCAGGCTCGCCTTAGCGAATCCAATGAATTAGCGGAGTGTCGATCACCCAGACACAAAACACCCTTGCGACTGCGCGTGAAGCGCAATGACAGCCCGCCTCACACTTTCTCGCTCCCATCGGTATAAACTTGCCGTACGCGAATCTGTGTATGCCAAGCCAATGGTGTCAAGCACCCCTTTTTGCATTGGCTGACTCCTAAATAGTTCTATGCAACATCCTTCCCCACACTTTTGCCCAGTGTCCTGCACCATGCCTCTAACCCCCAGGGAAAAAACCCTCTTAGACGCGTCCATCGTCGATCTCAAAAAGGGATGCCCTTCCATATTTTCCACCCATCAATCATCCGTGCTCAATGCGACTCCTGACGATTTCACCAGTCTGATCTTGGCAGCATGGTCTCCTGCTACCCGACGCAATCACATTGCAAGTATATTACGGTTTTCACGTTTTTGTCGGTCCCGTGGGATTCCGTTCTCAAAATCTACTCCTGTGGAGGAATCTGTCCTCTGCCTTTTCGTTGCCTCGTTGGCAAGGTATAGGTCTGGCTCTTTCATAAGAAATGAAATTTCGGGAATCCGAGCCTTCCACATCATCCACAACCTTGCCTTCCAGAGCTCCCTCAGGCTGGAATATATGTTGAGAGCGGCTGAAAATCTGGCCCCAGCAAGTTCGCGTCGATATAATAAGTTACAATGTTCGGTACGCACGCTCAAATTTCTCCCTTTACTTCTAGATTTTAATGATTCGTTCGCTTTGCAGAGGCCACCTGTGTCTTCTGGGCACAGGCACAAGTTGGTGAACTCCTCCTCGACACCTTTGTTTTCGATGAGTCACGCTTCCCAGCGATTGAGAATGTTGGCCTCCTACAGAAAGGAACATTGCTTTGATGAGTTTAACTCCGGGAGCTGAGGTGGGGTGCATGGTAGGAATGGTCGCACCTTGTCATGTCTGCAAATCGTATACAATGTTATTACATTCTAGCGAACTGGCTGAGCGTCCAGAGGAAAACAACGACCGAGTAAGACTAAGTACATACTGATAGTGATGACTACATTTCACAGTAATATGCATCACAGCGGTACACAAAGGCATTGGTCATCGTAATGTTGTTGGTGAAAGTACGGTATGGCACACATGTGCTCCGTCTCTCTCTCCGCATCGAAGAACATCTGAACGGTTGCATACCGCAACGGCGAATCTCCTGATAAGACAACGTGAATAATGAAACGCGGGTCGTGAATCAGGAAGGATTGATTTTGTTCGAACTTACCCCAGCGCCACTTGAATGCTCTCTCCGGCACGCTCATCACCTCCTCCAACCACGCCTTTACTTCGGGGCGCCTGAAGCTTTCCAACCTGACGATTTCAAAGTTGTTCTGGTATCCGGGGAAGGCTGAATGGACTATGCGCTCCTCATCTTCGCTGTCCGTTGTCTCCCAAACCATGTCCTCGCCGTCATCGGAGGTCCAAGGCCAGATCCAGTCGTTTGCTTTCAGACGGTCAGCTACGCTCTTGTGCTTCTGTACATAGTCATCAAGAAAAGTCCACATCCCTCGTGTGACCTCTGGGGGATCATAACCGATTGCTCGATATCCATACGACCGGTTGCGGACATACATGTACTCGAAGGGATCAAAACAGAAGGGTGCCTCGATGATGGAATCGGTGTCCAAGCGGAGGTAAAATGTCACATCGGCGAGACGGGGGAGGTCGAAGATGGCGGAAGTGTAGAAGGCGCACATCTGATGGTATCCTGGACGGTGATTACCGACGAGAAGGTGGGCCCAATTAGAAACGCGAGAAGCTATCGTAGAACCGGAAGGAACGAACCTGGCCATACGGCTGGGAACACTGGGTTCAATGACGCTCTGTCTTTGGGGATCCTGTCTGGCCACGGGAACGATAGTTTGACGAACTCGATTCTGTCTGCAAACCCTGATAAAGGCGATGTACTTTCATGCATGATCTGCGCCCGGATGTCGTTTACTAGGTCTGTCCTCGTCGAGATATGGTCGAAGTCTCCGGTGTGGAGCAAGACAATGGGCCACGGTTGGGCGGTTTGTACGTTGTGATAGATGGAAGTGAGGGAATCGAGAAGTTCGGCCGTGCGATGGGCAGAGACTAAGTAGACGAACACCGCGGTGTAAGGAGGGGGATCGATCTTTGGTTCTAAGGACTCAAAAGAGGTCGGTCGTGTCCATTGGGAACGTAATAAGAGAACCGCAGAAGCTAAGGCTAATGTCAAAAGTGCTAAACGCAGGGGGCGGTGACTGAGCATCAACATGGTCTTTGTCGCACACAGTGCCGAGACGAGGGGTCAGAGTATCTGGGATCCGGAAGACGCAGACACCAATAGTAAACCAAAAGAATCTGACGCCTTCAGTGTGACGATCAGCATAGTGACAGCAGGAATGACAAGATGAATATGAATAAGACGGCGATCAGCGTCGTGTTCAACTTCCCCAAGTCGCAGTGGCGCCGTATTTTTGGATGTGGGAAGTACTGTAAATAACATCATCCGAAGAATTTTTGGCACACTGGAATATCGTAATCCAGACGAGTCTCTAGTGGGTGAAACTATCGCCAAGTAAAGGAAGAACCAAGTTCATTTCTGTTTCGGTTTTTCGATTAAGCTCTTGCCTTTGTACTGAAAAATAAGAGCAAGACAAGGAATTATAAGGTGATCGACGCACTCTCTCATATAGTGCCTGCACCCTTGTGCCAATGTTCTGGTGAAATTTCTGGTGAAATTTCCTTTTGCATGTAGCCAGCAAGTGGAGATAAGTTGCCAAAACCGCGTCCAGAGAATCCAACTGAATATTTACATCGGGTTCCAAGGCACGATTCTTGATTCTCCGTTTCTGGATCAAAACGGGGCTCCTGCGTGATCGTCGGTCAGCACAAGTTTCGAACTCAGCTAAAACCTCCTGCTGTTTGCAACATGGCGGCGCCTTCCCCACCGCTGCTCGTCACGATGGTGAACAAGTGAGCACATTTGATTCACAATATCCTACCGGCTGAGACTTTGTGTAGTTGTGGTTTCGGTACTGTACGCACATCACCGCCCCACTCAATGCTGTGTTCTCAATGGCATACTTCTAGGCCGTTCTCAGCGACTCCAACAGTGGACAAAACACAGCACTGGCAACGGGAACTAGCCCGTACCTTGCCTTTGCACCCGCTTTGCTTAACACGTCCGCAATTAATTCTTGTCACTTACAACACAGTCTCATTATTGCTATGTAGTTATTTAGACGATGGGGGTACGTTTGTTCTTTCATTTTTGCAAATCGCTTTACCTGACCCAGAAATCAGACTGTACTCCCGGTGGCGGAAACTGTTCAACCGTTACAACCGACTTTGAAGGCGGCAATGTAAACACCGCATTCAACCTTTCGTCTCCGTGAGTACACGCTTTTCGCGCACGAATCAGTTTTGATTAAAACTGCACACAGTTATCGCTTTTCTGTTCCATTCGGTTTCAGGCACGTCATTGTGAACCTTAATGAGGTATCCTAAAGCCAACTTTCCTTCAGTTATGTAGGCGGGGGTTGTTCCGCCGGTTCTTGGTGTAAGCAGCCCTTCTCCCCGTCCGTAGTTCTACCTATTGATTCGGAGTTGTTTCACATCTCAGGTTCTGCCACCGATTGCCTGAATGCGACACCTACCGCGGCTTCGGCGGCATGTACCCCAACGGGACAAGCCGGTCTAGTGGTGCGCTTCTGCGCGTGAGTCCCCTGCATCACCATATGCATTCCCTTTAATTTAATACTTCACAGAGCCGGTCTGCCACATCCGATACCAAAGGCGTCAGGTTCACCCATCCCAGTCCCAACTTCGAATTCCATGTCGACTCACTCACCACCAACTGTCGCAATCACGCTCGGCGTGCTAGGAGGATTATTTATCCTTGCCATCCTGGTTTTTGTGGTCTTACAGGTACGACGACGAAGAAGACAGACAAGACCTAATACTCGAGAGAAGATCAAGTTCCGTACCAGAGCTGACCATTCATCGGATGCTGGTGCATCCCCTCATCCCCCACGGTCACCCTCTCCGTCAGGACTGAGTATAACTGATGAAGTACCTGTAAAAGTAACATATTAGGGTGTCATGTACTGCAATATTTATTTTTGGTATACCCCATTCTATTACATAATACCCGTCTCCCTCCACCCACACTCCCAATGGATGCTGACCGCAAATCAACGGTGTCCTCTTTCTATGGCGGTCGCAAAAACTCTTTCGGTGCCGTGAACAACCTTGACCCTCATTCACCCTCAACACCACAATATGGGGATGCCCGCAGTGGAGACCACGACCGCGATGCCGCATCATCCTTTTTCAACCCAGATCGAGCCTCTCGGGCAAGTGCTGACCTACTCAATAGTGGGCAGCCGAATTCCGCTGGGTACAATAGTCTCTCTTTCTTGCATACTGGTCGGGAGGAACCTTTGAGAGGCGGTACGGACGAAGAGGAGCCAGAGACTCCGTGGGACGTCTATGCAGATTTCAACAATGCGGGTCCCCGATACAGCGAGGCATTTCCTCAGCGTGATGTAGGGTAAGCTAATGTTTCGCAGGAAAGACCTATTCTAAACATTTCTCACTTTTATTATTTCCTCGTAAAGTTACCAGAAGGTTCCTCAGCCGATGATAAAACCTGAAGATACTGCGGACAATACAGGCACTGTGGAGTTGGTGACCGTTCCCGGGTTTGGTCCCGAATGGCAACGCAATGAAATGCTGGAAATGACCAAAGCATACAAACGAGAGAAGAAATCTGAATCATGGAAACAGAAATGGAAGCAATGGAATAGAGACCAGCGGGGCTTGTGTGGCAACTACTTCAAAAGACGTTTCCTGATATTCTTCTTGTTCGCTCTCTGTGTTTTGTATGTCCACCCGTTCTCGCACGATGTTTCTCTTCCTCTGATAACTTGCATCTATCCTCCGTAGGGTCGGTATCATCCTTGCTTTTACCATCCCTCGCGTTCCAAGTTTCACCCTTAATGCCAATCAACCTCTCTCCCCTGCCACCGGGTCCTTTAATAGGTCTATACCGGCCGAGTTCTCCCGGTATCCCGCCAACTTCTCCTTCCCTGCTATCTCATCCCTCCAATTCGACACAACCGGAAATTATCTCCCACTCACGTTCAACCACATCCAGGCGCAAGTTTTCGACCTTGATTCGGACAGGCTGATCGGCACCGGACGTATCGCCCATAAAACGGTCCCCGGGAAAACTTTCCCGGTCGTCCAGATGCCCCTCAATTTCAGTTATGTAGCTGACAACGACACCGATCAGACTTGTAAGTTTCGTATATTAGTAGCGGACATCTTCAGTAACTTTATTTGGTAGGGGTTGATTGGTATAACGGCTGCAAAAATCCGGCATTGTACGCCAATGGATCGCGTCCTTGTGCGTCTAGACATTTCTTTCCAGTGAACCCGTTCTCACTCGTTGATATCGACTGTAGCCGTAAAATTTATTCTGACCCTTGATTTCGACATCGCTGGCCTTCCAAAGAGCCAAAGCGCCTCGGCTCAAGTGTCAAACGCCAACTGCCCTATCGAACTCCCACAAAATAACGCTTGAACTGCCTTGTCACTATGGATTGGACCGAGATTGCGCTTAATCGTCAGGACTTTGTTCACGTTCGCTGCCAATCATTGCAACACACTCGTTTTCAACTCGCATAAATTTATTTACATTTTACTTTCGCCTCTGTTCGTTATAATAATCCTTGTCCCCGTTTTTCATAGCATACCGTTTCCACACTGGACAATTTGTATATATTACAAGCAGACAAGTTCGCAAGCTTTCTTTATGAATATGTCTTGAACAGGTTGATCGAAATTTTAATCACGACTGGTTTACCTCAGGGTTGCGATATGTCGGAGGCTGACACTGCTGCATTCCTTCTCCTACTGCTATGCAATTTCGACAACCCTCCTCAGCTTTAGCAGCCACAAATTGGTCATCGATTCGTCGTCGCTCGGGGGCCTGGAGTCTGAGTCCGGATGGTCCTGGTTCTGCAACCCAGGATGATGCTGAGCAAACTGCGCCAGTGGCCGACAGAGACCGAGATGTCCAGCCCACGATCCAACTTGTTCGTTCATCCGAGTCTCCGCCATCCCCACATGTTCCCATCCTACCTAGTTTTGCCTCCGACACCACCCAGGAGGACGACAGCACCGACCCCGACAATGGTTTCTTTAGCTACATTCCGCTTACCCCGCGCTCTGACGCCCCCTCACGAGCAGCATCCGAGTCCTCCGACCACACGTCGGCATCGTCCATCTCCCGCCTGCCGACACCGGACTTTACATCTCCATGCCGGAACGAGCACCCGACCGGCATCCGATCGTTCCTCACCCGCGGGCTTAGTTTCGTTTCTCTGCACAAGCCGAAACCAGTCTCTTTCCATGCGTTTTCTGCGAGATCGTTGAGTGCTCTTGTGGCGAAACGGCCAGAGAGTGTCCGGAGTGAGTCTGATACGTCGGAGGGGAGTCACGCGGGATCGACGAGTTCGGTAGACAGCGGGCACTACTCGCTCATTCCTTCGGTCGGTACGACCGAGAGATTTACGCACAAGTGGCCGAGGCCAAGGTCTTTGCGGTATTTGGACATTCGACAGGGTCGTGGAACGGAGGAGCGAGTTCCATATGCGAGCTTAGGGGGCGAAGCTGCTGCGACGATGGCGTTAGAGGAGGGACAGGGACTAGGGATGAACAGGGTAGAAAAGTGGAGTGCGCATAAATGGTGTTTGATGCTATCGGTTATCACGGTATTCATTTATGGAGCGGCCGGACTTGCATGCGCTGTTCTAACGTGGTTCAGAAGTGAGTAGCTATGGTATACCTGGGCTGATGAACTTACCATCGTTTTTTTTTACCAGCTTGGGACCACGCAGACGTGATGTATGTTGCAGATTTTGACATTCTGGTCCTCATCACACTCTCAAGCTCCATTCTTGTTTTCGTCGCGCTGGTTGGCGCAACCGGTGCGTTGCTGAACTCGCGGCAGATCCTGGCGGTCTATACACTCCTCCTCTGGCCTGCGTTCATCTCCATGCTCGCGATCGGCTACACAGCCTACAGACGATCGACCTTTTCTTTGGACCACAAACTGAACCTGGCCTGGAGCCAGTACTACACCTCCTTCGGACGGCTGCTGATCCAAGACTCGTTGAAATGTTGCGGGTTCTACGATGCGCTGCACGAAGCGACACCGAGCAAACGATGTTACTCACGCACTTCCCTGCCGGGGTGTAAAGGTAAACTATACCGCTTTGAGCGGGAGAACCTGGCTTTGATATGGTCTACGACGTTTTCGCTCGTACCGATGCATGTGGCCAACATGGTGGTGGCGTTGCTGACTGCAAACCATATGGCGAACACGTTTGGGAAGGGTATTATGCCAAAGAGATATAGGTTATCAGGAACGGATGTCAGAGTGGATGCTGAGAGGCTTTTTGGGAGGAACGGAGGGGTGGTGAAGAGACCTGATATGTCCAAGGCCTCGTCGAGCAGCGTGTTCAGGATGGATCGAGAGGAAAGACGGCTTTTAGATGATTACCTTATAAAGTAACCAGCGACTGGCTTGCTAAATATCTGCTCGTTGCATTTTCGAGCACTCATGGTATCCTTCTCCGTCTTTCCAGTTACTTTCTTAGCACTTTTACTCGCATCACCAGCCTTCTCTTCCTCAATCACGCCGAACGATCCTTTCCGGGCTTTGTCCGCGCAGGCACCGAAACAACCTGACCCGCTGGTATGCCGCCTGAAACCTCTCCCCATCCTGGAAACCGTCGAAGACGATGTCTTGCTCTCCTTCGAGGAGTGGAAGGCGAAACAATTCAACATGCAAGAGCAGGCAAAGGCCAGAGCGAAAGAGAAAGACGCTACTAACCGTTCAACACATGCTCATGCAGCCGGTGCACCAAGTGGATCAGGTGGCAATAGGACCAAACCGTCCCCGATCGCCTCTGACGTTGGGTTTGTCCCCGCGGAACCAGCCTCAGTATCCACCTCTCGCGACGTGCCGGAGGACCATTCGAATGAATTGATCTCTCCTCATTTCCGAGTCCCACTTACCGACCGGTTCAACTACGCCAGTCTGGATTGCTCCGCACGTGTGCACACATCCCACCGATCCGCCAAGTCGCCCTCGTCCATCCTTTCGTCGAAAAAGGACAGGTACATGCTCAGCCCTTGTGCATCTTCAAAGCGCGAGGGACATTTTGTTGTCGTGGAGCTGTGTGATGACATTCGCATAGACACTGTTCAGCTGGCCAACTTTGAGTTTTTCAGCGGGGTGTTCAAAGATTTCACGGTTAGCGTTGCCAAAACCTCGACTGATGCCGCTGGATGGACTATCGCAGGAACTTATAAGGCTAAGAACACTCGCGGGGTCCAGGTAATGTTCCCTCATACACTCGTTTCCACCAAGTCACTCAGTGGTTCTGCCCCAGTCATTTCACCCGCCAACTTCACTTCGCGACTTTTACCGATATATCCGTATCGACTTTCATTCACATTATGGCAACGAGTACTACTGCCCCGTGTCTCTCCTTCGTGTTTATGGGCTAACCCATTTGGAACATTGGAAATGGGATATGTGGGAAGCAGAAAGCAGGGCCAAACTCGATCAGTTGAATGAGGCATCGATGCTGGCCGTCCAAGAACAAGTGATACCGTCTGGCATCCCCGCCGCGGGTGAAACTGCTGAAAGGAATATGAAAAGCGCGCCATCCGCTGTGGACATACCGTCCGCGGTCCATATTGACTCAACGGGCTCTTTGGATTCGAGATCTTCCGCCAGCCCGTCTACAAAATCAGATCTGACGCTGGAATCGTCGGGTCCTGAATCAACAGTCTCGACGCACTTCGAACAGTCTGTGGTGCCGCCCGTTCAGTCGGTCTCGCCTAACCTTGACGATTTTACTGCTGGTGTGCTCGATTCGAACGTACCAGCTAAAATAACCCCAACTTGTAGGGCTCTGCCTGAAGAGGAGAACCAATCGGACATCCCCACGACTCTTGCACATCCCACGAACGAAACCATGGAAACGACACATGATGTTCTGCCATCCGAGACTACCTTGCTTGAGGGGACGCAAGTCCATACGACCATTCCAGAAATCGCAACACAGGAAACTGCGTTTTTTGCTAACGGTACAGAATCTTACACCAGCTCCGGGACGTCGGTAGTTCCCGCCGTAACATACAGTGGGACTACAAACACCGGTCACCCACCACGTTCGTCATCCACGTCCACTACCTCCGCGGCATCAACCACCACAAATTCACCCGCCCCGTCGATCATTCTTCCTGTCCCATTACCCCCAGCCTCGACCGGCGGGGAATCAATCTACCGTACTATCATGAACCGCCTGACTGCTCTCGAGGCAAATCATACTTTATATGCGCGGTATGTGGAGGAGCAAACTACGGGTGTACGAGACGTATTGAGACGTCTCGAGGAGGACGTTGGCCGCGTGGAAGCGATTGTGAGTTAACTTTCACCCGTCATTCAATGTTCGGGCCGGTCAATCAGTGCAGCAAAGTTGATTGTTGATTTTGCAGGGGAAAGCCCAGGCCCAAATGTATCAACGTACACTGCTAGAATGGGAAAGACAGAAGACTCGACTGGACATCCAATACGGTGAACTTCTGTCCCGTGTAGATTATCTTGCCAATGAGGTGCGTTTTTGTCTCTCTCTATGGTAGTGGCGTTTCACGGCGAGCTCGTGTGATAGATTGTGCTTGAAAAACGTCTCGGGATTGCTCAATTATGTCTGTTGTTGGTGAGTTTGGTGTTCATGGGCGTGACTCGTGGATCGAGAGGAGAGGCTCTGGTTGAACACGTCACGTCTTCTGTGAGGCTTCACGAATCCATGAGAGACTGGGGCCGGCGGAACTTGAGTTTTAGCAGGGATTGGGTCGGCCGGTTCAGGAGTCGGAGTCCCACTATCCCACGCAAATTATCCCCCGTTCGCATACCTGATGAAAATAACGGTGAGCATCTATTATTATTATGCCACGACGAGTTGTAGTGATGCTGTCATTCGCATGGGAAGACTCTAAAGTCGAGTTCCCATCACAAGATCCCCCTTCACCAATGATACCGTTAAAGCCGAGCAAACGTTTGAATATCCAAATCCCCGTGAGTCTGGGACAGGACTACCTGCCAAAGGCGAGTCCTCGTACACCGATAACGTCCATGCGGACGCCCTTTAAGCGGCAGTTGAATTCGAGTCACCAACGGCTGTCGACACCCATGGGAACAGGCCCACGTCCGCGGCTACAGAGTGCGGGAAGCATCCCTGCTGAGTTTGCGTTTGGTTCTGGAGGCGTCGCGCCGAGGAGTGCGAGGAAGTGGGCGAGGAGCGCGCACTTGCATGAGGTGAGATCGGATGGAATACGCACGGGTACGAAGGCGAAGAGAGGAGATCTCTCAGGAAAGGCTCGGGCTGTGAGGGAGACGAGGGAGGATGTGGATAATGGCGTGGACGTGTTTGGGACGCCTGGTGGGGGTGGGGGTGTAGGTTCTCAACACCGCGTGATGCGGCTTGAGGATGCTCGAGTTCGTTCTGGAAGGGTGACGAACGTCGGAGAGGGCGGACGTACCGTGGAGGAAGTGGGCACGTCTCTCGGAGGGCTGGTAGATAAGATGGAAGAAGGTGGAGATGGTGATGGGTGGGTTGACACTGATGTAGAAAGCGATGCGGATGGATCGGAGGCTGAGATGGATGTATTTTGTCTGCCCGATTATGGGAAGGCAAGACGTCCAGCTGGTCATTTTGAACCACTAATGGCATGAAATTTTAGACTTTCAAGCTTCATTAATCACACGCGGCATTCGTCCACAATGTAAAATATCCCACATTTTCATTACAATAGCATTAGCCCGGTTTCGTCGAAAACATTATATTATGTTTTGAGTGGCATCCCGATGGATTGAAAAAATCATTTTATCTGACTAGGCCAAATCAAGACGAGAACTTGTGTCAGCGATAAGTTGCGTTTTGCGTTAGGAGCATCATAAAAAGGACTGGACCAGAAAAACCGGAATACAGTGATAGACGGTCGATCGACTACCAGTAGTGTACTGTCCATAAGTTGCCAGAAAAGAAATTCCAGCCAACATAGGTGAAAACAAAAACAGTGGGGGTATAGGGTATCTGTGATTCAAACCGCTGACAATCTGGCTGAACGTTTCTTCATCATCACCGGGAATAAGGCTTCAAGAAGTGGGTTCCAGAAAAGCTGGGTTCTTGGGTGGCCTCGCAGCTCGCAAAGCTGTGGAACTCTCGTCAGGGGTCCGGAGCCCATTTCCTTCCCACGAAAGATAGGCTGGTGGCAAGGATGGAGATGGTGGGGTGGGCGGAAGTATCAGAGGGCCAGCATCCTGGTGTCGCTCGGGCACTTGATGCGATGACTTGATGATGGGAGAAGGATGCCCTGGCGGTAACTGGAAGGTCGATTGCGTGCCTGTAGTTTGCAAGTAGCCGGAGAGGAGTTCGGTGGTGCTTCGAGATTTTGATGCTATAGAAGCCACTTCTGTTAGCTAAGTGTCGGGGGAAAACTAGAAATATCAGGGGCAGGTACTCACGCTCATCGATGGTGAAGGGTGTTACCGCTGTCATGCCTAGGTCAGGATTCCCATTTACCCGAGTTTCAGGGAGGATTGGGTCTACGCCATCCAGCAGTTTGCGGCGCCTCCTTCTCAGTAGACAAAAGCCTACTAATAACAGAATAAGGAAGGCCGCCACACCAACTACTGCGACAACTATAGCCACGCGTAACTTCTGTGCCTCGCTTGACGAGGAAGGTGATGCATTAGGAAGAGCAGCCGTGGTTGTCGCATGAGGAGGTGTAACCGTGCTCGCGGTAAACATGGCAGTAGAGGTGGAAGTCGGCTGGACAATTTGGTTGGGGCAGTGAGTGAAGGTGTTGTTGTTGAATTGAATTTGCTGCTGCTGGGCTACTGACTTGGTGAAAACGCTGTAGCGCGATAGCGAGGCGGTCAGTTCAAAGCTTTCAAGATAATGGAATGGGCATCACACTTACTAGAACCTGAGAGAGGCATCAGATAACTTGAGTAATAAAGACATTTGAAAATGTGGCTGCCCTCACCAGTCCCCAGTGCTCCAGAATGATTGATACAGAAAGTTATCTATTCGGATATTGGCATTGCAAACTGACGTCTGAATATTGGTTGGGAATCTGAAAAACAGTTATGAGCAAGGTCAGACAGTGGACTGATTGGATGGTGATTAACGAACGATTCATTAGTGGCGGGTTGGCACAAGTTACCGTTGATATCTGAGCGGTATAGGTTATAGGCAGTAGCTCCTGGGAAGTGTGAATAAAACAGAGGCGAACTTTGAGCATCAATTCCGCAAACACAACCCAGAAGAAATTGTACCCGCGTCTATCCCAGTTGGGGTTGTTGCTTGCTGGCAACTAGGTGGGCGTCAGAAAGGTATTTTGCACAAGTTCAGCCACGCACTTCATGCACATCATGCTCAATGCCCAGGAGATTGAGTTGCAACAACAGTCGTCTGATGCAAGGTCCATTGTGAGTTGTGAGATGGAGTGACAATCGACAGAAGGTGCATACGTAGTTGATCATCGCAGTTATCGCCTGGAGTGTCTGGCCTGAAGTTGGGGACTTGATCTGAATAGCGCGACGCAGATGAGTGCGAAAACAGAATAACGTAGACAACTCCACCAGCCACTTACAGCCGCTGTTACATATCTGTCTCAGTCGTTGGTATGTTGTACCTTGTCAAGTCAATAGTTTAGACTGGAAGCCTCGACGAAAATTAGATGGGAGGGCTTACAAGGTGTTTCTCCCACAGCATTCGTGTACCAATCAACTTCGTTCGTAAGACAAGTTGTGTTGCCCGCACACACGATCAGGACAGACAAGGCCAGTACAATCCAAAGGCTTGAAAAAAAACGAGTCCCGCACGCAGGACGATCCATCGCGGTAGGAATCAGACTTGAACATCAGGCTGTGCATAAATTTCGTTCAAAATGGGGCTGTTCGAAACAGTGAGCTGCGCCAAGATAGATCAAAAGGGTAACCTGGATCGCGACATCAGGCACTAGGGAAGCAATACATAGGTCAACCATTCCAAGCACCGGAGCGCCGCTCGAGGAATGCCAGCGAGGCTCTTTCACCGCTGCCCAGTTACAGTATCGTCCAATCTCACATTTGCGCATGGGATATTTGCCAACATGTGGAAGGCATCATCGAATCAAATATGATCGCGGTTGGTTCGTAGGTTACCATTAGAGAACGTCGCAACCAGATCCCTTCCAACCCCGAGCCTCGGAACATCTTGGCTATGGCGTAGCTAAGAGTGTTGCCATTCCTATGGTTAATTATACCGACTCATTGTTATCGTTGATCCTACGCCAGGATTGGTTGGGCAAACCTTCCTGAGCTTTTGACCAGCAACGATGACAGCTCTTACTTCCTATAAATTCGGCACGACTACATGGGAAACGCATAGCAAGCGAAGCTCTACAGAAATAAAATACCAATTATATACTTTTGTTATGAGAATCGACGGACGAGGCTGTCAGGTCTGGAAATACGACGAAGTTCAGCTTCGGACACTGGGTTGCCCACGACTTCGCGAGGCCGTCTCTGTTCTCCTGATATGGGCTAACCGTTCCCCGATCCAAGCCATGGTAATCGATGGATAGTTCTGAAAGCAGGGGCAGCTGGGATAGGATTGATGATACAATATCAGGCTTCTGCTCCCAATCAGCCTTAAAACTCGGTTTGCAGAATCTCAATAACGGTGAAACTCACAATGTGAATGTTGGGGTCCCTGACGATAAGCCTCAGTTCTTCTATCTGCGGGATGTGTTCAGATATGGATGTTATGACTGGTCGTAATACACTCTCATCCGAGAGAGAGGAGAGAAACAAGTTGAAACGGATGATTTTGCAAGGAGTGAATGCGTGAACTAAAGATGCCCGGATGTGCTTTGCGCTCCAGTTGTGCGAATATGTAGGAAATGCATATATGGTATCTGCGAAGGCAACTTCTCGTGAGAGAGAGAACAGAGTGAGGGGGTCCTCGGGAGGTGATTTTTCTAACAAGTTTTTATAAACTGAGAGCGCCTTGGGGGGCGGACGCCCAAGAGAAGTGTAGATCCCGATAGTTTTCAAGCTTTTCTGCTTCGGGACCCATCCAGCGAGAGCAATACAGTCGGAAATGAAAAGCGTAGTGAGTGAGAAGGTACAGCGTCTAGATTTTGAAAAATCAGTGGAGAAATGTAAGAAAAATTTGATCTTTGACAAACTTAAGAATAGGGTTTAAGGTTTTCGGAATGAGCGGGGACCTTATACAAGGAAAATACAGATGCAGGTGTTTCAAAGATGTGAGTGCCAGCAAAGCATTTCCGAGGGCTCTGCGAATAGAGGCGCTTGGGACAGTCCACCACGATACTGCCATCGATCGCACGAGACGAGCTTTATGCGGCACAGTTATGATAGTTTCGAGGCACGACCGAGCTCGTCCGTCATCATTTCTGTGCAGGAAGATGCCCCGATATAAGAGACGTTCCGCATCGACTTGAGACCTCCGGCAGACGAGTGCGAGAGTGGGGAGTTGCGATGGATCAACGTTTTGCAATATCTCGCTAATAATGTCCAAGGGAATAGACTTGATATGATTGGAATTCATTTGAGAAGGTATCGTAAACAGTGATTGCCAGGACTCACCTTGCGGGTGGCTTCCATAATAGTATGGGAACACAGACGGCCTGGTGGGTTACATATATCTCGGAATGGCTGTACAGTACGTATTCTTCAAAACTTGTGATTAATATCCAGTCCTGCCACGATCAGTCGATGTGAACCTTACTGGTCCTGGCTGTGATCAGCGGTGCGCTGAATCCACTAAATACCAGTGTATTGTTCACTGAAGATCAGCAACACTGTCTGACAACCAGCCGAAGAGTCAGCGGGAACGTCGCTGATCACTGATTCCCGTATTACTGGATCGCTGACTTTCAAATGTATTTACTACTATCCATCATCTAGGCTTGCCATCCACAACCATACAGCATGCACGATGTAACGCCCACGACATAATCCACTCCGCTATCATGGCGGTAAATGCTGAGGCCGGTGTAGATCAAGCGCAGGGCAGGGGTTCGCTTGGATATTGAACGAATTAAATAATTCAAGTGAGTGCACGTAATTATATAAATGGATTGCGAACACTTAAATGTCACATCGTGGCTTAACATCAATGGACCGGGAAATCATCGAGAGATCGCTCAAAACCAGCGATCAGCGGTAATCATCGAAAACAAGTTTCAGCGGTGAGATTGCTGAATTATGCAATCAGCGACACCATCGCTGATATCTAGTGGATTGACTTCCTACAGTGGGTGACTACTCAGATTACAAGAAAGCATGCCCTACTGTACTCTCTCCTGGTCTCGTAGGGCTCTCTGGAACAGGTTTCATGGATAAAAAGTGAACGAAGCATTCGTTCACTTCTTACCTCAATTACAGTAACGTCGATCGCTTAGCTAATCCGTTATATAGCATTGGGTACTCAGTATCCAACGATCATTTAAAAGCGGCTGTATCATCAATCTGGCGCGCTCACAGACACCCATACACTCGGGAACTGTCACAACGCCACAGTGTTTCATATTTGAATGGGACTACAGATCATATAAAAAGGTGGGACCAGCCTGATCTTCTGCACGCTGGTTCAGTACGTCTGATTTGCTCACCACTATTGAACTGAGGATCACTTATGCCACCAATTCTATTCCAGTCACCCATTCCCTTTCCACCCAATCGTTTGCTTCTAACTTGCTGTAAATTCCACGATTCATTATGAGTTCGTGTCCTATTACTCGTCGTCTAACCGACAAACCATCTCATACTTCGACGCTGCACGCCCATTCACCTTTTGCCATGCGTTTCACGTTTGCTATTCTTGTTCTCTCTCTCTCTCTCACACCCTCATTTCTGGGGCGCCGTGTTCAACATGTTCTACAGGGATAATTGGCCGAGGTCCGTTTGTGACCTTTAACACCACTCATTTTCTATTGACGAAAATTTCTCCAGGACTCACCAAGGTCCCAGCCAAGAGCGGCAGCCAAGGTTCATCTCGCGCGTAGATTCCCTTACACCGCACACCGGCTCTTATTTACATACTGATCGCTCTCTAGGACCGAAGAGGCTTGATGCTGCCAAACAGGCAAATCAAAAACCGAAGACTAAGCCTCCGCCATGGCAGGTAGACCTTCATCAATTGAAGCCTACAACAGCAGAAGAGCATTGGGCTCTACAGTTCCATCCACAACAGGCCGATGGGAAGACCGCCCTTGCCACGGTCCGTGGGGTACCCTCGAAGTTGAGAAAACGAAGAACGACGGCCCCTGGGAAGCACGGCCTCCGAATGCAAACAGCGAGAATCCAAGCATAAGGACACACATCGCTGACTTCCTGACCAGACGTAAGGCTCAAAAAGCCGCAACGGATGTCGTCGCGGATGTTCACTTGACGCAACCTTTCCCCACTCAGATCTGCATCGACTTTACCTGCCATGCCGTTAACCATATGGTAGAGAAGAAACAAATCCCCGACAACACTGCTGTCCAGCAATTCCGGGCTAAATATGAAAACGAAAAGGAGCGTGTTAGATACTGAGGGAAATAGGATAGCTGCACAAACAGGCAAGCATCCTAGTAAAGCAGGGGGAAGTACGTAATTAGGGATGAGTTGTGGTATTGTGGTATTGTTATTGCCTACAAATTATTACATTAGATGGACACGGCTGCTCGTGCCTGCTACGGCTGAAGCAAGCTGTGAAGTGTTTAACTCACCAACATCAGGAAGACAGTCAGTGCTGTCCGGCATTTGGCAGATGGCTATGGTAAGGTCCTTCATACTCTGGAATATGATATGAATCCTTCAGTGCCTGTCAGGGTATATAGCATTTGCAATCAGCCTATTATAAATTGTGCATTTGAAATACTCTCGGTATACGATCGGCGCTGAACTCGAGCATATTTATAGGCTATGCGAAGACAATCGGTGTATGAAGTTTCCAGTCCTCAATATTGACTTGATATAGATCTAGCAATGTGTCACCTCATCCCCTCGGGCCTCATCTACCAATAACCCAGCATTTCCTGTTTTCACCGTCTCCGCCCACGATGTCGCCATCACCCCACCTAGCTGTTGCATAGTCAGTCATCTTGCGAACGTGTGGGGGAGCGGGGAAGAATGTCTGCCTTGGCTTCGGTTCTGTTCACGCTGTGAAAACGAGGCTTGGTCCTCAAGGCATACACTCCACATGTTGGATGTTCTCGATGGTTAGGGGTATCATCAGCTGCAAGATAAAAATGGGACTGTTCGGCGGATTTCGGGGGGGAGGGTGAAGTGGTGCGGTCATTTGTGGGGTAGTTGTGAGGGCAGAATCGAGTAGGATGTATACTGCACATGCTACGGAAGCCAGACTGTTTAGGATTTGTGGAACTACTGGGAATTCCTGGATCCACGTAATGGTATGTAGCCGAGTGCAAAAGCGTCGAGGGAGAAGCGGGAGAGCAAGTCGAGTCGGGCAGGCGGCAAGATCGACACTCGTCGTTTTCGTAGATTTTTGTTTGTCGACTGAACTATATAGCTCGAGCTTATTGAGTCTCGTATTCATTTTATGCAGACTCGAAACACAAAGTTTCAGCTTGTGGGGCCTGTGGTCGTCCGTTTCGAAGGCGGGTGATGACGTCTGGGTCAAAGCCAGGTCAGAGAACTTCGAGCATTGGGACGAACCCCTGTTAGTTTAACGAGAGAAACACTATCATAAAATCCGAACGCACGGCACATAAGAGCTCATCTTTCCCCTTGCGCTCACTCCTCAAGAGATGTAGCTCCAATATTGATATCGTCCTTCAACGGTTGCTAACTTGTGATGATATCAGTCTTTAATGATACCTTTAAGCTCTTCCCAGTGCGCACATGCTTCGTTGTAATGCAGCGTATCTTGGCTGGACGCAGATGGATGAATCTTGGCGTGTACCGCGTCCAGCACGGTCAAGGTCTTGCAAGGCGTTGTGCGGATCTATATCACGTGATTATTGTACAGGCTTCGGGTCAGAACGTTAGTGTTGGTGCCCCGTTTGTGATAAAGTAGTTTCCCACCTCTCTGAGCAGGTCTCACGTCATACGTGCGGTGGCGTCCACTGTTGCAACCATCTTCTTGACATTCAGCGGCGTGAGATTGAGGGTTTCTCACCAGCTTCCCGAAAGTTCCTGGCTCGGAACTTGAGATCGGCTTGTGGTTTGGTCGGCAACACGTCCGTGAATGAGACACACTTTGTCCTACAGATCCGAACCCGGAATAAATTGGATCTTGAGCCACGATGATGCCATTTGAGAGCCCGTCGCGCTATACGGTGGCAACAAAGACCTCTTGCATGTCATTTCGACAGTCAAATCGCAATTGGAACCCCTGTACAGCAATATTGCTGTACAAGCCTAGTACACCGCTTCACGTGCATCACATCATCACGTGTCAATCGTTTAATATCCTATTAAACCCAGAAATGAACATGGACCTGATCCCTCGTTTCCCTCTTCACCGTTTTTGTCATCATGGCTGCCCTGGACATCCACGGGGACA
Source organism: Porpolomopsis calyptriformis (assembly GCA_951640195.1). Taxonomy (NCBI): domain Eukaryota; kingdom Fungi; phylum Basidiomycota; class Agaricomycetes; order Agaricales; family Hygrophoraceae; genus Porpolomopsis; species Porpolomopsis calyptriformis. The sequence goes on along the minus strand of OX621172.1, from coordinate 1,710,959 downwards.
TCGCTGCGGCCGTTATCGCATTTTATAGTCAAGTCCCTTGAATTCCATATTCGATTCGTCGTAATACTAACCCCACATTACAGTCCCACTTGCCATCCTCACACTCACACTCACCTGCCGTTATGGTTTCAGTAGAGACGCAGGCTGGATCTTTCTGTTTACCTTTTCCCTCGGTGCGTGTACCAAAACCTGTATCTCGACCATCGGCTCACTATTATCTCATCCTTGTAGTTCGGATCGTGGGCGGCGCCGTTCTCATAGCCGCCGAAAAAGTCGTCCCTACCAATATCGGACTATTTACCGCCGCTTTTATCCTCGAATCAGTCGGATTATCCCCGCTTTTACTCGCCACGATAGGCTTCCTTGGGCTTGTGTATGTTCAAACCTCGAATACGCTTACTCATTTCATTCAATGCCCTACCTCTCTTTCAGCGGCAAAGATGCTTTTAGTGAAAGTCAACGAATAAGTCGTACCTTCAGAGTTATCGGCTTAATTATTCTTGTCGCCATGGCGTTATCTATCGTTGGTGGAATCGATCAAACCTCTAAATCTCCCTCCGACATGAAGAATGGGCTCCAATTCCGAGAAGTCGGCGCTGTTATGTTTGCTGTCGTCTTTGTGCTCTTGGTCATCATGCATCTATACTGCTGGTCATATCGGTATCAAATCCGGTCCAATCACAGATCCGTACGAGTTTGTCCATCCATGGTCCAGTGCTCGGCTGACTGAATCCGTTTCACCCAGCTTCTTGCCGGCATTTCCTGTGCTTTGCCATTCCTTGGAGTTCGGGTGGCATACGTTGTTCTGTCCGTATATTCTGCTTCCAAACCCCAGCTCGCCAGATTTGACCGTATCACGGGTGATTGGAAGCTATACCTCGTCATGTCTCTGGTCATGGAGTATATTGTGGTCCTCATTTATGCGTTTGTGGGAGCGTCGGCACCTTTCCGAAAATACTAACGAATATCCGACTATGTTTCACGAATCTTGTTTCACGAATCTTGTTTTTTTAAAACGGTCTTGTTATAGTTGTAATACAATAGAGACCCTACTCACGACCTTATATGCTCCCTTCCACCTGCGTTCGAACTTGATTTCAACTGAGTTTTTTTAACAAAAGTAGTTTGCTACCCACATCTGCTCCCTGGTTCTATCCACCTAACAGGATGGTACCAAACTTTTGTTCACAACGATACTTTTCATTCCGGATCAGATTGCGGGTATTTTATAGGAATGTTTGATCGATACCCAACGAAGTACGACGCTACCTTCTAGTATGCTTTATACATCCTCAAATGGAAAAGACCAATTTACGATTCCGCAAACTTGGAATCATCACACAGATGATTCCCTCTTCAATAGGCCGTTCAAAACCTCCGCCAATCCAGAATCAGGATTGAGAATGCCAAAGTGAGTTCCAGAAACTTCGTACAGCTCCGCGTCAGGCGCCCATTTCTCCAAGTCGAAGAAGCGCGAGGCCCCGTCAGCGTATGGCTGAACTGACACACCCCGATCAGCTCGGACCAAAACGGTGCGTTTTGCAGGCCATACGGGTCCAGGTTCCCCGGCAACTTGTTTTGGGAAAACCTCCGTGCTGACTCGAACCCCCATCAAGATATGTGCAACGTATGCCTTGCAAAAGCGCACGACCCATTTCGGCCCCGACCCACCTTGCGAGATGCGTCTGAAATGGTCAGCGAATTGTCCTGTCACTTCTTCAGCGTCATCCAAGGCTCCGCTCTGCGACATATCCGAGATCACATCCATAATCTATCGCGACCAAGCAAGTACCACCGCGGTTAAAAGGCGATATAAATCACCGCATAAGGTACTCACATCTTCACGCAGAGTTCCCTCAGTGATTCTCCGACGAGTGTAGTCACGAAAAGTGGGCCGATGAAAAAGTGTTGGTGCCCCGTCTAACATGACCAGGAGATCTACAGTTTCACCGGAATTCTGCAGCATATGGGCAATATTTACCGCAAGGCAGGTGCCTTCGCAAGATCATTAAGTCAGTGACCGTACTAAGTAGTTTGGTAGAGGAGTTACCGAATGAGAATCCGCTGAGAAGATATGGTCCTCCGGGTTGCTTCTCCTTTATTTTCTCGAGGTAAAATCGAGAGAGATCGTCCAGAGTGCCAGTGAGGGGAGCTTCTGGTGTGTCTTGTACACCGAAGACGACACACTTCAGCTTTGAGGCCAATTTAGTCATCACACGGACACCCCCTCCAGCTCCATGCAATAGAAAGAGAATCCGGTCCCCTACTCGAGTGTTGAGACGTATGATGGTCTCGCCCGCGTCTGGTTCATGCGATGGATTCAATTCCGCATCTTCCGTTGGGGAAGTGGTCGAGTTGTTGTGATCAGACGTCGTCGCCAATTTTTGTGCCTCCTGCATTGCTTGCAGTTTCTCCACTGAGTATAAGATCAAAATATTATCCCTGTGATTAAAAGATTTTTCTCACCAGTCATGTGGCTGCTAAGCAACTGAAGTTGTGTGACAGTAATATCGAAGTGTGTCTTGAGGACACCGCTAAGTCGAACAGATGTCAGAGAATCCAAGCCGTAGCTTGAAAGTGGGATTGTGTCCTCCACATCTTCCACCTTGAGCGACAGCGCATTTGCACACGCAGCGCGGATGGTCTGCTCCATGAAACCATCCGCATTTCCAGCATCCAGAACTTCGTTGACCAGTAAGTGTCGCATACACGATAGATGGTATTCGGGCACCCCAACTGAGGCGGGACGATCAAACATAATAGAAAAAGGATATAGTTCTTGACTTACTTTCGGAGACCTTCTTCCAATTCATCGGCGGAATGTAGAGAGCGTTGCTCGAGTTGGTGTTGATAGTCCAAATAGCATCAAGGCAATATTCCGCCACCTGCATCCCGGACATTCCAAGGGCTTTGTACTATTGGGATATTGTCATTTCTACAAGTCAAGTGCGTGAACAATGAATGCCTCTCACCTTGTCAAGAGCAGCGTTGCGGGCATTCCCTGATGGCATGCTTCGTACGAAGACTCCCCCATCAGTCTGCAAGGAAACCTTAGCCACGGGTCCTCTAGAACTAAAAGACTGAACTGACAATAGGAGGTACCGCAATTGACACCGTATTTGGTAGGGTTGCTCCGATGGCCTCCATTTCAGTTTGAGCTGCAGCGTAATTTGCTTGACCTGTGTGCGTGTTAACGAGCATGGCTGGGTACAGCAAACGGCTTCTAACCTGGAGATCCACTAACAGTGGCCATAGAACTAGCAAGCACGAGGAAGTCGAGTGAGTTTGGATCAACTGCTCCCAATAATACTTTCAAACCCTCGACTTTCACATCGTAAACTGGCCAGAACATGGGTCGTTGGCTGAAGAAACTCCAGTTGTAGTACTTACCAGTTTTCCAATCTTCCTCTGCTGTCAAGTTTGTAAATAACTGATCGTTTAATCGGACAGGAACATAGAAAACGCCGGCGACGGGGTAGGGTGAATGCAAAAACAACATTTTGGTATTCAGGGCATCAAGGCAGTCCACAGCGGCAAGGTTCACCGTCACCCCAGGTATTTCGCGCAGGTACGAGATCGTTTTCTTCTCGCGAATGAGTCGACCAGATGTAAAAGCCTAGTGATTATGTGGCATCGTCAACTAGCATCGGTAGAACATTGCAATAAAGGATCTACCTTTTCCCCTGATCTTGATGTCAAAATGATGTGCCGAGCCCCATTCTCTACCAGGAACCTTGCAATACAGGCACCGAGTCCGCCGATTCCCCCGATAATGACATAGGCCGCTCGAGGATTGAAAGCAGCAGTTCCTCGGATGAGGCCACCTTTAAGTACAGGTAGTTTGGGATCGATGTCTTGTAAATTGAGGAGAACAGCAACGTCGGTTGAAATTGAGGGTGCTCTGGCTTGGGCGGAGGACAAATCACTGGCCTCGTAAAGTTCAGTGGACGGAGTGAGGGCTGCAATAAGAGTGGGACCCAAGGTGTCGACAACCTCGCTAAGGATGCTGTCGTCCTCCGCGATGCTCCTGTAATCCACCGAGATAAACTGCTGACCGTGATGAATCCGACAGCCCCGGTCCCCTCCAATTTGGACGAAGATACCTGTTTTCGACAGAAGTCTGATCGTTTCCTCACTGACATCGATGTCTTCGCTGAAGTCAAAGGCAACGTCAACCCCCTTCGTGGCCCACTTTTGAACACTAAATGACCAGACATCGTATTCTTTGGCGATGAAGGCAGCTGAGAATATGGACATGTTTGAAGGAACTTGGGATGAGGATCGGTCATCAATGGTCACTAGAACGTCAAGTGATTGGGACTTCAGGAATGAATATGTCGCAACGGCGGCGGGAGAGCACTTTCCGGCGTGTAGAAGAACGCGTGGTGATTTGGAGGACGAAGAGTGTATGGCTTTACGCACAATGGATGCGACGAGTAAGAGACGGCCAACTACTGCGGCTGCCGAAGCCATATCCATACAACTTGGAACACGCGAAACTTTAGAACGGCGGCAAACGATGACACTTCCTGGAGTGGAAGCTACTACACCGAATACACTGAAAATTTGTGGTTAAATGATCAGCAGTCAGTGATGGTTTCAAGGATGTCGACATACTGCTCTCCAGTTAGACCTTCTCCGACTTCCGGACCGACAGCAGAAATACAACCCGCAAATTCTGAGCAATCAGAAAATACAGGAGAAAGCCCTACAAACGCAACCCTAACTTCAACGTCATCAGGACCAAGCTCCGGTGGGTAGGCGCGCCAAATATCGGTGCCATTAAACTGAATTGCGCTGGAGCCTCGCGGCTCCATTCGAGGCGGCGATGGTGCAATAACAACACGAGGGACCGCAATGTTGCCTTGTTCGTCGATGAGGATTTCCGCGTCTATCCAATGCAAGGGCATGAGTCGCTTGAATATGTATTCCTCTTGTTGAGTAGGAGTCCACGAAGGGTGAAATAGAACCATGTAAAATTTCCACTGGCTGAATTCGTGGCGGATGGTTCGCGTCAATCCAATTAAACGGCCGTTGTCGCATCCTGTGTCAGTGTAGAGCCAGAATATGAGGGGTTTCGTAACATCTAAGCCGGAGATAAGGGCGACAAGTTCAACCTCTCCCCCTGCAACGAAACGGTATACAGTTGTCGTGTCCATGAAAGAACTGTTTATAGTCAGCCGTGGCGACTGCGATGGGCTGAAGCCATCAATTGGTAGATGAATTCCCTCCACACCCCTTTTCTCCATCAGGACTGCTGTAAGTTCGGTTGGACCAGGAGATAGGTGGATAAGACTCGTCGTGTCATCGTCAGGAGGTGTCACAGGTCCAGAACTGGAGCAAGACGAATCAGTGCTTGCATCGAACCTTCCCAATGGCGGCATTGGGGTGACTGGGTTAGGTTTGACTGAGAGGGGATCTCTCTGGCACACGAAGGCCATGTGTGCGACGGTAGTAACCGCTGCTGAAACGAGGAAAAGGAGATCCGAGAACCCTACAGTTTCAAGAGATTCTTTCCATTGGGCTTGGGTGAGTGTGCAATGGGTGGAGCCTATGCGATGTTCAAGAACTCCCATCCATTCCCGAAATGATCCAAAGACATGATTCATCCCTGATGCATGGTCATCAACGGATGCTTGCTAATGAACGCGGTCACTCACATATTGTGCCGGTAGAATCTGTTGCAAACGAGTGGCCGTCTAACTCGACAATAACCAGGTGACCACCAGGAAGGAGGAGGTTACGGAGGGTTGTCAGAGTGTTTTGTATAGATGGTATGGCATGAAGAACATCAAATCCAACAATAATATCGAAACTAGAAGTGTCGAGCTTCTGATGTTCGATGGGAATACTGAGATCAAAGGCTACGGCGGTCATGATTGGCCAGGGAGACCTTTTCATGGCTTCTTGAGCCAGAGAGATGGATACATCGGTGCTCACATAGTCAACATAGCAATTTTCTTTGACGTTCGCCTCAATGAGAGCTTGACCGAGTAAAGCCGTGAGCCGCCCGGTCCCCGCACCTACTTCCAACACGCGAATCACCCGCTTTCCAGCATCGCTTGCTTCTTTAATCAGTCTGATGAACTGTTCGGCAGTCGCATCAAATACGGAGCCAATAAAAGGTGGGTGTTCATAGATTCGGCCCATGAGGTCATCATGGAACAATCCCTCGACAGAAGCCATCGAATCGACCATGATATCTAATTCGGCAAGAGCAACATCAGAAAAAACAGAATGGGATGATGGCTTTCGACTTGCCCTTCTGGCTCTCTCCCACACGCTGCGTCAATTCGAATAAACTCGCATACTTTTCCAGCATTGGGCCTGGGATATCGTGGAGAGAGAGCAAATCGTATCCGACCTTGGAGACCAGATTTTTTGCCCAAGCCAAGTACTTTTTTCGATCGTACAAAACAGGCTCGTAATCAAGGGGGATGATGCTGAAATCGGTGATGATGACTTCCAATCATGATAAACAACAATGCAACTTACTTCAATGCATTACGAATATTGGTGAGTGCGAGTTGATCAAGGACTTGCAGCAAGGCGGTGGCATTAGAATACTCAGACTCCTCGAGTTTAACTAGACCTCCGTTGCGAGTCACAGGTAGTCCATGTGGCTGCCAATACATCATGTATCGCTCCGTAGGCCACTCATGGCCCTGGTTGACGAGGGCAAAGTGCAAACCTATCCCGTTGGTGGTGTGAATGCCATGGATTGTGGAACAACAGGCTCGAGATACCTTGGAATGTGAACACGACAGTGCCGTCTTCAGCTAGAACATACACGTCCATTGTCCAGTGATGTGCTGACCAAGAGGCAAGAACAGCGTAGGTCATGAATTCTTCGGGGAGAACAAGAGGGGTTGTGTCCCCGTCGTTACGAAAAGCACGACACAGTGAATGGGGCAACTAAATGTGAGAGTAAGTAAACCTTGCATTCGTAGCCATGAGGCCTCACCAAAAAAGACCGATCTTTTCCACCAACGTTCACCTTTTCATATAGCTAAAGGCAACATGTTATCCATGAATAAGGACAGTTTGGAGGATAGATATACCAGATTCCAGCTGATGCATGACTGAAAAATGAACAAAGGTGTGAGCTCGGAAATTGCTTGGGATCATTGATTACGCACTTGAAATACTGCGTCCATTATAGCGGGATGGAATGTATAGTCTGTGCAATTCATACCATCCACATGCCCGCGAATCCAGCAAATCGCTTCGGTTTCGTTGACGGACGCTCTATTTACTCTCTGGAATCTAAGAGGGGCATATTGAGAATAGAATCATAATGCAACAAACCAGACGCCATACTCTGGCCCGAATTGAGCTATGCCCTCTAGATCAGCGTATAGCGCCGCCTTCTCGTATGTTTGGGTGCAGCGAGTGAGGACAACATCGATGTCGACATGAGTAATGTCGTTAGGCCCAAGTACTGGTCTACCATATCCCAACCTGCCGTAAGAATGCAACGTGTCGAATACTGCCCCACTCCTGGTCCACTCCAAATCGCCTTGCATACTTTGCAGTGCCGAAGATGATTTGACCCACCACCTATTACCTTCCTTCGATATCTCCAACACGCCAGGAGGAACAGACTCGTCTAACATATATACGTTTTCAAACCGACAGTCCCACACATGCGTGACACCAGGGAATTCCAAAGCCATCTCAATATATGCAGAGGCTGGGATCAAGTTCTGCATTGAGGTAGCATTAACGATACACATCGCCTGGGTTTCGAAGAAAAGAATTTACCGAATGGTCGATAACGTGATGTGATATCCACGGTTCTGGGAGGTTGGGACTAACACGAAGTCGTGTAGAATTTAAGGGTCGAGTGGATGGAAGCAGCTTGCGAAGATATGTTGGTTCTCTCGAACCCATAGAGCAATAGGTCATTTGGAATGGGTATGTAGGTCCCTCGAATGTTGAAGGGGGACATCCCGTTAAGATTGAAAAGTTGACCTGACATGGCAGAGGAATTAGGGTCCCTGGGCTGGAAGCATTAATTCAGTTGGAACCTACAGAGTTGATACCACATAAGAGGAGACGGCCAATGGCATGGAGCAATGTGTGCACTTCAGTTGGAGGGGTGATGTCTGGCTTCAAGTGACGGGTAGACGGGGGACGCATGCTACCTGCAATAGCATCGAAAGCACCCATCTGGTTGATGTACTGTAGTGTGAGGGAAGTAAACACTTAGTGTGCTGCATCAGCGAATGAGAACGAACTTGTGACAGAACAGAGTGAGGAGAGATCTCCATAAATGTTGTCCTCTCTCCAAACTTCTCGATGATCTTTTGAATAGCCGAGGAGAATAGAACAGGTTGTCGAAGGTTTCTCCAGAGATAATCGATCGAATATGCATCCGCTTTGAATTCCGCGGTCACAGTAGACATTGTGACTATAGTGGGAATGTGAGGTCCAGGATGATAAGCAAATATCCCAGCAAGCTCAGTCCGATATTGCTCCTCGCATGGATCTACGAATGGTGAATGCACAGCCGTGCTCACGCGAAGCTTCTGAGCAGTGACACCGTCGACCCAATTTTCTATATAATTTGCGAGCACATCGACGAGCTTCTCGTCGCCCGAGACGCCAATATCTGTCGGGCTATTATAAGCAGCAACGTAGAGCTGCCTCGCTTCGCCACGATTTGAATGCGACAAGACTCTTGCAGCTTCGATATAATCGCATATGCTACTTTCGTCGCAGCCAGAGACAGCGACCATGGCACCACCACAACCGTCTACCAAGGCGAGGGCACGTCCTCGGGCCACTGCAATCTTCACTGCCATCTGCAAAGGTACTGAGTCATCACAAAGAAAAATATGTAATTGGACTCACATCACGAGTGACCGCACCTGATGCATACAACACGGCAGTCTCTCCAATCGAATGTCCAACAATCGCGTCAGGCTTGATACAGATTGCAGTCAGGAGGTCAAACAGCGCGATTTGAAAGAGAGAAATGGCAACTGAGATGACATCAGCCGGCCAGTTATGACATTCCGCAAGTGAAGTCTTGACAGTCTCTTGAATGAATAACCCAGTTTTCTGCAAGAATGAATGACCTGTGTACTCCTCATGAAGTCGATCACAAGCGTAGATACTCTCGCGGAAGGCGGAATATGCAGCAAATAATTGGCGACCTTGTTGCCAATGTTGTGGTCCTTGCCCAGAGAAGCAGAACACAAGAGGATTAGGTCGTTTCTCGATTAAAGAAGGATCCGGAAAGATAGACTCTTTAAGTGAATCTGTTACGGTATAGGTCCTCCAAGGTAGTTGACGAGCACGGCTACAGAGGTGCGCGGAAAGAGCTAACTGATTGATATTGATGCATTGATCTTTGTAACGTTGTATAAGTGTTTTGCATGCCTTGGGTGAAAGACCACCTATCAAGAAGGCTTCAGGTTAACTCGTCTTTATTGTGATGTCCGCGTACCAATCGCGAAAAGGAATGGGCCATTCTGCAGCGGTGCATTATCAGGCTGAACAGGACGTGCCTCATGCTCGCGAAGAACCGTATGACCACAAGAGCCTGATAAATTGCATGCGAATTAGCGAGTCCTCGATGGTTTGAAATGTGAAATGAAAATTTACCACCGAATCCGAAGCTAGAGATGGAGGCAATGAGGCCCAATTTGGAATCATGAGCCGCCATTTCTTCAACCTGGACGGGTACACGAAGCTTGAACTTGTCAAAATGGATCCTTGACGAAGGTTTCTTGAAATACCCATTTGGCAAGATTTGCTTCCGCTCCAACATCATGGTTACCTGAGGCCGAGCGATTAGAGATAAAACTGAGTGGCACATTTGGGAGGACATAAATAGGGCGAACCTTTATTAGAGAGCTCATATATGCACTGGATCGTGCATCCCGTTAATGCTGGAAAAATTGTTCTTAGAATGGGAAAATAGCCCACCCCATTTCACCATGTCCAATATTACTCTTCACGGATCCAACAACAATTTCCCTACCACCTCTCCCTTCTGAAAAAGCTTCCCCAGCCGCATTCGCTTCGAACGCATCCCCAACGACAGTCCCCGTTCCGTGCAACTCAACAAAGTCCACCTGGTGTGGCGAGAGCCCGGCATCTCTAAATGCGGTACAAATGGCAAGCGTTTGCGCTTGCGGACTGGGCGTAGTCAGCGAGCCCATGATAGAGCCGCAGGATGTCAACGCAGTGCCGACCAGGGTAGCATGGATGCGATCACAGTCACGTACTGCGAGGTCGTGTCGCTTGATCACAACAGCACTGGCTGAAAGTTATTGGAGGACGCGGCCCAAGAGAAAGGTTCAGGTAGAGGTGAAAAATATAATTAGTCTTTCAATTTCGCTTCCCCCTTGCACGCTTTTATGAACACGAGGGGGCGGGATAGTGGCTTACCAACATCGCCACGGGCATACCCATCCGCCGCGTCGTCGAACGACTTGGAGATCCCGTCGGGACTGAGCACGCCTAGCTGGCTGAAGGATGAGGTCTCCAGTGGGTTCTCAATGAAATTGACACCAGCAACAACTGCCTGATCACATTCGCCGTTTCTAAGAGCTTGTATCGCAAGGTGCATCGCGGTAAGGCTTGAGGAACAAGCCGTATCGACGGGGAGGGAGGGACCGAGGAGGTCAAAGACGTAGTTAATTCTGTTGGCATTTATGGCAAGTGAGGTGCCTGTCATGTAGTAAGCTGTATTTTTCTAGGTGAGGATGTGTGACTCTATAATAGGTTGGGCATTTACGTCCGGCTTGAGTGATATCCATCTCAAATGAGGGTGCTCCGCCAGCTGAAACGAAAACCTGTATTAAGGAATAAAGGATGGCTTCGGATTCATGAGCTCACCAGATCCGACATATACACCAGTACGACTTCCACGGTAATCAATGCCGCTACGCTGAAGTGCATTGAAAGCTTGATGAAGTCTGGGTAAGGCCACGACATTGGCACATTTCGGATAAACACAGAGGCGTTGGTATTTACAAAACGGTTTGTGCAACAGCGACTTGGGCTCCCTCGGCGGGGGTGATGCCAAACTCTTGAAGGTCACCATACGAAAATTTCGGGATAAAGCCGCCTTTTGTCTAAGTCCAAAACAATAACGAGAATGTGGCGCCTCTATAGCATAGACAACGTACGGTGCAAATTTTACCAGGGGCCGTGCCGTGATACGCCTGAGCGTTCCAGCGGTTGTTAGGTACAGTGATAATACCAGACCCACGAGCCTTGAGGAATGCGTAAAAAGCCTCTGTGTCGAGTCCTTGATCGGCACCACCTGGTGAGGAAATCGAGAGACCTGCAGGCGAATCATTGGGAAAGATCAATGATAATAATAGAGCAGAAAGTACTGACCGATGATAGCTATAGCCCGAGGGTCTGGGTTGGCATAGCTTGGTTCAGGTCTACGAGTGTCATCACTTGCAGTTTGAGACTCCATGATTACCACAGGCGTCGAGCAGAGGGTAACGGTTGTTCAAGCGGGAAAGAGTCGGACGACTTTAAATGATACCTCAAACCGCATTTGACAATGTTCAGAGGATAAATGGAAGACGCCCGATATTCCAGAGTAGGGGCCAGGGAAGTTGCGGCTCAGGCTTGAAACGACGGCGTAAAATATCAGGGAGGGTAGAATCATTATACCTGGAAGCACAAGGAGACGTCGAAGATATCCATATCGGAAGTAGAGAAAGCTGTTTCCGAAGTTGATAGGGCTTTGGATTACACCGACACAGGTATACGCTGTGCCTTGTTCACCAAACTTCGGGGAATGCGATCTCGATCACTTGCGGAAGAGTGATGGCATCGACAGGATAGGTCAATGCGAATTCTTCGCAGGCAGGATAGTTCCATCGTATCGCGAATTTTTGAACCTCGTTCCGTTCCGTGCAAAGTGCATTACGAAAGAGGATCACCCGCCGATCAGTTCAATAATCCAAGGACAGGCGTAACACATTTTAAAAGTAAATCTTTCCATCCAGGACTGATGGGTTCGAGAGAAGCCGCAAGAGATGCTGATAAGGTCAAGCTCACCAACAGTGCGTAATTCGCTGGACTCGGTGAGATCCCATGTAAGGGAAAAAACGACCCGCATCTATCGGATTATGCGAGCGTTCCCGAAGCCTTTGCTCTTTTATTACATCCGGCTTCAAGACCGATAGATGTATCGCCCTGAAGCTTCTGCCATACGTTGTTCGGGATAATGGCTGTCGTTTCGCATAGCCGAGGGCTGACACTATTTTACCAATGGTTGGACCGTGTCGTAAGGCCCGCCCATCTCATTTGGTAATAATGGATCTTATGTAACAGCTATAGAATAGGTGTCCCACTGACCATCTATATCACACAAAATGTTAATAATCCGAGGACAAATGAGTTACGGTGGACTTACACGATAAGCGCAAAGCTCGATTCGTCAAATTAGCATACATTTTCGTGTGGTGCATGAGACCGCATTGAACTTTCAGTTGGCCTAATCCTCGGGTGATAGGCAGTACTTGGCTCTGGAAATCTTGGGCTAATATTCTGAAAGCAAATGTCAGTCAAGATAGATCTTCGTGTAGAAAGACTCACGAAAAACCATCTTTAAAGAATCAATACGGTCCCATAAACATCTTCTGTGAAGGGACCACGATTAGCAAGTCCCTCACTTTCCAGACGTGTCGCGATCAGAGGAAGGATGACTCGATCTGGTTAACCACTTTTGTGCATGGAACGTATGACTGAGGGAGAGACCATCGAGGTCTGACCATTACCCAAATTTGTGAAGTGCGTCGCGCGAAGGCGGCTCTGTGTAGATTTGTGTTGACTTCAGGCCAAGGTCCACCTTCATTATTTCAATACTCCTGGCCATCAGCTGTGCCGACAATGGTGGCCAAAGTATTGCATATAGATGACATAATGTGGCACTCTACAAAAATTGCTGTACAGCTTGATGTTGTTGAATTGATAGGGAAGAGACGCTTTATATTAATCAACCCGTTTCTATGGTTGGGACGGAGTGCCTTTGTATGAACTTGGACTGAGGGACAGACGACGGTGCCCACAGGATTTACTTTCCTTCGAAGTAGACTGACATTGAGACCATCAATCAAACTAGGATGGAATAAGATGTCTCTATTTCGACCCACTTCGGCCTGACCATTTAACAATTAGAAAACACATTCAGGTTGCACACAAACCCATGACGCACTTCAGTCGCTTATAGGCTGTCCGCAAAGGTGACATCAACATCACATAAAGTCTTCCTCATACTCTTTTGCAGTTTTCGGACGTTCCTTATCTGGCTCTTCCTCCTCTTCCAGTTGCACGTTGAATAATGAATCATAGGATCGCGCTGCCTTTTCCGCTTCCCGAGCGCGTGCTAATGTAGCCTCAGCCTTTTTCTACAAATGTGTAACCAGTCAAAAAAACTGGCAGAAAGTGGTACTGTGCGTACTTGCTCAGCAGCAGCGGCTCTCCGTATGGCACTCTCGCGCTTGAGTCGATCCACCCTCTCCTGCTCGTGGTCGACCTCCCGCACCACCTTTGTCTTATTTAGACGATTGACAATCAGATTTTCCCGTTTTTCCACATGAACTGAGGGGATTCAAAATGTAGTAATCTCTCCTCAACAATATTTAGTGATGGAGATTCACCTCTCTTGATCTAAAGCGTAGTGAGTCAATCGTAGCATAGAAGTCAAGGTCCCCGTACCTTATTATCGTTGTGAAACGAGACTTGACCTACAGCCATGTCGCCAGATTTCTAATTTTCGTTCAAGAAAAAAGTGGTCGTGATATGAATTTTGTCAAAGCACCTTCAAATTGTCTGCAGGAGTATAGATGATCGTCAAGTCGGCTTTCTTGTTACCTATCCAAGGGATCAAGATTCAACACGGAAGTGTCAATTTACAAACACACACCTTCAATCGAATTTGCCTTGACTAATTGTGCACAATCCTTGACCAGGTCTTCTGGAATATTTTCCCAGGAGGAAACGGTGTCCGGCATGCGGAGATATACATGAGCGGATGAAAGCTTGTCAACATGGAACCAAACGTCTTGTGGCCAGGCATATTTGATGAGCTCTTCATCTGAGTGAATGGATAAGAGATTCGTGGTCTTTCTCAAGATGCCGCCTTACTTTCCACCTTGTCTCGGCCCATGTAGATTGTAGCCGGTGGATCCGCCGCTGGCAAAGAAATGTAAGCGTACTTTCGTACATGTATGATTGATGTGAACGACACCTGTTGAAGTAAAGAACAGGACCATTTGCAACACTTGGCTTAGCGGGCCGTGTTAGATTCTTCAGTTTTCAAACACCGCTCGCCGTCTCTTTCTGCTCGACCTCTCCAAGCTCCAAGCTATACATCGCGTACGGATCTCACTCAATCCCTTAGTTTTCTCTCTCATTTCTCCCCTGCTCAGTAGCTGATGAACTTACCGTTCAAACCATTCATCCGGGGCCAGAACTAACTTCACAACTTGTTTCGTTGAAAGAGCCTTAAAATGCAACCTAATCGGTTAGGACTTGGTCTGCGTCCAGCTTTGCCGTCATTCGGCCAAGGCCCCTCAATTTCGGCTCTTGCACAGCAGCAACATATGCAGCAGTTTGTCCCAGCACAAACCCCAAAACAAACCGCCCTTTTTATTGGGTCAATATCCGGTGGAATCACAGATGCATTTCTGAATCAACTTCTTTCTGTAAGTCATGAATGCCACTCTTCTCGCCTGACGTTATTAAGTCGCGTAAGGCATGCGGGCAAATCAACTCTTTCAAGCGTCTTATCACACCCGCTAACAAACCTCAAGGCTTCGGCTTTGCAGAGTTTGTGGATCCAGAAGGAGCCTTACGTGCTCTTACGCTCTTGAATGGCGTTGAATTACCGGCACTGGAAGATGGTTGTGCCAACAAGAAGCTGCTAGTATGTCTGATTCTATATTCCTCCTCCCTTTCCCGCTTACTTCGAATAACAGGTCAAGGCCGATGAAAAAACACGAGCATTCTTGGACATGCACCAATCACAACGCATGAAGACTGATGTATAAATTTTATTTCTCGTTGCCCGTCGTGATCTTGAATTCATTTTGCGTTTTACTCAGGCCGATGATGCTCAAATGCAGGAAGCTAAAGCCAAAGTGGACGAACTAGTCGCGGATATCAACCGTGCGTCACAAGACGCTGCCAACAACGGACTGATCGACAAGGAAAAATATGTAATCCCACCACATTTACACGACTTACAGGAAGCCGACCTTCCAGAAACTCAACGCGGACTCGTCATCTCAGAAATCGCACAGTTCCGCGAACGGGCTGCTAAACGCGAACGAGAGAAGATGCGAGATGTCCGTGAGAGCATTCCTTCAGTCGTCGGGGCACCTAGCGGTCCCAAAGTGAGGGAATGGGGGAAGCCCCAGAACACTTCACAACGGTCTCGCGACTCACCCCAGCCATCGGGAAGGGGTTCAACAAGCCAACAAGGATATGGGAAGGGGGCGCAAGGTTATAGCAAACCAGTAGGATTTGTGAAAGCAGAGGACAATAAAGCGGTAACCGGGGGGTTGGACGATGCGCGGCAGTTGGCGGGGAAATCCGCGAAGACGGACGAGGAACTGGAAGCGGAACGTAAAGAAAATCGAAGACGAGATGAGGAGGTTTCATTCAGAGATGTAAGTCTTGTTTGAGTTTAACGTTTGCCATAAGTCTTTATTATATTTCCGTCGCAGCGCGAGCGACGGTATGAACCGCGGGAACGGGCTCGCATCCAGGCTCTCGAGCGGACGATCGCGCGAGAGCGAGCTATGAAGGAAGCTGAGGAACGCGATCGTGTCGAAATGCGTTCCCGTTTAGATATATGGGACGATGATGAGAGTGACGAAGCCTTTTATGTTGATCGGTAAGTGATCTTAAAACCTGTGGTGTTCCTATTCTCATTGCTTCCTTTCTCCATAGGGCTCGTTGGCGACACCTCCGCGCACGACGACTTGCGGCAGAAGAAGCGGCAGATGCTGAATCGCGAATATTCGAGGAACGTGAAGCTGAGAATCTTCGACGCGAATCAGAATTATTCCTGGCTCGACAGATGGATGAGATGCAAGCGCTTGCTGATGAGCAGCGCAAGGCTGGCTTACTGCTGGATGACGGAGCTCCTGTTCGACTAAACGTTTCATTGCCTGCGCCATCCAAGACTATAGAGCCGGGTACAAAGGAGAAAGCCACGGTGTTTGGACAGGAGGAAGACGAAGAGGAGGACATCAAGAAACGGAAGACGCCGCTTGTGAAACTTGACTTCAGCGCTGCGGAGAGTGGCGAGAAAGCGAAAGAGAGGCTGGAGAGGATCAGGTTATCCGTTCCTAAAGATAGGGAAACGTTGTTCAAGGCCAAGGTTCGGTGGGATGGTCTGACTGATGTAGGAAATTTTAGATTTCTCGAGCGGCATATTGTTGACCTGCTATGGGATTCGTAGCTGATGATCGACCGAAAATTGGAGCCTCTAGTAAAACGCCAGATGACGAAATATCTTGGCGAATTGGAGGACGACGATTTAGTCATGTTCGTTCTTGAACACCTCAAGGACCATAAATCCCCTCAAAAGCTCGTCGAAGGTTTAGAGCCGGTGCGTCGTTACGGTTTCTTATAGCGTAGGCTGTTACTCATGCTGCTATCTCAGGTATTGGAGGAGGAAGCTGAAGAAATGACAGTCAGTATCTGGAGGCAAGTCATCTTTGAAAGTATGGCATATGGCGAAGGCCTGCATACTGAAAGAATGATGGTTGATTGATGGATGAACGGGAATGAAAATTAAACGAGACCTTTCTTTCTTCCTGCTTGCATTTGCTGTCAAGAGGGGGGCAGGTGCGTTGCGTAGTCTTGAGATGTAACGTGATTTCATGGGAAGTACTAGTTTTTTTTTGCGGCGAAGGTCTTACTGCGCTTAGATGTAGCGCCCTAGGCAGGATGCGACGTGAGTTTCACCATTCGATTCATCTCCTAAGATGTGATGATATTGCCTAGCTACACACTCGAGGTGTTTATTCCCATCCTTCTGGTTGGTCTTGATGTCATCGCGCATTAGCAATGGCATCATCCCCCGAATTCTTAGCTGGATACAAGAGTGGCAATCAGCCACGCTCTGCAAGTTCATTTATACATTTTCACAGGCAAGCAGCAAATTGATAACCATAATTTCTCAACTGAACACTAGAGTGGAGCTTGATGATCCTGGACCACCTGGTTTGCATCTCTAGTTGATAACATCTTTGACTTTCTGTTCGAAGAATCACCCACTCGTGATCCTCATTCCTGCCCATTTCATCAATCATCATCTGGAAAGCTATTCCCTTGAACGTGAACAAAGATCTCAACTCTAGGAGTGACAGATCAGCGGTCTTGTAAGAAAAGCTGCAAGGAAATGGATTGGATGCAAAAAAGTAGGTCATTGAGACGATCGGAATCGATCGAACTGCTCGAGTCCCAGCGTGACTGGCACGATGCTCAGGCCGTACTTTTCGAGGATGTTGTTGCCTATTGTAATTCCTTTTATACTATACCACCCAAAACAGGGTTTGACGAAGGAGCTCAGCCTTGCGGCCAGGATCATTCCACTTCCCGTATTCTGATGAAGAGTTTCCTTTTCGGGTGTATTTTAGATTTATAGTTCCTCCCGTCCTGGCATCTTGGGCTTGTCGCGAGGCACAAGTCAACAGCCCCGGACCAGCTGTTTCAGCATCGCTTTGCGATTCATGGACGATGCTGTTGCAATGTTTCCCCAACTTGTCTAGTGATGGTCACGAACTCAATTACATCAGGCACATCCTTGGAGTTATCCTTTGACAGGGTGTGGGTATAATGTCACCTCCAGGCTAAAACAGCGGACCAACTCCTCGCCGCAGATTGACCACTTTGCTCTTCGAGGGATCTTTGTCCCAGCGATTTGGTAAACAACGGAATATATATTCGACGCGCCCGCACATCTCCCAATTCGTGTGCAACGTGGGTTCTTCACCGCACCGCAGGGTCGTGGCTGTCGGAACCCAGTTTTGATCACCATGTTACGGTGTGTTTTTGCTCGCCCACCCTGCTGATAAGTAAAATGGCCGATTGGGGTTCAGAAAACCGCCAATCTTAAAAGGCTGCGGGGTGGGTTGCCCGTTTTCCATCCCGCTCCAAAGATGTTTCTGCACCATGTTCTCACTGCCCTTGCCTTCCAAGCATATCTAGCTTGGGATGCCCTCAACTTCCTACACCCTGCGCCCACAGTAACACTGGATCAAGCAACTTTTACAGGTGTACGCGCAGGATCAGTGTCCAAGTTCTTAGGCATACCATATGCCCAGCCTCCGTGAGTGCACGGGCATATTCATGGTAGCGCTGATGCTGACCTGTTAATGGGTAGAACTGGTGATCTTCGATACCGTTTGCCCGTACCGGTCCCGCCCTACCAAGGGAACCAGCAGGCTGTTGGATTCGGGCAAGCGTGTTTTCAACAGTCGATCCAGCTACCGCTTCTGTCTGGTTTACCAGCAAATGCCACGGACTTCATCCTGAATTCCATCTACAATGCTCTCTATCCTGACGGCGAGGACTGTAGGTTTTTTGACAGGAATGTTGATCTTACGGTGTGTTGTTAACTGGGAACAGGTCTCAGTCTCAATGTAGTCAAGCCCGCAAGCGCGACACCGCTCTCTGCATTGCCCGTTGTCATTGTATGTGTTGCCTTTCAACTTTGAACTTTATGTCTAATTCTCCATTTAGTGGATAGTTGGAGGTAGGCAGAACGCCACCCCAATTCACACCTTGACCTTCTGATGCTTAGCCCTTCAAAGGCGGCTTCGAAATTGGCACTTCTGCAATGTAAGCTAACTCTCAGACGGTCCAAAAGTAAACAGATTTGGAAAACGATCATAGATACGACGGCCAAAGCGTAGTGACCAGAGCTATCGAACTTGGAGAACCTATCGTTTATGTTAGTATAAATTATCGGTAGGCTGCTTTAACATCTTGCAAAACGTGTTGACTAAAGGCATTAAACCAGGCTGAGTGGTGTGTAAAGTGGTTAGGTTGTTTATGCAACATTCTAACCTTTCGCAGGTTTCGGTTTTTTGGGCGGCCAGGAGGTCAAAGATGCGGGTGTTGGTAATATCGGACTCCATGATCGTAAGTGCTTGAAAGTAACTAGCTGGATCACTTTCGACCTCAAATTTACAATCTTGCATAGAACGCGAAGCTTTCAGGTGGGTCCAAAAATACATCAAAGCGTTCGGAGGTGATCCCACGAAGGTCACCATGTAAGTCTATCCTCTTTCTTCAAAATTTCGATTTCACCATTCTCTCCAGTTGGGGACAATCTGCTGGTGCAATTTCGGTTTCTCTGCATATGTTGACGAACGGAGGCAACACGGAAGGACTTTTCCGTGCTGGTTTCATGGAGTCAGGGTCGCCCATTCCCGTCGGTTCGATCAAGGGAGGTCAGGTACACTACGACGCGGTGGTTTCGCATACAGGCTGCTCTGGCGCTCCGAATACGTTAGAATGTCTCCGTACAGTTTCATACGCCGCTTTGAAAGATGCCATGAATGCATCACCCAGTATCCTTTCGTACGAGGTGAGACATCGCAATTATTAATTCCGGATGATGCTAATGTTATGCTTAGTCTTTGGTATTGCCTTGGATACCTCGCGTGGATGGCGTGTTTCTCACGGACGACCCCCAAGTATTGGTTAAGCAAGGCTATGTTGCGGACATACCGTTCATCAATGGTGCGTACCATGTGCATTATGTTGGGCCAGCTTAGTCGCCGCTCGCGAGGGCTCAGCACCATATGCTGGCTCGGAACAGACTTGAACTTTTTTCATACGTTCCTGACGACGGCATCCCTGTAGGTAACGTCGACGATGAGGGAACACTCTTCTCGCTCTCTAAATCCAACATCACGTTCGTATCCCTTGCAGTCGTTTCATCGTCGAATAGTTTAATGAAATTTCTGAAATTGCACAGCACGGAGGCGCAGGTCAGGGCTTATATCAAATCTCTATGGCTGCCAAGCATCTCGGACGGCGACCTTGATACCTTAATGAAGCTATATCCGGAAGATCCCGCTCAAGGATCGCCCTTTGATACCGGTGACTTTAACATCTTGTCACCCCAGTACAAACGAATTGCCGCGTTTCAGGGAGACGTTGTGTTCCAAGGACCAAGACGTTTCTTCCTCCAGCAACGCTCTGGTAAACAGAAAGTCTGGGCTTTCTGTGAGTTTGCTTTTGAATTTGTTCCGGTGCATTTATTAAAACAACTTTTTTGTCAGTGAGCAAACGCTTTAAGACTCTGCCTTATATAGGATCGGTGAATAAACCTCATTATCATCACTCATTCGTGTTAGTCTAATACACGACTAAAGGGCCATACATCCGACCTCCGCAACGTATACAATGAGGGAGATATGACAGACTATCTCGTACGCTTCGTGAACAACCTCGATCCCAACGGAAACACTGGGATAGACTGGCCGCAGTACACGACTGATTCACCTAACCTTTTGACATTCCTACATGGTCTTGTCCCGTTGGAGATCACGCAGGACACGTTCAGAGAGGATGCTATGAACCTTCTCATTTCTTTAATGCTATCGAATCCCACGGGGGGATCGTAACCGGACTTTTGAAGCGTATCGTCTCTAAATATTTAATGCTTGTGATGTAACCTAGCTTGAATAGATTGTGACCAGTTTAAGCTCGCTTGCTTGCGTTCTGGGCTAGGCCGGTAACGTTAACCTATTCACGCTTGCTGCATCATGTCCACCACCACCCAAATCTGCCTTACCGTTCCGACGCTGTTAGGCGTCGAGCGACTGTTCCGCGATGCCTACCAATACACCAGTAAGTCTGCCCGCCACTAGCGTCCACTCGATCACTCACCTGAGCGCCCTCGAAAAAAAAAAAATCAATCCAGTCGTCGCCCACCCTAATATCTCCGCAGCCATCCTGCTCGCTCTATCCATCTGGCCCGCTTTTCCCTTCAAAGCGGTCTACCTCAGTTGCTATGCGATTCCGCGTGCGATCATCCTTTGGCCTTTGCGCCTCCTCGGATTCCGAAAGGAAGGAGTCGCGCCAGGTTCGTGGACGTTTACCTCCCTGAAAACAACTTACTCAATAGATGTCCCTTTTCCCACAGATTCCTTTGCCTCTAATTACCAGTCTCGCGTCTATGGCGGCTACGTCCCCTCGGACAGCCGATTCGCCACATACCAACGTTATGGCACTATAGACAGCGACATCTTGGTATACGAGCGACCAGCGCCTTTAACACCATGGCGCCTATTTCTGGTTGGTTTTAGATGGTCTTGTCTCATCGCCTCTTGCGTGGTGTTCTTCGGGCAGAAGAGGAACTAGCGCGTCGTTTTGCAAGCCCATTTGATGCGCAATAACAAATCTTGGAGTAAACGCTGGTCTCGCGGTTCTGTACATTATATATCATTTCACTGTAGGGAAATGACCGTGTCTATGTACATCCGTTGCGAGAAAAGGCATATTAGTGTGCGGATATACTCAAGATAAATAGACGGAGAATCAGTCGGTCTCTTCAATTTCGTCTATACGCGATCTATCCTCTCGCGAAACGGACAACACAGTCGACTCTGAATGAAAGAAGTCGTTTATTGACAGCGGACGTAGCCTGAAGCCCTAGATAGGATGGAATCGATGATCACACAGACAAGTAAGCGATGAACAAGAAAGAAAAAAAAGAGCACACCTCCATTTGCCCTTTCGCTAGTAACGTTTGGTCCTCCCCCGCCTCCCTGACATAGTCCCGTACGGGCATCATGGCAGCATTCCGGCACAGCTCTTTGAGATCGGAGCCTGAGAAGCCATTCGAGCGCTCGGCAAGTATGTGCATGGGAAATTCAGGATCGAGAACGGTATCTTTCAACATCTACCCAATGTCACCACAGGAGGGAAAAAGAAAATTGGGGTGAACGGTGAAGCTAAAGCTGACAGGTTATGAAATATTTACGAGTTTGAGGATTTTTAGTCGTTGGTGGACGTCCGGTAAGCTAATGCCAAATCGCTTTGGCATACGACGAAGGATGGCAGCGTCGATGTCGCTTGGTCGATTGGTGGCTCCTAAGACTAATATTCGATCTGTTCCAGAAAGCAACCCGTCCCATAGCCTTCAAGTCAAAAAAATTTTCAACCTGGCTTGACCCAACCAGAATGATAACCAACGAACGCACGTCATGAACTCGGCCTTCATCATCCCTGTCGCTTCGTGGTCGCCCTTTGTCCGTTCCCTCAGGAACGAGTCAATCTCATCAATAAAAATAATACTCGGCTGCGTCTTCCGCGCAAGACTGAACAAACCGGCGACGAGCTTGTTGGACTCGCCGAACCATTTGTTGGTCAATACTGAAGCGGCGATGTTGATGAAGGTTGCACCGGATTCCTTCGCGAGAGCTTTGGCGAGCATCGTCTTGCCACAGCCCGGAGGTCCGAAGAGGAGGACGCCCTTGGGCGCTGCTATGAGGGTGGAAGAAGCGGTGAAGAGGTCGGGGTAGAGGAGTGGGTAGATGATGGATTCTCGGAGGGAAGATATGATCGGGTCGAGGCCGCCGATGTCTGTAGGAATGTATGGTGGAATTCGTGCGTTAAATGATAGTAGTGGACGCGTACCTTCAAAACGAACATTGATATCATCGGGGTGAATGATCTCATTAGCGACAGTTCCTGAAAGAATTGTAGTGGTCAGAATACGGGAATAGTGTGGGGGAGAAGGTGCGTACGTTCATATTCGTCAAGTTTAAGGTCTGTATGACCCAACCTCTTGAGAGCTTCTAGCTGTTTTGTTTTAACTTCTTCCTGTTTTCTTGGAGACATTGTGTCCACCATCCACTATCAATTAGCATGAGAAAAAGATGTGCACATCACAGCAGAACAGATGAGCTGCTCACTCGTACTGTATAATACAAGGCTGCCTTGCGTGACCGATCAGTAATTATGAATGGAGAGCGATCACTTGACAGGGTGACCCACTTGAGAGGCAATGAAAAGCGCGACTAGTTAGTCTAGTCGTGAGTGCACGAAACGTAATGCATGCAGATTTTGCGTGAACTAACCGTCTAGCATTGCGCGTTTGGTAGTTGAGGCGACCATGATTGTTCTGGATGCTGGAATCGACAAGCTGGCATATGACTTGATTCTGCAGCATGAAATGTCAATGTCCTAGCTGAAAACCACCGGAAATGATGAAGCAAACCCAGAATTATTATCTCGTTTTTGCTCTGGTCTGGTTCGCGGCTAAGGCTGTTGGCCGAGAAGCCCGACTCATGTGAATATTATTTTTATTCAAGCGGCGCTCTAAATTATCTTCACACAAAAAGGTAAGCATAGGTGATCAAAGTATTGTCGATAGCAACATGAATGAGGCGGTTCTAGGCAATTTCAAGTCCTGCAATTAATGCCTGGTCTATCCAACCTGAGGCTCGTCGTAAAAAAAAAAAAAACAAAAAAAAAAAGACGAGTTATCATTAGAAACTAGAGTGTGGACCCGCCTCCTCGTCCTCACTCGAAGAGGGATAAATGCCCCGGGTAGATACATTCGCAGATGAATCCATCCCGTGTCCAAATGGGCCTGCCTGCCATACAGGCGACGAGGAAAAGTAGGCGTTTGGAGGTGGTAGTACGGTGATGTCTGGGATCGAGTCTGTTCCGTCTGGAACTATTGTCTGGGAGCTAGACGAAGGGGAAGGGGATAAAGTTCGGTCGTGACCGAGCGTTGTCGAGGAATAGCCGGAAACGGGGGCACGGTGGCGACGAGTCGTGCTCCCGCGACCCGAAACATTTGCCTCCCAACGTCTGTACGTGTTCTGGTTGACCCTTTGTTGCGGCGTGAGCGTGTGGACTGTTTTCCAATACGCTACGAGGCAGAATCCGCACAATAGCAAGATGAACAATACTAGAAAGAGTCAGTCAAAGGCTACTCTCGGCATAAAGAGCTCATCATTGCGCTTACCGAGGCCGACGACCATTTCAGCTTTCATAGCTGGCATTACATTAGAGTCATTTCCTCTGTCCCGTTTGCCAAAGTCCAAAACAATCGAACGAATGATCACAGCCATGGTGACTCGACTTGACCCGGAGGTGTTAGCGTCAGGAGGGCGGGATAGGTTGTAGGAGTGCTCCGTGTTTCATGGAGAGTGCAATGGGAGTGAAAGGAGTGAAATATGACTTGACTTTATAATGTGCTGGATGACATTCCGAGTATAGCCTTCTGCCCTGCCACACTGTCTTGCGGAAGCAAACCGTCTGTTTTCCGACCGTTGCCAAGTCCCAGCCCGACGCTGATAAGACAGCTGGTCTGCATGGATCATGCGAACGCTTCTTCCCCATTCTGCGTCATTATTGCGAGCAGATAATAGTATCCGGTTCGTGAATTTGGCGTGGTAAACACGTTGTGTATACAGCACAAAGGTTCCGAGGTGACTTGAAGGCGGGCACAGCTCCGAGCTGTGTATGTTCCGAAACCGCCACATCACGTGCACCTCTTAGCAATCGCGTATGACAGTAACGACCGTGGTCGCCGTCGGGTCCGTCCTGGCCCTCTTTCTCTTTCCTTTCGTAGTATTTTCAAGTATCTTGAACCTATATTTGCGCAATATCCGAGTTGGGAATAGCGCTCGGAGGGCTGGTGTTCTCGGTTACCTCGGTGTTGGCGATTCACCCCGAAGGAAATTAATTGGATTCTTTCATCCATATTGGTATGTAAAGGACGAAACATTTCGTGCTGCGGCCCTGCCTGATTCTACTCAGAATGTTAAAGCCATGCAGGGGGCGGCGGCGAGCGTGTGTTGTGGACCGCAGTCTCTGCTATTCAACGCACTGAACCGGATATTGTCAGTGTCGTGTATAGCGGGGATGTTGATGCTAGCAAGGAAGAAATTATCGCCAAAGTCAAAGTAGGTGGTGCGGATGATTTATCTATCCAACTTCATGTTCACCCGAGTTACAAAGACCCGATTTAATATCGTTTTGGACCCCTCGACTCTTCATTTTGTATTTCTTCAATCCCGGACTCTTGTAGAAGGTACTTCGTGGCCTCTGTTTACACTCATGGGTCAGAGTATTGGCTCCATGTATTTGGCATGGGAGGCCATGACGAAACTCATCCCAGACTTGTATATAGGTCAGCTTTCCTTCCCTTCCTAGTCCAAAGGTACGATGATGCATCCGTATAGATACCATGGGCTACGCCTTCACATTCCATGTCGTCTCCGCCCTATGCGACATCCCTATTGGTGCATACATCCACTACCCGATGATAAGTACCGACATGCTTTCACGCGTAAAATCACGGACGAAGTGGCACACCAACTCTGATACTATCTCATCTTCCACAATACTCAGCCGTGGGAAACTCCTGTTCGTCCCAGAAAAACTGAACCGTCTTCGTGTTGTCCTGAAAAAAAATCGCTCTAGGTACTACCGTCTCACCATGTACTACTACTCGCTCTCGCTTCGCAGAGCCTCCTTCCTCATGGTCAACTCCTCGTGGACGAAAGCCCACATCGATTCCATTTTACACCACTCCGATCTAATCCTCGACATCATCCACCTATCCTCCTCCCTATTCCTATCTATTTTCATCAAATTAAATAAATATGAACCACCCAGAGCAGCGCCGATAGTGTACCCGCCCTGCGACACACGCGAAATGGCCAAGTTCCCGCTTGAGAAGAGAGAGCAGGTCATTCTAAGTGTAGCACAGTTCCGGTATGTGGCGTGACGTCACTATCTTCGACTGCTGTTTCCTAATTTCATCTAGTCCCGAGAAGAGCCATGCAACACAATTGCATTCCCTTCGCGAGCTATTGATGAGATACCCAGAACATGGTCGTCCCGGAAGCAGGGTCAAACTGGTACTCATGGGCGGGAGCCGCGGTCCGGATGATGCGGCTCGTGTTGAAGAACTACGTCTTCTAGCAGAAAAACTTGACATTCAGGTGAGGTCTCAAATTTATTCTTCCTGCTATTAACCTTTTTTTTCCGTGTTTTCAGGACTATGTAGAGTTTGTAGTGAACGCGTCATATCCAGATGTACTTTGTTCACTGTCTAAAGCAAGGCTCGGGCTTAGCACGATGGTTGATGAACACTTTGGAATCAACATCGTCGAGTTTATGGTAAGTGTCCTGTGTATATCCGCTGAATCTATCTCGTCACGTCTACCATCTAGGCTGCAGGGGTGATTCCGGTGACCCACGCCTCCGGCGGTCCACTAAACGACATCGTCGTTCCTTTCGATGGACAACCAACAGGTGCGGGACTAACATTTTCTCTATTCTATGGACATTTGCCAATGGGAACGGAGCTAGGGTACCATGCGACTACTCCAGAGGCATTCGCGAAGGCGTTGCATACAGCCTTGACACTTGATCCCGTCGAAGATGTAGCGATGAGAAAACGAGCGAGGACATGGGCTGTGCAACGTTTCTCTGAGGAGGAGTTTATAAAAGGTTGGCATGCCAGTGGATGGCGGGATTGGCTGAGGTAAATACTTTTGCCGGACGTTGCAGTGCTTGGTGATTACACATTCATATGACTTCTCTCGTCTTTGATTATAAACTGCGAGGCAATGTCACTGATCAGCAAAATACCGTGAGGGATGAGATAAGGCAGTTGATAGTCGGGACGGAACTTGTCCGTGACTAGCTGTTGCTGTACTGAGGGAGTAGAACGCCGGTGAAGATGCGAAGTGAATACCAATTTGACTGATCCGGACTTGAACGGGTACGAGGCGTAGGCCGGCGTTCCTCAAGTATGACGACATACTATGAAGAGGAATCCATGTTTTTCAGGCCTCGTGGTTTGGTATATGACGACTTCGTCGGACTACACTCGGAGAGGCGATGATATCGTCATGATGATCGACACCTCAAACACATGTTGCTTCGAAGATTCCGCCTTTCTTGCGATTTCCGTTTCTATCCCGAAATAGATCATCGCATTTGGTCACCGGAAGCGAAGGATGTGCATGGTAGTGGCTTATAGCATCACCTACTGATGTGTGAAATGATGAGGGCAAGTGAATATGGTGTGCCAGAGGTGGGGCAGAGACGAAGGACGACGGCCTTCACAAACGTCGGATGGCTGAAGGCGTGGAAAGGTCAGGTGACCTCATACTCATTAATTATATAAGCAGCTTAATTAACCTTTCCCCTATTGCCACACTCATTCCGCAAACTATCTCCAACCTCTCTCAGCTATCTAAACATGCGTCTCGCTCGCTTCGTCCTCCTCTCCACCGCTGTCATTACCCCAGCGATGGGGGGTTTGTTATCATATGGAATTTGTCAGACTGGCATGTCCACTGTCAAAATTACCATCGCTATGCAGGATCCAACTAACCAGTGTCGCACTGCAGGATGCAACGGTCTCGCCGTGACTTGCTACGCAGCAGCTGGATTTATATTTGGAGTACCTATTGTCACCGCCCCCCTTGCCATTTTGGGATGCAATGCCGCCCTTGGTAGCTGCATGGTTGCTTGTGCCGCTATAGCCTTAGCCCCGATCCCGTGAACAAGGTCGACATTTCTTTTTTTGTTTAATCCAATCTTCATGATCACAGTCAGCTGACAGATAGTTGCCTTCATGATTTCTTGCGCTTTGAAGTTTTGTTTGTGTTTTTTCTTGGTTTAAATTGTACAAACGCTATCGATTTCTTGTCTTGGAGATCATGTACCGTGGTCGTCCCAGTTAGTGCTTGATGCCAACGGAATTCGTCATTCATGTGGCGTAATTACGATGTTATTCCGGTGGGTTGGTAAACGAGAGGGAGAAACGCAGTCACAAAGAAGTTCATCAACAACATCGTAGGAATGAATCTTTACTTCCATCCGGGTCTCAGCACGTTCTGTCATCATCATTGGTTGGTAAGACTCGCCCTTCCGATGGGTCCATATTCCAAACCACAGGAAAGCGTTTTGAATTCTCCCTATCCTCCGCACCTAACATCCTACCATTACCCCTCTGCTTCGAACTCCCCCCTGGATGCTTGTCGTCCTCGATATTTCCCCCTGCATCTGAGTCATACTCGCGTGGGTGTTTCCGAGGATTCGAAATTGACCCACGAAGGGATAGGTCAAGGTCGTCCAGGTTCTGGCATAGGTCGTTTGTTGGTCTCGAGGTGGCACAGGATCCGTCCTTGGTCGGTAAGGATGCACAAGGCGATGAGACCGAAGCGTCAAAGCCTCGACGAAGGTGCTCTTTGCGTTGTCGGATGTCACCATCACCATCACCGATCTTTGAACCGCCATCGGATGAGACTGAGTCGATGGTCTGGCGAATCAGCTGGCGAGGTGATGAGGGTTGTATGGGGAAAGGAGCCGATGCTTGAGGTATATGCACAGCTCGAGTTTGGGTAAAAGCCTCCGGACTAGACAGATGAGGAACATTGATGAGGGAATCATGGATCAGAGGAGATGGAGACAAACGTTGGGTGTCTGTCACTAGGGCGTTGAGAATCGTAACTTTGACTTTTTCCGTTGAGATGGGGATTGTTGCTGAAAAGGAATTAAACAGGTCAAGGTAAGCTTGGAGAAGACAGCGAGGCCGGACGAACCCCTCGGATGGATCTGGGCCGCGAGGAGCATTCCTCTGGCTGTCCCCACCATTTTGATTCTCTTTGTCGTCATCGTCGTTTTGGTTCCCATCATTTGGATTGCAGTCTTCATCGTCGCCATTATTTCCAGAACTCTTGCGATTGTCATCATCTTGCTGGTTTTTGTCTTTCCCGCCCCTTCTTCCTTTCCGCAAAGCGCGGTTCACTGTTTCCTTCCCAGATATCTTGGCCACGACATCGAGGAGGGCTCGTGATTGTTGCAACTCTGCGTCAAGCTCGGCTTGTGCCATCGTAGCTTCTGCTAGGGCAGCTGTCGCGTCCGCTTTAGCAGAAATCAGCTCAGCAACAACTTTTTGTCGCTGAAGTTGCAGGTCCGAAAGCATTTTCATTGCTTCGGGGGAAGTTCGAGGGGGTGAAAAGATGGTGGGTGGGGGCTGGCGCTGGTGATCAGGGAACCTGGGGGATTCTGTGAAGAGGGCGATGGAGGGTGAGCGTGGAGGCTGGTCATCCTCAGAATAAGTGTCAACAGGGGTGGGACATCTTGTGGGGGTTAGGCCGCGAGGGCGGTCGTTGGTGCAGTCTAAGGACAAGGTAGGGGAAGCAATGGTGGTATCAGCCTGGGAAACGTAAGACATGTTAAAGAAGGGTGTATCGAGTGGCGTCGGAGAAGGAAGTAATTATTGGCAGATTGGTGGGGGTTTATAATTAAAGGGGAAGGTCCGGGAGTGATGAACACTAAATTACTACTTGTGCTTGGACCTTCCCCTTGAATCATAAATCCCTACGATTGAGAACTGAACAAAAGGAAATCAAATCAAATAGGTAAACATTGTTCAGTTAACTGTTATATGGAATACGACTCACATCTAATTATTTGGTAGGATGCTCTTTGTTCTACGACAAAGACAAGAAAGGAAATTGATTAGATGACCTTGTCGAAAAACTCACCAAATTTCAAAATCCTATGGGCAGATCCATGGCCTAAAGGTCCTGAAGCCATCACCTTCCCAATGGTCTACCTTACATCCTCCGAGGAGAGCCATGTAAGAATCATCCGAAGATTGAGTACAGAAGCAACTTAGAGGATGCGTTTCCGCGGTTATTATTGTAAAATCAGGAGATTTTCCGAACGCGCATTTCCTAGCTGAAAAAGGGGGATGAGTAACATGCTGATATTGATACCTTTTTCAACCCCGTCGTCGTCTGCCCACGATGTCATGCAAAGTTCGACTTCGAGCTAGGAACTTCCGCAGAGTGGTGGTCAGGTCACATTTCCGCCAAAATAATGGCATGACTATGATTCTGGCACCGGGCGACGACTCTAACCATTCCATAAGATGGAACAAGGGAAGTTGCAGATTTAGGGGCTGAATTGATGATACCACACATTGGCCCTAACTCAGCGATTTGCCTTGGAGGTTTGGGAGATCGTATTTCAGATCCATAAACCAGTGGTAAACACTTACAACCTTTTTGTCTGTCCCCCAATATCAGATCTCGTGCATTAAACTCTGTGAATTCAACTACCTTGGAATCAGCCTGTGTGTGTACACCAGCCGAGGGGTGTCACAATAGAGCGCCATTCTCATAACCCATGGGATAAATGCGGGGGTTAAACAACATTAATGGATTGTCTATAATGTAATCCCACAGCCAAGTACTTGTGCATGTCTAATCATGAACCGTTACATCAATGAAACGAGCGACAGGGGAGATGAATGCGCGGATATGCGATAATGAGGGTGTCTGTGTTGGGGGTGTTGGGGGGGAATCATATGCAATACGATGCGAAGAAAGCGAGGAGGTTATGCGGCTTCGAAGATGGAAATGAGGATAATGAACGGGATATAAGTAACGAACGAAACACCAGCCATGACGCGACATCGAAATCTCCACGATTTTGCATCTGAAACCAACAGACTTGTCAGCAATCGAGAGAGCGAAACAACACCAAGCTTAGAAAAGCACACACCGAACTCGACCTGCGGATCATCCAGCGTGACCGCCTTCTCCTCGTCGGTTCCCCCAACCCGTCTCGTCTTCGGCGTCCTCAGGAAGGACGCGATCCACCAAACGGGAAAGATCACAAACCCAGCGAAAAAGCACCAAGCATGTATCGGCGTCCCGGGTTCACCCTCGCTCGGCAAGCGAAGTGACCACCCGGTCGGCTGTATTCTTCTCGGTTTTCTGGGATCCCGCATGTGGAATTTGCTGGATGCGGTCACGGATGGCGCGTGGGGCGATACGAGGGCGCTGATGGGTATAGATGTCTGAGAGGTGCTCTGACGGGGCTGGTGGTGGCGTTCTTTGTCGGCGGAACGATTGGATGTCGCTCGTGAGTTTGCGCGGGAGGGTGGTCGCCCGTGAATGCGGCTTGGCCAGGAGCCTGAGGTGTGAGTTGCCTCGCGATCCTGTGCTGATTCTGGGCGTATTTCTTCAGGGGAGTTCAGTGTCGAGGGTGAAAGTCTTGCACGTTTGCGGTGGTATGATGAAGGAGCGTGTGATGAAGAACCGGATGTACGGTTTTCTAAGTGTTAGCGGCTGTAAGCAAGTGTACACCATCCCAATCATACGACACTTACGACGGGCGTTGAAAGGAACCGCAAACGTCGCGTGCTGGGTATCCTTCTTTTGATCTGGCGGTGTACCTTCAGCCTCTTCTTCTGCCTTCCTTTTTCCCTTGCTCTCAGATGGGGTCTTTTCAGGAGTTGTAGGGGAATCTCCTTGCGAGACGGAAGGGGGTTGCATAGGTTCACTGGCAGGGGGGCGGCCCGGAGAGGTCTCCGGAGTGGCAGCGGTAAATGACAACTCGGGCAGTTGGGGGGATAGAGACGAAGACGGATCTGGTTCCATAGGCCTTGAAATAGTTTTTCCTTTTCTGGCGGGGGGCGCACCATCTACAGCTTTTTCATGCATGTCCTCGTCATGATCAGGCATACTCTTCTTTCTTTGGCTGAGATAGTTATTGCCCGATAAATTATTATTTGTGCCTAGTGATTTCGTTCAGTCTATGAGCAACAGGAAAAAAGGCAACCAACTTTGCAATAAAAAGGGCGACCCAAGCAACAGGGGTGGTTCGTGAGCAGAAATGGTTGGTAAAAAAGCAGGAGGGAATTTTTGGTCGTCTGGGTTGGGGAAGGTTATGCTTTGGCCACGTGAGCTTTTGTCTTCTGGGCCGGAGATTGCCGAATCTGAGATATTGGCCGGATTGGTCGTGACTTTGCCATCCATGTCGATCATCTGTCCCAAAGAGAGTTGCAAGATCTCCCTGGAAACCTGTGCCGGCCAGCTGTATTTGTTTTCGGTTGCTTGCTGCGAGCTCCAGTCGGCACTGGATCGTCTGCCGGATATCGTCCTTATACGGGATCGTGATGGAGTAGTGGGTGTTTCATGTCTTGCTTTTGAATTGTTCGTTCCCGGAATCTGCGTGGATGATGATGCAGAAAATATATGCTGAGCTTTCAAAACACTGAAAGAGGGTGAGGATTTGCTTCTGGATCTTGCTTTGCTGAATGGAAACGAAGAGAATGCAGGTTGATGTCTGGATGGTGGGGATCGACGCGGGTATGTTCGTTGTTCTGGGTATTCAAATAAGGCGCCAGTGTCATATTTGATAGTTGACGGGATCGTGCTCATGGGACCAGTATCTGCCCCTATTCTGATACGTAAAGATGGATGATTGAGAGGTGGCAATGGTGGAGGTGGTGAATTTGAAGGAGGGGCAAAAGAACGCATTTCTGGAGAAGGGTACCCAAATGTACGTGGTGAGTCGAAACCGAGGTCGGCCGCTACTGTAGCGCTTATGTGTGCTCGGGACGACCTCGATCGGAGAGGCGTGGGAGGATTCTGGGTCGACGAGTGCTTACTTTCGTTGCTCTGGCTCGAGGGTGGCTTGGCGGACGATCTGCGACTGACAGTTGTCCGCGCAGAGGGGGTAGAGCGACCAGCAGTGGGAGCTCTCGGAGAGGGAGGAGGCTCGCCAAAATCACTAATTTTCGGGGAGGTATATCCTCTGCTCCTTCCGAATGTAGACCACTCGCCAGGGGATGCCATCTGGGAGACGTGACGAATGAGACGGCGCGCCCGACTGGGCTCGTCCACTGTTTGCCCTTGCGAGACTTCACGACTGTGACTAGGCTCACTGACCTCGTCGAGCGAGGTCGTCAGTTCGAATGCACGGCGAATTCGAGTCAGCCTTGGATTGCTTCCGTCGGTAGAATGTCTTCTCGACCTTGGCTGCAAACCCAACACGGCGGGTGTTTCCTGTTCGGCAGAATACGTTGCTAATAACGAGTTGACATCTGGACGGATTCTGCGATTTAGAGGGGAGACAACAGGAGGCGAAGTGGTGGGTGGAGTGGCGTGTATGGTTGGTTGTATTCTGATAGGGGGGGTGACGGAAGTAACTGCAGGGGAAGCTAATTGGGTCGAAATGGGTGTTGAAGTGCTTGCAGCTCGCGTCCGCAAACGCGATAGAAATGAAGGCATTTCTGCTGCTCGTGTCGGAAAGAGGCCGAATGAAGACTACGGTTCTGTATTCACCAGGCGATCTGCATGCGGAAGCAGACAGGAGGTAAAGACCTAGGCTGAATTCAAACCGGAAGTGGTCGTTGAGCTTGTATTCACCCTCGTTGTGAGCGATGACAAGCTCAGTGATGCTGATTGAGAGCACCAGGCAGGTGAGTTCCAATGCGAGGTTGCTCTGCCGTCAGTAGCATTGCTAAGTTCTGATCGGACATCGGAGGCACGTGAAGTGATTAATTTAAACTCAGATGTATATTACGTAATATACATCTATCACCGAAATTTACTCTTGACCTCGACATTGCCAGTGATGGACAGACTCGAATCTCTTGGGAACACCCTTTCCCAGATAACCCTGTATGATATCAAAAGCATGTACAATCAGGTTTGGATGCTGATTCCCAACCTCAAATATTGATGTTGATGGATGGTGATCAGGCTAAAAATGTGGTCATGAATGTCACGGAAATGGAAGCAAAGGTCAGGGAAGCGACCAATGATGAACCATGGTCGGTCGGTGTAATCTCCTGCATTTTTCCTGAATTGACTTAGCCCGCAGGGGGGCGAGTTCAACCTTGATGCAGGACATCGCACAAGGGTGAGACCGCCTCTTGCTTGCCATTTGTACGGTAACAGCTCACCCACTCCCAAAACAGAACATTTAATTTGTGCGTGTTCAGTGCCAGACTGTTGCAGAGCCTCACATTATCCTCAGCCAACATTTCAATGAAATTATGCCATGCATCTATGCCCGGTTCATGGAGAAGGAAGCACGTCAGTGGAGGCAAATCTACAAAGTAAATGTGTCACTTCTTCGCTATCAGTCCTCCCTCACACTTCTTAAAGGCCCTACAACTCTTGGAGTACCTGATCAAACATGGGAGCGAA
The DNA here is from genome assembly GCA_951640195.1 of Porpolomopsis calyptriformis. Classification (NCBI taxonomy): domain Eukaryota; kingdom Fungi; phylum Basidiomycota; class Agaricomycetes; order Agaricales; family Hygrophoraceae; genus Porpolomopsis; species Porpolomopsis calyptriformis. The sequence goes on along the minus strand of OX621172.1, from coordinate 1,676,955 downwards.
AGGGTCGTCGATGATGCACGCTCGCACATCAGCACCCTGAAAATGCTAAGAAACTTTTTTTACGTCGATGACAAAGGCAAAGATGAAGGCCTGAATGGTAACAAATCTCCTACTCTCCCATCAACTCCGAGCGTGACTCCTTCCCAATTACAGTCCGTAACCGCTCGCGTGAACTGGTCGAACTCCTCTCAGACGTCGACAAGATTCGGGCTGAGCGCCGGAGGGCCAAAGCTAATAAACATAAATATACAGGCACAGGCAATGATGGCATGAGTTTGAGTTTCAACATGGGAGGTAGTCGATATGGCGGGTTCGGAAACGACAGCTTTGGAGGTGGCAGCGGGAGTTATAATGGAAACGGCGGGGATGGCAACGGTTCGTACGATCGAGCTAGCCGTCCCACTACTATCCCTTTCTCATATCGGTTTACAGACTATGGCGGGTATTCTGGAGGAGGGTTCAGGGACGATACCCGCCGTGGATTCGAAGAATACAACGCTGGAGAAGATGAACTTCCTTCTCGCAAATCAACGTCTGTTCGCTCACCGACTCGCTCTTCCACTGCCCCCCCAGGCTCGACAAAAGGTCAAACTTCAAGCGCGAAGGAAGCAGCGACCTCTCCAGTCAAAGAAGTCAACTTAATTGATGTTCTCGATAGCGATTTCGGTGGAACTAGTACTCTGGCCACAGAGAAAGCACTTCCGGCAGTGAATACAACCACAACTTTCGATGGTGAGTTCGGATGGCTCCTTCATGCGCTGCACAAGTTTCACGCTGACACTCGCGCATGCGTTTGAAAAAGATGACGAGTTTTCTGAATTCCATCAAGCTACAAGCCCCGTTAAAGCAACAAGCACTAGCTTTTTTACCCAACCTTCCGCAGTTCCATCCATGATCCAACCATCCCACACGGTCTCAGCTATTCAACCACAGCCTGCCATAGTCGGGAATAGTGCTGGCCTTCGGGCGTTTGACAATAAACAGCCTTCAGCCGCTCCGGTCTCTATCCATCACCAGTTTGGCAGCGTCTCTCTGAAACCTACAACGTCTCCGTTGAATCCAACTGCTCCTACACCACGGAACGTGGTCCAACCAGCAACAACTACCGTCAAAGCAAGTGCCAACTTTGACGATCTCTGGTCGTTGTCTTTGGGCGCGAGTACGACGAGACCTGCGAGTGTTGGGTCTGGAGGCAAGTCGATAAAAGATTTGGAAAAGGAAAAGGCCATGGTGGGTCTTTGGGGTAATTCTGGTTCTGGTGTCAAGCCTTCACCATTTGGGGCGTTTGGAGGAACTAATACGGGCGGTGTGCAAGGGGGAACCACATCATCTTTACCAAGTAACACGGACGGCACAGACGATCTTCTCTTATGACTCTTCGCTGCCAATGTTGGGATTTTTTGGTACATCTCTCAACCTCTTCCTACCAGAGTCTCGGGCGAATTCGAATGTTCGAAGCAGAGATTACGATAATAAGCGCTGTTGGTGCTATAGATTCCTTGATGGTTTCTTTCGTATTACCATACCAAAAGTTTTCAAAGCTGCGATGAGCCGTCTCAGCAGTTCATGACGAGAACGGCGAGTTCCTTTCAAAAAAGGAAATTGGCATATTACATTAGGCAACTTCACACTGGAATGCATAAAGGCAAAGGTTCTTCTCCAGGTCAGCCCATCCCATCATGGCTGCAACCTTCCTTGTGCTATTGACGGCTATTATCGTGGTCTCACCCGTTTTCGCTCTCTGGCCATTACCCCGAAACTTTCAGAGCGGTTCAACGCCACTACTCCTTGCTCCTAACTTTCGTATCGATGTGAAGATACACAAGTGTCCGGAGGACTTGCTCGCGGCTGTCGCCCGGACCTATTCTTATCTCCGGGGGGATCAGCTCCAAAGACTCGTCGTCGGCCGCGGTACCGCAGATGCTCAGATTATCAAGGGAGCTATATCTTTGGCGTCTTTATCTCTTTCGCTTCAAAATGGTGCGACGGTGAGAAGCATTTCGGAAGAAGCTGTGGATGATGTGGAAAGTCGTGACGAGGCGTATAGATTGAGTGTGCCCAGCGATGGGTCTACTGCAACGCTCACGGCGAACTCCACTCTTGGACTGTACCGTGGGCTCACGACGTTCGCACAATTGTGGTATTTTTACCAAGGGACAATATACAATTTGGAGGCCCCGATTCATATTTCCGATTCTCCGGCTTATGTGTGTATATACATTCAAATTCCTGAGATCACCGGCTGATGATGCACCATTGCAGCCCTATCGTGGATTAATGCTTGACACGGCTCGGAATTTGTAAGCATTGTTATCTATTTTTGCGAGTTTCGTGCATGTATGACAACCTAAAAGCTTTCCTGTGGAAGACATCAAACGCACCCTTGATGCCATGAGTTGGGTCAAAGTCCGTCTTCGAAGACAGGGATACGCTTCTGCGTGTTACTGACGTGCCTGCTCTCGCAGATCAATATGTTCCACTGGCATGTTGTTGACAGCCAGAGCTTTCCTCTGGTTGTTCCTGGCTTCACCGAAGTCTCGAGAGAGGGTGCCTACTCTCCCAAATCCGTCTACACACCCGGTGATGTACGGGAGATCGTCTCTTATGCCGCTGCCGTAAGTGTCTTGATTTCAGAGACCGCAATGATTGATCCTTTCTGCCTCTAGCGTGGTATTGATGTTCTTGCTGTAAGCATTTCAATTCATAATAATGGTTGACGACTTCTTATTTGGGTTTCTGTCCAGGAAATTGACACCCCTGGACACACCTCGGTTATATCAAAATCCCATCCAGAATTCGTAGCTTGTGCGGAGGCCACGCCCTGGGCATTGTTTGCTAACGGTGTGTTGGTTACCCTGTTCACGTAGCTTTCTGTTGAATCATTTTTTACCAGAACCGCCTGCGGGCCAGCTTCGGATCGCCGACCCCGCTACGATGAACTTTACGACCAACCTCTTCACTTCTGCAGCCAAGCTCTTCCCGTCGAAGTTTTTCAGCACCGGAGGGGATGAGATAAACACCAATTGCTACGCGGAGGACTCAGAGACCCAACAAGCATTGGGATTGTCTGGACAAACCCTCGAACAAGCCTTGGATGCATTCACCCAGAGCACCCATGGCGCATTGATAAAGGAAGGCAAGACTCCTGTTGTTTGGGAAGGTCAGTGAGTTAGTCGAGAAGCACATACTGATCCATTATCCGGTTCTTACCCTTCCCACGTTTTCTTCCGTCAGAGATGGTTCTTGCTCACAATGTTACCCTGGCAAGCAATACGGTTGCTATGTAATGACCATTTCTTGTTTTGTTTTGACATTTGCCCATTACATGCTTCTGTTATCCAGGGTCTGGATTTCATCTGAGAACGCCAAAGCTGTGGCAGAAAAAGGGTTCAGATTGGTTCATGCTGCATCAAATTACTTTTACCTTGTGAGTGATAAGCCTTGTATTATGTTCTCCCAAATTTCTTACCTCATTCCGTTAGGATTGTGGAGCAGGAGGATGGGTGGGTGATTTTCCCGCTGGAAATAGCTGGTGCGACCCATTCAAGACATGGCAATTTGTGAGTATAGTGCTTGTATTGTCCCTGTTCGTGGGCTTGATTTCTCGAACATGCTGTAGTCCTACACATTTGATCCTACCGCCAACTTGACATCTGAAGAAAGCAAATTCGTTCTTGGTGGTACGTGCACCACCTTTTTCTCGTTTTCAAAGTGAAGACTAGGAATGTTTTTTCTCCCTTATGTAGGTCAACACATTTTGTGGACTGAGCAGTCCTCTCCAGCCAACCTTGACCCTATTGTGTGGCCACGCGCCGCATCTGGCGCAGAGCTCTTTTGGACTGGCCCCGGCCAAAGCCTTGATCTTGCACTACCACGCTTGCATGAGGTTGCCTTCCGCTTTATTCAACGTGGAGTTAATGCGATTCCCCTCCAGCCTCTATGGTGCGCGTTGAGACCTGGAATTTGTGATCTTACAGCCTAGTTAGAACTCGTTAGCTCACGTGATATTTACCGCTTTGACCTGCAAAAAACCAGTTTTGCCACTGCAGTGCTTCTTTTTCGATGTAAACTCCTTTCTCAAGCCTTTTTGGACTCGAAATTGCATTAGCATTCCAAGAATCGGCTGAAATTCGTATTTTGAAGAATGAGCAGTGTCTATTTTCCGGCGCAGTTCGTTGTCCTTTTTCGTAGAGTCGTGGATGTAATCTCCGCACTCTCCATCTCGAACCAGTACCTATTTCTCACCAGGAAGAGTGTTCGCGTCGAAGAAGGGCAACAAACTCAAGCAACTGCCACACAAAAGACTCGAAAATGTGACTCGTTTCTGTGGGCAGTATTTGAATGGCCTCCTTGGTCGGCTTTGAGGCATCGGTTCGCCGTTTTCGAAGGCGCTACGATACCCCCCGGACGACCTTCAGATACCTTTCAGGATGCTGCCTCATTCAAGTGTAATATCCTCCGTTTACTTGGTGTATCACCCATTCAAGTATACCCATTTTAGTGACTTCTGATATCACCTTTCCTTGGTTCGGTCAAAATTGGTCATGGCCCTCGATCAACGCCGTTTATACCAAAAGTACACCCCTTAAGGATGCGGACTCAGCTCAGGACGATCAAGCCGTTCCCTCGTCCGAGGATAATCCTCATTTGGGTCATACTAACCCACACCCGAGCCCAGAACAACACCAGGAATCTTCTGATACAATCCACCGTTTACTGCAAAATCCGGCTCTCTATCGTCCCTTGAGGACGCCACGTTATCCAATTGTTCTGTGCCACGGTAAGTTGCATTTGATTTTGAGATCAGTGTCGAGAAGCCTATTTTTTTTCTTCCCAAAACAATAGGACTATACGGGTTCGACGTGCGGGGCCCCGCAACGTTTCCCATCCTTCGGATGCGCTACTGGTCGAGCATATTAAATATCCTCAAGGATAAAGTAGGTGCCGAGGTCATCGTGACTTCAGTCCCTGGGTGCGTTCCTTCTGTCCTATCTGAGCAGACTTCTCTCTGTTCTAATAAAATGGTGGTAATGTGGCACTCTTACTTCCAGGACGGGCTCTATCGCCTCTCGGTCAGAAATACTCCATCGACAGTTACAAGATAAGGCCAATGGACGGGAGATCAATTTCCTTGCACACTCTATGGGTGGACTCGATTGTCGACATCTGATCTCCCACATCAAACCAGAAAAGTACGCCCCCTTATCGCTTACGACTATCAGTACCCCACATCGTGGGAGTCCCTTCATGGATTGGTGTGCGGTCCGTACCACTTTCTCTCTTTCTTATCCGTCACCAATGGCTTGTCTAGGATAACATCGGGATCGGTAAACTGCGTGATAAAGAGAAAGTGAGCACTGATGCGAGACCGAAAGCAGCCTCTTTGCCCTCATCACCTCCATCCCCGTCACCCTCCTCCCGCCATTCCGCCCCTCTTACCTCAGGAAAGCTAGATTCGCAGCTCCTCCTCTCGTTGACGTCCTTCCCTTCTTCCTTCACGACTCTTCTCCTTTCCATTGTCGACTCACCCGCATATGCGAACCTCACTACATCGTATTTGACGCGCATATTCAATCCACTGACACCGGATGACCCCCGTGTACGCTACTTTAGTGTCGCGGCGCGTGTGGCAAGCGTCAGCGTGTGGCATCCTCTCTGGTTGCCCAAGATGGTTCTGGACGGCGTCGAAGGGCGAGTCCGACGACAATTAAAGGAGGGTCGGGAGCTTGAGGATGGCATGTATGTCAATGGTGATGGAAGATGTGGAGATGGAAAGGAAGATGGGAAACCTCTATGGGCCCGAGAGCACGAGTGGGGAAATGACGGGCTCGTCACGGTACAGAGCGCGCGGTGGGGTGAATTTCTTGGGACGCTTGAAGGTTGTGATCATTGGGCTGTGCGCGGGTCGCGTGGGATTGAGCTTGGAACCGATTCGAAAGCTGTTTCAGATGGTGGGGGAGGGAATGGCACTGAGGGATGGGCATTGCGGGATTGGGCTAGGCTGGTGGGGGCGTGGAAGAAAGAGGAAAGGCGAGCTGCGGTGGCTGCTAGCGACCACGGTGATAGTGGTAGTGCGATGAGCAAGCAAACGACGAGGAGGGAACAGGAGCGGATGGATGAGGCTCTCATAAAATCTTCTACGGATAAGTTGAGCGCCGTGTTTGACTGGCTTGTGGAGCAGGTGCCATTACCGAGAAGAGTGAAGGAGGGGAAGGGTAACGCGGATGGAGAACTGGGTGGAACAGACGGAAAGGAGACGAAAAAGAAGGATCTGGATACTAAGATGGACTTGGAGCGGTTCTACGTGGCATTGTCGAGGAAGCTTTATGATGAAGGCCTCTAGTGGTTTAGAGGGGACATGTGTGGTGCACGTCGACGGCAAAGTTGAATACAGGCGAGCGCATCGGTTCCTGTACCTTATCATTATGCAATGGCTAGAATCGCTGAACTTCCCTCTGGTTGTATTTCAAGGTCGAGTTTAGCGTAAGAATACATTATTCAAAATAGATCTTTTTTTTTTTTGGTCAGAAACCGTTTACTACCGCACTTTGTATATTTGCACCACCACATCATCTCCCTTCACATTGGCGCCCTGTCGCACAGAATAATGAATCTCGACCTCAAGTTCACGCGAATTAGTCTCGCTTTTACGGCAGTGAAACGAGCCTCCCACGACGGTTCCTGCCCAAATGTGTTATTACAGGACTGTGGGAAGGAGGGGTTATAGTGCGCGTACCTTCTTCGATGAGAACGGGTTCACGAAGCAAGAACAACGTCTGCTTCCAATGCGTCGGGATGCTTTTTGGCCCAGTGCTAAAGCTGGTAACCTTATCCGTCCTACTGGATTGAGAGCTCTTCCTGCGGTGTGGGGGCAGTTTCCCACCAACCGGCCATACTTCGGCTAACGTGACAGCGTCCTTCTTGATGACCTGCACTTGTGTATCTGGAGGTACAGGTTCGCCTGTGATGGTGAAGAAAGTATCGAAGTAGAGGATGAAGGCGGAGAGCTTTGTCCGTCGTTCAGAGGTTGAGACTAATGTGAAATCTGAGGAAAAATTGAGCTGGCGTGGTGTGATGCTACTCAGGCGAAGGTCCTAAGGGTGAATGAAGAGTTGAGGGGGGGTAGGAGGAAAGGAGATGAAAGCTGACTACCTTTATGACATAAGGCTCGCTTAGCAGACTGTCCCCGCCTACAACGTCAACGATTGCCTCGCCGTACACGTCATCAGTCATGACCGAAAGATCGAAACCTGATGATATTTCAGACAAAGTAGACACCATAGAATAAGAACCATACCATAAATATCGTTCCAGAACTCTACTCGTTCTTTGAGGACTTCACTGGCGTCACAAAGACTAAGCAAAATCTTGCATTGGCTCGGAGCCATCACTCCTCCAGGCCGAAGGAAGCGATCTCGAGCATTTAGGACAGAGTCAAGCATGGATTCGTACAAAAGCGCGTAGCCCATCCATTCAGAGACGATTATATCAACGTGGGGTATGCCATCCGGTAGAGTGATATCTTCCACCTTACCATGGATGACTCTTTATGATACACTTCGCTTGAGCAGGGACAAAGACGGGACGGGGGTGAACAGGGAGTGCGTACGTAATAACGTCGTCCAACGCGTTGATCTTGACAGCTTTTTCGGCCTTCTTGGCTATGTCGCTTGCCTCTACTGCGATTACCCGTTTTGCGCCGCCTCTAGCGGAAAATAGCGAAAGTATGCCAGTTCCGCAACCGACATCCAAGACAACGGCATCGCGGAAAAGGGACGGATTTGTGAGAATGAAAGAAGCGTAGCTTGACGTCCTGACTTGATCTTGTATCATCACTGCGTGTACGTCTATGAAAAGAGGAGTTCCGAAATAAAACGATTGGAAGGATAAGGTCAGCGTCTACCTTTTTCTTCGTAACTCTTGAAGTAATGTGAGTCATCATCGCGATCAGGAAGCAAAGTGAATGGTGTAGATGTAGAGTCCTCCAATGCTTCTGCGAGGATCGGGCTTTTAAATCTCTTCGCGACAAAATCACGGTAATCAGCCAGCTCTTTTCTTGAACGTGCCAGTTTGTCTTCCAGTACATGGATGCGACGGTTGAGATCTGGTGCAGTATCTGAGGCTCCAACGTCGGAATCGGTGTCTGACCAGACCTCGGGTTGTGCAACTAGTGGGGGGGAGATGTCACGCTACGTGGTCTCGGTGTGTTACAAAAGACTCACAAAGGAGAGGATCGTCCTCCAGAACTGGCCGAAGATACTCATCAGAGGAAAAAAATGGCTCGGTTCCGTTCAGCGATGCAATATCCGTGACCGATGGTTTCTATTGGATATAATGCGTTGGAATGAATTTATCTCATAATCATAAAGTTTAGACCGGACGTTTTTTCGTATATGATTTACGAGCCGAACACGCTGATGGAAATCGAGGGCTGTTTTGCATAAAAGATCAAACAAAGAAGTATTGGATCGGGGACAGAAACGAACATAATCTCGAATAGACCTCGAAAAGATCAAAGCCATAGTTAGACTTGTCGTAAGCTAGCGCTTCGTTTGCCGATGCCAATTTCACGTCCGCAAACAAGGACATGCACGGTTGAGGCTCGGGATCGGACACCCAATCTTCCCAGTTTTGATCGTCATCGCTGTCAGACGAAGACTTTCCTTCCGCATCTGTACCAGCAACGATGTCTTGACCATGACCTGGTGGGAGGGTGAAATGAATCGCCATTACTTGTGAGGGACAATCTTGGGCCTGGTCACGAGACGATTATGGCGGGTTATCATGTGATCCCAGTTTTTTTTTTTTTTTTTTTTGTATTCAGCATTTGTATACTGCAACAAGCAAACATACATGCTAAGACGCGGTGGCTAGTTATCTATGACTAGCCCTGCTACTTTATTTATAAACGTATGAGGGGGTAGACCCCTGGGGCTTTGGGTGACACAGTGAGTTTCGAGAGTTTTGGGGTTACATTGGGGGTTAAGCGTAGCCTAAGAGACAGTGACCACAACAACACAAGGAAAAGAATAGAAACAGCTCGCTATACAATGCAGGCTGGCAGGGTGACGAAGTGCTGTCAGCTTGTTTGAGATGGTTTTCCATCCCCTCTTGCCCAGGTTTTGTTATAAACCGGTTGTTCGGAACGCGTTTTACTTCGGGTGTTCTGTCCCAGGAGATGTAGAGGATGGTTCCAAGTCCTTGTTATGAGTAGTCTAACGAGGAATCAGACTTAGGGTCTGATACGTACAGAAGTACTCTTTATATACTGACTGCTTATCTGTGTGAGTCAGTGCGGCATAACATGTGGTAGAGATAAGGATGAGTCATCGTGATCGATGACGAATCATAAAGGGGTTGAAACATAGCGGAAATGAAGTGTGTCCACATATAGGTAAAGTAAAGGGGAATCCCTGGGGAATCCCTGGGGAATCCCTGGGGAAGGTAATGGGGAATCCCGATAACAGATGGGGGGAATCCCAAGATAAGAGATGGTTTGCATATGATAAGATAAAGAAAGAGAAGGAAAATTACGACCGTGACATACACCTCGGCTTTTAAGGAAATTCGTCCCGAATTTCAAACTTGGGCGGTGTCGGTCGTTTCGTCTTCCGAGGCCTGAGTCGGGATTTCCTCGGTGACGGGGGCCTCGATGGCCACCGAGGGGGAAGCGGCGCGTTCGGCTTCCGAAGTCGCTTCAACGGGGGAGGGGGCTCGGACTGTCGCGGCGTCGTCGTCGCCGTCGACCGGGTACTCGAGGTCGACATTGATGGGATACTCGACCGTCCTTCCATACTCGATCAACGTCTCTGTCGTTGCGAGATCGCGCTGGGCTCGGAGAAAGTCGTCTCTAGAGAGACGTTCGCTTCGACGACTTTCCTCAACGAGTTTAACGATAATGGCGCGGGTGGTGACGTCGTAGCAATCGACCCATGTTCGTTTCTTTTGACGTTGGAGCTCCCAAACTTTCAACTCACTTTGGTCCCAACGGTTCTTCCAGAATAATGCACTTTTCTCCGACGCTTTGAGCTCGGCCTGCAGAACCTCGCGTTCTTGACGAAGTTCGCGGTTCCAGTTGCTGACGCTATTACTGTGAACCGTGAGGCGGGAGATGGTGACGGCGGGGTCCTCGGGGGGAGGGGTTTGGATGGTGAAGAAATCTTCTGCGCGTGCGCGGCCTTGTCGACGCAGCTGTCGGGCAGAGGAAGCAGAAGTGGAGGGGCCGGGAGTGGGGGAGCGAATGGCGGATGAGGGGATCCGTCCAGAACGTCTGATGGCGACTTGAGGGGAGGGGGATCGTGTAGACCGTGTAGCGGGCATGATAGAGTTTTTTATGGTGTTTTGGCTAAGTGGTCTTGAGTCGTTGTTGAGGGGCGCGTAATTCGAATCTTGAAGGGAAGTGGAGACGTCCGGTAGTTTATAAGGAGTGGTTCTAAAAATAGAGGTCAATTCTTGGCAGACGAGATGATGACAAACGAATGAATAGAATCAAGTCGCCGTTTGAATTGAGTCTTCGTACGTCTTCACAATTTCCTTGGCGTGTCGTAAAATGTTCGATCGATCTTCCCAAGTGGCTTCTTCGATCGGATAGCCTTTCCATTTGACCAAATATTTTCGGCGTCGTTTAGCTCCGGAATGTTGCAGTATGGATTCGACCTCGTATTCTTCTTCGTTTTCGATCAGATCAGGGGGAGGTCGTGATGTGTCGATGACATCAGGGTGGAGTGATTCATTTCCGACGTTTGGTCTCAGGAGTGAAACGTGAAAGACTGGATGCAGTCTCCATGTTCCGGGAATGTCGATTAGATAAGCAAGATCCGATATCTTTTTCAGGATCTTGAATGGTCCGGTCCGTCGGTTGTCGAGCTTCTTCGAGGGTCGTGTCGTCTTGATGTTCTTGGTGTCCAACCAGACCAGGTCTCCTTTTTCATAGGAGGGTGAAGGTTTCCGTTTGCGATCGGCGTATTTCTTCATTGACTCCGTTGTCTTCGATAAGGATCGTTCGGCGTTTTGCTGTGCACGTGTGAGACGTTCGTGGAAGGTATTTGCTGCGGGCACGTTACTTTGATCCGGAATGATCGTGGGAAGGTGAGGATGGCGTCCGTATTCCATATAGAATGGTGATTGTGAAGTGGCAGAGTGTTGCCGATTGTTGTAAGCGAATTCCGCAGAAGCGAGCCATTCCGACCAGTCGTCCTGCATGAAGTTGGTATAGAAACGCAAGTAGACTTCGAGTTCTTGGTTGGTGCGTTCCGTTTGACCATCTGTCTGAGGATGATACGCAGTGGAGAGACCGGAGATGATTCCCAAAGAGTTGTTGAGGGCTTCTGTGAATTTGGACGCAAATTGCACTCCGCGATCGGATATGACCTTTTGAGGCCATCCATGATGTTTCCAGATGTGATTCCGAAAGAGTCTTGCAGCACCTTCTGATGAAAGATTGGAAGTTGTCGGAATGAAATGAGCACGTTTAGTGAAACGATCGACAACAACCATTACAGCATCGTAACCTTGTGACTTGGGGAGTTCGACGATAAGATCGACGGTGATTTCCTTCCATGGTTCCGTAGAGGGGGGTATGGGTTGGAGTAGTCCTGACGGCTTCGAGGGGAAGTTCTTGTTTTGTTGACAAGCGGGGCAGGATCGAACGTAGGTGGTGACGTCTTGTAAGGCACCATCCCAAATAAAATTACGAAGAACGAGTTCCTTCGTCTTCTCAATGCCAGGGTGGCCAGCGTGGGGGTAGGCGTGGGACAGTCGTATAATATCTGTGCGCAAAGATACTTCCTCCGGCACTACTATCCGACCTTCAACATCGCGTACAAGCCCATCAGCTTGGGTCCAAGCGAGTGAGGCATCCTCGAGTTTATCTTGGATCTTCTGTGGGAGTGGGATTTTGAAGCGTAATCTGGAAAGAAAACTTGAATTCGACAACTTAACAATTGAATTTATCCAACGGTCGTGCGCTATCAGAACTTCGTTCTCCACATCGGCTTCGACGCCAGGCAAGTAATCTGGGCGTCTGGACAGGCCATCGGCTTTATTCTTCCTCCCTGGAACGTATTCAATCTTGAATCCGAATCTGGACAGATATTCAGACCAACGAGTCTGGCGATTCGACAAGCGAAGATTCTTTGAAAAATATCGTAAGGCCAAACTGTCCGTTCTGATAAGAATATCGTGTCTCGCTCCTTCGAGGAGGTGGCGCCATTGTTTGAAGGAGTCAATGATCGCCAGGAGTTCCAGATCGTGAGTAGGGTAGTTCTTTTCGGCAGGGGAGGTAGATCTTGAATGATAACCGACAGGTTTCCAATGTCCGTCATGAAGCTGAGAGAGTATTCCCGCGATTCCAATGCCAGAGGCATCGGTCTCCAAGCAATAAGGGAGGTCGCGATCAGGAATATGAAGGACGGGCGCGTTCGTTAAAAGGGACTTGATGTTGTCGAAGGCTTCTTGTCTCCGAGGAGTCCATTTCCACACAGTTTCATTGTGCAAGAGTTCGTAGAGAGGGGTGGCGATTCTGGAGAAATCTTTGATATATCTCCGCCAAAAGTTCGCACTGCCCAAGAAGGATTGGAGTTGTTTCACCGTTTCCGGAATAGGCCAAGACATGATAGCGTCGACTTTCTTCGGGTTAGTGGTGATTCGTCCTTTGGATAAGACGACTCCGAGATAAATGACTTCTTCCTTCTCGAACTGGCATTTGACGGGTTTACACGAAAGTCCGTGTTTCTTCATGATATCTAGAGTCTTGAAGGTCCAGCGTCGCAATTCTTGTAAGTCGTCTCCACAAACAAGCACGTCATCGATATAGATGAAAACGTTTCCAGAGTCTAGGACTTCTTTGAATCTTGTGTCGATCATCCGTTGAAAGGTGGCTGGTGAGTTCCGCAAACCAAAGAACATGACGGTGGGCTCGAAGGCACCTGCTTCAGTGATGAAGGCAGCTTTCCATTCGTCGCCTTCCTTGATCCTGACGTTGTTGAATCCCCATCGGATATCCATGACCGTGAATAGAGAAGCGGTTAGAAGTTTAGGTCGTTGGAGTATTTGATGAAGAAGGGGAAGGGGATAATGATCAGGAACCGTGTGTTCGTTGAGGTAGCGATAGTCTTCGATAGGACGTAGGCCAGCGTTCTTACCTTTAGCATTCACTTCTTCGGCTTTCTTTCCAAAGAAGAACGGAGAGACTTGTTTTGATTTGGAAATTCGTATTCGTCCAGTAGACAGGTTTTCGTCGATGAATTTGTGCAAGTGATCCATCTCAAGAGGGGACATTGCGTATTTCGCGCCTTTGACTGGCCTGAAGGCTTCATCCAGTTCTATGGCGTGGTCGAACTCCAAATGCGGTGGAAGGCGGTCGAAGGATTCTTTGGCAAAGACACTAGAGTAGTCTTTCCAGTATACCTCCGGTATAAATTTTCGCATATCTTCTTCTACCGTGCTGGCTCGGGATTCATCCGACTTCGATACGCGTCGATTCATGGCCAGCGTGACCGATTCCATTCCCAGTGACTCCGCATCTGTCGCTATCCATCCCGGAAGAGGGAAATCTTTGCTATCCAGAGCCAGTGTTGCCTCTATCCAATTGATGTTGGGGTTGTGCTTTTTGAGCCACGGGAAGCCGAGGATAATATTCGTCTTAGACGTCTTAGATCCGAGATCGGTCACTTCCAATCGGATCCGTTCATTGTGTCCTCCAGGAGCCTCTAACCAAATATCTATATCGTTCTCGATGGGTCCACCTCGGTTTTCAGATCCATCGGCATTCCGTACGGGGATTGGGGTTTCCAATCGTGTTAGAGTGAAATTGTGGCGAGTTGCGAAGGATTCGTCCACGAAATTTCCAGAGGCTCCGCTATCAACCAGAGCAGTGGCCGGGACACGTCGACCAGTGTTGGCAGCTTCAATCCAAACGTCCAAAATGAGTCCGAGATTGCCTTCTTCAAGAGTACCAAGAATTCGAAATAAATTGCATGGAGTGATGGCACATTCTTGAGTAGATACGTCCGTAACGATAGGCTGAGCGTTCGGACTCTTCAAAAACCCTGTTCTTTCAGTTCCTTGACGAGCTGAGCTTTTCTTTCCTTCGGCCAGCGATCGATCCCGCAGTTGTCCACCATCCGAGTAGTTTCCTCCGTAGTACCTGGGGAAACCACTTCGTCGACTCGTTCCGTCTCGATTCCTCGAATGTTTCGTCCTCGACCTCGCCCTGTATTCGGTCTTCCTCGTCGCTGTCCGGCAGAGGCACTACTCGATGGACGCGCTGTCGGAGAAGAGGCGAGAGGGGGATTTGGACACTTGTCCGCCCAATGACCTGATCTTCCGCAGCGAAAGCAGTTGTCTCGCGGAACGCGCGATACTGGTGGTGGGGAAGCTGTCTCCTGTTTGATAGGAGCAGAGGAGGGAGTTCGGGTCGTCGTTCGAGCCATGGTCTCCCTGGGAACATAGTAGTTGCCCCTGGGAGCGGCACGACGTTCAAGTGCAAACTCGAGGCGTTGTCGATCGAAAACGGAAGCTTTTCGCTTCCAAGCGTTGAGGGTGGCGGGGATGGGATCAAGGGAGTAGATCTTTTCGAGAATTCCGGGATTGAGGCCGTTCCGGTAAAAAACTTTGAGGGCGTCGTCGTTGAATCCTGTTTCGTCCGCGAGAGCTCCGAATCGTACATTATAATTGTCCACAGTGGAAAGTCCTTGAGTTACCTTTTGAATTTTTACCTGAGCTGTCGCTCTCGCGTCAACGTCTCCGAAACACTCCTCGAGTTCTTCCATGAAGTCCTCGTAGTCGGCTCCAATCCACTGAGCACGCTTGAACTCTTGGGTCTGCTGTCGAGCCCATGATTGGGCGACACCGATCTTCATAAACGACAAGACATAAGTAATCTTCTGTCTGTCGGACCACTGGCTGTCGTCAAGGACTAGACGACAAGCCTGGATAAAATTAAGACATTTAGCGGCAGACCCGTCGTATTCATCGGGTTTAGCGATCTTGATGGAGGGGGGAGCGGGCTGTTGGGGTAGAAGAGGTTGCTGGGGTTGTGGAGGAGGTTGGGGTTGTTGTTGTTGTTGGAGCTGGGTGATCAGTTGCTGTTGTTGGGTGATGGTCTGTTCGAGTTGGCGAACGGTGGCCACCAAGGTTGCAATATCAATGGTAGGGGGATTGGTAGGGGCGTTAGCGGACGTTCCTGACATGTTAGCAGATGTCGGTTGTTGTGGGGTTGTGGGAGCTGTTGGTGTGGGTGTCGCGGAAGAAAGTTGAGAATAAAGGGAACCGTATCGTCCTGGTGGGGTAGCAGTCCGTTGATGAACTGGTCTAGTTGTTGGTACCGAAGATGAAGTGAAGAGTCCTCTTGTTCTTGATCGAGTCCGTGGTCCTAGAGAGGTAGGAGCAGGGGTAGGGGTAGCTAACGATTCTTCGAGAACTGAGGAAAAAGATGGTTCTTGATCTCGAATCGTAGCTGAGAAAGTCGATCTTGAAAGGGGGTCTTCGTAGTGTTCTTCAACGTCTGAGTTATCGGTAGAAGCCAGGATGGAAGTTGGTAAGGGGTAAAGAGGTGATGTCGATGATCACAGTGATGGAGAGGTTTGGATAAGCGAGTGGGAGAGAACCAGAAGGAAGTCTGATTCTTGTTATAAACCGGTTGTTCGGAACGCGTTTTACTTCGGGTGTTCTGTCCCAGGAGATGTAGAGGATGGTTCCAAGTCCTTGTTATGAGTAGTCTAACGAGGAATCAGACTTAGGGTCTGATACGTACAGAAGTACTCTTTATATACTGACTGCTTATCTGTGTGAGTCAGTGCGGCATAACATGTGGTAGAGATAAGGATGAGTCATCGTGATCGATGACGAATCATAAAGGGGTTGAAACATAGCGGAAATGAAGTGTGTCCACATATAGGTAAAGTAAAGGGGAATCCCTGGGGAATCCCTGGGGAATCCCTGGGGAAGGTAATGGGGAATCCCGATAACAGATGGGGGGAATCCCAAGATAAGAGATGGTTTGCATATGATAAGATAAAGAAAGAGAAGGAAAATTACGACCGTGACAGGTTTTCTCTGTGGGAAAACCCAACCCACCCCAACCCAGATGATGGTTTGAGTTCAAGAGGCACCTGATGTGATCCCAGTCGTTCTCTGATTCGGTCAAGGGTCTGGAAATACAATTCGTTGCTCTTTACAGCTTGAATGGCATGCAATGAATGCACCATGCATTGTTTGAGTTGTTCCTATCAAGTGATCCATCTGTAAAACAATGCTCCCATAACCCATTGCTACAGATAAAGAGCCTTATCTTATCTATTCCCAAAAAGGGTGACTCGACATAGCTGGCCGCGAGTATAAAATCCTTCACGAGAAAGAGTTCGCGTCAAGAAATCGATTACATTCCACTTTCGCGTCACTTCAGCCACTGGTCTAAAATCAGTACCATGTTGGAAGAATTACAAGTACGATCGAACGTATGAGCGATAACCGAAAAAGCCTGTGTTTTGCATTTGTAGTGTGGATATCTCTCCCGGTGCCACCATTAGACATGGATGCATCATAAAATGTGATTGAATCCTGGACGAGGTTATGTCTGGTCCGTTGATCATTCATGATCTACATCCTGTCTCCAATTGGGCGCCCAGGCGAGATAATCTCATCTATTTGGGATGCTGCAAGTCTTTTTAGACTTGAAGAAACAGCAAGAGATGCACTTGCACCTTTCCGATACTTCGCCTGGGATTTCAGGTGCATGGAGATGGTTGATGGTGGGTAAAAGGGCGGGTCTATGAGAATCAACAAATAGAATACAGTTGAACACAAATTTTATGCAGCCTCCTCTTCCTCGGTTGCGTGATTCAAATGAGTAGTCGTGCTTGCTGTAGCACCTTTTCACAGCATGTAGAACGGCTACGAGAATGTAGAACGGTTACGATCCACTGTGATGATTAATCAAATACTTGGAACCAAACAATTAACTACAAACGTAGCCATCGAACACATCCATTGCTTTCGCGTCCAAAGCCGTAAGTTTTCCCTCATACACAGACAGCAGCCCAGTGATTCATGATTTAACATTTATCCAGTCATTTATCGCCTTCCCAAAAATCATGAATCGACCAGGTAAACACCTTGCCCAGGCATCTCACTTCTCTCGTCAATAATCGTTCACAGGTCAACCCCAACAACGCCCACCAAGTCTCGCTCCGAACCCGGCTCTTCCGGGTCCCTTTCGTGGGCCATATCCTACTTATGGAATTCCACCAAGAACCGTTATTCAGGGTGGTTATGTTCCAGGCCTTCAGCCACGATCTGCCACCCAGCAGTCGCAGGCGCAAAGTATGGTCCCGCCACCATCGTCAGGCTTTATTCAGCAGAGAGGACAAGGCAGTTTCCCTTTCGGCGGCGGAATCGGGCAAGTGCAGCCTCAAAGCCAACATCAGCCGCCTGGCACACCCCAGCTTTCCTCCAACCCCCAGCAGCCATCACAGCTGCAGCAACAAGCAAACTGGACGTCAAATACACTCCCATCTCACTTGTTGCAAAATACTGCCGCCTCAAGTCTGGCAGGGACCGTGCCATCAGTCTCCTCCGCTAACGAGGTCGGCCTTGACCCGAACGATTTCCCAGCTTTAGGCTCAACGCCGCTAAATGTCAACAACGCGAGTTCGAATAACGGAAGTTCGGGGAGTGGCGCAACGACGAGCTACGCAAGTCAAGCGGGAACGAGTTTATCATTAGGAGGTACGACCAGCACAAGTGTCACAGGCACAGCTGTGGGAGGAATAAGTGCTGCCACTGCAAATACAGGGCCCGCCACCCAACCCAGAGACTTTACCCCAGACGATTTTCCTGCGCTCGGCGAGCCAGTACCTCCACCAACGCAAGGCCAAACGTCGAACCCCCCGCCATCGAGCCAGAGCCAAGAGAGCCATCCTCATCCACCAGGGTTGAACGGGTTTCAACACAGTGATCACTCCCAACAGCATCGGCAAAGTCTTCTAGGTCCTCTGGGAGGGAGCGGCACCCTGCAGCAAGGTACGCCAGGGATGTTGAATCTGGGCCTGGCGCAGGCGAGGACTGTCCATCCTGGTTTTCAGCAGGGACAGACGGAAGCCGAGAAACAACAGCAACGGGTGAGTGCTGCGGTTGATCCTTTTGCAAAACATACGGCCTCGTGGTGTATTTCCTATGGATGGTACATATTGACGAACCACTTTTTTTCTTTTGATTGTCTTGTTGCTTTCCCAATATCCAACCCGTTTTGTCCACAAACTAATTTATTGAAATCACAACTGACTCAATGAACTCAGAACAATTATTCGCTGAAGCTGAGCCAGTCAACACATGCTGCGTGGAATTCACCCAATGCCACCTCTGGCTCCCAATCACAGCTAGGCGCAGGCCCGTTCGCAAACCCATCAACGACTGCGCAACCCAATGGTACTCATCCAAACCCTAGCCAATCTCAAACCCAACCAACGTCCCAGCAGCAACCACCCCAACACCTAAACGCACCCCCGGGGGTACCGTTACCGACGGGTTCTTATGTGCCATCAGGCCATACCCATGCACCTGGCACGCTCACGAACACAAGCGGTGGCCTAAATACAAGCTCTGCGCCAACGCCGTATACTTCGAATGGACTTGCTCCAGGAGAAGTGCATGTTGCTAACCCGAACCCCAATCAAAACATCCCAAACTCACACATTCAGCTCGCGAATACCCACCCACAGACGCCTGCACAACAAGTACTGATGAGCGCTGCAGATCGGTGGGGATTGCTGGGGTTGTTGGCGATGATCAAGAATGCTGGAACAGATATGGATCAAGGATTGAGTACTATTGGGACGGATCTTGGAACTATGGGGTTGGATATGGGGTATCATGGGTAAGTCACTTATGGTTCGTGGATTCCTAGAACAAGGTTACACGGATCGGGAGCTTTTTTTTTTTTACCGTGAAGCCCGGGACGTTGGTAATTTCGGCGGACCATCGGATTGTTGTTGACCAGCTGCTTGTCTTCCAGGAATCTCTATTCAACCTTCATTACGCCGTGGGCTGACCAGTCAGCTGCGCATACTGTTGAACCAGACTTCCATCTGCCGGGGTGCTACAATGTACAGCCCCCACCTCCTGGCCCCAACAAGGCCGCTGCCTTCAGCGATGAGACCCTTTTCTTCATGTTCTACTCAAGTCCGAGGGACGCATTACAGGAAGTGGCTGCACAAGAATTGTAGGTGCCATCGATCGTACGGCTGTATTTCAACTTTGCTGATCAAGACTTGATGTCCTATTCTCTGCTATCCCGCTATTGTTACGATCTTTCATTTTGTGTCAATCTTCAGGTGGAATCGCAGCTGGCGCTTTCACAAGGATCTTCGGCTGTGGATTACCAAAGAAAGTGCGACATTGACACCGCAGAAAGTACCTGGAGGCGAACATGGTATCTACATACTTTGGGACCCGGAAACCTGGGGGAAGGAGAGAAAGGAGATGTCAGTGTTGTACTCGGATCTGGAAGAGAAGAGTGTGCCAGCATTTGCTCCTGGGCCGGGTTTGGTACTCGCTCAAGGTCAATCCGGTCAAGGACAGGGCCTAGGGCAGCAGCAGACCGCAAGTCAGCAGCCGCAAATACAGCAAGGTCAAGGGGGCGCGGTCCAACCTGTCCAAAGGGGATCATTCCAAATGAGTATGGCAGGTCTGTAAAGGAGTTTTGACCGCGAGCCGAAGATATTCACTTCACGTCGGCACTCACACCTTCTTTTCCAAGTTCTCGAACTTTTGTATCTCTAATCTACGTACCCCTATTGGCGCCTTCATTTCCTGATCCTTTTGGTCTTCACCAATCAGTGCAGTGTCGCTTTATTTCTGTCCAGGTATTCTATTGGTGTGGCAACAGTGAATTCTGAGAGAGGGCCATCGAAGCTTAAGTACGACTTCGTGGTGTTATGTCCAGCTTCCCAATATTACTTTCTCGTTTCATCTTGCCTGTACTCCGTCGCGATAGGGAGATGATCGCGATTGTACAGCGCTGTCTTACTCCGCGAGGGTGATCGTTGAACCCCCTTGTATAAAGCCACCGTTAGCGCCTGCTTTGAGCCCCCATAATGACTTACAACCATATCCCTCATCTAGCCAGAGAGGGGCACGCCGCACACGCTTTGCGGTGTATGATGGGTCTCCCAGAGTCACAGACCGAGCATGATTCCTCTCGGTCCGTCTGCACAGTGACACGGCAGTGTATCCTTCATTCTCAATCAGCGTTCATTTCGTCAGGCTGATTGTTGCGTTTTACTGTCTGGGCATTCTGGACTTACTGGGACGGCTCGAAGAACAGACGAGAGAGAGCGATCGGGAGACTTGGAAAGAGTGGATATGGGAGCAACACACACGTTCGTTGTTCTGCCCCCCCCCCTGCGAGGGTGTTCGATTGACGACTGGGTTTGCAGATGGACAATATGGTTCCGGGTTCAAGCCAAGTTCGTACATGACCTCGCAGCGTGTCCAGGACGCACCGGTTAGTCTGCTTTTCTTCATATCGGGTATGACTTTGTGACCATCCGTCAATCGACAGGAGGTTCCCTCCGAGCACGACCTGCCGAACTTAATCGTGACGTATACCGCTCTGCTTTCTCTCTCGATTTTGCGCGACGACTTTGCAAGGTTGGATCGAGCCGGGCTCTTAAAGTTTCTCCGAGCTTGTCAGAGAGAAGACGGCAGGTCTGTCGACGTAATACATTACACGACTTCTATTTGATGGGTCCCCGATTGCAACAGCTTCTCGACGGTGCCTCAGGCGGCCGATTCTGACCTCCGGACAATGTACTGTGCGTTTGCTATCAGTAGTATGTTGGACGATTGGTCCGGAGTGGATGTGGAACGGGCAATTGCCTTTATTGCGGCATGCAGGGTACGAGTCATATATTAATTATGGCTGATATGCGATACTGAGACGTTCTCGATAGACATACGAAGGTGGATACGGTCAATCACCATTCTGTGAAGCTCACGGTGAATTCATGTCGTTCTTTGCCCGGTAAATATATTCTAATTTTGATGAGCTAAAGGGGGGACGACATACACCGCGATTGCTTCCTTGCAACTCATGCCGCCGATGGCAGCCTCCGATCCGGGCCACGGACGCTTAACGGCATCTGAACGCCAGCAAACTATCCGATGGCTCTCCCAGAACCAAGATGTCTGTGGCGGATTCCGCGGCCGAACGGGAAAGGAGGCAGATGCCTGCTACTGCTTCTGGTGTAGCGCTTCACTCCATGTAAGCATCGCGGACTGTCTCGTATCCCTGGCCACCATGTATCTGACGGATATCGGCCTAGATTCTCGACGGGAAGGAATTTGTGAACACTACGTCTCTGGCGAGGTTCTTCTCGGAATGTCAGTTCAAGTATGGGGGCATCGCTAAGGGTCCAGGCGAACATCCCGGTAAGCGGGTGTTTCATATTGAAGGATTTCTGCTCATCATCTTCGATGTCAGATCCGTATCATACTTTCTTGTCTCTAGCGGCGTTGTCCCTGTATTCTCCCCCTGAGGAGGATGGCTTTAATGGCTCATGGAAGTTGGTTGATTTCGATCCCCTGTTAAATTGCCGGTCGGAAACCTCCCAGTGGGCAAGATCACACGTTCCAGGAGGGATTGTTGGGGTGTAAAAATTGCGGGTGCGATTGTAGGAAAATAAGCAAGATTTGCCCGTGCGTTGAGAACATTGGCGCCGTATATTTCCTTGTTCTTTTAATCGGTACTGCATATAGACTCAAACTTACTGGCGCATCATTATTGAATATGTAGATGCTTGCTTCAATATTGTGATTACAGCATTTCCTTCGCCCGGGGAGTGGCGCTAGACTTACGTAAACATCCCAAATACCAAGGATGTCGTCTTTATCATCCCGAAGCGTCTGTCTTCATCTACAAAATGGCTAGCCGGTCTCTCGTCGGTGCTGTTATTGAGCGAAATCCCCTCTCGGGTTCATCTGGTGGTACGACACCGAAATCTGCGAGTTCAGGAAAAACGGGTTTTCCAGCTGTACAACATCGCTCGAAAAGCGCCTTCGCCCGAGGGAGGGACGAACAACGGAATGGGGTCACTGAGAAGGTTACTGGAGTGCCACAGGTGATTCCTACCAGGAGTGGAACCCAGCCTGACGAAGATGTCACCGGTTCCGGTTTCTCAGCAACCGATTCTCTCGATTGGCGTCGTCAGATTAGTGTAGAAAACGAACGATTGATCAATCGAATGACAAAAGAAGAGCTGGAGCAGGCGAAGGGAGAGGTGGTTGAGCAATTTGGATCGGAACTATTAGCAAGGGTTTCCCAAGCAAGGAAGAGGAGGGCGGAGCAGATGCAACCTGCTGAATCCACGAAAGAGGAGAAAGCAGTTGGCAAGGAATACTTTCCTGACGAATCTCACCCCTCTGGGGGTCTGACGGAAGGTCTGTTCATCCGCGGCTACTTTAATGTCGAAGTATAACTTTTTGCATACTTAGTTTCAGGCATGCCTCATCTTCACGGCAAGCTGCCGACACGTTAGTCCATTGCTTTTCTTGTTTTCTCCCCAGTCGTTGACTATTTCCAAAGGATCGCCACCCCCTGCTCTATCGACGAGTAGTAGTCGCCCGTCCAGTCGAGCTGATCGGAAGCTTCGCTTTGCAGACATAACCCCAAACGATATACATGTGTATGAATCTGCTCCGCCATCTCCGCGCAAAAAAATACTTGCCTTGCCTCCTCCTGACCCCTCCGACCGTTCAACGATATCGTTACGTCTGCCCGCAACAAATCCGCAGAAGCCGGTCCCGAATTCCCAGCCTGACGGTAAAGGCGTAGAAACGGACACTGAAGAAGGTACACCAGATTATATTCGCCGCCGTTACTTTCCAGATGCCCCTACGGATGACCCAACGGTTGCATGGATGAAATTAGACCAAGAGCCTAATGTTTCCTCAACTTCCCTTCGGTTTGATCTTACAGGAGCCCCTATCCCACCATCTCTTGCATCTACGTTGCCGACGCATCTTGGGTTGCACCATCACTCAGACGGCGTTCACGCTGGCTACACCCTTGATGATATTTTTTTACTCTCCCGTTCATCCGTCCCTGCACAAAGGGCGACTATGCTTGGCGTATTGGCCCACATTGCGCGAAGGCTGGGAAAGTCTAGGCAAACAGGTGATGTGGAAATGAGCGAGATAAAGGATCCAGAGGAATTGAGAAAGCGAATGGTGGCTGCCGGACTTGAAGCCATGAATGAGCGGGGAAGTTTGGGTGTACGAGCTGTCGAATTGGTTTTTGAGTGTATTGTTCGCTGGGATGAAGACCTTCTGGAGATTGAGGGAATCGAGTTGGGTGGTGGCGGAGAAAAACGAGGCGGAAGCCCTGCGAACACCGACGCCATCTCTTCACTACCGCTGGAATATATCTTATCCCAGATTTCGACGTCGTTTGCTCTCCCCACCTTACCCAACGAATCATTGGTTCAACTTCTCGCCGTACTTCATCGCTTCGCTCAGCATTCGAATGGCACCGCGTCTGCCATAGTATCAACCAAAGATTTGGTTTATAATGTCCTTCAGATATTTCTTCTGACACCTATCCCACCGTCTGAAGCATCTTTCCCACCAAACCCTGCCGCCCTTCAGTTCCTTATCACCCTCGCCCAGTCTTCTCGTGCTAACGCGTCAACTCTCGTAGGTTTCGCGGACACCCTCCTTCGTTTCCTTACGATGCTGCCCCCAACATCGCCTCACCCCATCCCACTCACCAACGTCCTTCTCTCCTCCACTCTCCGCTTCTACTCGTCACTGGCATCATATGGGCTGTACACCCACGTCGCTGCTACAGTGGCAGCCCCCCTTGCTCAACTTCGCTCATACTTGTTGTCCCTGCAACCTGGCCCAGAGTCGAACCCGCTGTTAGCCGCGTGGGTGGAATTAATAGAGGCCTGGACCGTGTGTGCCACAGACCCACATCAGACCACCCCTACTCATAGTATCTTATGGAGCCAAGTGGTTGGGTGTGGATGGAACGAAGAAGTCTTAGAGTTTCGGGACAAGTTGTCAACGGAGCACCAAGATTGGGAGGTGTGGGAGATGGTGTGGCGGGCAGAGGCTGCGTGGCTAGAAGGAGCGCGGGTGAACTGTGTGATGGGTGGGAGGGAGGAGAGGGAGACTATTTTCGAACTTGTCCAGAGTGGCTTCGAGCATGGTAAAGAGAAGGATATCGTAGCTCGTGCCATTGAAGGGCTGAAACGCGGACTTGACGAATTTCAACCGGACGAGGGTTCAGCACGCTATATTGATCGTTTACGGGGTCTTGCGCCTTATGCAAATACTTTGGCAGCCTTGGTACGATTTTGGCTTGCCTGTGTCCCCCCCTTGTCCGATAGGCCGCTTGTTCTTCCTTTCGTTTGGATTTCGGATGTCTGTGCCAAGCTCGCCACCCATCCCTTCTGGACTGTCGTTCTCTCAGACACAGCAAGACCATATATTTGCACTTTCGTGCGCCCGTTGACGACATTGCTCTCTGTCTATCTCAATCTGTCAAAGAGACTGCCGGATACTTCGGATCACTTGTGGATGACCCAGGCATTTGTGATCCTCAGTAGACTCATTCCAGGAGATGAAGAAATGGCTAATCAGATTGTCGAGGAAGTTGCGGCGAGGATAAATCCGCTGGCGATGGCTTCCCACGGTTGGGATACCCCTGCCGTGATATGGAACAAAGGAGGTTTGGAAATAATCAAACCTTTTTTGAGACATACCATTCAACCAACAGAAGCGACTTTTATTGGTCCAAAGTGGATGTCGCCTCGATCTATCATGTCATCGACTACACAAAGATTGCCCCCTTGGACCTCTAATCATCATGGAGTCGGTGGGGAGCTGGGCTTGCCTCTGGCAGATGATTGGACTCTTTCCCCGATTGATCACCTTCTGAGTTCGGGTAGCTCCTCGGTTTTCAAATCTATGCCCTCTTCATGGGATGCCTCCGAAACAGAGATTGTCCGTGCATCACTGCTGCTGACGAAGGTTTTTCAAGCAGTTCTTCAACAGTATTCTATGCGCCAATTCGCCCTCACTCGCGAAGAAGTAGTGTTTGGATGCATGAAGATCTTTATGCTCGAACATGAACAGCCTCAGAACGATTCATCTGATGAGGTCTTCCGTGATGATGTTGTTCGGCAATTTATGGAGGATCTTCTGGCGTCATTTACGATTGCTGCGCAATCCTCATCTTTTAATCCTCCTCGTCCTCTTTCAAACCCGCGAGAGGATTTGGAAAAAGTCGCTAGTCGTCTTCTAGGGTCCGCGACACCATTCTATCAGTACTACACTGACTTCCTTGCACTGTACGACGCTGTATCCTTCGCTCACCCTCTCTTCGCTCGTCTACTCCTTCCGCCCACAGCATTGCGTTATCCCCTGGATTATCGCAAACATCTTTGGAATGATTTTAGACATCTACTGCGGACTGTTCGAGTCGCATTTGATCAAGTCATTGCAAGCAATGTTGGAGAATATCTTTGGCCAATTGACAACGATCCGCACATGATAGGCGCGTACCTGGGAGCACTGATGCGAGAACCACTCAGGGGATTCGTACGACTCATCGCGATACACCACATTTCATGTAATATATGGCCTGACTTGCGGGAAGACGAGACGGAAGGAAACGAGAGATCCATGGCACTCCTAAAATCCGTCGTGGGGCAAGGGGATGTTGATGCGGTGCGGGATGTCGTTTTGTATCGTCAATCAATGGATGGACCGATCCTTCTACCGCCGAAATGCTTTGAGGAAGAGGGTCCTTGGAAGGAGTCGAGAATGAATTGCATTAAATCGTGGGGAAGTGGTGCTCTCGCTGAACGGCTTGGAGATTTACTACACGGTCCGAGTCAAAGCTAGTATGACTGAGGGCTAAACCCTAAAATACTGTACTCTAGAATAGGTTTCTTTATAGAATGACACCTTTCCATAAGACCAGCACTTGGACACACATGTTGCAAGAACACCAATCGAATCGATGTGCCAGTCGGAACTAGAAGCGGGCAAGGGAGTTTCGACCATTGCGTCTGAAATCTGGGAATCTATTTCGGCCCAAGGATTCCGTGAACGCTTGTCAACAGGGGGGCGCTGTTTCGAGATCCTTGAATAGGAAATAGTGTGTTAAGAATATCATCACTTGGGTCGAGGAGAAGATTGGGAAGCTGCGCCAACAACTGTTCCAATTCCTGCCGTAACTTTTTCGATACACGTGGCTGCCAGGTATCATCGTTATTTTCTTGCAGTACCCACTCCAACCCGTCTATGAATGAGACCCGCTTGAGAGTTGGGAATGCTACTCGG
Organism: Porpolomopsis calyptriformis; assembly: GCA_951640195.1. Lineage (NCBI taxonomy): Eukaryota > Fungi > Basidiomycota > Agaricomycetes > Agaricales > Hygrophoraceae > Porpolomopsis > Porpolomopsis calyptriformis. Next base: position 1,650,606 of record OX621172.1, on the reverse strand, counting down.
TGCAAGACTCTGGCCATCTGGCTTTGCAAGGTGAATTTCCAAATCCATCTTGAATTTCGAACTGAGGTGGCAAAATCCAAACGAAGGTTGGTGATCGATGGCAGAGGCTGGCGGCGTCGGCCTATTGCAATGACTTTTTCCTTAAACTATAAATTGGCGAGGCGGGATGTTAAGTACAGGTTGCATATAAGAATGGAACAAGTCACGCACATGGTCTGTAGACGAAATCCCCATGCTTGGGTTTGGGTATCGCAGATATAATGTCTTCAAATGGGGGAGTGCTTCATGAAAAGAGGATGCGAAGTAGATGTCAATGGGGATGTTCAAAAACTCGATAGGAGCGATAGATTTCTTGAGCACGGAGAATAAACGTTGGCTTTCCGCTATGGGAACTCCGAAAACATCCTCATAGGATTGTGAAGATAAATTCGGTGTTAGGTGTATATGCTCGAGGGGGCGACCGGGAATTAGCTGGGCAGCCAGAAAGGTTGGACAGGTAAGAATTTGTAAGTTCAGCAATGAAAATGGTGACAATGACAATGTCGCATCGAAGCTAGGATAATAAACAGAGAGTGAAAGTGTCGTGATGTAGGGCATCCGGGGAAAGGCGTTATATAGTGGCTGCAAATCTCGCATTCGGCCATAAGAAACGTTCAATTCCTCGATGCGAAGATCTCGAGAGCAGTTTGTGAGAGCCCAAAGAAACCCCCCGTCATCTGTCTCCAGCACACGCAAAGTGGCAACCCCAATAAACGCAAGGAGAGATTCCCCAAGATGGTTGCTCAATCGAGAGAAAGGATTGAGTAGGGTGAAACTCGTCAGTTTAAGAAAAACATTTGGAGGAAATGACATGTTGAAGTCCGTAGTGAAACCGGTGATAGATAAAGAATTCAGGTTGCTCAACCCGCCAATGGCGTCGAATAGATCGGTATTGAACGAAAATCTTGTCAGAAATAAAGATTCGATCCCATGCAGCAGCCTGAGGCCCTCAGATGGATAACGAGGAGCCAAAAAGGCTTCGCCTTTGAATGAGCAGTGCTTGATGAAGACGCCGAGTGAATGTGCAGGTTCACGATTTCCGACAAGACTTGTATAGAACTCCATTCCTTTGGATCCGCTCAAGTTCATCGATCTGAAAAGAAGAGGGACGAATGACACGAGGAAAAACCGACAGACGAGAGCCAGATTGGAGATAAGATCTTTGTGCTCCCTTACGCTGATATCCTCGGAAGGTTGGATATAATCAAAGATGATCCTGTAGACATCTTCAGGTATGGTAGAAAGGGAACGCTCGCCCAGGCGCCTTCTTGGAACTTGGAGAGCTTATCAAACAATGCGAGCGGTGCCTAACATTGGTGCACACTTACTAGACCATTGCAGCGTGCAAGCCAATGGGGGATTGGGGTGGCCAAGACGACCTGCATCGCGCAATTTCTTAAGACGGAACGATTTCAAGAATTCCAGTGGGCGCATAGTCCCTCCGATAATGGTGTCTGATGAAAGTGTGGCTGAGCTCAGCTGCGGTGTTCCTCAGCTTGCGTCACAACAGGAACCGAACGTTCTAATGCTATCCAGGATTAATAGGGGCTTGATGTGACTGTTCGTGACCGTTCATCACCAAAAGGTATCACAGAGGGCCAACACTTATTTAAATCGAATACTGTACAAGATTTCTTGTAATTTCTTCCTGTCTCACAAGACAGGATCAGGTAGTCCCATCTGATATCTACGGGGGAAATGGGGAGAGTTAACGGAAGGGTTCGCAGACAAAGAATAGTTGCGAGTATACTGGATTGACTCGGTTCCGGTTGGAAGAAAATGTAGGGAAGGTAGTATTGGCGACATGTCATGCACCAGAGACTAATTCAGGGTTGATCCTGCGAATAGTCATCCAAAACCACTGCCGACATGGGATCGCTGTGAGGAGCCGAAAAGAGTCAATTAGAAATCACTCAGGTCAAATCAAAGATAGGGAAGTTGGACCAACAGCCGTTCCAATTCCCGGCATAAACTCCTCGATACATAAGGCTGCCAGATAGGGCCATGTATCTTCTGTAGTACCCACTCCAACCCGTTTATGAACGAGATCCGCTGGAGAGTTGGACATATGACTTGGTGCAAGAAGCTGACCATCTGGTTCTGCAGGGTAAAATTCAAGAGCCATTTTGAATTTGGAGGTGAGACGGCAAAATCCAAATGGAGGTTGGTGATTGGTGGCAGAGTCAAGCCATGTTGGCACAACGTAGTGACGTTTTCCGTAAACTACGCATTGGCGAGGCCGATGTTGAGTATAGGTTGCATAAAAACGGCACAAGTTACGCACATGGTCTATAGACGAACTCCCCATGGGTGGAGGTGGGTATCTCAGGCATAGCGTCTTCAAGTGAGGGAGCGCTTCGCCAAACGAGGATGCAGAGTAGATGTCGATGGGGACGTTTAACGATTCGATTGGAGCGATCGATTGCCTCAGCACGGTGAATAAGCGTCGACTTTCCGTTATGGAAAACCCGCGGGATCGAAAGGATAAATCGGAAGTGAGGTGTACATATTTGAGGGGGCGACCGGGAATGAGTTGAGAAGCTAGGAAAGTTGGACAGCTAAGGGCTTTTAAGTTGGGCAGTGACAACGGCGGCAATGGCCAAGACGGATTGAGGCTGGGAAAAACAACAGAGAGTGAAAGCGATGTGAGGTTGGGCATTCGAGAAAAGGCCTTGTACAATGTCTGTAAATCCGGCAATTCATGATAGCGGACGTTCAGTTCCTCAATACGAAGATCTTGTGACTGGTTTGCAAGAACGCAAAGAAGCCCTGGGTCATCTGTCTCTAGCACACGCAAAGTAGCAAGCCCGATAAATGCCAGCAGTGATTCCGCGACATGATTGCTTGATCGAGAGAAATAATCCAATAACGTGAAACTCGTCAGTTTGAGATAAAAATCCGGAGGAAAAGAAAGGTTTGGGTCGATTGTGAAATCAGTGATAGATAAGGATTTCAGGCTGCTCAATCCGCTAATAGCGTCGAATAAGTTGGAATTCAGGGGGAATCTTGTCAGAGACAAAGATTCGATCCCGCGTAGCAGTCTGAGCCCTTCGGAGGGGTGACGAGGAGCAAGCAGGGCTTGGCCTGCAAATGAACAGTGCTTGACGAAGACTCCGAGCGAACGTGCAGGTTCACGATTTCCAACAATTCCTGTGTAGAACTCCACCCCCTTTGTTCCCCCAAAGTTCACGGATCTGAAGAGTAGGGGGACGAATGAGATGAGGAAAAATCGGCAGACAAGAGTCAGATTGGAGAGATGTTCCTTGTACTCTGCCACATCCTCAGAAGGTTGGATATAATCGAATATGAGCCTGTAAATGTCTTCAGGTATAGTGGTAAGGAAACGATCGCCGAGACGCCTCCTTGGAACTTCCGGTGGTCATCAAACAATGTGAGCTGCAGAAAAGCTGGGCGGTCACATACTAGACCATCGCATGGTGCAAACCAAGGGTGGTGTCCCTGAGCGGCTTGCATCGCGCGGAGTAGCTTGAGGAATTTGGACATTTCGCCGCGGTAGGCGCATATTCCAAGATTGGTTGAAGCCAAAGTGGTCATTTGTAACGGCCAACCCCTCAAGATGGCCTACACCTCTTTATTGTCCCATTGGCCTCCTCAGGTCTCCAACCACGAGCTAAAGGAGCTCACTTCACAGGCCGCTTCATATGCCGTCACTCATGGGTTGCAGTATCTCCCTACGAACCCTACAGCTGACTGCAGTAACACGCCTGCGTCAGCGATCCACGCGCCCATGACACTTTTCCCGACTCCCTTTCCTCGCAGATTGTTCGATCATGCTCGGAAATTGCAGAAGATTTATAATGTTCTCTATGCCCGCATCGCAATGGACGAAGATTTTATAGACGAAATCGTGGGAGGGCTACACGACCCCGATGACTTTGTCTTTCAATTGTGGAAACATTGGAAGGCCTTGGCTCGCGAAGACATTGTTCAAGTGAGTTAGACTTTCCGAGAAACAATCACGCGTCCAGATGGCATCATATCTTCGGGTTAAGATGTTACGGTAACCTCGGTAGCGATGAGACCTCTTTCAAAGACGGCCGGATGTATTCTGCTTTATCTTTCTTTATTTATCAGGCAGAGACGAACAGTTGACGATCGCTACCGCAGCCTTATACTTTGGGAATATTCCGATCAGATTATCTCTTGCACGAACCGGCGAACAGTGCAGACAAACCCATCTTGTTGAAGCAAGTTGAGTTCAATACCATGTCGGCGTCTTTCGGCGCTCTCTCTGAACGAACTGCAGCCATGCATCGGTGGGTGTGCCTTGGTTGTCAAGATGGTGTCTATGTCCTGAAAAAATTTGCCCAGATATCTCCATGCCTCCGGTCACTATTTCAATCGGTCCCCTGTCCTTACGGCGGAGAATTTCCCCGTCAACAACACCATTGCCAATATAGTGGAAGGGTTAGCGGCCGCACACAAGTTATACAATGTCCCTGGGTAATTTAATAGTCCGCCGCGAGTTCTCGGTTCTGATGTTCCCTGAAAGGACAAAAATTCTTTTTGTTGTCCTTGCAAACGAGCGTAATATTTTCGATCAACGCCTACTCGAATACGAGTTGTTTGAAAAGTATGTGTCACGCTCTTTGATCTATGGTCGGTTTTTTCAATGTCGTTTGATAGACACTCTATCGGTGTAGTCAGACAAACCTTTGATCAACTTGCCGACAACATAAGACTGGACAATCCCACTCAAAGACTATACATATCATCTGATGACAGCCATTCGCCCATTAATTCACTCGAGATATCGACGGTCTATTTTAGGGCTGGCTACAGTGCCGACGATTACGCAAATCCATCGCATTATGAGATCCGCTTTTTACTAGAACGCTCTCTTGCAATCAAGTGTCCTTCCATTCCGCTTCACCTTGCTGGTAGCAAGAAGGTGCAACAGGCGTTGTTCACCCAGCCTAGACGTTTGGAATCTCTTCTATGCGACGTAGAAAAGTGGGGGGAAGATGACATATTCCAAAAAGAGGACCTCGATGAACTTAGAGCGAGTTGGATGGGGATGTGGGCATTGGATCAAGACGAACCATCGCCGAGTGATCCTGGTGGTGATGCAGGACAAGCCACTCCAGCGACGGAGAAGTTTGGCATACGCAGAGCTCGCGAACTCGCACACTCTATCGTTCTCAAACCCTTTCGCGAGGGTGGGGGGCATAACATTTTCAAGGAGGCAGTCCCGGCCTTCCTCGATAGTCTTCCTTCGGAAAAGCGTTCGGCTTGGATCGCGCAAGAGCTCATCACCCCCCCAAGCGGCATGGCGAACCTACTCTTGCGATCCAACGAAGAGAGCCGGAAGGCCACAAAGACGGAGACGGTGAGCGAACTAGGAATATTTGGCTGGAACTTGTTCCACCGAACGAAGGGGATGAAAGAGAAGGAAGCTGGTTGGTTAGTTAGGACGAAGAACAAGGGTGTCAATGAAGGTGGGGTGGCGACAGGGTTCGCTGTGTTGGATTCGGTGGTTCTGGTGGATGATTAGGCACTTGTCTACTCACAACTCATCCCCTTGAATATATCCAATTGTCAAACACAACCAGTCTTGTATCGATACAATTGATTCTCTGGTAGGTGTTGAAGCATACATACACTCTTATTTAGATAGACGTATAGTAAAACTTGTTTAGAGGCAGACGGGCATTTGCACACCTTTCCATAAGCTACAGAGGCTTGAACATATCAAGACTTACCTGGCAAAATCTACGACCCAGCGAATATGCGAAGACGGCATCCATGTAACCAGCGAAGGAATTGGCTGCAGTCCAATCTGTCAAGATACCCCGAACAAGGATAGTTTTGTGGCCAGAGCCTGAGATGAGTTGAATAGGGTTTGTTTCTGGTTCTGATGACAAGGCTGTCTGTGTGGAGGGTGTCAAGACGGGCTAGACCATAGCTCGTCTCGTCGTTGGCCACACAGAGCCCATGCTATCAGTTGCGCATTCACCAGATTGGAGCTAAGTCGTCTCAGGATCCGGCGACAAAACGTTCCGTGTGTGGGATGTCGAGACAGGGGAGGTTGCGGTTGGTTCTTTCGCGGCTGTGTCTGGTGGGTGAGCGGTCAGTAATCTACATCAACAGCAAAAAGGCTCTGAGAGACGATGAGTGGGGATGGCGCGCACCTGAGGGAAGAATGGCAGTGCGAATATGCAAAGCGCTTCCGGACGGTAAGATCCGAAAATTGATTGGCATCGCTGAAAAAGACGCGTAGAACTCTCGTGGTGAAATCGAAAGTCGACGGAAAGAATACCAGCGGGGATGATGCCATAACTTGCATGATTTCCGACCAATGGAAGAGGGGAATAGTGAACGCTCATATGAGTGTTTGTTTGGATCAGATGCTATAGCCAAACAGCAACTGCCAGTTCTTGCCATGGAGGTCTGTTCATTTCGACTGACTCTTAGATGCTCATTCCACCAACGCTGCGACAGGTTATCAACCCAAGATCTGCCCTTCTCTCCAATTTCGAAGTTCTCGCGCTCCTACACGATCTTGAACGTGAGCACCTTGAACGCGCCAAGACAGCTCTCCGTATCAAAAAAGAAGAAGACGGATCCGGGACCGGCCACCCCGTTGTCGTGGGTAGCAGCGGTGGGAATCCGACTGTAATGGAAGAAGTCTGCGAGAATTTGAGGACAATTGAAGTCGAGGTGGGTGGAGTCAATTGCTCATAGGGACCGACTCTGAATGCCACCAGACGATCCGATACTTGTCTGCCGAGTACCAACCCACGTCTTCTCAAACCGCGCCCGGTATCACCAAGCTAGTCAAAGATCTCTCACCATTCGATCTCACCAAAGCCGAGAAACTGCAAGTTGTCAATTTGGCTCCTACAGAACCCGTAGAACTCTACGTGGTGCGTGCGCAGACCCTAGTTCTTTTCTCCGTGAATATTCCATGTCTCCGCACACACAGATCGTCGAAGAACTAGAAGACCGCCTGGGCGATCGGATGGGCGAAATCCTCGCCCACGTCCGCGCGTCCGTCCAACCGGCCAATCCCGCTACCCTCGCGCGGCACCGTGAGGCAGAAATTGAGCGGGTAGATACTCAAACGGCATACGCTGACGGGGCTGAGGCATGGAGTGCGTTTTTGGACGTCGATGCCGCCGCCGACGAGGTTGAGTTTGATGACACTGACGAGGGGGTCGGCCTCGACGGTGATCTGGAAATGAATGACGACTGACGGGACGCTCGGCGAGGGAGATGCATGGATGCGATGACGTCCGAGATTTTATCTCGTCTGCTTCGCACCCGGCCCTTCATTTCTCTGGCAACCCAATTTCCTTATCTGATTCGAAGACAGATGGAAGGTTGGGGGGAGAGAGGGGAAGCTTCCACTGACGGAAATCAGGGTGCGGAAGAAATGTTCACAGACGGACTTGAATGCAATCAGGAATAATGAATGCCATAACGACAAAAAGTCCATAAATTGGTTTACCCGGATCCCCTCAGGCTTATAAACCCGTCAAGCTGAGGTCGATGGCATTTCCTGTACAGTACTTGATCCAGCGCTCTCCATGTCCTCAGAAACAGCAGCATCCATTGATCCAGTCGAAGAATGTCACCCGAAGGATTTTGGCTTCACTCCGATACCTCACAGGCTGCGGTACAATCCAGAAAAGCCGTTTCAGGTTGGGATCCGTTTGCAAGTATCATTTGGGATCGCGAGCACCTTTGGTCTGTTCCGATGAATATCATCGCCCAGACCCGCGTGTTGACCTTGTGCAGTTGCCGCAAACTTGTATTACTGCCAACCGTTGTTGAGTACGCTCCGCTTGATGTTTCGAATGCGGAGACGACAGACTGAGCGACCTTTGCAGTACAGCTTTCCGAATCATTTAACGTCTCTTACGATGAAGTGTCGAGGTGCGTACACAGCAGCGCTGATATTTCGGCAAGCGGTCAACTTTCCTCCTTCTAGGATCCCAGCTCTCGTGCAAGCAGGGTACACGCATCCACGTTGAACGCGCTACCCAGACTCTCACTCTTTCTCCGCGCAGATACGCTACCGGGTTGCTCCTGGTTTCCCCTCTGGGCGATCTCCTTCGCAGACGCCAATTAGTGCTCTCCGTCATCACTCTCTCCTCTGCCTTCCATATCGGCCTGGCCGTCACAAATAATATAGCCGTCTTCCAGGCCATGACATTTTTTGTGGGCGTCTTCAACGTCACCCCTCAGATTCTCATACCTCTAGCTGTAGATCTAGCCCCGCCCGAACGTCGTGCATCAGCAATCTCCATCGTCTTCTCTGGTCTTCTCTTCGGTCTTCTGATAGCAAGAGTCCTAGCCGGCGTGATTGGCGAGCTGACAACCTGGCGCGTGGTGTACTACATGGCCATCGGCGTCCAACTTTTCGTCCTCGTCGGAAGTTATCTGCTCATTCCAGACTACCCCGCGAAGAACAGAGATCTGACCTACTTCAATATCTTGTACACGACGGCAAAATACGCGGTCACCGAGCCGATCTTGGTGCAGGCCTGCCTAATCGTCCTGGGCTTCAGCGCCTGTCTCAGCAACTTTTGGGTCACGCTCACCTTCCTGCTCGGAGGCCCGCCGTATCACTATTCGACGTGCGAGAACTTTTTTTTTTTTTTTTTTTTTTCCTTTTACCTTGCCTTGTTTCTTTTCGTTACTCAACCTCTTTCTCTCCACTTCTTTTGCAACCTCTCTCCTCTCTCTCTCTCTCTCTCAGCCTTGCGATCGGCTTGTTCGGTTTGATCGGGATAGTCAGCGTCGCTTTACTCCCCCTGTTCGGGCGCTTCATCGACCGGCTCGTGCCATGGTACGCATCGCTCGCGGCGATCCTCCTCTTGATCTGCTTTCAGAGCATCCAAATCGGCGCGGGGGGCGTCGAAGTCGCCGCTCCGATTCTCGCGTGCATGGGCGTGGACCTGTTCACGCAGATGCTGCAGGTCTCTCTATCGACCAATGTTCTTGGGTACGTCGCTCCTCATAGGCCCGGGGGAGGAATACGTAAAAATTGATCCGTTTGTGTCCAGGATTTCAAAAGCTGCAGCATCTCGACTTAATGCGGTGTTTGTCGTATCTGTACGTGCTATACCTTCCACCGAGGATCGTCCATCGGTCCTCGTGTAAAAACCGTGACTGACTCAACTTTTCAAATAAATAAAAAATAAAAAAAGATATTCATCGGTCAGGTGTTAGGAACCGCAGTCGGATCTCAAGTATTCATACGGTACGGCTGGCGGAACGGAGCGACGCTGTCGATGGGGTGGTACGTCTGGCAGCTGTTCGTGCTGCTGCTGCGAGGGCCACATTGTGAGCGACACACGTGGTTTGGGTATGAGGGGGGTATTGAGTACCGGAAGAGGGTGGTGGTGGAGGAGAGAGGCGTGGGAGGTGTCAGGAGGGGAGTGGAGAGGGTGGGGAAGGAATGCGGCGAGCGTAGGGGTGGAGCAGAAGACGGTGGTCATGGGGCAACTGGGATAATAGAGAGAGTGGAGTGAGGGGTTAGAGTGTAGGATGAGAAAATAAAAATGGAAGGATCGAAAGGTATGCCGATCACGCACGCATGCATCATATCATACACACGCTGCATACAAATTGGAACGAATGAATACCCATTGAAAGTGTTCGGTGAATTCGGTAACCCAATCCTCCATGCATTTGCAACAGATAATCACGCACTAGACTACACAGTACATTCCTACGTAATAATATCTGAGAGAGGAGAGGAGAAATTCCCCCCCAACTACCCGGCATACGTACATTCCGGTCCCCCATGGTAATGATCCATGATTCCCCACCCCCGCAGGTTCTTCTCAAACCAGAAGCGCTATGGAGAGTCTTTGTGGCCTAGAATGACCTTTTTTTCATCCCGGGCTGCGTGTTACAGTTTTAATACACCGTTATACCCATGCGCGCGTGCGTGCAATACAGCCGTGCCGTTACCGGCCCGTCGCAACGCTCAACGCCCGAGAAAAAAGGTCGAATCACAATGGAAAAAATCTCCCGAGACGCAAAACGAAACGTGCGATTCATGGCCTCCTCCTCCTCCACACGCTCGCACGTCGCACACGCAAGGAAGTAAAGGAAGCCAGACAAGCAACTACTTACCCTCCCCCCTCCTCGATCAGCGTCCCCACATACCCAAAACTAAAAAAAAAACACGTGCGATATCCCTAAAACAACAATCTAACCGGCGGATGCGGGGAAAAACTATAAAAATAAAAAACTAAAATAAAAATACAAACCAAAGAATTCGAAAGAATTCTAAAAAGAAAACCCCAAGAAGTAAACTGACGCCCTCACGAGGTACCCGTTTTCGTCCACTGGATCAAATCGCGGGCGAACAGAAGTAATTCAATTCGCCTACAATTCGCCTACTTATTTTAAATACTAAATGCTTCCGCGGATTCGGTAATATATAAACGGTTTCCCCCCCTCATCTTCTTCTGAAACACTTCCCCCCAAAACCTTCTAACACCCCCCCCCCCCCCCCCACCTTCTCAGCGCGTAACCTTAAAAACCTCAGAACACGCTCGATTCAAAAAATGGGAGAGATTGTAATGGGTAATCTGTAATCAGAAAGCAGGTAGGTAGGACCCTATTACACAACAACAACAGTGTTAATTACAATTACAATGCAAAAAAAAACCGAAAAAAACAAAAAAAAGAGCGGACGAGAAGAGAGAGTGTGTGTGGGGGAGTTCGATAGCAGGGGGTGTGTAGGGGGTACGTGCGTGCGTGCGTGCGTGCGAGGTAGTGTGTGTAGAAGCCAAGTACTGTCCGCAATGGAAAAAAAAATAAGAAGAAAAAAAAAAAAAAAAAGTGTGCGCCACACATAGTCCAACCAGTGATCTACGCAGTACAAGTGGTTCAGACACTACCTAGATATCATTGTGAGTAAACGAATGATGTTGCGTTTTTGCGATATCATAGGATGCGAAGAGGGGAAGAAAAAGAAGAGAGGATGGGGGGGGCGAAGGACGGGTCACTGCTGGATGTTGGCGTAGCAGGTTGGGGATCATGTTCAGTGTCCTTTAAGCAGAGAGAAACAAAAAGACAAGAAAAAGAAAACCTTTAGGGTTTTTGACCCCCTCCCCCCCCCCCGCCTCCCCCCCTTGCCGCAGCCTTCCCCTTCTCGTCTCCACCGCACAGATCTATCCCCTGCAACAATAAGCCCCACATTCAACTCGCTCAATTACTCAAATCCCGAGCGAAATGGAAAAAGTCAACGCTAGAGCCGTTAACCCCGTACTTATATATCTACATTTTCGTTTAGCAACCAACATCAAGAACACGAACACGAACACGACGACACTCACGAAATGGGAAGCCACCCAACTCGAAAACAGCGCTCGCTGATATGGTTCTGGCAACCTCTTCATCAACGTGTCCAGTCCGATCTGGTCGACGAGCGTTTTCGGTATCGCCCTCTTCATCACACCTCTCCGGCTGGCCTCGTCATCGAACAAGTCTGAGCCCTCGAGCTCGGTCTGGAGATTGTTCAACCGGATCGAGAGCTCGTCAGAGATCGTCGTCCGCGGCTTGGTCCCCTGCAGATGCGCGTGCTCCTTCCATATGCATTGGAACTCGGCAGCTGCGTTCTCGATAATCTTCGCTTGCACGTCCCGGACGTAACTTTGATAAAATGCGGACGGTTGCCCGTTTTTGAATATCATCAAGTCGATGTATTCTTGTGTAGAAAGAGCGAGACCAGCGAGAACTTCCAGAGACGAACTCGTAACTCCACCTGAAAACAGTTGAAGAAAGGAAAAAGAACGAGAACCGAAGAGTTTTTACCTTTATTAGCACTAGAATCTTTGAACAAGATCACCCTCCGCTTCTCGAGATGGAGACGAGCTTGCTGAGTGAAGAACAAGTTGGCACCTTCCATGATATATTTGAAATGCGGTTTGCCATCGGCGTCGATCAACGCTGCCATATTTGAAATGTTGACTGCTTCCGGCCTGGGTTCATCAACCATAAGGTCAACTCCCCAATGACCATTAATTGGTCACTCACCTTCCACCGCATGGAACGAACAAGTCCGCCTTGAATCGTAAATGTGCGCCATTTCGAAAATCTGTTCCATCAAGAATAACTTCTCCCGCTAAAATAGTTCAGTCCAGAATCCCCATTCGAAAAATCGCGTGACACTCACAAGGCAACTTGACATCCTGCTCCTCAATCTTGACCAAGTATCCGTCATGGCTCAACTTGGACTTGTTGAAATAGGTGACCGGTAAACGAAGTTTTGCCAACCGGACGAGCTCCTCTCGGTTGATACCAACGGGATCAGCCAAGACGCCACTGCCATCAATGATCGCCACGGTTTTGTCAGAGCTCAAGAGAATCTCGTCTATGAACCGATCAGTGATCGCATTTGGCCATTGAGAACGTTCACTCACTAGATCCAAGGTCGCCGTCTAGCCAGGTAATGAGTCATAGTCCAATAAAAAAGGAAAGAACCGCACCAGGTCCACCGGTTTGCACCTTTGTGATATCCTTCTCCCGTAGACCGAGTTGCTTGTACAATCCAAGGACGTATTGTCTGACTGACAACGAGGTCATACCATACCTGTCATGCGGTACGCCCCCTAGCATCTCGGCACTCTTGCCAGTTGTGAATGACTTCCACCAGGTCTCGGCACCCCGCGCACGCGCATGGACTGTACAAGAAACATATAATACACCCATCGGGATAAAACGATGGGAACTCACGTGCGGCCCAGTCCATCATGTCGGCTGTACCCTCTGACAATGGATGACGTAAGGAGATGGTCAATTCGAAAACAAAAAAACCGTTACCATCGGGGCCAAAGAAAAGAAGCTCCGGTTTGCCATACAAATCCACTAAACGTTCTTTGATGCCGGGAGATTGACCTGGAATGAGGAGATCGATGACGGCCTGGACCATTGTGATCAGTCAGTTGATATTCCCCCTATCGCCCCATACTTACGTCGACGTATTTTTCAAAACACAATCTGGGGGAAGCTCCGACGCTGTGGTTGACGAGTGAAGAGAGTATAAAGGGAGGGTGGAGTGGATACATACGATGGTAAGATGGTACCTTTTGCGCCACCTTCTGGAATATCTTTGTTTTTCAATGATTGAGTAGCTGCCAAGCCGTAATTCTCGTCAAAGCTAAACGATTTGAATGTGAGGGATCGGTGCACATGTCTGAAGAAGAGAAGCCGGACATCATCCTTTGATTGATAGAGTAATTCCTGATTAAGCGAGAGTCAGGCGACGGGTTCCGTTCCGGCAAATGGGAAAAACACGCACTCTTTGTTGTTGGACATGACCATCCTAATTCCACCACGAGCTACGTCCTTGAAACGGATATGGAAACCCCTGAACTCGTTACCTAGATCCGGGGGATTAGGAGGGGGGTATCGGAGAAGGAAATCGGCTTACCGATGATGATGAACATGCCGAAAGGTTTGGTTGGATATTCGACTTCGGGTAAGAAACCAGGTTCGAGTCGGAAGGAAAGAGCGACTTTGGTGGGTTGATAAAAGTTGGTCTTTAATACATGCCTGGGAGGAGTGAGCGGGGGGGAATTGAAGAAAGAGGCAAGGGAGGTACTTGTTGAAAATGAGAAAACTCTCGAGGACTTGTAATTCGTGCTTGTTTGGGACGGAACGTCTGATCTTGTCATAGAGTTCCTCGTCCGTGAGCTGCTGTGTGTTCTGCAAGCGTTGATAGGACAATGTGGGTCTAGGAAAGGGTGAGGGATGGAAAAAAGAAGAGAGGGTATGGCCTACGCCAATTGGGAAGCGTCGTCCGGCGACGGGTAATGGCTCATGGCAAAGTTGACGTACAAAAGACGGATCTGGAGGGGGGTGAGAGGGAGAAGAAGTTGAAGGGGAGGGGGGGATACCAATTCTGGATGGGCGTGTATGACTTGAGCGATGGATTCGCGAGTGAACGTCTCTTCGCGGAATCTCCTTTTGATGTCGTTGAGAACTTCGGCGTGAGCTGGATTTGACTCGTCGAGGATGTTCCTGAGCTGGAGGTAGGCCGAACCGAGACGGTTGCAGAAGTGTTGGGCGAAGATCCAACCACAGTCTGAAAGGGGGTGAGAGAGGGAGAGGGAGAGGGAGGGAGGACGGACAGGCATAGGTGGCTTCTTGTACGGCGTGACCACGAGAACCTGAGGTACCTGGAAGGAAAAAGGGATTATCTGGAAGAGAGAACAAGAGGGAAGTCTCTTTCATGACCTGGAAGATGGATGATTCGATTGGGGGGGCGTCTGAGTTGGGGAGTGGGTTGAGATAGAGGGAGATTATGGTGATTCCATTTGAGAATTGCTCTGGGGTGATGATTAGATGGGAGGGAGGGAGGGAGGGAGGACGTACCGACGTATTTCCGTGCAGAGTAGAGGGAATAGTAGTGGTATAAATTGGACAAGGCGCTGGAGAGATGTGAGGTCGGGTGAGGAAGGAGGAGAGAGGGAGTGACCTGAAGAAACTGGAAGTTCCGCCCATTTTGTAGCCAATGACGAGTCTCCTCTCCCTTGTGCCTTCTACCTCGAAAACCTCGATGACGGGACCGTATCTGCTTTCGACGTTCCAGATGATTTTTTGGTAGATTTCGAGTGTGTTTTCTGTGGCCTTTTCTAAAAAGGAAGAGTCAGAGACGGAGCGGATGTCTGTCCTGCCGTCGACGACGACGGGTGGGGAGGGGGGAAAGTTGCATTTGGTGACAAAGTAGCAGCGGAGTTGTTGTGAAGCAGTGGCGGAGATGGATCCGGTTGAGCGGTAGGTCTCGAGGCGGTAGGCGTTGTGAGGAGCGGAGTTGTCGAGGAACTCCTTGTCGATCCTGGACTCGCAGAGTGCGCCTGGCCCCTCTGTGCGTGTTAGACCGGGGGGACTGGTGTGTATGAAAGTTGCACCGTCGCCCTTGTCTGAGGTCTTTTCGAGGTCGATGACGAGCGAGTTGAGGTCGTGCTTTGTGTAGGCGAGTATTTTTGCGCCAAAGAGGGCGATGATGTGATCTGAGATGACCTCGCGGGATTCGTTCTGGAAGTAGGTGTCGTCGATTCCGAGGTGTGAGTAGAACCACTTTACTTCTCCTGATACGAGTTCACGGGGGATGAATCCCTGGGTGGTGTAAGCGGGGTACAAGAGAAAGTCGAATGAAGTACCTTTGCTGCAACGTCTGCCTCGACGAGTGTACGCTGTTCTTCCTTTCCTTCGAACACAGGTGTAGTATAACCCGGTAAGTTCTTAACCTTGTTATACTGAGGCGGAGAGAGAGAGTTTGAGCGAGTCGAATCTGCGGTAAACATTGGGGAATTGAAAAAGAGATAGAAACGGTACCGTTTTTATAAAAAAAACCCGTGATTTAAACCGGATATCCGCAAAAACTTAAACCTTACTCAAACACCTTACAACCAACACTCGACTCTCTCTTTGACCGGCAGGTCCGCTGGTCTCTTTTTTTTTTTAATATTTTCTTTTCTTTTTCTTTCGTTTTTTTCTATGACTACCGCCAGCCCTTCAAATGATTCCCCTAAACCTCGTCAGTCTGCACCACGTGTCCCTCCCTCTCCTCGTCCACAAGGTACACCTGCTGCGAGACCGACATCTGAGCTATTAGCCTCTGCCGGTGTCTTTCAAACACCAGAGGGTCAGTCAATGTTTTTTATTCTTACTCTCTCTCATCTTCCCCAGCTGAGGCACTCGACAAATGGTTCGAAAATCTCCAAAACTACGAGGCCACTCTCGTACGCCTTTCCTTTCCTTTTCTTCCCCACTCTCACCTCTTCTAGGAGGAAATGGCGGCTGCCTCTCTCGACGTCAACTTTAAAGAGGAACTCTCCGCCATCGAGCAATGTCCTCCTCTCTCCTTTTTCACCACCCCCCCTTTCTCACCTTATCTTCTCAGGGTTCAAGGTTCTATCAGAAGCAGAGCGCACAGCCGCTCTTTACAGTCTTCTCCAACATTCTACCCAGGTTCAGATCCGCTTTTTCATCACCGTCCTCCAGCAGATGGCAAGATCAGACCCCATGACAGCCCTCCTCAGCCCCGCCATGGGTGGTCCGTCTCCTCCTTTCTCTCTCTCTTTCCCCTCGCTCACTTCTACCAGGTTCGATGCAATCTCAAATGGAGGCAAAGTTACTATCCATGAGTCTCAAGTCTCCCGGTTTGAAATCAAACCTGCCCTCTTCTCCCACCACCCGCAACTTCAACCGTCCCGACCCCTCCAACTTCCTCTCCCCGGACTCTGCCAACCAAGACGCCGCGGCCACCCTCGCCCAGCAACGTGCCAAGCTCAAGGCCAGCAATGCCGCCCACCGCATCTCTGCCCCCGTCCTCGCCTCCCCGTCCACCCCCGACAACAGGTCTTCCGCTTGGGGCACTAACCCTTCTCAACTCGCCCAGCTCGTCGAACAAAACACCCTCCCCCAAGACCTCGTCGCCTCCCGTCCGAAGAGCACCGAATTTTCCGGCTCCCCAAGGCCCGCCGATACCGCACCCCCCTCCGGCGCAGCACTCTCTCCCGCCGTGGGAGACAGTTGGGCGAACATGGTTCATACCCCGCTCATTCCCATGTTCCAAAAGGACAAGCCGACAGACACTTCCACCCCCAAGTTGAACGAATGGTCCCCCCAACCCCCCCCTCCTCCCGGAGTGCCTCGCATGGGTGACCCTAAAATTCACCGTCGCCCCTCAAAAGGTTCCGGAAACAACGACAACGGGAACGGCCATCAAATTTACGGAGACGACGGTAATCTCATCACTCAACGAACGACTGGCCTCAGAAATATCACTGGCGGTGGTGGTCTCGGCGGCGGCGGTGGCGGTCCTAGCGGAGGCTGGAACGGGACTCGAAGCCCTGTCCTCCCCAACCCGAATAGATTCGGGTCCAACAATGATACCGGCGGCGGCTTGAACCTTAATGGTCTTGGTATGGGCATCGGTCCCGGTGGCTTCATCGGCAGTCCCACCCTCGGAATGGGCATGTCCGGTTTAGGAGGTTTGGCTCCCATGAGCCCGTTCAATATGAACATGCTGAGCGCAGCTATGGGCATATCCCCAGAGGCACAATTACTTGCCGCTCAAATGGCCGCCAGCGGGTTCGCGCAACCCGGGTGGATGGGCATGCAACCTCCCAGTGCCGGCCTGGTCAATAACAATAACAATAACAATACGACTAGGCGTGGTGGTGGTGGTGCTGGCCCGCCCAGTGCACGGTCGCTTGGAGGTGGCGGGTTGAAAAGCGCGAGTAGCGTCGGCAGTCGAGGAATGGACAGTGCCGGCATGAAAGAAGAAGAGTTTGATCCGGCCATATTAAATGACATCCCCGCCTGGCTGCGGTCTCTCCGCTTGCACAAGTACACCCCCAACTTTGAGGGCATGAACTGGCAGGAGATGGTCACACTGGACGAAACCGCCTTGGAGGCCAAAGGTGTCGCCGCGTTGGGTGCCAGAAGGAAGATGTTGAAGACGTTTGAGGCAGTCAGGAAGAAGATGGGCATGGAAGGTACCCCGACCCCGACCCCGACGTCGACGTCTTGAAAAAATTTGAATGAACGAACGAATGGTTTCTTTTTCTCGAATATGCTTCCCATCCTCATACCCAATGTATGATTGTTCCTTTTGTTACATAATATATCTACGGAACTTGCCGATAACTCTAAATGATAACCACGACCTCGCTCAGCAGGGGTCCCTCTCCACTCACAAGGCCACCCTCTGGATTCGTCGCGTACGAGCCAGAGTCGATATTGTCACCCGTGGACAGGACACTTCATCCGGTCATTCATGCCGGTCGGGTCGCGGTCGTGACCGGTGCCGCCAGGGGAATCGGGAAAGCCGCCGCGGAGGAGTTTGCAAAGTGCGTTCTTATGTCTGATTGGAGTTTTACTTACGTTCCGAGTTTAGACTGGGACTCAAAGTCGCGATTGCTGATGTGGATAAGGAGGAACTGGAGAGGACGGGGCGTGAGCTCGTTCGTATCGTCGGCGACGCGAACCTCTTGGTCTTACCCACCGACGTCGCCAGCCCAGAGGACGTCGTCAGGCTGAAGGATAGGGTGTACGAGTCTTGGGGCGAGGTGAGGCGGATCCAACACCCTCGTCGTCGTCATCATCGTCCTCCTCCTCCTTGTCGTATTCCGACTGTTTGGAATGACCGGTTGGATGTAGGTTGCCGTCCTTATGAATAACGCGGCGATCAATCCCGTCGGTACCTCCTGGGATGGATTTGACAGCTGGAAAAAAGTCCTCGACGTTAACCTCTTCGGGTCCGCGTCAACACACTCTCTTTCATCTGACTGCCCCCCTCACATTCCTCTTCAGAGTCGTCAATGTGCAGCAAACATTCGTACCGGTCAGTGTCAAAATCATTCACTCCTCATTTTTTTATTGATTACATACAGTGCATGCTCCATCAAGAGAACCAGTCGATGATCATCAACACTGGATCCAAGCGGGCGATCACAAACGTCCCGTCCGTTCCTCTCCATCTAACCCACACTCGTAGCAGCCCACTCACACCCAATACAGGGGTAACGCCGCCTACAACGCATCCAAAGCCGCCGTCAAATCCCTCACCGAGTCTCTCGCTCACGAACTCCGCCAACGACCACACACGAACCTCACCGCCCACCTCTTCATGTCCGTCCCTCTCTCTCTCTCTTTTATCACACCCCCTCATTCCATTTCTCTAGGCCCGGATGGACGTTCACACCGATCGCAACCGTCAACGGCGACGGCGACGGCGACATCACATCCCCCAAACCTGACGGCGCGTGGACACCGACCGAGACCGTCCTCTACATGCTCGACGCCGTCCGCGAGGGCGTGTTCTACATACTCGTCCCCGACGGACAGACCAGGAAGGTCGTCGACCAGCTCCAGATTATGTGGGCCGCCGCCGACGTCGCAGAGGGCAGGCCCGCCTTGAGTAGATGGCACCCCAACTATAAGGTCCCTCGTCCCTCTCTTTTGACTTGACTTCACTTGACATTTCTTTTAGGCATTGTTCGAGGAGTATATCAAGGAAAGTTTGGCACAATTAGAATAAACTTGATGAAAAGAAAAAATCTGTGTTGCTTTTTTTTTGTACGTTATCAGTCCCCCACTCAGTTATTTATCCATGAGTTTGTCTCGATCCATGAATTGGATGACTGCTCGTATAAAGCTTTGAACATGAATATCATTCCGTCTCTCCCAGCTTGGCAGTGACTCGAACATTCCCAGTCCTTCTCTGAACCTCCAAAAACCATTCATACGCATATTCAGCCTTCCTTTCCATCTCCTCAGCTCCCCTCACCTCCTTCCCTCTCGCCTCCATCGCAGCCCGGAACTTCTCCCGCAAATCCCACGAAGCCAACCGCAACACCTTCCGCGTCTCCCTACTCATTCTCTCCGCATGCACACCCGCATGCGATGACCCTTCTTCCCTATCCTCCTCCTCCTCCTCCTCCTCCTCCTGCCTGACCAGACTCCCCCGAATCCTCCGCCCAACCGTCCGCGGGATCGAGCTCGGCAGCTCCAACACAAAGTACGCACCTAACCCGATCACAAACGCACCGATCACAGGCCCCGCCCACTTCCTCGCACTCTCATTCGCCAACAAGTCCGTCACCCGCACCACGCCCTCGATAAGCGCCCTCGCACCGATCGCCTGCCCACCGACCATCGTCAGCGCGCCCAACCCGACGCTCACCACGCTGAGCACACTCGGAACCGAATCGTCCGCTCCCCTTCCCCCGTCCTCATCCTTCCCAGAACCGAAATGCACCCAGAACTGATGCCGCACGTCAAACAAGTCAAAGAACGTCGTTTCTAGCATATCCGGTCTCTGCGCCAACCCGATCCCTAGGCCGTGCACGCCCCCGTTCACGACTAATGACGAGCTTGACATCCGTCTGCTCTTCGACTTGCCCGACTTTTTCCACGTTCGGAACATCGCCTCGGGTATGAATATCCTCTTCTTCCACTCGACTCCCTCCGGGAGAGACCGGTCACCAAGATCACCAATCTTCGTAACCCCATTGCTCGTCGCCACCCGAGCGTCCTCTTCCGCCAGTTTGACAGCCAAGTCCAAGCTCCGAACCAACGTTTTCCTCACCTCTCGCGCGTAGTCCCAAACGCCGAGGAATCCCGGATACGTTGGCATCCGGATGCTCCCATCCCCCTCCACACCCAGTTTACCTTGGCCAACGCGCTCCAATGCGCGCGACAGAGCAGCCTTCGTCCTCACGCTCACCTTCCGCACACCCTCCTCCTCGATAGACTCCAAACCGTGCTCCAACGACTCCTGTCCGTCCCTCATTTTCGCCAAGATCGGCCGAGCCCGCTCCAAGTCATCCTTCGCACGCTCCAGTTCCGAATGCGACCCGATGGCGTTCGCGCTGGCAAGTATGTCGACATCGGAAAGCAGGTGAGACAGGTAGGTGGATACCGGGTGCAACTTGGATTTCGACCGCTTGACCAACACAAACGAACGCAAGGACGACTCCAGATCGTCAAATGCAGGATTGGCCGTGAACGGTTGCAGGGCGGACGCTGAGTCTACAAAGTGGACGAGATCCGCCGCGTCCTTGTACGTCTGCGGGCTGAGCATTTCTATCTGTTCCAATACGAGTCGCCTGCATTTTTCCTTGTTCTTGATTTGATCATACTTGTTGACGACGATGAACAGGTACGCCTTTTCTTTACTGGCATTAGAGAGGAAGTCTTTGGCAGAGAGGGTGAAATGATTTTCGGCGGATACGACAAAGACCACGACATCGATTTCTTCCTGTCGAGCGAATAGCGCAGTGGTCTGGAGGCTGTCACGGTTAAGGCCCGGGGCATCGATGAGTGAGATGTCGACGACGCCGTTGTTAAGGAGTGATTCAGACGGCGCGCGGGTATCAGCAAGATATAGCTTCAACATCTGCTGAGAGCCCTCGTTCTCGGCTATGATCTGTTCCAAATCGATGATGCTCTTCCTGACAAAGGTCGAGTGATCGTTGATGTCATACACCACCCCATTCTTCAACACATGGACCTCTTCCTTTCCCTCATTCTCCGCGGCATCATGTACCTCGCAGAAGGCGGTCGTACACGGCTGCTGGTCAATAGGCATCACCTCTCTCCGGAGCAGCGCATTCACAAACGTCGATTTACCCGCGTTCAGGTCGCCGGTCACCAAGACCTTGGACGACGTATCCTCGACGCGGAGCCGGAGCCGCTCGATGTGACCGATAGCGGCCCCAATTCGCTCGTCGAGGAGGTTGGCGATCGACGCCTTTTCGAGCTGAGTGACGAGAGAGCAGGCCGGGGTGGACGATGATGACGATCCGTGCGGTCCCAGCTGGAGGTCCAGGCTGAGGACGCGCAAGTCCAAGGCTGCCGGAAGAACGGGGGGCGGCCGATCACCGCTCGTCTTGTCCGATTCGGGCGTGTCTCGGTCACTCTGCACATCAGCCAAGGAGGCGAGAGTGATGGAATGCTGCATGCCCTGCCGAGGTCGCGACACGACAACGCAGGCTTCAGTGTTGGGATCATCTGCAAAAGAAAGAGATCGTGGGATGCAGCAGTCGGCGCTAGATGGGCTTGAGGACGCTGGTGGTTCGCATAGCCGAGGGTACCTTACGACCCAGTCTCGCTTGTTGAAGTTGCGAAGGTCACTGAGAATGACTTTGGTCGCGTCAATGGCCGTGACCAAACTAGAATGCAGCTTAGATTGAGCTTAATACCAATAAAACATGCAACGCACCGTTCCTTCTGGTCAATGTATGCCTCCTGGATATCTTCAACTCTGAACTGCTTGTCGATGTTGAAATGATTGAAAGCGGATTCAGTGACGGGTGATGTTAACCCTGTACGAGAGGCGGTCTTGACATGAAAGTACGATTGGGCCATTTATTATCGTCCTCGTCGTGAAGTTTTTCTGAGAAAAAACAACGAAAAAAAAGAAATTCCTATTTGGATATGTTTGTCTCCGAAGTGGCGTGGAATAAATCACGTGCTACCCTATATACTAATTTCTCTAACCACTCCCTTGGGTCTGTGTTTGACAATCCATGGGTGCTTCATAACCTCCTGTAGTGCTAGTCTTCGTTCTGGCTCGTGCTGTAAGAGCTGTAACAACACATTCAGCGGGCGAACACGCTTCTATCAGCCACAATAAGTTACCTTTGAAATCAAATCCCTCGCGTCAGGCGACATCGCCGATGGGAACCGAATATCAACCCTGGAAATCCGCCGGTATGTATCTGGCAAATGCGAAAGTAAGCTCCACATATGTCCAGAGCATGTGACAAACGTACTGTCCACACTATTCCGATCCTCAAACGGCGGACTGCCGATCAGAAATTCATACGTCAACACCCCGAGTGCCCAATGATCCACCTTTTCATTGTGCTCCCTGTTTTCCACCATCTCGGGTGGCAAATAATCCAGAGTTCCACACAGCGTCATTCGCCTATTCCCTGGCGCATGCACGCTCCACCCAAAATCTCCAATCTTCAGCTCCCCATTGATCCCCAGCAACAAATTCTCCGGTTTGATATCACGGTGTATGACGTGCTTCCCGTGCAAATAGCTCAGCGCATCCGCCATCTGATCAATATATCGCGCGCTTCGCCTTTCTGAGAAACACCCGTATTTGGACAATTGCTTGTACAGCTCTCCTTTGCCGGCAAACTCGAGCATGAGGAATATCCGCTTCTCGTCGTGGAAGAAACCGTACAATCGGAGCACGTTCGGGTGACGCAGGTTTTGCTGGATCTCGATCTCCCGCCTAATCTGCTTCTCGACTTTCGACTGCACAATTTCTGATTTGTACAGGCACTTGAGGGCCAGAATGTACTTAGGCTCCGATTTCGTCCGCACCATGTATACCCGACCGAATTTGCCTTTCCCCAGCGGGCGGCCGATATCGAAGGAAGTGAGGGTCCATTCCCGGGTAGGGCATTTACTATAACCAAATAGCATGAGCGATCGCTCAGTTTAAAAAAGTCCTGTAATATACCGAGAAACACTGGAATCCAATGCGAGATCTTCGGCCGCCTCACCATACACCTTCTCACCTCTCACTTCATCATCCATCTCAAAGCCACCGTCATACTTCCCAATATCGATTCCTGGCTCTGTCGCACCCTTTCCTGGGGAAGGGGGTCTGCTCGGTGGGACAGAATGGCTTGGTACGGGGTTTCGAAGAGAGGAGGGTTGGATAGATTTCGGGAATCCATGAGGAGCCGCAAACTTGGTCAGTAGTTTTGAAACGTTCGTTTGGCTCGGCTGCTTTATGTGCGTTGGCCGTGAGCCAGTGGTGGATGCTTGCGTCTTTGCAGATATGTCCAGAGCGGCAAGCTGCCGGACAACCGAATTCACAGAGGTCATTTGGCGGTCAAGTGAGAAAGCAATGGTTCAACTCTTTCAAACTCCGCTGCAGACGCGACCTGACCACGTGACTATGCAGGTCGAAAACCAAAAAAAAAAATGAAAATACAAATTGACCGAATTGAAGGGGTTTATAGTGTACGAATGAAAAGAAAATGAACCAATGGGAGAAGGCATAGAGTGAGGCGGGTAGGGGAGAAGCGGAGGTTTGAACAGCAATTGAGAAATGAAGGGGCTACGTTGATCGATCGAATAGTCGGAAAAAAAGGTCCACACCGGGATAAAGACGAACGAGAGCGAACGAACGAATGAGCGAATCAGAGGTCTCCCTAAAAAAAGTCACATAATTACACATTTACAACAGCCGGCGTCCTCCCTCTCCTCCGCGGCCTGTCTCCCACCCCGCTCGGTGTCTTCGTCAGTTTTGCCGTCGGGACGATAGCGTGAAAACGGTGGTGGCGATGGTGTGCGCACAGGTAACCGAGCTCCGTCCCGAGGCTCGTCATCTTCCGTATTGTGATCTAGAGGCAGGCCAAATTCGTCCATCGGAATGTCCTCTGCCGCCGGTATTCGATACTTTGAGGGGTCGAAGCGGAATGTGCCTGGAGCCTGATGAGACGCATTAAGTAACAGAAGCATCTGAACCGATCCATTCTGCCAACGCACTGGTTTCACTGGATCTGATGGTTTTCTAAATTGGAAACTTCCATCCGCCTTTTCATATTGCCCCTCCAGACCTCTTTTCCGCGCCACAACGGGCAGAACGACCTGCAGACCGAATACGAGGTAAAAACAAATCTTTATCGAAAGAGGTATTGAAATGCGCACCTCATCCCAGTTACCAGAAGGTGGAATAGGTTCCGTCCAAGAAGGTATCGCGTTCACAACATCAATCCCGTCCTCCGGTGAGGGATAATGCGCGATAGACAACCGATTCTTATGGTCTTCTGCCGCCCGCTTGGACGCTATGGACAATGCTGTCGCCTTTGACCTCTTCGACGCAGATGTTGGCGTTGTAGGACTTTTCGCTCGCCGCTTCGACGTTTGCTCCTGCAGCTGTGAGGGGGTAGAGTGAAAGGATGGAGGTTCAGATGAACCACGTTTGGGTGGGATGGATGATGGAATTCTGGGAGGTTCTGAGGATTGGCGGGAAGGCGCTAGAGATGGTATCCGAGTCGGCGGTAAGTTCTGTCCAAGTGGGGAAGGATGCCGGTGAGTAGGTGTTTCACTCCGTGATATCGACCGCGCGGACATAACCTCGTGCCGCATGGAGTAGTCTGAATCCTCGTCTGCCTCTAAATCCGTCAATGGACCTTCGTCCAAAACCCTGGCTACTTGCTTCGCGCGTTCTTCATCCAGGTAGAAGCTTTCGCGTTCCCCGATGCCGGCAACACTGTCAGCCCTCTTTCTCCGCCATGGCGTATCATCTGCGGGAGGCAGGCCTCGCGGTGGCAAATGCGGAGTGACTTTCCGAATGCTGTGCCCATAATTTGCGATATCTAGCATTTCCTGCCGCTTACCGACGCGAAGCTCTCCAACACCACCGTTCCTTGACACTTCACCTCGATACCAGTGCTCGAAAGGGCGTTCTTCAGAGTCCGTGGAAGTTCGGCCTATCACCGCGTCGTCCTCTTGTGAATAATCCCAGGAATGAGTAGTGGATGATATTGAGCCAGACTTGAATGGTGGGGGTTCATGTAATAGCCCTGGAAGATGGTGACTGCCAATAGAACCAATGGAATGAGAGTGACTGGAATGCAATGATCCCTCCAACATCCGAAGATGAGGTGGGGGCTCGGGTGTGGGTGGTGTATAAGAGCCATATCCATTCCTACCCTCGTGGATAATGGGGTTGAGGTGTGAGGCTGGAAAGTGACTATGACTAGACAAACTCGGGTTGCGCCCAAGGGCTACCTTGGGTATGCGGGTTGGTTTGATATCCGACGCGCGGCCAGTATATGATGAGGTTGAGAGCGGAGAGTCTGGTGGTGGGACGACAACGACGCCGTTTGTATGTGGCTTCGCGTCGATGGCGCGATGATTTGGCCGAGACGGATTAGAGTTTGTGCGAGGCCGAGGCTTTACAGGTGGTGTCCCATTCGGGCGTGAAGGACCGTTGAATTCAGGCCGACTATCAGCTGATGCCCTTGTTTGGTGAATACTTGGCCGTGGGATCGCGCTCGCTTTAGGCGTATAGGGTGGGCTCGGTATGGTGTCCGTGGGGGAAAGAACGTAGGGAGCAGAGAATGCTTCAACAGAGGTGGCCGAAATGGCTGACATGCGCTTGGACAAGGTGCGGCTCTCGCTTTCAAGACCTGAATAATTTGAAAATCAGCACGAGTGCAGCGGAGATCGATGGCAATGTACGCTTTCGAAGGGCAGGGACAATCGTCTCATCCCATGAAGGTCCAGGGAGTAAAGTGGCAGATGTGAAGGTGAGAGCCATTGGGAAGATATAATTATGTAAGACACGAGGGCTTGCTTGAAAAAGCTAAGCCAAGAATGCAACCAGTTGCTCAATGAAAAATGAGTGCTGGGAACGAAATGATAGAACGCTACGGCAGGGGCGTAAACCAAATCAAGAGGGCGAGTTTCTAGAAAGACTAACCTTAACCCTGCGGCGCTTCTCTGAAATACCACCTTGATGTCGAAGGACTGCTGCCGTGTGTGTGAAAAGAAGGAGAACCAGTCGCTTCAGAGCGTGATTCCTGCGTGGAGGGTGAGTGTGAGGAACGGTGGAGACAGCCAAAAATTTCTGATCATAACCCTAACCCGAATCTGTTGTTTGGCAACGGTGTCTATTCCAAACAAGATCACACCCATGTGACCAACGTTTTTCAAAAACATGTCCGCCGTTGCCAGAGTGTTTCGAAAACCACCGAACATTCGCAAACCATTGCAAAGGGACCCGAATGGCTTGCCCATACCTCACGTCAATATCCTCGTCCGCGATACCCACCCATGCAGACTCTCAGACCACTACCACACCACCCTCCAGGACGACCTGATGTATCTAACTTACAAACACGAGTCCGGTCCCCGTCCACCACCCAGACAAATCCGCCTTACCTACGACCCAAACGACCCCTACACAAAAAACCGCTTTAACCCTCCCATCGGCGGATCGCGGGTGGGCAGACAGCCTGCCCCGCCAACAACAGCAGACAACGTCGTTTGCCTCGAGAAGATATCCCTACATTCAATGGTGAAAGAAGCCATCAGCAATCGCTCCAACCTTCTCGGCGCGATCATAGCCCTCAGAGCCATATCAGGAGAGACAGAACGCGGCGGAGGACGGCATACCTCACAAGGCGTTCAAATAGTCAAAGCGATCAAAAATATTGGCGGTTGGGCCCGGCGAGGCATCCCAGTCGGAGTTAAGGTGGACCTGAAAGGCCCAAAAATGTACGACTTCCTTGGAACGCTACTCGAATTCGTCCTCCCACGTTTACGCGATTTTCCGGGTGTCATCATCACCCCCCCCTCGCCTTCATCACAGAACTCGCCAAGCGCGGCATCAGGCGTGGTTTCCTTCGGTCTGCCTCCCGAGGCCATGGGCTTCTTCCCCCAAATAGAAGTGAATGTGGACGCCTACCCAAAATCTTATGGCATGCACGTTCATTTTGTCACAAACGCTGAAGGCCTTGGAGCACAGAATCGCGCGAGGGCATTACTCTCCGGCTTTCAGATACCCTTCCTACGTAAATAAATGAACACTTCCCCTCGTTGCAGCCAATCATCAGCATTTGCAAGGCCAATTATCTAGTACATCCAGGGAATAATTAGAGAGTGAAAGAAAACATGCCATCAATGATTGTTATGATGATGCAGATGCTAATAAGTAGTCCTTAGAAGGATGGGAAGTAATAATTCTACCAACAACCAAAAACTTCTCACCGCCTACGGTTGCCCGATTGCCAGGAAAAATCTCCCAGTTTCAACCTCGAACTTTTTAGCTTTTCTCCTTGAAGTCCCGCGGTCGCATTGCGACTCGATTGGGTCGGCACAGCGGTTTCTGACGAAGTCCTCCTTGGCTTTTTAGGAGTAATGTTATTTCCTCTCGGCGACTCGACACCCCTTGTGCCACATTTTGAGACCGGCTTCAACGCTGGTTCGAGGGTAGGTACGAGCTCCCTTGCCAACTCGCAAACGAGAACCGCGCCGTCGTCCTTACTCAGCTTCACAACGATCTCGTAGAGGTCATACCGTTCGACGAGCATTGCACGATTCGGGTGCACCTCACAGACTGTACGTAAGATACGAAGTAGGTTCAGTCGTATCACGGCCTTGTGGTGTCCAAGCCTGTCCACCAGTCGTTTGAAAAACTGGGGCTTAGCGATAGAAATAGTTATATTTGCCGATAGTCGGCAGATCTTCAAAAGGGGATCCAGCAGGTTCTCGAACGAGTTGGCTTTCGCTGAGATGAAGCAATTGAGAAGGGCGTCGATGGATTTTGGCTTCAACAATTCGTCTTCCACTCTCGAAGGCTCCTCTTGCAACCTGTTCATAACGTTCATGACATGCACGACAAGAATGTGGACATTACTTACCACGAAAGAATAGATTCGAGCGCACTGACTTGGAAGTAAGGGTCTTCGAGAAGAGTGAGATAGAGCGCGAGACCATCGTGTTGCCAGAGCAATTTCCGAGAGCTGTTTCCCGAACTCGCAAGGTCGCACAGGATGGGAAGAGCAAATTGCTTTAACGGAGATTTCGTCTCGAACACTCGCTTGAGACAAGGGATGATGCCAGCTTGAGCAGCTTCCTCTTGCCTGGACTTGTCCAGGCGGCAGAGATTATAGCACGTCTGGAATATTTGATTTGACATTTCCTGTTTTTGGTTTCGATCATCAATCCAACCGGACGGTTCGTAATAGCTTACAGTACTGTGAGAACCTGTGCTCTGCTCTTCGAGAATCTTGGTCAGAATTTCAATAGCATTGGCGTTTTGAAGCACGTCAAGTAAGGTCTGGTTCATCGACAGGTGTTTGATAGCTTTCAAGATCTGAACTAGGCACTCTGGCTCTAGTAGCTCACAAGCGCGCAGCAAACCTGGGGTCGGCTTATGATCAATTGTTCTGACAGGCTTGAGTGACAGGCTTACGTCTGATAACCTTCCGCGTTCCCATTTCGTTTCGCACGTGTATATCTGATTGGGACACTTGTGAGAACACAAGAAGGATCTGGATGATCTTCATTTTCATCTCCATTGAGGACGCTTCACGACTAGCCATAACGTTAAGCAATGCAGCCGAGAGCGGATCAAGCAAGCCTTCTCGAATGAACATTCGACAAAAGTCAAGTTTTGTTGTGGGACTCTGCAATTCAAAAACACTGCCAATACCGCTTAGAGCATGAATAACGAGCTCTGCTTGTTCTGTGTAGTCTTCATCCAGGAGATCGACTAAAACCTTCAAGCCACGGCAACTAGATACCGATGTCAGGATATCTCACATAGGTCCAAAGGTGTGACGTACGAGATGAACATTTGCAAGGTGAGGACAGACGTGTGGCATAATAATTGAACGAAGTTCGAAGCTTCGCGTCGACATTCTGAAGGGTGCTTCTTTGAGGTAAAGCCTAGAAGAATTTAGATTAAGTACAATAATTGAAAGTAAAGACGAACCCATCATCACAGGGATTCCACTAAAGGAACAAAATTAACGAATGTCGGGAAGGAAGACCAAGAATGCTGACCCAATCAAGCAGAAACTTTCCAAGAAACCAAGATCAGCAGTGACAAGCTGTAATTCCATAGTTAGTTAAATGTTTGCGATGTGAAAGTAGGCTTACCTGATTGATGATCTGAAGAAGTTTCAGACTCACGTCCCGAGAACATCTACTTTCCAGTACTTCCAAGATAGCCAGCATGCCATGAGCTGAGACTAGTTGCACTTGCATTTCAGGCGCGTCGGTCACAATATCAAGCTTTATAAGTATCAGGTCAATCTGACGAAGAAACACGTATCAATCGTAACTCACAAGCTGATCACATGCGTCTCGTAGTTGAAAGTCAGGAGTAGATGGCGTCAGTTCGTCGATGAGCTGGTTCACCATGTTGGACAATCGAGCATGTTTGTCACGTTGCAGATTGGCCTCGAGATCGTCCTCTCCAAACTCTACGTCGATCTAGGAAGGCCAACTCGATTACAAACAGAATCTTGGCAAGCAATAAGGCTTCCGCACCTCAGCAAACGGATCTACCTCGTCCGCATCTTCGTCCCCAAGCTAGAACATATACGAATTAAGACCTGCAAGCAACCATGGAGGAGGTCTATGACCCACCCAGGACTTGTTCGACAATCGCGTATTCAGTTGCAAGGTTTGTACATCGTGATCAGCTGCTATGAGAATGTCAAACACGATGCAAAATTTTCGAAAAAGGAATAACACACCAGGCTCGTTGAGTTTTCCAAAGACATCTTCGTAATTCTCATCATCATCCTCAGTATATTTCTCGAATTCCGTCTGGCTCTGTGTAAGTGCAGACTCCAAGCGCCCGACAGTCCCATTACTGCTAGCTACCACGGTAATGGATGACGAGCGTGAGTGTGAAACATAGGATGCCGAAGGTGGGCCAAAAGTTGGATGGGTTACGGTGACTATAGGACTAAGAGGCGGCCTGGATGGTACCTTGGCCACACTGGGGAGCGGAGCAGACAATGGTCCCGGCGATCCAGAAAGGCCAAGGACTTTGATATCATCGGGGTGAAAGAGTTTTCGTCGGGTAGAATTCTTCATCTGGGCAGTCACAACTAAGAGAGAGCGAGACAAAGCGAGATAACAAAGTACCTTAAAAACAGCGACTTTCTCTTGTAGCGCTTGCTCTTCTTCCTCGATGGCAAGATCTGAATAATCTTCTGGAATTGGCACAATATCGGGGGACGGCAACAAAGGAATGTTTTTCAACATCGGACTTTCACCAGGACGTATGGTCCGCGCATTGTCTTCGACTTCAGGTTTTTCTACCTCCAAAGACGTTTTTTCCAGTGCTAATAAATCAAAATTAGTCCTAGAGAACTATTGAATAACCCCGGCGTACCAACCTTGGATTTTCGTGAAGGTGATGCCTTCCTCGAAATCGTCGTCCCAATTGTCCGTTTGTTCTTCAGGTTGCCCGAGGGTTAGAGGTTCGCGTATTTTCTCGACAAGATTGATACCAGAAGCTTTTGTGCTGGGTACCGAAGCCATTTTCAAACCAGACAGCCCCGAAGAGGAAGTGTGCGAGCCTGAGGATGTAGATGCCCGCCTTAAGGATGGCCCAGGTATGTCGATGGGAGAGGGAAGAGGAGAGTGAGGGGCCTCGGGAATGGAATTCTGCCCCTTAACCGGATGCTTCGACGGCCGTGATGGAGCTAACAGCAATGTTGGTGAAATCTTTAATTTGTGAAAGAAAAAATGTGAACATACACTTCAGAGCCTCGTTCCATTCTTGGACTCGCAATACTGCTTCATCGTAGTTGTAGTTACCCGAAGGCTTTCTGGAACCACCTGCATCTGCGCCCTTTGCTCCTTCGCTGGGAGTTTTCCCATCGCCCATCTGCTTTCTTGCAGAGATCATCCATGGGTGTTTCAGCAACTTTTTGGCGGAAATCCGAAGATTGCAATCTTTCTGGAAACAGTGGTATAAAAAGTCTTTAACAATTGGTGATGCTCCTTCGGGTATCGGCGGACAATCGTCTTGAACGATACGAAACATGGCTGGCATAGGATCAAGATTGTGATGCGGGGGCTTTCCCTCGAGCAGCTCGATAACGACACATCCCACACTCCTAGAAATTGCCATATGAACGAGAGAACAACCATAGGAAGTGAAAACTGACCAGATGTCTGATGCTGTAGTGGCGCCTGACTGCTCGATCACCTCGGGAGCCACTGCGATCATTGTTATCTAGCAAGTTTGATGCAATGTACAACCATACGTACTCCAATATGGACTTCCTACTACGGCGTCGTCGCGGACCCCACCAGTCGTTGCACTACTGGCGACGCCAAAATCGGCTAGCTTGACACAGCCGTCCTTGTTGGTGAGGATATTGGCACCTTTGATGTCTCGGTGGATGACACCTTGTTCGTGTAAGTATACCAGCCCCTCTAGAACCTGTGAGATATAGACGGCCACAAGATTTTCTGGAAATTTGCCAAAGCGCTTGCAAATGTTGTGCAGCGAGCCATTCTCGCAGAACCTACACGACGTCAAGCATTGAAGCTACGAATAGAATCCGCTTACTCTAGGATAATGTAAAGATGTTCGCGCTCTTTCGCGAATCCTTTGTATTTCACGATATTTGGGTGCTGTGAATTTATGTCCATGATCCATTCCAAGCGCGATCTCAGTGAGGTACGCACATTCAAATTTTTGAGCAGATCAATCTCGGACTAGATAAGGAGATGTTCATCTGAAGACCGGACCACTAACATGAATGTGGGAACTTACCATGATCTCGCTGAGTGCACCTTTGGGGATGTTACTCAGCTGGATTTCCTTGACCGCGACAGTTTCCCCGGTTGCCCAATTGAGAGCACCTACATGATTTCATTGATAAATTGCCTCGTAAACTGTTGACTCCAGAAAAGCGCACGATAAACCTGGCCAAAGGCACCCTTCCCAAGGGAATCGCCAAGTTGCTACACGGATCACCGTCAGCTGGTTACTTTTTCAATCCGAAGTGGGCTCAATACGGACGTAGTCGTTGAGGGACTTGGAACCGCTGGGTCGGGAGGCACCGTCGACGGGTCGTGAAGATGCTGCCATTATGCTTTTCTTTGTGGCAGGTGAAGGAGCGTGGAGGATGGTTTAAGGAATGGAACCAAGGAACCAAATGAGGGCGAGTCAATGCAAAGTGGTGGCACAAGCAATCGCTATCACTCCGGGGACACGCCTCGCAGTCGCGTCCGGCGCTGACGGGAAGCTCGAGTTGCGTGAAACGTTATTGGAGTGCTACGCTGAAGCGCACAACTCGGCTATTCCCGCACCATTGTAGCCTGCTGATATCTCATAACGCATAAGTTTGGCTAGGACTAAATGTCATAATGCATAAATCTCAAAATGCATGGATATTTGGAGACAGAGCTATGCATTATGAGAAATCGTAATGTGTAGGACACAATTTTATGTACTACACCTCTTCGTTACCATATATTCCCCGCCCGTGGTCAGTAATCCCTCCGGGTCGAGCCTGACCTCTTCTGTAGCGAATTTCACCTCCACAGTATATGTTCCCATCGCGACATCGTCATCCATCTCGATTCTTGTCTTGTTCGTGAAGGTTTCCAAAATTTCTCCATCCTTTCTCCATGTCATAGTATAGCTCTCCGCAATACTGATGTTTTCCTTCCTAAATTGCGCCAGCGGAACCAAAGTTATCTCAAGTGTTTTTTGCCACCGTCCTTTCCGACCTTCAAAATCGAAAGTCCATTGGCACCCTTCACGGACACCCTCGAGGAGATCGACTTGTGCCAGAAGAGATAACCAAAGGGCCTCCACGCAAACCTTGCATAAAGTGGGTTTTCTGACGTCGCGCATGAGACAGTCCTCATTTGTGGGTCGATAAGTTGTTGCGTTTGTCTCCGAAAATCTTGCAGTTCATTTTCAGACAAAACAAGGCAAGATAACTTAATGCTTACGTCGGGAAGATGCCATAGTATCCTGGGGCGGCAGTAAATCTAAAATATGTTGTTTAAACGTGAAAGTGAATAAATAAATCTCCACTCACTCGGATTCGTTTCCAAATTCGAGGCCCTCGACACTGCATAATTGGGCCTTGCCTTCTACATTCTTGTTCAACAGTGTGAATTTTACCCCGTGATCACCGGCACTCAGCCCAACATCTCTGTGTATATCATAATGCCACCGATCTCTGCCGATGCCCTCCTTTGGCACCCACTCCAGGTCTCTCCCATCTAGTTCCACTTTCAGGTCCCCTCTATCAGGGAGGCCGGACAAGGAAAACCGTATAAGATGTCGAGAATACAAGCCAGAAGAAGTGAAGTTGATTGACCAAGGCACCGAAGTGTTGAGCAAAGTCCACTGGACACGTTCAATGACACGATCCTGGACTAAAATGAGAACGACACACTAACAGGGTATGTTTGGAAAGGCATGACAGATTTCTCGATCCTCGGTGGATTTTCCGGCGGGTTTGAGAGCCAATGGGACCAGGGCAACGGAAAATACAGACCCTTGGCACTATTCGGACCATAGTAAGCGTACCCGCCATCATATTCTTCGCCTACGTATATGATAGAGTGACCAAGTTCGTGTCTGAGTACGAGAGGGCCATTTGCCAATGATGATGTGACAACTCTGAGAAGAGGCTCAGTGATGGTGCGCTTCGTTCGGTGTGATACTCACGTGAATGGTCCCCCTAAGCCTACAACACGTATCAAATAAATCTGGCCAAGAAATGGATCGTGAATGACGTACCGCCATAAAATGGATCGTTTCCTGCCCACCAAATGTTAGAACGTTCCTGCAAGAAGGCATTGTTACTTACCCAACAAAATTGGGTAATCACACCGATCACCCATAGAGTCACAAGCTGCTTTAGCAACTTCAGGTTTGCTGTAGTACACAGCCCTCAACTCCGTTCCATCGCGATACAAACCAAACGGCGTACTGTGAGCAGAAAGGCCTGCTTAGCTACTGAAAAACAAGTGGTTGTACAGACTGACTCCTTGGGTTTGCCCCCCGTGCCAATGCCGCTCTAGGATGTTCGTGTGAACAGTTGCAAGGCGGGAGAAAAGAAAGAGGGCTCAGGCGCTGACTTCATTGCTTGGCGAAAAAGCAGCCCAAAAGTTGAGTAGCGGATTGACGGTCGAGAAAGTTTGATTGCGGGAAATGTCTTGAGCGAGACGAGAAGCATCTTGGATGAATTTGTCGTGTTCTTCTCGGGTATCTGTTGGAAAACAATTACCAACCAACGGCGGGTAGACACCATGGAAGACAGACTCACAACCGTCAGAAAAGAACACAAGATCGACACGATTGCTAGATGGCCCTGAGAGGCGTAAATTCTGGATCTCCAGAGATGGAGGTTCCTTCTCAGGTGTCGAAGCTTTATGTGGGGTATCTCGTGAAAGTGACAGAACCTCCTGGAGGACAGTCGATCCAAATCCTAACGTGCGGTTGGGGTCTGGGGCAATCTCACTGCCGCATATTGAATGGGCATGGACCCATAAAGAGTCCTCCTCTAATGCCAAAACTGAGAAGGTTTCCTCTTCTCCGACGGCTCGCCAGCTTGGATTGCCTGGCTGGACGGGAATGTCGACGTGAGTCTGGCGGGGCTGAATGGAGATGAAGGAACATTCTTTTGTAAAAAGAGAACGGCGGATGATCAACTGGAATTCACCACTGTTCAAAGGCAAACCGCCAACATAGCCGAAGATACCCCAAGTCAACAAGGTGAACAGCATGGAGTGAGGAAGTGAGAACGATTACTGTACCTGCGCAAAATTGCCTGACTGGGACAAAATAAGGAGCCAACTTTTTACTGCACGACCCGCATGTCCAAGGACGAACTCATCGACTCACACGTCTCTGAGCGACAATGCAAACTCGCGGTAGAGGCTCTCCTTAAACACGAGCTCAAAAGGTGGCAGGAAAAGCAAGAAGATGAATTACTACCTGCGAAAGAGCCGCACGTTTGGCTTGTGGTGACGGTCAAGACAATCCATCCCAAGGTGAAAATAAAACCCTATAAAATGTACGTTTCGTGTCATCTACCCCTGCAGGAAAGTAACTATATGTTAGTCCCATTGTGCATCCCATCGTCGACCCGCGGACGAGTGCTGTGTGCCTGATCACCAAGGATCCACAGCGACAGTACAAAGATCTTCTCGAGTCTCATGGCATCAAATTTATCTCAAGAGTGGTTGGAATCACGAAACTGAAGGGAAAATTCAAGCCCTTTGAAGCGCGGAGATTACTCCTCAAAGAAAACGAGATGTTTCTCGCTGATGAGCGGGTTATACCATTACTACCACCGTTGCTTGGCGCGAAATGGTTTGAAGCTAAAAAGTGAGTCGGATACAGTTTTGCTTTCGTGCTCCCGATGACGATTCGCTGCAGGCAGCCCATTCCGGTTTGCTTAACAAAGAATGACTTGAAAGGCGAACTGGAGAGAGCCATATCGTCAACCTACATGCATCAGAATCAAGGGACGTGCACGTATGTAATAGACATACTTGTGTTTTTTTTTTTGGTCTCATGCCTCTCTTTTGTTTGCAGGGCGATCAAAATCAGCACAATTTCTCAGACACCGTCACAAATTCTTGCGAATCTCAAATCAGCATTACCTGCCATTGTCAAAAACATCAAGGGACAATGGGGAAACATCCTGAACATCCATATCA
Organism: Porpolomopsis calyptriformis; assembly: GCA_951640195.1. Lineage (NCBI taxonomy): Eukaryota > Fungi > Basidiomycota > Agaricomycetes > Agaricales > Hygrophoraceae > Porpolomopsis > Porpolomopsis calyptriformis. Next base: position 1,614,864 of record OX621172.1, on the reverse strand, counting down.
AGACGAATTCCAGCATGAGTTTGCCGATATGGGTGTGCAGCCTGGACGAGAGCGAAGAAGGGAGATGGGGGGGTTCATCAACAGTCGCGGTCACCAAAACCAGCCCTGAAAAGAACGAGGGCAGCGATGAGGCCGAAGAATCCGACTCTTCGAAACCACAAGAAGACAAGGTAGCCACCAAGAAGAGGAAGAAACGGCTTCCTGACGATCCCACTCCTCTTGCCCCCTCCTCACCCAAAAAGCAGCGCAAAGCCCCTGCTCTGACTTCACCCTCTTCCACTCCTCGCAGCGATCGTGACAAGCCACCCCCAAAAGTTGCTCTTAAAGAGGGGTCCCTGAAGACCAAGGATTCCAAAACGGTTGGACATGAAACTTGGCCTCCCACAACGCTCCACAGTGCAAGCCGGTCGATACTCCACAAGGATAAGAAATTGAAGTATCCCACGAAAAAAGAGAAAATGATGAGATGGATGGTTGGGAAGAGTGCGAAACAGTATCTCCTTGGTAGGAAGGTAGCACAGTCTTAACCTGGACCGATTGATCGGATCCAAGCCTTGCTTGCTATGCCAGAAAATTTTTCACATGCGGTAAACAAAATGAGGACCGGCTAATTCTTCCCATTCGGCGATGGGAAGAACGTCCACAAAGATTTTTATTCCTCACCCCGCAGAGGAGAACTGCTCGATAGCGGGCGTGCTGGAGCAACTCGCTCCTGAACAGCCTACCCAAGGTCAAAGGATCGCCCTGGTGAGCATCGCGGGCCAGATTTGGAATAAACAAACCTGATACGGACGGTTTATCGAGTTGCTTCACGGCACATTGGGGTAACGACTTATTCTCGCCTCTGTAGCCCACCGATGCTCATCGTTTCCAGGCACAAGGACTATCTTTTCTTCAAGCGTCTTGCAGCCCGACTCCCGTCCGACTCTTTTCGGTTTGATTTCCGGTCTGTCTTGAAGTCGGTCCTGTTTTTGCTTCCTAATGGTCGGATTCAGCGGCAATCATGAAACCTCGGGAACATGGAGAATCGGTGGCCTTGGGAACGACGTCGTCGATATATCGGTCGTAGTCGAATACCTCAAAACGACATTTGGATATATTACAGATATACTGATTGGACATTCCCGTGGGTCAGTTTCTGCCTTTCACTGGCTTTCTGTATCGGAGGAAGCAAAGGGCGTGTCCGGTTATGTCAATGTTTCGGGACGTTACAGAATGCGCGTGAGTGATGACTCTGGGATAGGAAGCTTTTGGATTGACTCGCTTATTCGTGCCAGAAAATTTATGGTAACCATCCCTGCATCGTTTATCTGGAAATACGGCCTGAAGCATTACAACCGCTCCAGACAGCCCAAACGGAAACGCCTGGAAATCTGCATTTGACAGACAAGGCTACTACCCATGGTCGGTTACCGTCGCAGGCAGACGCACCGTCAAGAGGATATATCCACAGGACGTCGAGGAATTTGCCAACTGGGATACGTCCATTGTCTGGGATCGTTTCCCCCAGTCTATCCACGTGTTAACCTTACATGGCCTTGCTGATGCCACTGTGCCATCGTAAGTCAACCCCGAAATTAAAAAAATGACTAAAATGATATTTATGCGTTTGCAGGTATGATGCTGTGATCTATGCCCGCGCGCTCGGCAGTCGAACGCCAGGAACACACAACTTGCACCTGATCGAAGACGCCGATCACAATTTTTCGTCGATGCGGGATGAAGTTGTGGATACTATCTTGGAGTGGTGGGAGGCGCGAGACAGGCGAGAGCTGAAAACGGGGCTGTGGATGACAGGCATCAGGGCGATGCTGTGACGGATCAAGCTGGGAGATCCCCAGGAATACCGAGGTTGCATTGCAACACTAGGTCCGAGCACCTTTAATCTCATCTCAGTACATAGCAGTGCATCGCCCGCGCAGTTCCATAAATGCTCAGAAAGGAAGGTCCAAGTTCGAGGCTACTTAGCGTGAGATACCGAACTTGAGTCACAAAAACTTAAGCTGCGATCGATCGACAGAGGAGAGATTCATTACTATTATATAGATTATTATCGCTATTGGTGGCGAATGTCCAGGAGGGGGGAGGCTGACTATCAGTATATACATCAATCACATCGTGTCTATAGGCTAATGTGGGTGCGAAAAGAGAAAAGTCCGTTGGAACCAAACCCCATACCCATTACTAGATCCGAAGAATATTATAAATAATTTTGATTGTCTGCGGGAGGCGGTAGCGAGGAGAGGATATAATAATGAAACGGCGGGAGTGGCGTTTGGTCGATCAGAAAAAGACGGCACCGGTACTGCTCGCCCCATTACGGACCGTGGTTTGGGAGGAATTTCCGGACTGTTGGCTTGGCTGTCCGTTACTCGAGGAGGAAGAGGAGGACGAAGATGAAGTTGAGGAAGTGTTCGTCGATTGGACAGATGGTTTCGAGGATGAGATGGATGACATTTCGGTGCCCTGTTCTGGCATTTCACTTTGGGGTAGGGCAGAGGAGAGGACGAGAGGAGCAAATTAAGTGCAGGGTCGAGGGATTAGAATCTTGATGATAGCAGGGTCGTCCCCAGAAGCTTTTATACAGCCAAATCGGACTCGGCGCCGCTCCACAAAGCCAAGTGACTGTCCCTGACTCAATTCACATCCAGTCGAAAAGCCAGGTGTAGGGATCTCGATGCTCCCGCGAAGTGCGATCACGATACAATAAACAGTGTTTCATAAAACTGTCCCAAGAAGGGATGGAGAATGGTGACTGGGGGCAACGGGTTGCGCCCAGCGGTTGGATGGGTCAGCCGATAAGTAACCAGCGATATAGAAACCGATACTTTGCCAACACAATAACCATGTTTGTTCATACCGGCAGTGCTCTTGCGCAGCCAAGCTTGCTGATTGGAAGTAACATATGACACATATGGAAGGATCGACCTTTCTGTGGCTGGACAGTGCCTGTACAAATGAGACCCATCGTCGTTACACCCCAGGCATCTCGGAGAGGCTTGGATCGGTAAGAAAACAGTACCGCATGCTTCGAGCAGTACGGCTTGGTGCCCGCACCGGTAAGGATCTTTTGACTGAGCGTTTCCCCGCATAAAAGACGCAGTTCTTGGCCAAGATAAGGAATCTCGAATTCGGGATACCTCGAGGCATCGAGCGTGCCGTCTCATCTTCGTATGAGTAATGTCTAGTCAGCGATTTCGGTCTGCTGGCGAGCTCGACTGACTGTGACACCAGATCGTCTCTAAGGTTCGTCAGCGCCGAGAGTGGTGAGGGGGGTGGATGTGGAGGTGGTGCTAGCACGTGATCCAACTCTTCAGACACTTTCGAAAAAGTTTCAAGTTGAACAAAATGATTGGAACTCCTCAAAGCAGGAATATTCTACATCGAAACCCGGCTACATTCAGGACGTGGTATCCGTATCCGAGTTGGGGGATTCGGAGTGCACTTTTCGCGAACGCATGGGACACAGAACGTACGGGGATGCTTGCATTAATTAGCATTCGTGGTCCCCGTTTCCTACAGCACCCCTTTCAAAAGATGCCAACAAACGATGGAACACATTGATGATATCGGTGAAAGCCTGACGATAATGCCTCGAGTTTGTTGTCCTGTACGATTCAAAGACAGCTTGCTCCAAGTTGAATGGATTACGAGTTGCACCGTTTACAGATACCATCAATGACGGACTCATAGTTGCAATGCGACGCACAAGGACCCACCTCAGCAGAGTAGAGGAGGTTGGTCATTCCCAACGCATCATCTTGTCATCCCGACAAGGATGTCCGGCATCTCCGCGCGTCCAAATTCGGGGAAGTAACAGCTGGCAAAACATTGTCCAATTTTCATCGCAAGTTGGGATCTGCCCACAGAGCTGAAAGATATCCGATACACTCCGAGAGCGCAGCATTGCATAGCCTCTGTCTCACTTCTCAGCCAGACTTCGGGGAACCCAGCACAGGGATGATAAAGGATATATGACAGCATTTTCGATTTTTCTTCAAGGATTACTCAGAATTCGCTCTTGTCGGAAACGTGTTCTGCAGGATGCTGATGAATAGAATTCCGCTCGGAAGTTCAAGTTCACTCACCATCGGTGGTTTAAAACCCGATAGATTGAACGTCATCCTTGACGGAAGTCAAAATGGAATTGCCGGTTGGAGTCTATTCTCGGAAACTGAATGTGTTGCAAAGATTCCTTAGAGACATCGACCTTTTAGATTCTGAGAGCAAAGTTTTCTTGATTACAAAGGCGTCTGTCGAGCAGTCTTTTACACGCAACAGCGATTAGGTCACTTCTGCCACAATTTTTCCACTGCACAAGCGACCGATATCAGAAGAAATAGACCAGTGTGTGTGTGGGGTGCAAGTCACCTATTTTTATTGCCTTCCATTTCCCTGTGAGCATCCTGGATCTCAGTCCAGGGAAACACCTGTGTTTCCAGAAGGACCTTAGTGTGCGGGCCGAGGAGCTCAACTGCGAAACCGAAGTCGCTTACTCTGTACACATATGTGCGTATGGGTCCGTTTCCATCGCTAGCTGTAATTTTCTCCAGCACTTCATGATTGAACCTAAAAATGGTGCATGATCCGCTTTAATTCCAGAACATCGTGAGTCAGTCGAACCCACCTGGTAATAAGGTCCTTTTGGTATTCCAAGGACCTCGATCGGAGGGTAGATCCCTGAATCCTGAGTCGTTTCGTCAATATAGGGATGAGATCGACCGAAGAAACTGTATGGCCTGGGGCTTTTCAGCTAACACAAGTTTAGTCATAAAATGCCTCACCGCTCAAAGCGGCCAAAATGATCATTCTACCATCCATGGCGAGGCAATCCATGTTCCTGTGCCAGTGACTCTGTCCGACGAAGTCGATGATAAGATCCACGCCTTTGCCGTTGGTGACACTCTTCACTTCTTCCGCGAAATTCTGAGTGGTGTAATTGACTGCATTGGTTGCCCCGTTAGGCATCGACAAAAGCCAGTCCAATTTTTCCTGAGTGGACGCAGTAGCGGTCACCGTTTTTCTATTAAAAAACCCATTGACCACCTGGTAAAAATGAGAAAGGAAAAATGACCTACGCCTTAAATAAGCGTGCAAGCTGGATAGCGGCCACGCCAACACCCGAAGCCCCTGCATGGATGAGTATATTTTCGTCTTTGTTGATTTCACCGCAGAGAACAAGAGCCTGGAAGGCTGTATACGCTGTCAGAGACACCCATCCCGGACAAATGGTTCCCTACCCGTAAAAAAATTTTCAGGGATGCTCGCAGCATCTGCCCACGATAGATGGGGGGGCTTCTTTGTTATATTGTTACAAGGGACAACAATGTATTCTGCGTAAGCACCCTGGCGGTTAACGAGGTCAGGGCCAGCGCGACGGGGTGAATGGAAAAGAATTACACCACCGGCCAGTCCTATGACCTCTTCATTCACTTTCCACTGAGAAACACCCTGGCCGAGTTCCGCGACCAGTCCAGAGAACTCGACTCCCAGGATGGTCGAGCAACCCGGAGGCGGTGGGTAATGGCCTTCCCGTTGAGATATATCCATTCGGTTCAGGCCAAAGGCCTTCACCTAGAGATCGGATGACACTCAATTCAGAGCCGTGCTGAGGTCAGAAGATCCTGCCTTGACAACCACTTCCCCGTCAGACGGCACAGGTTTGGGTACCTGTCCTATGTAGAGGTTTTCTACGGGACCTTTGTCATTTTTAATGAGTATGGCACGCATCGATGGGGTCTTGGTCAGTTTGGAGTAATAACGTCATCTGACAATTAATCACGAGTCACGCATTACGCGTCACTTGCAAATCTGTCGGCTCGCTAATGAAAAACAATTTGATTGAGGGTTGTCTACGTAGTCAAAGATGTGACATCTAAATGATTATTGCTGCGCGGCTGCGAGTTGAGCCTGAATGGAGCTTGATTCAGCTTTCAGTGTTGAAAAGAGATGAGATGACATACACTCAGCGTGGTTGAAGAAGCGGGGCATCCGACGCCTGGGCCATTCAAATTCTGGAGAGTCACGATAGCAGCCTCGACACGAGCCGCTTGCGACGCCTTCGAGTCGTCAGTAGGGAATGAGAACGGCAGGGAAGGGTTGTTTATGGCGTGGCCTGCCGCTACGTTGGCTGCGAGGGCCTGTGATTATGTCAGCATTTCTTTTCTGCTTAAAAAATTCGGTGGTGTAAGTACATTGTCAAAGTCAGCCTGGGAAGGAGGACACGAGCAAGGTATCTTGATAGGCTGGCCATTTGGGCCGTTAACGGCTCCGTCGCAATTCCCATTTCCTGAAGGGGACAAGAGTGAGATGGGCACTGAAAATACATATTGGTTGGGGAAGCACCGTCTGGATTAACCCCAGCTGTAAAGCCAAGGGATGGGGCTAAGGCGGCTACACCACTGCTGGCTGGGGGCGCAGCCGGGGGCGGTGGGGAAACAGGAGGCGGCGACGGCGGCGGCGGGGGTGGGGGAGGAGGCGGTGGAGTGCCAGAATCGGGTTCCGCAAGGATAGCTTTTTGCTGGGCGACAAAAGTCGTAGACGAGGCTGGGCAGCCCACGCCGGGGCCATTCAAATTCTGGAGAGTGACGAGCGCGGCATCGATCCGGGCGAGTTGTGAAGCCTTCGAATTATCGGCGGGGAACGAGAGAGCGATGGAGGGGTTGTTGACAGCATGACCGGCAGCTACGTTTGCGTTCAAAGACTGGGGGATCGATGAGCATGAGAATGCTGGAAAGAGGTTAACGCTGCTTACAGCGATAAAAGAATCTTGACTCGGAGGACAGGAGCAGGGTACTTTAATCGGCTGTCCGTTAGGACCGTTCACTGCACCATCGCAGTCGCCTGTACCTGGAGGATTGGAAGTGGGGTGTGTTTCAGTCGCCCCGTCTGTCGGGAAGAGACTTACCGGTAGGGTTGACGCCAGCGGCATGTCCAAATGGAGGGACGAGGCTCGGGTCAACATCTCTCTTGACCGGGATGGATGAAACACAAGCGATGAAAACGAGAGCAAAGAAGTGAGAAAATTTCATTGTTGTTGCAAAGAACGGAAAGCAACGACTCAGTCGTTGTCAAAGAAGAAAAGAAAAGAAAGCTGAGGGGATATCACACCTTCGTGGCTGGGTACTCGCCCGTCTTATATTGATCTGAAGGCCATGGAGACTGATTTAGCATCGCGGATTGGTCACGAATTTCCCACGCGTTACACGTGGTCACACCCACCTCCGCAGTGTAAACACACAAACCGTACCTCACCATGAGTTTCCAAGATATCGAGCCTGGTCTCGGACACCCCTCGAGCACACACTCTCCACTCCTTCCTCGATCACGCGAAGATTCTGCGTTCCTCAACCTCCAGCATTCCTTGTCTCTCCAGACATTCAAGATCAATTCCAATGTGCAGGGAATACTCAAGCTCGTCGACCAACTCGGCACCAGTAAAGATTCCGCAGGTCTACGGAAAAGCCTGTGGGTCTCTCGACAGCGTTTCTAGCTGGAGTTAACAATGATGCAGGCATGACCTTACTGAAACAACCCGAGCCATGTCGAAACGAGGTTCGGATGATCTGAAGAAGCTCTCGGCGCTGCAAGCAACACTGGTAATTCCTTTTGATTGTTTTAAAGTGCGCCCTAAAACTCTGTCCATCCACAAGCCGCACCAAAAGACCGCACTTCAAAAGACATCCCACGACTTCCAACTCTCACTACTTGCCTTCCAACGCGCCCAGCAGGTTAGCGCAGAGCGCCAGCGCACCGTTGTCGCCGTCGTCAAGCAGGCAATAGATGACGACCGCTCACCGTTCGTTCCGCCCCTCATCATTCGTCCACAATACTCACCCGGCCTTCAGTGAACCCGATCGTTCGCCAGAGCAACGCCAGGTTCAACTTCTCCAGCCGCAACTCTCCCCCCATGAACTCGCATATCAAGAGTCCATCATCCAAGAACGCGAACGCGAGATTCAAGAGATCGAAACTGGAATACACGAGCTCTCAGAAATTTTTCACGATCTCGGAACCCTAGTCAATCAACAGGGCGGCATGCTAGGTGCATATCACATCCTTCCAATATCCCCAATTCCTCACTGAGCGCTTCGGTCCGGATGAATAGACAACATCGAGTCAAACATACATTCGGTTGTAGCGAACACATCTGGTGCAGTCGAAGAACTCAGAACAGCATCGGATCATCAACGCAAAGCTGGTAAGAGAGCGGCCTGTCTCACGCTCATCCTTGTCGTCGTCGTCGCTGTCGTCCTCCTCGCAGTCCGTCCTCTAACTCCTACTTCTATGGCCACGTTCGCTGATGCTTCTCGCAGGTTCTATCCTAAATATTAGCCCCTCTGTTTAATCCACATATACGGACCTTATTCCCTTTACATTTTTAAGATTCATCCAGCCCTTCCTTGGAGTTTTAATTAAATCAGGGTGTTGATGTTGCTTTCTGCGGGAAAGAATTCTATACCACTTTCAACGCGCTCGCATCCTTGTTTGTTCGGTTTCAGAGTTGGGGGGAGATATATAGGTATGTTTCACCAACAAGCTGTTTGCGTTATCTCACCTGCTTTAGTTTATCAAGCGCTGTATTATTGTAACTTTCATCAATCGGCTTCTGGTACCAAGTGCTTGGTACTTGAAGCATTGGAAATGTACAAACCAGTCGGAACGATGTTCGTCACGAATGATCGAGGGTGGAGAGGAAGTAGCTTTTCTTTTAAACACTCCCCGAGTGATCAAAATCGACGACTCAGCTTATAGTCGGTTTGCTGGTCATAATATGGATCGATCCGACGTTGCCCGTCTCTTCAGAACATACCCAAGGCTGATATTAAGATTCGAATGCTCTGTATCAAACGGTAACTCCCCGCTACGGTTATCTAGATACTATCGCGAAGGCAATAACAACGCTGCAAAATAGCATGGTTAATAAAGACAGTTTCGGCATGAAATGAGAAAGCATACCTTGTTGAACAGTTCTGGACATCCAGCGCTGAGTACTAACAACACTTTAACAGTGACCATCTTCGTTTCAGGTTTTTGGATGCCAACTTCTCCCGGACCCTCTGCGTATGCTCCATCGCATGCTTCTTGTCCATGTGGTCGTCCATCAAAGTTTCTTTGTATAGTGACAGAAGGTCCTCTTCGGTTACGTCGAAAAGTCGACGGAGCTGTTTGTAAACGCGAACGAAAGCATCTTCAAATCGGTGATACACGTCAGGTTTGGGCACCAGATGCTGTTCACCCTGAACAACATATCTCTGCATTGCACGCTGCAAGGATGCCCGCAATTCAGCGTATGCTGGGTCAGATGAGTGCTCCCACTTGGCCGTCCCAATTGCATGTTCATCGAAGCCCATCTGCTTGTGGAATTCAATCTTGTTCTTACTCCACCACTTTTCGTTCTCTCCCCCCTCTCGGTGAGTTATCGCGAGCACAATAGGAATTTTTTTATCACCGAAAATTTGTCGCAGGAAGTTGTAATTATCAACTGTGTGGGTTTCGATCCTAGGACGCATAACAAATACGACAAGATTGACGGTTTCCAAAGATCGTAGGAGGTCGAGGAGTTGCCGCAAGGCATCCTTGGCTGGGACACCCCCTTTATCAGCTTCATTCAGGCTAGCTGTATCGTATATGTTGATAAGCTTCTCATCAAACTTGAGCGTATAGCCTTGGTGTTTAAGGGTCGTTCCGACTGCAGCATCATCAACCTCGGCGATCTCTGAGCCCGCAAGCATGTTGACAATGGAGCTTTTGCCAGTGCACGAACTGCCAAATACCACCATGTTTCGTAGGCCTGAGGCAGGTTCCAGAGAATGTAAACGCGAAGACAAAGCTATACTTGTAATGTTTAGCAGGACTGCCTCAAATCATCGGAATGTCAAACCTTGCTCAGGGGCACCTTGGTTTGCCATGTCGACGTTGTCTTGCGTTGCAGCGTTAAGAAAATAACAGTGGCGGCTAGAATCTAGTCAGAATCACTCCACGAAATGCGGAGCTTTGTTACCATACCGGTGATCCTAGTTTTGTGAAAAGGATACTAATGGCCAACCAAAGCCATGGTTGCTCTTTATCCTGCCTGGTGGGTGACGCGACGGACGTCCTAGCCATGCAGAGACGGCATGTTTCACAAACTGGCAGATGTGCATGGTGAAGCAAGGCAATGCTGTTCCCTCTCCAAAATTCACTTAGCCTCGACTAAGTCGCCATTGACATTATGATCGGCGTATTCATAGTTGTTTTGAATGATATGCAATAGCATCGTGTAACACGTCTCTTCCAAACTCACAATGGCCAACACGCAGTCTTGATGATGCTAACAGCTATGATATACGTTTTTAGTGTAGCCCATGTAGCATAGTCGTGCCAAATTCATAGCCAAACTATGAAATTTAAGTGAGGTCCCTTACAGCGATCAAAATCGGGAAGTTTGCTGGTCCGTGATGCCCTTCATTATGAGGGTTTTGTAGCATCGATCGATCCGACGTTATTCTTCTCTTCAGCACATACTGTTCCCAATGCTGATATTAAGATGCCAGATCTATTCCAAGAGGTCAAATATATCAAACAGACTCCGCGTGGCGGTTATCTAGACACTACTGTATCGCGAAGGGGATAACAACACTTGGGAAAGGACAAAATAGCCTGGTTAAATAAATGAGCCAAGAAACGGTGTCGGCATGAAACGAAGAAAGCAGTACCTTGTTGAGCAGTTCTGAGTATCAAGTACTAACGCCCTGATCGCGCCAACTTCTTCCTGACCCTCTGCATATTTTCCGTCGCATGCTCCTCGTCCATGTGGTCCATCAATGTTTCTTTGTATAGGGACAGAAGATACTCTTTCGTTACGTTGAAAAGTCGACAGAGCCGTTTGTGAACGCGAATGAAAGCCTCTTCGAATCGTTGAAACACGTCAGGTTTAGGCACCAGATGCCGTTCCCCATAAAAAACGTGTTTCCGCATCGCGCGCTCCAAGGATGCCCGCAATTCAGCGTATGTTGGATCAGATGAGCCCTCCCACTTGGCCGTCCCAATTGCATGATCATCGAAGCCCATCTGCTTGTGGAATTGAATCCTGTTCTTACTCCACCACTTTTCGTTGTCTCCCCCCTCTCGGTGCGTAATCGCAAGCACGATGGGAACTGGTTCATCACCGAAAATTTGTTGCAGGAAGTTGTAATTATCAACTGTGTGGTTTTCGATCCTAGGTCGCGTAACAAACACGACAAGATTGACGGTTTCCAAAGATCGTAGGAGGTTGAGGAGTTGCTGCAAGGCCTCCTTGGCTGGGACATTCCCATTCTCGGCTTCATTCAGGCCAACTGTATCGTATATATTGATAAGTGTCTCATCAAACTTGAGCGTATAGCCTTGGTGTTTAAGGGTCGTTCCGGCTGCTCCATCATCAACCTCAGAGACTTGCTCCCTCGCGAGCATGTTGACGACGGAGCTTTTGCCGGTAAACGAACCGCCAAATACCACCATGTTTCGTAGGCCTGAGGCAGGTTCTCGAGAATATAAACGCGAAGACAAAGCTATAATCTCAGTAAGATTTAGCAGGACTGCCTCAAATCATCGGAATGTCAAACCTTGCTCAGAGGCACCTTGGTCTGCCATGTTGACGTTGTCTTGTGTTACCGGCGGTCAGCGTTAAGAAAATAAGGTAGTGGATAGGGACTTACAGTTACAACTCCTAAAGTAAGTTTTGAAATGGTTCTCGTGAGATCTAGTCAGAATCACTTCAGCGCAGGATGAAATGCGGGGCTTTGGTGTATACCCGTAACTCTAGTTTCGTGAAAAGGATGCTAAATGAATGGCCAACCAGAGCCATGGTTGTTCTATATCCTGCCTTGTGGGTAACGCAATGGATGTTCCATGCGGAGGCAGCATGTTGTAGAGTTCGAGTCAACATGTGAAACATGCTGATACTGCATGGCTGAAATCCTCAGCGCTTCGGAGAGGTCCCTGGTCCTGCTTCTTGATTAGTTTCTAAAAATAGCTCATCATCGAGCCTCTCACACCTCCAGACCGAGCAGATTTACTTCCCACATTACCTTAAAGCCTATGACTATCCAATTTGTTAGTGCTTAATTTTCCAAAGACAAATTGACTGCCCACTAAAATGTCGTGACCAAGGACATCATTCACAACAGAGATACTACCTGAGTACTCTTCAGTGCTGAATCATCCTTCTCTTTTTCGCGTTCTTGGATGCCAACTCCTTCCTGACCCTCTGCACATTTTCCATGGCATGCTCCTCGGCCATGCCATCGTTCCTCAAAATTTCTTTGTATACCCACAGAAGCTCCCCTTTGTTTGTGGAAAAAAGCCGACAGAGCCGTTCGTAAACCCGAATGAAAGCGTTTTCAAACCGGTGACGATACACGTCAGGTTCAGGGAGCAGATACCGCTTACCCTGAACAACGTGGCTGTGTATTACACGGTGCAAGGATGCCCGCAATTCGGCGTATGTTGGATCAGATGAGAGCTCCCACTTGGCCGTCCCAATTGCATGATCATCGAAGCCCATCTGCTTGTGGAATTCAATCTTGTTCTTACTCCACCACTTCTCGTTGTCTCCCCCCTCTCGGTGCGTGATCGCAAGCACGATGGGAACTGTTTCATCACCGAAAATTTGCCGCAGGAAGTTGTAATTATCAACTGTGTGGTTTTCGATCCTAGGTCGCGTAACAAACACGACAAGATTGACACCTCCCACAGACCGTAGGAGGTTGAGGAGTTGTTGCAAGGCATCCTTAGCTGGGACACCCCCCTTATCAGCTTCGTTCAGGCCAGCTGTATCGTATATATTGATAAGTGTCTCATCAAACTTGAGCGTATAGCCTTGGTGTTGAAGGGTTGTTCCGGCTGCCCCATCATCAACTTCAGAGACTTGCTCTCTCGCGAGCATGTTGACGACGGAGCTTTTTCCGGTAAATGAACCGCCAAATACCACCATGTTTGGTAGGCCTGAGGTAGGTTCTCGAGAATATAAACGCGAAGATGACGCTGTATTGGCCTCTGGAACCACGGGCTTTTGTGGAAGCAGAATCAGCATTCAGAAAGATTAATTCCATGATATTGGCACTTGCCTCCGTGGGATTCCTGACATCCTGGGATGGCGTCTCTGGAACCGAAAAATAACTGCATGTGGGCGACGACACGTTAGAGTTATTGGTGGGAGGTGGGAAAGGGCTCCCATCGCCTTTAGTCGTCAGTTGCTCTTTATTCTGATAATCGACATCCGCCGAGTTGGAGAGAGAGCTGCTGCCGGGGAATGATGGTAAATTGCGGGTATCAATGGCAAGTGGGAATGGGGTGCCACGGCCTTCAGCAGTTGTATCCTCTCCACTCAGATACTCGACAGGTTCATGGTTCTGTAACGGCATCTCTAGACCCAGACTATGGTTGGGCTGAGCCGACGGTGCAATGTCAGAGGCATTGGTAGGAATCAGGACAGGGAGGTCATCGCTAGAGTCTTCTTCGCTGGGACGATACCGTCTATTGTCATTGATCAGTTGCTTCTGAGGAACAGATTGACATACATGGTAGGTGAAATGATCTTTTCATCGGTTACTACTTCACTATGCGTGCGTTTTGCATCGTCATAACTTCCGTCAGCTTTTGCAACTTGGAACCACTCCGAACATTTTCCAGAGTGGGAAGAAGGTATTCCGTCAGAACTAGAGGCAGTTTCTGGTAGGTCGATGTCGATATTGCGAAGATGGAAGAGTGTTTGGCCTGAGTTGGCGGGAGACTGAAAGATATTGATATTGTTGGGATTGTTGAATACGAGGGTAATTTGATCGCCGCCAACATGGGTGAATCTGCATCCGCTGGCACCAAGGTAGTGGACATCGCCAAGAACCATCGTGCGAGATGGGTATGCGACTATACGGCAAATTTGTAGTTCGAGAGTGTCTGCCGCATGGTCACATCATGGCCAAGATATGTCTCCTCACGGCCGTTCAGCATGCAGACACCACATGGTTTTGATAAATCTGAATGGCGATGACCTCTGATCCATCCTAGCAAGGTCACTGCAAAGCCGGCTACTTACTTTTTGTGGTACGCGAGACCCATTAGTCAGAAAATGGTGCTGTGGGGTTCCCCATCCGGGATCGTTATAGAGTTTCACGATAGGTTTATCTACTACCAAAGGAGTGAAACGAGCAGAGGGTGGTAAAGACCCTTAATAAGTCAGGGATGACATATCTGCGCGAATGCGGTTGTAATCTAAAAGTCCCTCGATGCTACCCAAAGCAGCGATGGCAATCTAATAGAGGCAGTGAGCTGATTTTGGCCATGTCATATCGTTGCCAACTTACGTCTTTATCCCACAGATACTTTTGCGCTACGCGTCTGATTTCATCTGTAGTGACAGCATCGATCGCGTTCGCGATCTGCTTGGGCGTGAACCTGCGCCCGCTGGTCACCAGCTGCCTCCCGATATCCTCAGCGATAGCCGTCGTACCATCCAGGCCGAGAAGCATGCCGACCTTGAGCTGGTTCTTCGCTCGCTCTACCTCAACGTCCGTTGGGGCGATAGACATACGGGTCCACTCCTTCAACGTGAAGTGGGTCAAGTCGTCGAGATTGACGAGGTTTTCTGAGGTGAGGTAAATACCCCACAGACCGGTGTCGGAGTATGAGATGGAGAATGACATGAAACTGTTCGCGAGATTGTTCGAGGATATGATATGAGAGAGGCGGGATGAGAGCAAGGGGGAAGCGCCAAGCGAACGGTCCCAATTTCCAAAGATGGATTGCATCACCATCATCGGGAAGTAATCGGGCGAGCTCCAGCCCACTCCATTCACGGCGATGGCGATGTGCGCGGTGGGCATATCGTCGTCACGTATGCGCACTTCGGACCCGACAAAGGTCGTGTTAGGGTGCGATAAGCGGCCCAGAGGAATGGGTTTAGGAGAGACGGGTAGAGTGGCGAAGTGCTTGGTAGCGAGCTGGACGAGTTCTTGATGGTCTACACCACCGGTGCCAACAAGAACCATGCGGTCTGCGGTATAGTTGGTCTTGATGTACGACACAAGGTCGTCTCGCTGAAGGGATAATATATTTGCCTTCGGTCCGAGGATGGTTCGGCCCAGTGGTTGACCTAGAGAACGCCGCTTACTCGGACGGTGGAGGGCATATAATGAGTGAATGACCTACCTTGGAAGGCGACCGAATGTAGATGGTCTAAAATAACTTCCTCTAACTGCTTGTCTACTTCTTGCTGTTCTCTCAGAATAAGATTACGCTCCCTTTCGATTGCAGATGGATCAAGTTTCGAATTCTGAAGGATGTCGCTGATGATGTCGACAGCAATGGGGACATCTTTGCGGAAGCTCTTGGCGTAGTAGACTGTCTGTTCCCGAGACGTGAACGCATTTAAGTGAGCACCTAAATTCTCGACCTCGAGCTCCAGCGCCTGTTGGCTTCTCTGGCCAGTCCCTTTGAACGCCATGTGCTCAAGAAAATGGGCTGTTCCGTTGGTTTCATCGGTCTCCGCGCGAGAGCCTGCGTCAATCCATACCCCGACGGTAGCTGTGTGTGCTTGCGGGTGAGACTCTGTTGCGATTGTCAGGCCGTTTGAAAGAGTAGAAATTTCGGTCACTGGCGCAGAATGGTTGACGGCGGTAGCAAACGAGCGCAAAGGCCGCTTGGAAGGTAAAATGTTATATGGTCCCCGCGATTAATAGGTGGCGAATTTGAGCACTTACTGGATTACGTGCTGCGTTCCTAAAGGCATGCCGAAGGGATGCAGCAACTGTTCGAGGCACCATTCCAGCTCGAATTAAAATTTTTTGAACAGTCGGGTGTTTACGCCAATTTGAACACGTGACTGTAACTCGTTACTTCGAGATAGCCTATGGTAATGAAACCCGTTAATTCTGGCAAGTTCCTACAGAGAAGAGATGGGAAGGTCCCCCACCATACACCAACGTTGCAGAGCCCGTCCTTTGTAGATATTTACTGTAGACTTGGAACAAATATAAAGATCTAATCACGTGTGATATCCTCATAGACGATCGTCTGCAAAAAATGAGACCGTCTGCCGTTCGCTTGTTGAACATTCTTGTTCCCGTCAAACGGTCTGTTTCTCTCTAATCTTTTGTCGTTTGATCCCAAACAGGTTCCGCAGGGCAGTCGATTATGCCGTCAAGATTCGTGTTAACCCACAGCAGACTGGGATCGATACCAACGTTAAACATTCCATGGTAAGCACCAAAACTCGGATTTTAAAAAATGCTCTCGTCCATATTCTCTTTAGAATCCATTCGATGAGATCGGTCCGTGAACCGTCCTCTTTTTTTATTACTCTCATTCACCATCGCTCCAGCCGTGGAAGAAGCCGTGCGCATACGAGAACGACTGAAGGACGCCGTCAAATCCATCAAAGTCGTCACAATAGGCCCTCCAAAGTCCTCAGAGACCCTTCGCACCGCGCTCGCCATGGGCGCCGATTCCGCCGTCCACGTCCAGATCCCAGAGTCCGCGCCCCCCCCCGAACCGCTCGCGATCGCCAAAGCGCTCCGGGCCGTCATCGAGCGGCAGACCGAGCCCGTCGACTTGGTCATTATGGGCAAGCAGGCCATCGATGACGATTCGGGCCAGACTGGGCAGATGTTGGCGGGCTTGTTGGGCTGGTCGCAGGCGACGTTCGCGAGCAAAGTGGACATCGATATCCAGAAAAAGGAAGCAAACGTCACGAGAGAAATCGACGGCGGACTAGAAGAACTACGCTGTCTGCTACCTCTTGTTATCACCACCGATTTAAGGTGAGCGTGTCGCTTCTCTGGCTTGTGGAGTTACCCGATAACCATACCCATCAAAGGTTAAATGGTAAACTTTCTCCTGTTTTCCCTTCGTCAGAATGCCATCCGACGGTTTCACTTTAGAACCACGCTACGCCTCGTTACCCAACATCATGAAGGCTAAAAAGAAACCTCTTGAGCAACTGAATCCTCAAGATCTAGGGGTTGATTTTACCCCTCGCCTAGAAACATTAAAGGTAACAGAACCTCCGAAACGCATGGGAGGTGGGAAGGTAAACATACCTCATAGCCATCCTTCCACCTCGAATTTGATCAATTTCCCTTGTTCACAGGTGGGCAGTGTCGACGAGTTGGTCGCAAAACTCAAGGAAGCAGGGATTACCGCGGTTTGAGATGTAATAGACCACTATCCGTATTGATTAGACTCTACCCCGTTGATCCAAGTCCTCTACGCGATGCAAGAGAAACCCGAAATCTGTGAATCTGGCCTGTCCATTCTATTTTTCCAGATTACAGTACAAAATATAGGAACTAGCAAACACAAGGCCGGGAAATGAGAAATTTGGGAGTCGAGGGCTACACGTGTCATGACAAGGGATGCAAAAGAACGGATGGTAACAAGGTAAACAAGAAAAAAAAGCATAAAGGAAGGCGCAGGGCTATGTTTTTGTGATTTATTATTTTAAAAAAAAATTCGATTATCGCACTTCTTACGCAACCGTTGGTGCCTGAGGGCCAGGGTTGATATCATTGAACACACCCTAAAAACGAAGAAATGAGGATGAGTATAATAGAAAAGTCGACAAAATAAAAGCTTACCCTTGACCGGCACGCGGGACAGTTGTTTCGACCAGTCTGAAGCCATTTATCAACGCAGTTTTTATGGAATGCGTGTCTGCAACCAAGGAGCCTGACATCATCCTCAGGCTCATATTCATCGAGACAGATGAGACACTGCCAAGAAGGTGAGTTCGAAGATTGAACAACGATAATAAGGCAATAGACTTGCCTTCTCCATGCAGTTGGCAGCTACCTTGCCATCCTTTTCGTACTGCTCTAAAACGGCTGGTTTAAGAATCTCCAGACCAGACTTCTCGATTTCCTCTTTCGTAACAGTCGGCGGTCTGACTTGGCCGAGAAGTTCAGCCAGCTCCCTGTTGGATCGGTTTGTCAAAGAACGAATGAGATGAAAGTATGAACCTACCATAACGCTTCGAATGAGTCGAGAGTGTTGGCTCCAGTAACAATGTGATGGTCGGGTGGATAGTATCCTACACGTCCTTGGTATCAATGAATTCAACCAACAGTCGTTCAACTCACCTCCGATAACGTATATCAGGAAAGTCCTGGATCCTGGATTCTCTCCCGGTCGAGCCTCCTGCGATGCGCCCCTCCGTCCTGGCCTGAGGTTCCTGATCGCATTAGCCGCACGCGCATGCCAACTTCTTTGTTGTGGCTCCGCATTCACATTATCATTCACGGGAGGGCCCGGGAAACCCTCGAATTCTGCTTCATCATCCAGCCCAGCATCCAGGTTGGCATCACCCCCACCGGACGGGTCCTCATTCTCACTTGCCCGTTGCTCCCGTCGACGATTCATGTTTACTGATTGGAGACCGACAACGATGACAGGAATGACAATGTTCGGTCTAGCCTCGTTGGTAGGTGGTGGTGTGTGGGGAGGCATCTGTGACGGCTCTTCGGGCGTAGCAGCTATCTCTCCATCAGGCTGAGAGTCAGGGCCAGGTGTAGTGGGAGTTGCCGAACTCGTGTTGTTTAGTGCCGCCAAAATGCCTGGAGCTTGCGGTGCGGAAATAGCTGGGAAGCGATAGAGCCTCCACCAATTGATACCGCCACCAGGCCTATGTTCAGTCTGAGATGCGGATCCCGGTGCGGCTACGTGAGGAACGCCTCCTGAGGTGTCAGCAGAAGTTGAGGTAGAAGCGGATGGGATAAAAGGGAAGGTCGCATTGGAAGGATTGTTAGAAAGGAGTGGAGGCATATCGCTGTCAGTAGTTGTAGATGAATTTGCTCCTTCTTCACTACCGTCAAACTCGTCCTCTCCTTCAGAGTCGATTACATCTCCGAGTGGTGGTAGATCTGGGCCAGTTGCTGTAGATACCAGCGGATCAGGGTCCAACGATGGAACTGTTTCAGGGGGAGATGTGGGCTCGATGTCTGGTGCTTGAGGTTGGCTAGGCGAGGGATGAGGTACCACTTCCACACCAGGATGTGATAAGGCTACCCGAAGCTCGGCTTGGAGATCAATCAGGAAGCGTTCAAAGCTGTCCTCTGGTGGTAGTGAACGTCCTGATCGAGGGTTCACTTGTGGAATGTCGTTGGATCCCCCACCAGTACTACTCGTGGTTTCATTCTCGGGAGGGGGCCGATTGGGTGCCCCGGTGCCATCAGCGCCAAGGCCCAATCCGAGATTGAACGCTCGAGCCATCTCAGCGAGCATCACTTCCCGAGCGTCCATCGGAGTCCCATCGGGCCTCGTTCTGGACAATAAGTTGGGCTCATTCGTAGGAATAGCGGAGGGAGGGTTGGCAGCACGGAGGCCCAAGCGTTCTCGCAAACTCCCCCAAGCGTTCCTCACGCGATCTCGTCCGCGTGCTCCGGCTGGTTCTTGCCCGGGTGTAGCTTCTGAGCCTGGGACTCCAAATCCAAATGCAGGAATACCCAGGCCGGTTGTTGGAGTGGGTGAGGTTGGGCGAGTAACGGTGGGCGACGCTAGGTTATTCGGGTTGCCGGTAAAAGAAGTTGGTGGCGCAAGACCAGAGGTAAAGATCGGCTCGGATGACCCTGTTAGAAGTGATGCAGCCGTAGCTGCTGCAGCCACGCTAGAAGAGAAGAGTGACCGTCAGTAACTGATCGGATCAGGAACATGATTACATACCTGAGAAGTGTTCCAAGAACATCAATGCTACTCGATGATATTGGACCATTCTGGGTTCCATCCCCTTCGCGACCTTCAACAGCGCCAGGGGCAGTGGGAGGTCCGGAATGACCTCCGACGCTGGATGTCGTGGCGTCGGCGTCAAGTGCCGGTGTCTGTGGACTTTCACCAGCCCGACGGGGTGTATCTTCCTGCGAAGGCGGTCTGGAAAACATGCTATTGGGTCGTGGGCGAGGAATGAGAGCTGAGAGTCGATTCCTGGTGTTATTGGTGAATCTTTCGCCGGCTGAAGGGGTGGATGGACGGGGCGTGGACGATGCCCGGCGCTGAAGATCCACGCGAGGGAGGGATAGGTTTGAGCGGGATGTTGGAACGTCTGGGGGCGGTGGGTGTCTTGGCACGTCGGTGGTATGTACCACACCTTGAACAACAACGAGGGTTCCCGGAGGAGGGAATTGCCTGGGAGGGGGGGTCGGGGTCGGGGTTGGGTCAGTCGAGTCTGATGGTGCGGGTAAAGGAGGTGGTTCGACGGTTGGAGCCGGGGGCTGAAGAGAGGCAGTTGTCGTATCAGGCATATTTTCAAAGTTTGCCTCGGATTGTGGTCCGATGGGGGTTTCGTCCTCTGTGGTTTCTGTCCTAGGTTCTAACCCCAATCTGTTGGCGAGAGAGGCAGCAGATCCATCTCCTTGCGACTGACCGCCAAGCCATGAGCCAATGTGGTGACTGACATCACTTTCCCCTTTTGTGAGCGGTTGGGGATCGGGGGTGGTCGCATCGGATAATGGAGGGATAGAGAAAGGTTCGGGATCAGTGACGGTGCTTGTGGAGGAATAAGGGAAGGGTGTAGGTGGGCGATCGGGGATGGTTGCCGATCTTGATGGACCAGCGGTAGTATCGGCTTGTTGGGATACATCAGAAACGCCTTCATCTTCTTTGGCTTTGCCTTTTCCAGAAAGCTGTGGGGGAGGCGCCGGAGGGGTTTCAGAGGGTGGATTCGATTCGATGTCGGATGGGGTAGGATCAGTCAATTCTGGAGTTTTGGACCATCTCTTGGAGGTTCGCCAGTATCTGCGCGAAGACTGGCCAGAAGGGAGAGTAGTAGACGAGACCGAGCTGTTGACCCGACTGCGGACGGAATCAGATCTAGAAGCAGATGCACGAGGTTTGACGAGATTCAGAAGGTTCTGACGGATTGAGGAACGGCGTAGGTTTTTAGCCATGAGATCAGAAACTTGCTCTGTGTTCGCTGGCTCGGGGGTTGAGGACTGGGGGCTTGCGATGTCTGTGGAGGTATTGATGGACGGAGAAGTAGCGGTGACTGGAGGGGCTGTAACTGGGGGGGAATCTTCGGAATGAGTTTTAGAAGTGGTCTGACCCATAGTGAGGGATATGTATATTATAAGATGCGCGCGGCGACTTGGAGGCTAAGAAAGTGGGTGATGTGGAGAGTGAGCTTGCGAGAAGTAGGAGCGAGAACAATCGGGAGAGCAGAAGAGAAATATTAAACGGGAGAGTAAAATTTGTAACAAGGAACCGTCGATGAGAGGAATTGGATATGACGACGGGGAAGAGAGTCGAGCTGGACGTCGTTCGAGAGACGGAGAGGATGTTGTTGTTGGTGAGAAAGACTCGGACGATGGCACTGAACAGGTTTGGGAGTCGCCACGCGAGTGAACCGCCCCCAAACGTGTGACAGTAATAACGCGTTATGCGTGATGAAAATATTCGGTATTATCGTTCACGTTCACGGTGGTAGCTTTTGTTGCGGACGGAGACGATAAACTTACTGTAGGTTCGTGTTGGTGACAACCAAACTTGAGATTCAAACTGTAGCGAACCTCGTATACCGAAGCAACGAATCATGCCTCACGTGTTCCCCTCTCATGCCTTTCCCCAACGATCACCAATATCTTCTCTGGCTGACGTGTGTCTTAATACCCAGATTTTAAACATTGATCTCTTAAGCTGATTAAACCAGGATACCCGCTTTCCTTCTTTCTGCCTACTTTATACGAAAGTGGTACCTTGCAAGGAGACTCAGGCTCTATGGCATCGGGAAAGGCGGTACGTGTGCTACTCACCCTATTCAGCCTCAACACACACTCACCGGCTGGTTTCCCAGCCCCGGGATTTCAGACATCCGTCCGCCGCGTCCTTGTCACCCCCGAAATAGCTGCCCGTTTGAGAAGGGGGGAACAAGTCAGCCCTGAGGAAATCGCACAGGCATCCGCACGCGCCTCCCAAGCCGAGAATCCAAAACCTGACGACCAACTCGCGGAGAAGGACTCATCACAGACCGGAGACTCGGAGCCCAACGAATGGCTTCCTGATGCCATTACCGGACCCAGGAAGCGTGGAAAGAGGACCAAGAAATAACACTCTTACTTGCAAGTGAGATGTCTGGTAATCTTGTGCGACAATTCAAGACTCATGATGTTGACAGACATGAACTACAAAGTGGATTCGACCTAATGATTCTTGTAACTCTAACAATTGCGGAAAATCATATACCATGCGATGCTAATGGCAGCCTCAGGCCCAACTAGACGCACGATTATCGGGGCGAATATAAATGGATGAAAGGTACATACATCTTGTCACCATTCAAAAACCCTTTGGCATCCCCCTAGTTGCGAAGCCAAATTCTAGTCGATAATGTGAGACATGTACCATGAATTGGATCACCATGACCAACTTTAATCTACTTGAATGTGCGAGACTGGTTCCCGCTCTTTAGCTCCCGATGAGGTTTGGGGGGTGCAGGAAAGTCTCCATGCCCCAAAAGGTTCCCTAGATTCAGTGAAGACCGTAACATGGGTACCAGTGTCTGAGAAACGTGAGAATACAAAATGACCTTTACTCCGTTTTTGCTTTTTCTTCTTCGGCTGCTTCGAATCCGGTTGGTCTCCTTGTGGGACATCATCCAGTATATTCGGTACTGAGGAAAAGTCAAACGGTTGTGAGGCTGTTTCGGGACGTTCCGCCTCATCCTCCTTATTCATGACAGACTCTTCCCTGGCACTCTCCGACAAACCCATCGCCGAAACGAATTCGTCTGGGCCTTTTGCAGTTGACAACGCCTTCGTGCGCTTCCGCTTATTTCTCTTCGTCTGCCCAACAACCACAATCGAGTCCTCTACAGCGGCTTCAGCGGGTAGACGTTCTGAGGCTGGGATGAATGGGATCTCGACTTGCTGCGTTTCTGACTCCCCCAATGTAGCATTCCCTGCGGGTTTGGGAGTGATTTTCCCTTCCGTTATCTGAACATCACCCACGATCTGCATTGCCTTTTCTGAGTTATACAATCAACGTGATTGCTGAGAGTAGATATTACCTTAGGGTTCGATGGGGTGAGAGCCAGCGCACTGTGAATTTTTGCCAAAATATCCCGAAAAGGGGAGTTACCTTCACTTGGATTCGCGAACGGCTACACATACGGTCAGGGTGATGTTGAGATCTGATTGGGATATACTCACCATTGAAGCCGCCTCGAGATTTCCGAGCAATGAACTCTTAGACGTGGTGTATGTGTTGCATAGCTTGGTGAGGGTAGGAGTTAATGTAGGTCCAAAAAGGGATGACGACGAAACAGTTGTATTCTCCACCTGTGAAGCTGCGAGAGGGTAAATGGCGACACCGAATCATACAAGATCGGAGACAAAACTTGCCATTGGACCATAAAGCTGAAGTATTCACATCTACTCTTACCTCCGGTACGGCTGGAACCACTCCCGCTTCGGGAGCTGTAGGTGCAGGAACAGGGATGTTTGACACACTAATGCTTTCATTGATTACGTCCAGTAACTCCTTCGCCCTGTTTCGTATGATGGGTGGCATGGGTTTGAACACAGATAACAGCTTGGCCATATCTGTAGGTGGACGCTCGGCAAGCCGGAGGAGATAATGGTTCGGAAACACATATCTAATGAATATGTGTCAGCGGGTATCCTGCCCATCGAGATGAGAAAGAAAACTACCTGGTACTTTCATCTTCCTCCCTTGCGACGCGATCTCTCCAGGCATGGACACTCAAAAATACGCGCCTCTGTAACCCTTCAACCAACAGAGTCTCTCTATTCCATTTTTTAAGAAGAGCAGCCCACCCCCCACTCCCACTTCCGCCATCAGCGTCGTAAGATTCCTTCTCATACACACGCAAAGCAGTCCCTTCTGATCGGGAAAGAACTTCTCTGATAAGAGCAGAAGGGTCAGATGAGTTTGAGACCGATATTGCTTGCAAAGTAGATGTTGAACCCATGACTTCGGGTGGCTGTGATGGCTGTGGGAATTGCGCCCGAGAAATAGCCCGATCGATTAGTGCGTTCCTGAGGTTGTCATAAATGTAGAGCAAAAAATGGGTATCAGACCGCGCGTAGAGGAGCATTTCCTCCGGTAAGGGTCTACAGATTAATTAAAATGTTAGAGAACATATCGGGGAGCCAAAAAAGGATGCGCGACAGACCGGATCCGCCA
The DNA here is from genome assembly GCA_951640195.1 of Porpolomopsis calyptriformis. Lineage (NCBI taxonomy): Eukaryota > Fungi > Basidiomycota > Agaricomycetes > Agaricales > Hygrophoraceae > Porpolomopsis > Porpolomopsis calyptriformis. The sequence continues at coordinate 1,590,717 of OX621172.1, read as the reverse complement.
GTCAGCTAGCTGATACCGCTTGTCCGGCGTGAAGTCACAGTACATTTCAAGGAGAGTGGCAAGTGCGTGCCTTGGAAATTCTTAAGATCTGTATCAAGCAGAAGAAATAGGGCGACATAGCGAGAAAACTCACCCAAAACTCTTGATGCATGGTACGTATCGAACAGGTTCACGATGAACAGATTGAAATCCTGTTGAAGCCACAATATGTCGCTCTCGGCACCGTGAAATACCTAAGATTTTGTGAAAATGGTATGCAGAAGATAAACACTCGACCGAACCTTGACGATTTTCGGATCCGTGAAAACTTTGTTCAGCTCCGACAGTTCTTCTCTCAGGACTAATGTGTCGACGATCCAATCTTCATCCCGTGTACTAATCTGCATTAAACAGAGGAAACCGCCAAATGTTCGGTAGCTGTGATGTTCCAGGTCGATCGCAATTTCCGTGGCCTTGCATAATGTTTCGAGCATGGAGGAAAACTCGGCAGGGGTAGCGATCCAATTGAAAGGTGTTTGATCGAATGGCCTTGGAGGGATTGGGGGAGAGGAGTGGAACAACGTAGAGGGGTAGGATATGTGCTTGATTTCGTACCAATATGGATGCAGATTTCTGTGATATAAACGTGAGGCTGATTGCGGGGAATAGGGATGGAGGCGAGTACACCAGTGCATCCATATCAGAATCCACCTCGAAATCTCGACAGTCGTAGCCCAGTGGGACTTGTGCATTGTACTTGTGAGGCAATGTCGGACACGGCAAATTATTGTTATTGTCAGGCTGCGTTTTGAATAACAATTGTGGTTTCTGTAACTGCGACGCGTGCTGCAAGGCTGGGTCCAAACGGCCTGAAGGTTGGGATGCCTTTATACAGGTTAGTGAGAAAAGTATGTAGTGATAGAAGCTCGACGGACGTTTTTGAATGCCTTAGGGGGATTGACGATAATTGCAGGCGACTTCATCCTACCGAGATACTCATCTAAACACATGTCCTATGTACAATTCAGGTTATATTCCGAATTCGAAATGGTGACACGCACTGCACGCTCAAGCAACTGATCCACAGGATCCACGACGAGAGAATGGAAGCAGTCGACAATGTCATCTTGACTTTTGAGTTTCGTTGCTCGTTTGATTCCGGGTTGATTATCAGATGACGAAACAAAAGCTAAGAGGGTGTTGGTCATAGAAAGCACCCGAGAGGAAAATGCATCGAGATCTTTTGCAAGTGTTGGATCCACAGAACGGTGAAAACCCAAGTCGGAAGGAAGGGAAAGAGAACGTTTGGTTGCTTGCAGAGCCACCCCTTGGAGCTCGGAATTGAGATGGTCAAAGGAAACAGGCGTCATCAGACCAAATCCTCCGGGACAGCCTGTGATAGACTTTGATCTTACCATATGCGGTATGTTATGGTTTTAGCTCTTCCGACGGCATGATCATTTGTCACTGTGGTCAATTTAACAATCGTACTGCGTGCGCTATCATGTAAGAACGATTCCCTCTTCATTCCCCCTACTGTTCTAAAGAAAAATTCATGGATACGCCAGTTTCGAGCGATGATAGTGACACTCGGGAGATAGCTGCTGCATTACCGACATTAGTGATCGCTGGAAGTGGGAGGACACCTAATGCTCTTGCGATTGGCGTTCAAGAGGTGCCCCTGTCGTCCAAGCAAGCTGTCAACTTGGACGATGGCAATTCAGTTGACATTGAGCATGTGGCTGTTCTGGACGACCCGCGAAAGTGGTCCTATGCCCGTAAGGTGTGTATCAGATCCAAGTCGATAATCAGATGGCTGTCTTGATCATTTACTTGTGCAGAATTCCATCTTATGCATGGTAGCGGCCGCGTCCACGATCGCAGGGTTGGCAGTTAGTATCCAGAATCGTTCGTCTCTCTTCTCCATATCTTGGACCCAGTTATCTATTCAACCGATATCACAGCTTCCACTCAAGAGATGGAGCTGCAACTCCCCGCATCGCCTTCCCAAATCAGTCTTACCCTCTCTCTTTTCATCCTTGTCCAAGGAAACGCGCCTTTAATCTGGAGTACCATTAGTGAGATCAAAGGACGAAGGGTGCGTGCCGCACGTTCCTCCTCTGATCGCGTCTTGAAGATAAATAAAGACAGTTTATATTGTGTCCATTTTTATTTTTGTTATCGGGTCCATCGTTGTGGCCTTGTCGAAGAGGGTAGGTCTTGTCATCGGCTTCCGGTGCGTGCAAGCTGCTGGGTGAGTAGTACTGAGACTCCCCGCATGAGTATACCAAGTGATACTCACACCTCCTTACTACTATACACCCTCAAGGTCAAGTGCGGTTATGGCCATCGGAGCAGCCTCCCTTGCAGATATCTTTGATCCTTGGGAGCGGGGTAGAAAGTTCTCGCTCTACTATGCTGCCCCCCTCCTTGGCCCTTCCTTGGCTCCCATCATCGGTGGGGCACTGACGCAGCGGTTCGACTGGCATGCGCCATTTTGGTTCCTCGCGGCCTTCGCTACTGTCTGCCTCTTCGCCTTCCTCTTTTTTTTCAAAGATACATTCCGCAGAGAGCGCAGCAAGACGTACCAAATGGCAGCCCAGAAGCGGCTAGGGATGGGAGTGAATGTGAAAGGACGTGAACGTATGCATTCTGATATCTTCCCACCCAACGATGCGGAACAACAGAGTAGCGTGGTCCTCCAGCTGGGTAAAGATGGGGAGACTGGATCAAGCGCTGAAGGAAAACCACTAACTCTCAACGCCGTTAACCTGTCCCTAAGAGACATAAGCCCATTCAAACCTCTTTGGTTGGTAATCCAGCGCCGCAACAACATTGCAGTTCTTGTGGCATCAGGTTTGTACCATCAAGCTAGTTCCGGCGCCTCTCCATCCGATCTGAATTCTCATAACAGGTGGGCTGTTCTCTTTCGGCTTCGTTCTCTCATACACAACGTCGCGCACACTTGGCACTGCATATCGCTACGATGCCTTCAAAATTGGCCTGGTGCTTCTCTCATATGGAATAGGTGAGTCTGGTTATCGGCTATGATATTCTCGTGTGGAAAATCTAGAGTGCTGATTCAGGGATCACGCAAAAGGGACTATCTCCGGGAGCGTTCTTGGTGGTCGGTACTCTGATCGTGTGCTCGCCCGACCGAATAGTGGGAAAAATCATCCAGAGGTGCGCAGTGCATGCATTCAAGACAAGCGTGTGGACATTTCTTTTTCTGCGTATTAGCTGCGCCTTAAGAGCACTATTCTCGGCATGTGGTTGTTTCCACCATCCGTCCTCGCTTTTGCATGGGTGATCGGCAAGCGGGTACATATCGCCGGTGTATGCAGCACCCTGTTCTTCTGTGGATTTTGCCAAATGTCAGCCTCAGTCAGAGGTGATGCCGTTCGTGCTAACGGAAAAGATGGATTCATTGTCCCAGGTGGATCTTCTCATCAACATTGGCATACATGGTAGACGCGAACGCGGGCCGCTCTTCGACGGTCGTCGCTGCCAATAGCTCTACACGCGGACTCATTGCGTTCTTGACAACCCAGATCGCTGTCCCATTGCAGGTATGCCATACTGGTTATAACCGCAGCCTTGCCCAAGCAAGTATTTTCTTTTTTGACAAGGACGCTGTCGGAGATGGCTGGCTATATACGATATGGGCGGTTTTGATTGTAGCGAGCGAGCTGTGCATTTTGCTTGTTATGCGGAAAGGGAGTAAATGGCGCGAGGAAGCGGAAAAACAAGAATCCATCGGTCTGGCACAACACTGCTGAAATCCGAGTCCTAATGCTTGGTCTCACAACTTCAGTACCATCTTCGTGAGTAGTTCATTGATCATTAGTGACTTGACCGTTTAAAGCCAATTTTAATAGCGTGCTGTAAACAGTGAACTCTGTCCTCATTATCGTCGTCAAGTTCCCGCGGTGTAAACGAGCATGTTGTTTGGCAGAGGATACATTACAGAATCGAGGGTATGATGCGGTATGATTAGAATTAGCATGGTTCCGAGTCTCCAAAAAAAGCAAGCCTATCGTCTGACAGCTACGAGAATAGCAAATATGATAGAGACCAAGGCGCCCATTGACAAAGCGATAGCTGCCACGGTTGTTCGCGCGATGGGGAATACGCCTTTGACGAGGGCAGATTGGATACTAAAGTAACGAACGATGCCTGTGAAGCGAGTTGAGATGATGAGAAGGGAGTGAAGGAAATGCAGACCGATGACGAGGACACCGAGCCCGACTATGATAATGGTCGCGCCGAGTGGGCGGGCGAAAGTTTGTATTCTCTTGGTTCCAGAGTTTTGGGTTGTGGATGAGATTGTGAATAATTGGACGAGAGCTGGAGGGACATGGGTGACGGCTGGAACGAATGTAACGAAAACGTACCAACGCCTGTTGAGGCGATCGCCAAACTCGTTCTGACGTAGGCGAGGAAGGTTCTTTCTGATGCCAGATGGTCCCTTGCGACACTTCCTTGGTTCTCCAATGTGAGAGAAGGTTGGAATGAGAATTGAAAAAATAAGAATCGAGATTTGGAGTCATATCGTCGAGGGCTATTTTGCGCAGATAAAAGATCGGAGGTAGGAGAGCCCGAATCGTCGTTTGGATTGACTGGTAAAATGTGGGGATCTTCTGGAGAGGGTGATGGTGACGGAGGTTGGTTGGCAGAGATCGAAGTAGAGTCCATTTTAATGATTATTTTAGATTGATATCACGTGAATATTCTGGGTGGACAATACGTCCTAATTTAGAAGTAACTACGTCATAGTCAGCCCCGATCTGTTCACGACGCGACTATAAATTCTGGCACATCTCTGCACAATCCCCCCAGCATCTCTTCCCTCAACCACCACCATCACCACCATCACCACATATTCCCTCTACCAACTATCAATCACTACCCCTCCACTCTTTCACTCGTTCCAGTCATGATCTCTCTCTCCCCCAGATTCATCGTTCTCTTGTCGCTCTGCCTCGCCGCGCTTGCCTCTCCTACCGGTTCCGCCCCTGCTTCTCAATCGGTACTCACCTCCAACAATTATCCTCTTGTCTTAGCTAACGTATTATATTTAGGGATCGAATGATTTAATCAACGGAATCGTTTTACCTAAAGATCATCATCAAATCCGCGCTGACCCTCGCCCAGAGGAGAGCAACCCCATAAACGATTATGATATCAAGTTCGACACCCCCACCGAGAAGAAACCATCTACTTCTCGTAGCGAGGATAACAAGAATCCCAAACACCACATCGGAGTCCAAGGACATCTGCCCGCCCACACGCCTCGCAACGAGGACGGAGCTCATGAACATGGGCATCACCCCCAAAAGGACAGTGGTGTCAAGGTCGGCATACCTACCAAGAAAACGGGCCACTTCGCTTCCCGTAACGAGGATAACAAGCATCCCAATCACCACGTCGAAGTTAAAGGACATGTGCCCGCCCACACGCCCCGCAACGAGGATGGAGCTCACGAACATGGGCATCACCCGCAAAAGGACAGCGGTGTCAAGGTCGACGTCCCTACCGAGAACAAAGACCACCACGTCGCTTCCCGTAACGAGGATAACAAGCATCCCAATCACCACGTCGAAGTCAAAGGACATGTGCCTTCTCACACGCCCCGCAACGAGGACGGCCACCATGGTGAACACGGTCATCTTCCCGATGTCGGATCCAAGGTTCACAAAGTCGAAAAGGAACGGTCTCGCCGTGACCTCGCTAACCCCAATATCAAGGCTGATTTGCCTCTTGGCGATAAGTGGGAACCCACAGTCGGCATGAATCGCCGTCAAGACTGAAGGTATCGCCTGATACCCCTGGTTCTGGGATGAACGATGTTTCTTTCTCTTTTCTCTTCTCTCCTCTTGTGGATTATTTCGCAGTAGAAATACCTTATTAATGATTATTCTATTTTTGAGACTTGACAAGAAACATAATCACGTGGTTTAGAAATGTTATTGCATAAACGGACTTCACAAAATGCAGAAACTCGGATTAAAGCCTCAGAACATGGAAATGTAACGACTTACACCCAACCTATCGATCCAGGGTTGCAGGCGTCCCAAGCTATCCCAGCTTTATTTGATTACTATGGTATAGTGTCCACCGTCTTGGGTGGTTGTTGTGCGTGAGTCTTGATTCCATGGCTTTCTCAGAAGAAGGCATCATACAATCACAGGAATGTTTGGACCTATGAACAGCTGCTCAAGATAAATCCTCAATTAGGTCAGAGAAGTGTCCTGTAACAACTCGTTGAAAGATCGCTTCCCCTTTACCATACCCAGGCTCAGCTCTCACATTCTCTCAAATGCTGTTCATTACCGTCCAATCATTGCCTAACTTCCTTTCATTTTCGACTCCATATGGTCTTCCTACTCTGAAACCCAGACAAATTCCGCTATCCGAATGGGCGATTCAAGTCTTCCTCTTCACTTTTGGCGCTCTTTTTAATAATTGGGCATTTGCTTTCGATGTACCGTTGACCGTGCAGATTGTATTCCGCTCAGCCGGTGAGAATCATAATCATCCCACTCTACCATCGTAATGACAACCCCCATCCCAGGCCTGCCCGTCTCGATGCTCTTCGGGTGCCTCTTTTTGAAGAGACGCTACTCTGCAATGCAGATTGTACGCCAATCTTTACAACAAGCCCTAAGAACTTCGTTTACATTCTCTACTCTTTTATTCGGTAGGCTTCGGTTACGCTTGTGTTTGTAGGCGCAACCCTGGCTACCCTCTCCCGACCTTCGGGTAACCCTCCCTCGACTGTCCAGAATGTAAAAAGATCAAAAGACGACCTTGGACGATACGCAACGGGTATAACCATGCTTGTCTTATCATTACTCCTGATCGCACTTCTCGGACTAATGCAAGAACGAACGTTTACAAAGTACGGAGGACACTGGCGCGAAGCCGTGTTTTATACGGTGAACACCTCACCGAGCTGTCCATAGATGGCACCCTACTAATGAAGTTTCAGCACTTTCTGTCCCTTCCGATCTTCCTTTTTTTCATCCCAGACATCAAGCAAGGGCTCTCCAGTCTCTCCGCGACCCCAACAGTATCTCCTTATTCTTCATACCTCATCCTAGCCAGCAATCTCCTCACTCAGCTTATCTGTGTGTCCAGCGTGAACCGACTTACCTCGGTGAGTTCTCTTTCTTGGTCTGATAACCCCTTCTTGCCGGCTCACCGTTCTTTTCAGCAAGTATCCTCAGTGTCCACCAATCTCGTTCTCACCATACGAAAAGCGCTCAGCCTCTGCTTCAGCGTGTGGTATTTCGGGAACGGCTGGAATAGGCAGCTCGGCATAGGTGCTGGTATGGTGTTTGTAGGAAGTTTTCTGTTTTCCCAAACGCCAGCCCCACGGAACGTGGCAAAAAAGCAAGAGTGAAATTTCCTAGATTTACTCTTGCATGTAGATGTATTCAAAATAGAGTACTCCAACGGAATTTCCATGCACCTATGGCAACCCTGTACTAAATATTCTCATCCTCCCCGCAAGTCGGGTTATGTTAGAAATACGAACACTTGTTGGTTACATTTGACAAATGTCCAAGAAATTATGACAATGGCATGGACATTGGTTAAAACGTTAGCAGGTCAAAACGAGTCTTCCAAACATCCTCGAATTAACGTCCTCTAGCAAGCATGTCCTCACAACAATCTTCAATATCGTGTATACTTGGTGGAAATCAATCGCGGAACATTCCGCGTATCCGCGTGCCCCGATGGCCGCGGCTACGGCTTCCGCTTCCACGATGGGGACGCAGCACTCTTTGGAAGAGGGATCCGAGTGCGTACGAAGGTCGGCTTTGCAGCCGATGAGGAAAATAGGAATGTCAGAGCCCAAGGCCTGTCGTATCATTCCTATCCACTGAGTAGATCGTGGCAGTTTAGATCTTGTGGGATTATAGATAGGCATGCAACGTAACTCGGGTAGTTACATGTTGGAATGAGACGAGATTGTTGATTGCAAATGTGATAAGAACGACGTTAGATGCGGGGTACAGGAAACGGAATAGATACTGCGTGGAGCAGTGGAGAAACGTGAATAGGGATGCGCGCGGGAGACGGGAGGTGACGAACGCTATACTCCGAGTCATGCATGCTAGATGTTAAGGTAAATAGCACCACGAAATATCAAAGTGAAAGAAATAAAAAAACAAACCAGGTGTCCCAGAATCCTACCTCCACATTCCTTCCTTCCAACTGCAACTCACCAAGGCGATTCTCGAACCAACCATAATTCGTGCTGCGGGCTGTTTGCCAACGAGGGGGGGTTCAACTTCTGAGGGTGGACTGTCTCATGACGAGGTAGAAAGAACACTCACGTCGTTGGAACTTATTGTGGGGCATCCAGTAAGTTCAATCCCGTGAAAGAATGGCATCTATTCAGCCAGGGTCGTAGCGCTCACCACTTGGTTTGGATCGCGACCAAAGGCCAGGGTGGCAACCATTGAAGATTTTCCGGTTCCAACTGTTGGGCATGGACAAATAAATGAGTCCAGGCCTGGGTGTGTAATACGGCCACTCACCATCACCAACCAGGAGTATTTTCTTTTCGTGCATGAGGCGGCAGAAATGCTGAACCCATGACTTTCCAAGTTTGGCTTTCTCTCCATCGACCAATCTCAAGACCTGCAATCCCTCAATTCGTTGATGGTATTGGCGAAGGAGCTGGCCATCTATTTCCCATTGTGGCACAAACATAGAACGCCACGCTTGGATTCAAGCAAGTAATGCTGCCATCCTGGCTCGTGTAAGCGGAAAAAAATGAAATCAATGAAGCCAGCCTACCACTTTGTAGTGAAACACCACCTGGTTTATCTCGAAATGAAGGTGCATGATCAATTTTGCCATACAACATTTCCACTAAACGTATTCTCAATATAAAGGTCAATGGTTTGTCTCGGATTCTACTCGACCTTTGAAGAATGCCCGGGTTGTTTGCATTCTGCGAGGTAGGATGGAATCCTATAGCATTGTTGTTGCCAATTTCGTTATTCCTAGTGCGTGACATTGTCTTGCAACTCGTCCTTTTTCATTCTTTCTCAGGTTTTCGGACGCAGTGAGTTATTCCGTATATGTGCTGTCAACACTTATTAGAACGTCCCCCAGGAACCGATATTCCGGGACCTTCTCCACAACCGCATTACGGAACCGCCGAATTGATTAATCCTTGCGCTTTTGGTGAACTGTTGAAGTTGATCACGTTTCTATCTTATCGATCATCTCCACCCGAAAGAATGTTCGACGTTTAGTGCACAGGATATCACCATTAACAACAGCGAGATCAACGTTGTGAGTAGAGACCCGCTGAGACCCACTACCAGTTACAATGATGGTAAGTTATCAAGATATTCAATTTCAAATCTATGTTAAATCATAAGACTCAGAGCGTCACATCGCACTCCCGCTATCTCATCTCAGGTGTCACAGAGCCAGTTTCTTCAGATCCATGAAACGGGGACGGGAAACCGGCTGCTCGAATCTCCAACTTCCCTGGATCAAAGAACAGACGATGCAGACACTCATCAACCTTATCGCAAGTCTACTCACGCGCCAACATCAAAGTCGTTTCACGATCGTCACAAAATCCAAAATACTTTCCCCACGCTTGATGAACTTTTTGAAGCGTTGAAACTGGAAGTCAAGACAAGCAGACTCGGACGACTCGGATAATCAAACGCCCCATTCATAATGGGCTCATGGCACTGTATTGCTGCTTGCTTGGGACGACGTCCAAGCGGACTCGAACAACTTGTTTGGTCAAACTCCACTTTATGCAGCTGATGGAGGGCATGATCCCCGAGAAAGTAGTGGCTTCATGGTGGATGACACCCAGGCACAGTCCACGGACGATGATGGTCAAACCCTACTTTTCTATGCAGCTCGGAATAAGCTTGATGCCAAGTGAACTCGCTATTGCCTCCTCCACACAATCTGGGAGCATGAACAACCACCTCCAGGACCTGTTTACCAACGCCATCGGTCCTTTGAAGCGATTGTCCGTCTCCCAAGGCAGATAAAAATGCATAGTGTTCTCTTTCACCGTCCAGATGATGCTGCTGCCGCGGCCCGAGCCATGTACCATGGTATCTGTCTCATTTCACCCCTCCTCTTTCTCGAATTAATCTCTCCAAATTACTGGGGAAAATCATTGACGGTCGTGGGTCTCATGCTTTCCCTATCCCGTTATCTAGGCTCTTTAAAAAATTGCAATCGGGATCGATGCCGATCCACCCACTCCTGCCAGCCCCGTCCCTTTTGTCCCGTCTTGGTCCCGTCGTACCCTCGAAGGATCATCTAATCCAAGCCTTAAATGGCGTAACCGCGTAGTGTAAGATCTCACCCTTCTTCACATGTTTAATCGTTATTTATTCCATTCGTTCATAGTAAATCTCAGAGTCGGCATGAACCCTGACGACCCAAAATGGGCCACGGTCAGTTAAAAAGTCTTCGGCACAGCTGGATAACGAGATAGAAGACCTGTACTCAATCGCCAGAGAAATCTATCCGTCGTTGAGGTCAACTTTAACATATTTTATGCTGTACACTTTAATGTGTATAGGGATATCTCCCATTTGCTCAACACGCTCCTGGATTACCATTCCCCTCTGACTCTGCCTTTCTCAGCCCTTGTTTTTCCATACAAATCATCACCCCACTCTATGCTGAACTTCCCATCATACTGTGTCGGTTGGGAGGGTGTTGAGGATGGCATGCAATTCATTCGCGAGAGCAGAATGCCAGGGATTTGGTACCTCCGGATGATAAGAGACTGGACGTATTATCGTTGTCACGATAGGCAGATTGGAGGAGGAATGATTTGTGCGGCGGATGAAGTTGATATCATATGGATTCGGTTTGGGTTAGCTTCGAAAAAGCCAACGTGCATACCTCCAAGGCGTCCATACAACATCGAATCCGGACTCAGCATCGTGGAGGGCGATGTAGAGTTCCTTAGGAGCCAACAAAGCAAATTTCACCCGATCCAGAGGATATCCTCATCCCAAGCACACCTTTTTACCGAACTCACCCTGTTCCATCGTATGCAACCACCTCCAACAATCGCCAAGGGTACGACGCTCAATCGCCTGAGCGTTTATCATACGCAGGCTACATTCTCGCATGGCCGCAGTCAGTGTGGCCATCTTCGTATTCATACCAGAACACTACGGTAAATGTCACTTATGAGCTTTCGCTTCAGCAGACAGTATATAACATAACGTACTTTTGTGTCAATCCACCATTCATTTGATGATAAATTCTATCAATGTCAACACCGCATATTTAGTGACCTCAACAGAGTGAAACCATCTTGCAGACAGGTCTGGAAAAATCACGGTTGAGGTACTGGACTTCGAACTCAGCTGAATATTGTAGCTGCAGTAAAGCGAGGCCTAACCTTGTTTACATTCATCCGAATTCTGACAGCTTTCCTTACCACACACATCTCCCGGCTTTGGTCGTTCATCCTGGATAGGTGCAGGATGGCCATGACAAACTTCGCAGCAACCACCGGTGAATTTATCACTTCTTGCCCATCTTACCATTTTCCAGCCTTCCCAAGCAAACAAAAGACCCAACACAATGCAAGTTGTTCCGTTGACCCACCAGCCACCCTTCCAAACCTTGAAGAGTAAGCTCCCAAAGAAGAGGACGAGAGTGATTTGGATGCAACTAAGAGAACATGTCGCTTCGCTTTGCATTGCACTGCTATTAAGTGCTTTGGCGAGAAAACGTTTGGGCAGCCATATGAGAATCATCAGGACAAGAGCCGATGCAGCAATGATAAGGGACGGGGTAGAGGAATTGGGCACTTCTCGGAGGACCAAAGTTGCCAGAGCATTTGATTCAGTCGCAACCGCCAGAGCCAATAGCAGAAGGCCGATGCCAAGTGTCGAAAGCTTTTCGAATCTTGGTAAAACGTATATTAGCAAATGGCGCACAAAAAAATGAACAGCAAACGAACCTGAGAGCTTCCGCATTCAAAACGAGACTGCTCTCATCACCTGGTTTTGCTATCTTTCTGAACCTGTGAAGAACAAGGCCAGCAGAGATAACTTCAATCCCAGATTGAATGCCGAAGAAGATAAGCGCTCTCGATCCCGATTCTACACCAAACCCAATCGACAGCCCGCCCTCTATTCCGTTGTAAACAACGCTAGCGATGCTGATTGCGATCGCGAATTGCTGAAGACGGCGATGCGAGGGCATATTAACACGGCAAAAGCACGTAAGTCACGTGCAGACACTCGTACAATTGGTTGACGCCACAATTGCGCTCACGCCGTTTTGTCATGGACATCCACGAACAAAACTCGTTGTCTTCGTCGTACACCCTCCTTCGAATAAAAAGAAAGCGAACAGATGAGCCACTCGATGCCCTGGGTATGCCTATCTCAAATGCAAGGTTTGATTCACTGTTTTGATCACTATAATCCTCAGTCTTCGAGCCTCCCACTCGAAGAAAGAAGTCGCGGGGTAGCATAGGGGTGTTCCAATTCGCCAAAACTATAGAGCAGGATGCATGGGATGACGAGAAGCGGAGAAAGGATCTACAGGTCCATCTATCCCTCCTGAATCATCTCTATTCAAACCAATGCCACCAGGATCAAATATCTCGGCTGGCTCGTGAAACCTCAACGGCAGAAACCTCAACACCAGCCCCGCCGTCACCCACCGTTCCTCGCCACACAAGAGATCACCCTCGCCGGTACACGATCATCGAAGGAGACCCCCTGGCGAAGCCAGAAACCAAGATTACACAGCAGTACGCATCTCTCTTCTGTCCCTTTTTAAGCTCACCTATTCACTACTGCCAAGATCCAAAGTACAATCTCCCAAAGATGTGCCGTCGCACATTGGAACACCAGACTTTAAAATGTACGACGCTATTCTCTCCCCGACAGGCGTCTCAGAATCCGCGTTCGATTCGGAGATGGAAAAATTCCTCCCGATGCTCAATGACTACCTACAAAGTACGCTGAGGATATCTCTTTCCTATCATATCTTCATGTTATATTGCCGAACCAGTCCATGACATAGATCTGCCCTCTCCCTCACCGAATATCTCCGTCCGCCAGAGCAGCACGAGAGCCCCAATCTCCCCACCGAACAAAGGGGATTATGTATGGGACGTGTTTTATCATCGACCTACAATGCTAACCGATCGGACTGAGGCCGCAAACGTCGGCACACTGTATGCTCCCTGATCACTTGTCACTCCCCTCTCCTTGCTGACGACCGACCTTAGGATCGGTCTCCCTCCTCTGATCACGGACCCATGCGATTCCGAGTCGGACTCGGAGGAAGAAGATCATGCCGACGAAGATTCTAACGGTTGGTGATTTTTATCTCACCCCCCTGACCACAAGTGTTGACTTGGATTCAGCGGAAGAATATTACAAGAATGATTATCCAGACGAAGAAGACTCATTCTCGGAAGAAGACAGTGGTAAGTACTGTTTCCTGTACTTGTTCCGTACAGTGTTAATCCAATCCATTAGATGAAATTTTCTCAACCTCAGATGAGGAGGCCTTCATCGATTTCATTGCCGAGGATGATTTCGATTACTATAGTGATTACCATTATTAGACCACATGTTCATGGTATTACACCAAGAAAGATATTTGGTTTGGAAAGTCCCTCAGGTTTTTTCGGGCTACGAAATTAGCATTGAATTTAGTTTGCTTGGTAAAAGAACTTACAGAAGACGGGAGCCCATGTTTGTTCCTCTTCCTAAAAGTCAAAAACCCACAAAAGTGAAAGAGTGTCAGTAACGCCAATGAAAAGGCCAGTGCAAACCCTGCGCCGAGGAACCCTGCACCAAGTGGGTCAATGTGCTGGTGTGCTAACGCTTGAGCACGCCCTTGTGAGGCGGCAGAGCTAATCACATCGCAACCTCTATTTTGGGTATTTTGACACACATTGCACCAATCCGAGGTCGTATTCACAGCGGCAGGCTGGTTCATGTACTTTAGGACCACGTCAGCCACAGATGTGCCTCAAAGACTCACGGCTAGATAGTTGACAAAGTCCGAGAGCGGTACGTCCCCAGATTTGTCCAGGAAGTTGTACGTCTGGAAATCGGCATCTGTTCCATTCCGGAAGTTGAACCTGAGAACGGGTTCACCGCCAGACGACGGTTGACGAACTTCGAGTGCAAGAACAGAAGCATAGTTGACTACGACGCGGAACTGACTTGAATTTTTTCGGCCAAGTGAATATAGATCCTGTCTCACCAATTGCAGCAAGTTCGGGATTAGCCTGGGCAACACCAGTCATGTTGAACAAGGACAAGAAGGGTTTGTACGAGATAGCCTCGCAGTCCAATTTTAGTGGGTCTGAAGTGTTGCTGATGCGAGAAAAAGCATTGATGATTGAAGGTAGCATAGTTCGACCAGCAACTGTACGGAGATTTCATTCAAGGTTAAGGACGGGGAATAAGAGATTGTAAAACGGTACATACTATTCCCGATTCCGGCTAATTGAGGCGAAGTGAAGGTACCGTATTCGTGCCAATTTGCCAGATCCCTGGCTTGCTCCAGGAAAGTGGGTGGTAGGGTCTTGGAAAAGTTTGCGTTGTGAACGAATTGAACGTTCATGTAATCATATACCTATTTATTTTGTAAGAAGGTGAAGAAACACGAATATCGTTTGAACGATGTACATTCCACTACAATACGAGAACTTTATCAATGCGCAGGAGTGAATTTGGATGCGAAACGAACCATGTTTTGCAACGTAACGGACCTCCCATCAAGATACGGTGGGAGCTGACTCAGGAAGGCGGCGGATTCGTTTTGTTTTTGCAGAAAAGCAGGCGAATTGTAAAACGCACTAGTGGCCGCATTGAATGGCTACGAGAGAAAGTAAGCAGGATCGGTAACGACTGCCATAGGTGAACGCACGGCACAGTCTATCCATCCTTCAAAGGAGACATCGTTGTTAAGCTCAACGGATGCGACTGGAGTGGATTTGCTTATGCTTGAGTAAAAAGAGATCGATTTATGAAACTCACTCGGAACATACTGGATTGATTTGAAATAAATGTTGAGAAAAGACCGGGATTCACAATAATGTGATACTGACCTGATATCCACCAAGCGGACCCAAGATGAGGGATCCGTTCGCAAGCGTGATGTTATAGTTGGTGTTGGCTGGCCACATGCCTTGAGTGAACGATAGAGCCGAGTCATAAATCACATTGTCTTCGTGGCCGGTATCGGCCAAGATGTTAACCTCGCTCTCGTTGAATAATCCTGTGCTAATGCCTTGAATATATGACGGAGATGAGGCGTTGATATATAAAGAGCGCAACTGCTGGCCGAGTTGAAACTCTTGTTGCTGGACTTCAGATGAACAAAAGAGGGGTGGTAGAAGAAAGATGTTGAGCTTACACTCCCGAGCGGTGTGATTGAGGTGACAGAGGCTTGGTATGTGGTCGGGTCCTGGTAAAACTCGAGACGGTCACCGTGACGGAAGATGAGGACGACACCCAAGAGCTGGCTGTTGACACTGGGTTGTGCCATGATGGCTGAGAAGAACGGGGGGGTCAGAGGATCAGATCTACCGTTGGGTACATTTCCAAGAGAGCGTTATGCGGATTTATCCTTATCTTATCTTATCATCGTGATCACTCCACCTCATCACCAACCGGCGCAGACTTCCCTGGGCTTCCAGCAGCCTTCCAAGCACCCAGAATCAACTGGATAACATCGCCAACCCCCTTTCCTTCTTTCACGCTACAAAAGACGGTCGGTCCATCTCCCCGCATTATTTTGGCATCACGATCCATGACGTGGAGGGATGCATTCACGTAGACGGCAAGGTCAATCTAGGGATAGACAGTTGTTCTCCTCTGCAGTTACTACAGGCAAAATAGAACTCACTTTGTTTATTACCAACAAATCCGACTGCGAAATGCCTGGTCCGCCTTTCCTTGGGATTTTGTCTCCTCCCTTTTCCAAGACGTCAGAATTAGGTCGGGTATCTAAAAAAAAAGAGAGACTCACAGATACATCGATAACGTAAATGATATAGTCTGCCAACTCCCTGGAGTAGTTTGCTGCCAGATTGTCTCCACCACTCTCGACAAACAGCATCTGGCAGCCGTATTTAGCTTGGAGGGTCTCGAGGGCACCCATATTGGCACTAATGTCCTCGCGGATGGCGGCGTGCGGGCATCCCCCTGTCTCTATAGCAAGAATGCGTTCAGAGGGCAGGGCCCGATTTTTTATGAGGAACTCCTGATCTTCGCGTGTGAAGATGTCGTTCGTGACGGTAGCTGTCGTGGATCAAAAGGACAGGATGACCACCAACGACAGAGATGACGAACCAATGTTGTATTCTTTCCTGAGATGCTGGCACAAAGCGAGTGTCAGGGCGGTCTTGCCGGAGCCTACCGGACTGAGCGACGTTCAGAGGCAAGAAGAACACATACGGCTTCGGGGGATCACTCACCCACCTATCCCAATAGTGAACCCCCTCTCGTCAAAATTGCGTGAAGAGTAGTCCGGCATATCTCTCTCGGAATATTTACCTTTCATATCGGTGATCGATTGTCTCGGTTGGAGTACTTGTGGATACGCACCAGCATGCTCAAGATGTTCATGGGTGTGGCCATGTTCATCCCCATGGTCGTGCGAGTGGGTTACTCCAGAGTGAGAATGTGTTTGCTCACTGTCATTCGAAGGCAGGCTGTTGAAGAACTGGACGGGCATGGTTAAGGTTATCTTATCTTATCTAACCTTTCTCGCGGAACTAATAATTTCTCAAACACATCTCGTATATGCT
The DNA here is from genome assembly GCA_951640195.1 of Porpolomopsis calyptriformis. Classification (NCBI taxonomy): domain Eukaryota; kingdom Fungi; phylum Basidiomycota; class Agaricomycetes; order Agaricales; family Hygrophoraceae; genus Porpolomopsis; species Porpolomopsis calyptriformis. The sequence goes on along the minus strand of OX621172.1, from coordinate 1,573,922 downwards.
GAAACGCTACGCCCTGAGGGCACAATCACAATGCCCACGTTACGAGCACTTCCCTGAGCTTGATCGAATAAATTGACGAGCTCAACACGGAGATCTTCTGACGCGTCTTGATCTGCAAGCTGCTCACGCACCCACGATACTCGGTCCCTGATAATCAAACTCTCGATGAAGGGCCCAAGGAGGCACCGAAGCACGTGTAACACTTCAAGGGGGCTCTCGTCTGCGCGTGTGGGGGTGGGGAGTGCGGAGATCACGGAACTATCGAGACGGGTGGATGCGGCGTGAAGAAAAGTAGGCCAGTCGGTGTAAGCTGCGTCAGAGAGACGGCCTAATCGTCTGTTTATCGGCTTCGAGCCGGTGCCAATTCCAGTTCCAGAAGAGGCGGTGATCCGATCTGGGGAGAATGGTCGTTGGAGGAGTGCGCGCCAGACAACTTTGCGGATAGCTAGCGTGGCGGCAGCCTTGGAGGCAGGAGTCGCAAGCCAATGGGCGGGGATTTGGGCAGCGAGATGGAGGGCCGACATGGGGAGGGGAGGTGTAGAAGAGAACTTTCTGGAGAGAGGGAAATCTAGGCAGGATTAGTGCTTCTTTGAGGTGATGGAGTGTACGTACCGGAAGGGGACATGAGATTGTAGCAACAACCCACGGCAAGGAGCGCACGGGGTGACCAAGACGCTGAAGGTTGAGGGGAGTGACAATGGGCTAGGAAGAAGCGGAGGATGTCCGGGGTGAGGGTGCCGCATGCGTGCAAGGCTACAAGAAGAACTGGGATTGGGTGATCGGGGTTGGGTAATGGAGCGAGTTCAACAATCCAGTCATTTATAGTGGCATAGAGATTCTGAGAGGTGATGTGGAGGGATCTATAGGTAATAGAACCGTTGGTTGAGGTGGAACGTTTATTTGACCAACGTTGGGCGGCCCGAGAGTGCAAATCATTTGAGTCAAGGGCTAGCACGTGAAGGGAGAGACGAGATTGGAGAAAACGAGAGAGATGGGCCTGTGGAGAAAGGTATAAAGAAGGGGGAATGAAAGAGCAGGAGAGACTGACTTGACCAGAACCCAAATCGACTATGTGCTTGATGGGATGGGGGAGGGTTGAAATGAGGTTTGCGATGTAAGAAGACATTCGGATGACTTCGTGGGCTTTCTTGGGAGACATTCCGCGAAGGGATGCATGGTCGCAAGGAAAGAGATTGATGTTGAGAGGTGTTCTGTCGATCTGGGAAGATTTGACGGTCTGGATGAGCTCTTTGAGCTCGGGGGGGATGGTTGGAGAGGAATGAAGGCCGATGTACTCATTTACGAGGGACAACCAAGGGGGCTCGTGCTTATCAGATTGATTTTGTGACCAAGACCACCATGAAGACCAAGAGGGAGGGGGAAGGACGATATCATTTGGATGTTTGAGCAAAAGATGGTGGATGAATGGATGCATCTTGGCAGCCCTGGTTTTGAGAATGACAGGTCGGGGATGGTCTCGATAGACGGGCTCGTTTCAGTTTTTTTTAGTGTTCATTAAAGACGACAAGTCGGTGTTCGCTGACTGCGGCGACCTGAAGAGCTGTCCCTAAGATACCCGTTGCTGTTGCTGTTAATAGCGCGTCATCGTTAAATAACGTCATCATCCCCGCAACCACTTCGATCACTGCCACCGCCACTTGATATCCCCGCCGACATACCATCGCGAGTGGATCTACGTATGGGATATCATTGGAAGAACCGTGGCATACATGTGGGTTAGACTTCTCCCGGGCCATCTGGGAGACAAACCGTGTTCTGATTGAGATTTTTTTTTTTAACCGTATTGTTAATCTACACGTTTTGATCACCCAGTTGTCCTTTGCATCGCCGCAGCAGCAGAATGTAGATCCTGATGATAGCACTCTTTGCGACCATCCAAAGCTTACTCATCTGATCGTTCACTGGTATGTCTATTGCCAAAACGGCCACAACGGAGATCCCAGAAGATTTGCTTCCGACCGGTTCGTGGGTTGGCATATGAATATGAGGGGGTTGTTGTTCCCTCGGTTATGAAACAAAGAAGAGGCTGAATCCATCCTTCGTTGTTTTCCTTCTCATGAGATAATTTTACAGGTACGTTTCTTGGCTGAAACCTGCTACTTCTTGATATCATTCTTCACACTCGAATGCGTGTTCCTGTGGCGATTATTGTTATAAGGGTGCTCGAGCACGATCCTCGCTTCGGTGTCTAATCGTGGGCGCTGGTCCCATACCATTGAATTTGACAATTTGCCCATATACCGCTCGAATCGCAGGGAGACAAACTCGTGTGTTGGCAACAGCCAGCCCTTTTTTTATTTATTCTTAGAACCTCTCCTTCGTTTGAAACTTCTTTTTTTTTTTTTTCTCTCGCGGAGTAGCCATCGCGATGAACGGGTTGTCGCTGTTCCAGCCTGTATAGCCAGCGAGGTGATGATTTGCCCAGAGGAGGGAGAGTTTTGATGATGCGAACAAACGTTTGCATCCGATTGACGTTATCAATCAAACCCACGTCGTTTCTCCTTTTGCAGACAAAACCGTTCTTTTAACCAAAACCGTTCTTTTAACCCCAAATCTTGTTTTCTTTTTTTACTCACAAAATCCACTTCCATAAAAAGGTATATATAGCCACCGTGAGAGTGACGATCTACGATCCTATATTAGGTTCTCGTTCATCCATAAAAGGATATCTGCCTTATCGGATACTCCCAAAGTCTAAAATTTATCGCTCGGCACTCCCTCCCTCTTCCCCGCCCAGGTAATTTATCCATTCTCAGCCACCCCGCGCTCTTTCCCTCTCTCTCTCTGTTTTTCGAACATCCGCTGCTCGCTCGGGCCCCACGGCATACTCGGACGATATCCACCGCCCCACCCCCACTCCCCGCCTTGTCTCTTGGCACCGTCTTGACCATATCGGTACCGCCACCTACAGGCCTGGATCGCAAGTCCACATGATCCCACACACACTTGACCGGCAACGCAAAGCTAATTTAATTAAAAAAACTCCTCCACTCTATGGATACAAGCACGCGTGAGGCCTTGAGGCATCATCATAGAACCATCCAATCTACCCTTTTATTGACCCCTTTGCTCTTCCCATCTGGGCTTCCTTGCCTAGAACACCTTCGGAGAGATACAATTATGCTATATTGCGGATAGTAAAAAAACATTGGAGAAGGAGAGGTATAGCTTTATGGTATACTTATAAGCGTACATACAAAAACAACAGCAACTGACCCCAAAATTTCAAAAAAATAATAAAGCAAAGTCCGAACTTTATCGCAACGCAGCCGAAAGGTCCATGTATAGCCACGGGGGAGACGCGATGCTGAAGGAAGCAAAAAAAGAAAAAAATATAAGCGGTTGTAATGAGTGAAAGTGTTCGTATATTATTCAAGTCAAAGCTTCCAACCCGGGAAAATCAGGGGATTTTTTTAATATCTTGAGGTCGACCACAGGGGACCAACAGATTGAGCGGCGATAGACAAAAAAAAAGGGGATGCTGGTGAGAAAACGGTCCAAGGCGGACTTGTACGACAAGGATAACAGCAAGTCAAGTGTTCGACGTGAAGATCGAGGGAACGCGTGGCAAAACAGAGCACTGTCCGTGGAAGATGTAGTAAAATGAGGGGGGGTGGAGACCGACGCTGGCATGTGCGTAGACAGTCATGGTAACCTGTTGGGTTAAATCTTTTCCTTCATAAATTGCCTCGACTATTGTGGAGTCGGCGGATATGTTGACGACCCTTGGGTTTGTCCGTTAGCGTAAAAAGTCGGCTGTGATGGGTCAGGCTGAGTGTTGACCCGGGGACTGGATATATATCCAGGGTAGGGATTTTGTGGGGGCAGCGAGAACATGTGAGTAGAAGCCGGGGCCGATAATGTAGCACCCGGTGACGGAAGGTAATGGCTCGGTGGCGTTGGTCCGGCTGAATGAGGATGAGGGTATAAAAGGCGATTGCTCGGCGCATAATTGACGCCATTGCCCGACCCACTCAATCGATGGGACGTTCGTCCAGGGGGATACCCTAACATATGCCTGGAGGAGCCAACATATTCAGTCGCAGCGTGGTGGTGGTGGCTAGGAGGAAGGGACTGAAGGGACATCGGGTGATAGAGTTGGAGCGAGTCGGCTGGCATCGAGGCTCGCCGACCGGCCGGTTCCAGTAAACCGGTGGAGATCATACGGTTGGATGAAGGGAACGGGGTGGTGGTAGTCGGACCGGAAGCTGCTCTGTGAGCTGGCGCAAGGATACGGCGACGGGCCTACAAAGGACGAAGGGGGGGTTAATCATCGAATGAAACGAGGATGATACACTGACGTTTATCATCCAGTTGGAGACTTGACTCATACTGAGGCCGGTGGCGTGACACAATTGTTTTTTCTCCTCCTCGCTCGGATACGGATGATCAGAATGCTTGTGCAACCAAGCTTTGAGAAAATCTGTAGTCTCTTTTGGTAATTTCCCCCGCTTCCGCTGTGGTCGATCGACAAGAGTCGAAGTTGGTATGGTCTGCGAAGGACGGGTTGGCGAATCCGAAACGGAGACAGAGGGGGGCGTGATAGAAGAGGGGGAAGGATACGGGGGGAGCAAATATTCAGGGCTCGGGAAGGACCATTCGTTTTTTATGCCGAGATTGGCTTTACGGTCGTGTTGACCAGAGATACGAGCAGAGTATAACTGAGGCTGAGCACTAAATGAAGAATGCCGTAAATGGTCTTCGTACTTGATAGTTGAGCTATTAAGCTGTCCAGTGGAATTTGGCCGCACAATTCCGGACGGGGACGAGAGGTGCCAGTTGGTATTATCGTTGAAATGGGACATAGGATGAGTACGCGTATTATATTCTGAGAGAGGAGAGGTCATATGGGAGGGAGAGAACGTCGAGGTGGAAGGGGTGGTGCCGTTAGTAAGAGGAGGGACGGCCGAGTACGGCGATAGCTCTCCAAAGGAGCTGGTCAAGTGAGGGTGAGTGCGGGTTGGGCTTTTGTCGGTGGCAGATTCTAATAAGGAATCATCGGCAGAGGGGGGGAATTGGTACGCGGAGAGAGAGGACTGGTTAGTGGGGGTGTAATTGACCCGAATACCGGCCGGTGGATAAGGACCTTGTCTGCGAGTAGCGGATTTGTCGGATAAATTAGGCAACGAAGCACGTCTATCTGGACGGAAAGGGTCGTTGAACGTGGTCAAGATCGAGGGAAGCTGGAGTTTTGAATCAGAGGACTGATCGGAGTTGAGCTGCGGCTGCTGTTGAGGGGAATGAGATGTGGCGTCCCAATTGTTACCCTGATCGACAGAGAGAGACGTGCGAGATTTCTTGAGCTGAGGAGAGTCAGCTAGGGGAGAGGCGGGGCGTTTCTCGCCGCGAGAGAGGACACTGGCATCCGTGTCGGTGGCAGAGGTTGCGGAGCCAGACATACGCCTGGATTCGTAATCGGGGTCAGAAAGAGAGGGGCTATAGGGTGGCGAAAAAGCGAAAAAAAAGGATGGGTCAGAGACGAGTGCGAGAGTGAGATGGCAAGACGGACATTACGGCCGGAGAAGCCGAGGGAGATGAATTGTCCTGGAGGAATGAAGAGACCGAGTCGCACTTTGGATCCGCCCTGCAAACGAAGGTGGGGGAGAGGCTGTAAGTAAGAGATGATACGTATTGATGAAATGAAGAGTCGAACAAAAGAAAGCAAGGCAGGAGAGCCAAAAAAAAAGCTTGTAGTACACATGCGCCCGTCTGCAACGGTAGTACAGCGCCGGTGACAGCTGACAGCGGCTTACGCAGAAGGAAAAGGGAAAGAGAGAGGGTGGCTCACAAGAGGAAGTGGAGCTGGCCAACGTTGAACGGACTGAGCTGGTCGCAGGCCGTCGGTCTTTGTTCAATCATGGGAGAAGGCGAGGGGGGTGGTGAGGAAGAAGGAGGGATGGACGGTATTTAAAGAGGGAAAGAGAATTACAAAAAAAATATTAAAAAAAAAAAGGTCATTATTCTTAAATAGGAAATAATACTGGAATTCGTCTCTAATCGCATCCTGATATAGATATATTGAAATAAGTAACCCAATCAGGCACATTTTAATAGCCTTCCCATTCAGTTAACGCGGAGTTTAGATTCTTCTCGGATCTGATGTTCGATCCATAGTCAATCTTTACGACATCTGTTATTATTATATAATATTCTCTCTCTTAGATCGATCTCGATTCACCATCCCCAACAGCAATTCCTCCGCCTTCATCCTCTCCTTCTCGGTAATTTCCACTCCATCCAGCATCCGAATCCGTCCGCAAGCACGCATCACCAGCCCTCGGTATGCGAGCCGTCCCAGATACGCCTCGTCCGGCAGGTCCCGCCGGAATTTAGAGTCCAGTCCTTGCCACCCCGACCCTTTTTTCTCACCCCTCTCCCCCTTCCCGCCTTCCGATGGTTGCAGTGCGCCCGGAATGTCCGCGATGAGTAACGGTAGGTACCATCCCAGCGTGCATGGATTCATCCTAGTGAACATCCGAGTAAGCCTTCACACTCACACGATAGTCTTCCACATCAGCTCCCACCTGTAGTCCACCATTTCCACATCTGGCATCCCTTGTAAAAGGCGGATCAGCGGCTTCGTCTGTTTCACTCGCGATCCGATAATCGTCAGTTTCTTCAGCCTCCTCAGTCCGTCCAGCGCTCTCACGTCCTCTAGAAAATTGTAATTTAGGTTCAGCACCCGTAGGTTAGGCACCAATCCCGCAAACCCCTCCGGAAGCGACATCAGCCGACAGGCCGCTATCTCCAAATACACAAGGCCGTAGCATGCCTCTTCTAGGAATCCGCTCTTCAATGGATTCCCTGCAGTTTCCATTATCTCAGCATGCATATGATGATCAACATATTCCGACCCACCAGAGAGGTACAACCGCTTAATGTCCCGAATATCACGCGTCAATAGAGTCCTTTCAGATCTCGTCATACCAATCTCACATTCCTGTAAGACCAACACTCACAGTTTTTGACCATTCTGATTTCTCAAGCTCAGATTCTCCAGTTTCTTTAGCCGGCCTAGTTTCGTCAGAGAATGGAGCGAGTTGCTGTCCAGGTAGAGTGTCCGCAAACGCGGGCACCATCCCACATCCAGTTCTTGCAACCGATTGCGGCTCGCCCGTACAATTCGGAGCTTGGCCAACACTCCAGTTACCTTCAGACTTCGAACCAGATTGTCATCTACAACCGCCAATTCCGTCAAAAAAAAAAAAACACGACCATCTTTCTCTACGCACCGATATTCAGGGCGACCAAGGACAACAAAGTCCCAAGTCCAGAGATGCCATCTAATCCATTCTGACGCAGGTTGAGTGTCTCCAATCGTGTCCTGAGACCATATCAGTGGCTGAGTCATTTCAAAAATACAATCTTACCATACCATTGATACGTCTCAAAATCGACATCGCGAATTCGATTTCCTTGCAGGCTGAGCTTTACGAGGCCATCCATCCCTTGCAGGCCATCAATACTTGTAATCTTGTTGCCGTCTGCTCGTAGTTCCTTTAGGCGGCGTAGGCATGCCAACTCTGTCAGTAGTAAACGTGAGGTTCATGAACCACGCAAAAAAAAAAAGACTCTGAGCAACGGACGACGCAGTGAATCAATGTCATTACGGCTGATGTCAAGGGACTCGAGGGAGAGCAGGTGGCTGTACGAGGTAATTGACGACAAACTGTGTAAATCCAAATATAGACAAGATTAAATCCCGTTCCACTCCCATGGTTTTTGACAGGATGAATGGACTCACCGGTTTGAAGAGACAGATAGTGTCCGAACTCTCTCTGGAATACCGCTAAGCCAAGACAATTGATTGGAGTTTCTGGCAAGAAAAAAAACATGAGTTTTACGAAACATATACCCCCGCATCGTACGCACAGCCCCAACGAATCCAAACGAGGCAAAATTTCCTTCAGTCTTGCCACACTCTCGATGTTCCTGTTACAGAGGTCGATCGTCGTCAGGTTTCCCCAGTGTGGTTCAAACGGCTGTGCGTCTGTGATGACTTGTACGAGTCGATCGTGAGCCACCCCAAACGAACATTCTGTCAAAAACGTCCCATCAACATGGGTCCCGCCCCGTATCTCCGGCAAAGGTTCTTCTGCTTGCCATCTGGGGGATTTTCGATATTGTAGGGAATTACTAGCTGTAGCATTCACATTCCCAGGGAGCCGAGTTACCAGTATCGGCAGATCTTCTGGGCGCCCAGAACTACTTGATTTCGTTGGAGAGTCATTGTCGCCCAAAGCTACCGATAGTGTATATAATTTTTTTTTGTCAGCAACACCACAAAGCATACACCAATCCTCACTTTACCTGAATCTTCCAAATTAATCATCATGTCCGCGATTCGTTTAGACCTCGCAGAGGGTACGAAATAGACGTTTTCTGATGAGGAAGCCAGGCACCCACCCTCTTTGATCTTGTCCGTTCGTCGACTCAGTCCTCGAATTGGACCATCTCGTTTTCCATCTGAGAAACTTACTGATCGACGACGCCGACGATCTATTTTGTTCGGTGGTGTTTGATGGCTTTCTCGGTTCCGGTCCTTCAAGGCAGACACTGGCGTTGCGTTCGTATTTTTCAATGCAGAGCGAATGACTGGAGTGGCGGCTGATTGCCACTCGCGCGGGAATTGCGACGGGGCAGTCTCACTCTCCGTGGCTCGCAGCGTCGTAGCACGGAGCCGGATCGTGGGTTCTTCAAGGTCCCGTTCCTGGTCAAGAGGAAATTCTTCTTCAGAATCGAGGTCGTCGCCAAGATCCTCTCCAAGGACGATCATTGAAACGCCTTCGGTTTCAATGTCATCTTCCGAGTCGGTCGTTTGGTCGTCATCCAGCCCATCTGTCTCCACAACCATCGCAGCGGCGGTTGGCGGGTCGTCGAACGAAAAAGAGCTCAACCCTGCCTCATCATCTAGATCTGAATCTTCCGTGACTTCAACTATCCGACTGATACCCTCATCCTCTCCTTCTCCCGTGGTTTCCCCACTTCCATTTTGAGGGACCACCATCCCTACACCAGAATCTCCTCCCGTTAAGCTCTCGATATCCCGAAACGGATCGTCACTTGTCTCTTCTGTGCCACTGGCATGTCCTCGAGCACCCTCCTCAACCATCCCTGAGGTAGCCATCGCCGCAACTTTAACCCACCTCATCATCACCTTGTCAAAGATCATCTTCCCTACTCTCTCCGGCAGAGCAGGCACATCTGCCGGAAAAATATGACGAATTTGTGCCGGACCAGCATGTTTGACGAATGAAGGCGCGCTACCTGCTGTCAGAGTTGTTCCCGACGCAGTACTTGACGATACGAATCGGTTCAAGTCCTCGCCTGTAACGGCTCGCAAAGAGGGGCGGGATGGTACGCGATCACATGGAGGCGTGGGAGGTGCCACATTCGCGGCGGGAATGGAATTGACATGTATTGCAGGGACAGCAGGGTCCTGGTTTTCCCCGACGTTCAGATTAGCAGCTGCTTCGGCCAGTTCTCGGTCCACCTCATCTGCTGCACTCAATCGCCTCAACAACCTCCTGGGGCTGCATTTCCCCCCGGCTCTGACTCTAGATAATGATGGGGGAGAGGGAATTGGTGGAGAGTCCTGAATATAGTCTTGGTCGTCGGACGAGCCTGGAGAGTGGTGCGAATCGGGAGAATGCAAACTTGAGTGTGGTTGGCTTGTAATAGAACACGAGTCTGTGTCGCCAGACAATAATCGTTTTGAGCCCTTCATGTCGTTCTTAATCTGCTCCATCAACGTCGCTGCTTGCAATCGGTAGGATGAAGATGAGGAGGGACCGTTGTTCGAGCTCGATGTACCATGAGAAGCAGATTGTGATCCGTTGCGGTCAGGAACATCGAGAGACTCTGGGCGAGCTAGATCAGGGGGACTTATACGGGAATAAGAAGGAAATATACATTACCATCTTGCATTTGCTTTGGGTCGTCACTGCGAGAGGCAGGGGAAGCCAAGCTAGCGGTGGTCGTAATCGTCGAGAAATCACGGGTCAGCTTGATTCTCTGCATTAAAGACTGTGACTCTCCAACGTAGTCTTTCCTAACGGACTTGGGTCGCGATATAGTAGCCCTGGCCCCTGCGCCGTCGTCGTAGAAGTCGCTACGGGGACTAAGCTTCACGCGTTTTGCGCTCCGCAGGTGCGGCCAGTCGGCTCCATTGGCCTTAGTAATTGGAGACATCCCCTGACCTCGAAGGTCGGACGATTTGCTAGCGCCTGATGGGGTGTTGATGGCGATGGAATCGACGATCGCTGAAAGATGTTCGCGAGTGAATGTGTCATACTGAAACTGGAAAAGGCGGAGTCGGGGGTCAGTTAGTGGGGTTTGGTTTGGGACGTGGGTCTTGGTAGATAGATCTGGCGTAGTTTGGGTTTGAGGATACAGTTGATTAGGGTTGTGATGCGACGAGCTTGGAGGTACGGTGAAGGTAAATTGGTGGTTTAAGTTCGTCTGGGGTCCATCAAATAAGGGCATACCAGACGGAACATTTGGTTTTACATTTTGTGGTGATTGTGGGGTATTGAGAGGCGGCGACGGTGGTTCGAACATTCGTTCGAGTGGTAAAGGACTGAAAAAGTCCGTCAAAGATCTCTTGTTATTTGGTCGCCATGGGGTCTTGACAAGTAAGGGAACGGAGGGTACGTCTTGACGGACAAGAAATGTGCCGGAAGGGTGGGCGGACATACTGAACGGTGACATATCGCTGGAATTTGTTCGTATTTCAGTACTAAGAGCTACCGTGAGTGAGATAGAGCCGGAGCCAACTGTGACGTTGTCGTCGTTCGCCGCGGCGACGGTTTCTTCGACCCACTCTTCTGCGAGTTCGTCAGTCTGCCATGCGGGAGGTGGTGCTGGAGGGATATCAGTCATTTGAGCTGCAAACGCGCGTTAGATGTGTTGGGACCACGTGATCGTTCTTTTAAGGCGTACAAATAAGCACATACAATGTGGCTGACTGGTCATCGATTGGTAGTCAAGTATTCTTCTCTGATATCAAGTACGATTTGATCCTCAAACCATCTCAAGGCAGTACTGTTATGATTCGACCTCTAGTTAAGGACGAACGCCATACCCACGGCCTTCCATTTCGCCTAGCCTTACTACTATCTTATCAACGGTTATGATCGACCGCGACATTTACTGCCACAGCGGCGTGATTGGTTCATCTCGAAGCATTCTTGGGGCATGATCCGCCGACTCAGCCTCAATTGATGATTGAAGATGCCAATTCGCGCCAGTCTTTAATTGCCGAAACGGAGCCAGCTTACCGGTATGAAGCCGACCAAATAATGTGGCGCTTTCACGATGCTTTCGGGGTCGAGAAAGCTCCGTCTGGACGAAACTGGCTGTAAATCCATTCGTGAAGCTGTGTTGAATGTTTCAATCAGGCATAAGGATGGAAATTATCTTTTGCTGCCCATGTGTACCATGTGGTGATGTACAAGGGGTGCCTTCCACAGAATTGTATGTGCAGCATGAGATGTGTGATGTGGTAATTGAGAGTGCCAAAAACCATCCCATTCAGCAGACTGAATTTATCAACTGAGCAGGTTGAATAACATGGAGACCTCGACAGAGCCTTTCATCATTGACAGTCTGCCAAAGGTTGTTGGAGTGCATAATACAGGGAAAGGGTACAAAAAAACACCTCAGGTAGAGTCGTGATGCTGAGCAATGTGGCAGTGGTGGCTGAGGATTTATGCGCAGAGCTGAGTATCCAAAGGGGTTAAAAATAAGCTGTGGCGAAGCAGATGGAATAATGGGTAACTGAGATCCTAGACATGTCTTGAGTACTATGGGATATCTGTGGGTGACGAAGGCTGGCAGTGTGGCGAAAGAGACAACGATAATTTGCTGAACATTCCATCTCTGAAGGGCGGGGGTAAATCTCGTGGAGAATGGTCTCATCAAGACACTCACAGTGGGAGAGCAAGTTGAATGAACTTGAATGGTGCTACAAACCTACCAGCGGCCACTTGTATATATCTTTGCCGATCTTCACACAAACTTCTTCCACATCAAAGGCCCCAACAGATGCGAGTCGTTCGCTGTATTTCCCGTTCAGATCGGAAACGAGAAGAGGAGGCAAACGAGGAATTGTTGGGAATGGTGTTAGTGTGAGGGTTTCCGATGGTGGATCACATGTCGGCATCGACATAGGGAGCCGAGATCTTTCCGACGACTGATCCCGGTCAAGTAGCGCCCATCCAATGGAGACATGGAACCTAGGTTCAGGATAAAACTCCTGCTGTCGAATGGCACGCAAGGTCGGCGCCAGTGAGTCAGCAAGGGCTTTCAGCTGCAATTAAAACAGTTAGAGCTAGCATTACACCACTTCCCGTGCTCTAACTAGCACATGGCATGATAGACCTCACCTTGTCGTGTCCTGCGCCGACTTGCATAGTAAGAAACGTCCGCGTGCGTTCGTCGTTTGGCATCTCGGAGAAGGCTGCAAAGGAAACCTGAAAGCTGCCAGAGTCGTGTGGTCAATCCATATTATAAAGTGATTAAGCAAAAAGGACACACGGAGAATATCGTTTAGTTTCGGTTTTGATTGCTCGTTTAACATCCTCCCGCTGATGAGAATGTAGGTATGTGGGTCGAGATAATGATATGTGTAGATCGCCTCCAAGGGTATTCCTCTGATCCTCAATAGACACTCCTGCATGTAATGTTGGTGCAGCTTCCATAGCGCAACCTAAGACATCACCAACAAGTTGATGCATGCGTGACCTTGGTTCGAGTGGCAGGGACACATACACGTGGGCAGCAAACTGACCATCGATGTGGGGCATGGTCCGAATGCGACCTTGATGAAGCGTAGGATCGTCAACATGGGGCGAGGGCATTAACGAGGAAGAGAGTGTGGGTAGTTTTCTAAGTTGAGGGAAAGCATCTGCGTGAGGCTCCAAATTCTGTGATGGTAACTGACGAAAGTTCGAACCTTTTCTTGGGTGTTGGACGCCGACCTGGGTGATCCTCATCCTCTGAACTGGAATAAGCCACCAATTGAGTTCGCTTCATGAAAATCGGGAACACGTGGAATTGTGATGTCATAGTCCTAAGCATCCTTATCCTGCCATCATGCACTCGGTCAATGTACGATTTACTTCGAGCGTTTCGACGGTATCTAATCACAAACAGGTTTCTGGAATCGCACCTGTAACGACTCGGGACCATTTGGGTGACTTTTTCAAGCAAGTTCTGTTCCATCAGTCTTACTATGCATTGACCAATTCTCATCCTCAATAGCTTTTGTGGAAAGTGAGTAAAATTTTCTGAATCTTACTCGCCTTAAACTCGCGGCATAGAATCGTTTCCATCGATTTCAATGAAACTTCTGAGCCTAAATCAGCTGTCATTCATTTCGAGAAACCCTCTGCAGCCAAGACTGCCCTCATGGTAAACATATCGATTTGTTTCTAGTTTGAATAATCAGCGAGAATTCTCATTAGCTGAATGGTGGCACTCTTGATGGCATTCCATTGCGTGTCACCTCTGACACCGCTCATCAGGATGAAGAAAAAGAAGACGGAGCGCCAATCGATCAATCCGATAAGCCCAGAGCTGGCAGTGAGCATGACCATCTTTATTTTTTCTACAAGTACTCATTGCATGTGCACTGGAATATAGTCGCCGCTGAATACCTCGCCAAGGGATATATTCTCCAGGATCATATCCTCCAACGTGCCATCGATATTGACAGTGTGTTCAATTTATCGCTGTAAATCCACACAACTACTCAAGACTTTCCATTAGATAAGCAGGGTATTTCTAAACGTTTCCTCGACTACTTCCACTCTCTCGATACGAGCCTCGGCGCTCGCGCACTGGGACCTGATCAAACGATCTCCGGCAAAGTGCAGTCTCAAATCACCGCTGCTACGCAGCAAGCGAAGGACATAGATGAGCAGAGGGGGTATTCAAAAACCGCCAATGACGTATGCTCACATTTTTGCGAATTGGTAGGTGACTGACTCTTCAATCAATCCAGTACTACACCAAAGCACTATGCTCTCCGCTTGGCAACCAAGTCCTCGCGTTTTGGACATCCACATCGAAGCAAGTTCTTGATATACACGAAGAGGCGAGGCGTATTGCTACGGCTCATAAGGCCGCCAGTTCCACCAACGATTCCGCTTCCAACACTCAGGAGCCGGCCTAAGGAATGTAAATGCGTTGACGAATTGACCAATTAAGGGACGTAGTGGATGTGATGATAACTCAGAACTGGTATTACCCTTATGTTCAAAACCTACAGTATTCTCCGTACTAGTAAATCATGCGACCGAATTCAACCCTAGTTTTAAGCATTCTTTACTTAATATCAGAAATAATGTTACAACACGTATCATCATGCAAACATAAAGAGTGGTTCCGGGGCAAGACGGCAAAGAGAATCAGCCACTGGTTTCATTGTGCTTGGGCCTCCTATCCAAACAAGTCAGCGAAAACAGCCGGGTAGGGCATTATAAATAAAACTGGCCTGATCGACAAATTCTATGGCATCCTCTCGCTTAATCGCTCTGATAGAGCTGACCTTCTGGTTGTTGAACAACACACCATAGAATTTGTCTGCTGTGACAAGCATTTCTGGCCGGAAGGTCGTGGTTATAAATTGGGCGGTTGATGACAAGGATTGAATCATGGCTGCAGGAGACATCAACGGAGGCGGGAAGTGAAAAGGCGAAAGCACTGACACGCAACAGCTGTGCGATATTGAGCGTCCAGATTGGCGTCTATCTGCGAGTATGGTGGGTGATTTGGGATTGTACTGAATGAAATTATTGCTATACCTCATCAAACAGGTAGAACGGAGCCGGATCACATTTTTGAATGGCAAACACTGCAAATGGAGAATGAAAGTGAAAACTAAGCCAAAGGGGTTGTCCGTACCTGTAGCCAACGCCACAAGCGATTTCTGCCCCCCCGACAATTGCTGTATTCGAAGTCCTTCATCCACTTTGGAGTTGAACGAGACCTGGGGTGGTGGCATCAATAAATATGGCTACATACCAAGATGATGATGGTCTACCTTGATCGAGACGCCAGTGTAGTTGTCTACCGTACTTTGACCTCCCTCATCCTCTTCGTCCTCTTCGTCCTATGGCAACAGACACAGTTGAGCATATGTCAAACAAAAGGGGCGTGGTTTGACCGACCTGGTCGATGCGTCGCTGAATGATAAGTTTGCCTTTACCAGCTGGGACCAGTTTCTCAAAAACATCCTCAAAATTGCTTGCCACTTGCTTGAATGTACGTTCAATGGCTTCATCCTTTCGTTGGTCTAGGATCTCTACCAGTTCTTCAATCGATTGCGCTGATCTGTCCAGATCTTCCCGCCGTTTCAAAAGCTGGTCACGTTGTTTAGTGAAATTGTTGTATTGTTCGAAAGCTTTCTTATTAACGTGCGCAAATTTCTTCAAACCTTCGTTGACGGCGTGAAGTTTTTTCATCAACTAATTTAGGGAGACGAGTCAAGCGTGGCCAGGGAGGGGTAAGCGAATTTACTTACTCTGTCAAGCTTTTCATTGGTGTACTTCTCGAATGCCTCCTCAGGGAGGACGCCGAGATCGCGGATATTTCGGTTGCATTCGTCTTTGCGACTGAGGAGCATTTGCCGCTTGGTGAGATACCGTTCGGTCGTTTTTTGCTGCTTTGCAACACTACGAATGTCTTCGCTTTGCTGATTTTGAACATTTTCTAACGCAGTCCGTAATTCTTGAAGCTCGGTGGTTAACTGGTCCGTCTCTTTCTCCATGACTAGATGTTTGTGGTTGAGTGACTTGTTGAAGGTGCCTAAATGTAACATGTATCACCTTGTGACCTTTTCGTTAATCCCTCGATGGTGTTGTTCAAAGCTTTAAGCTCTCGTGTGCGTGCGCCGAGATCGTCACTGGCGGACGAGTCATGACCGGTCTCACTGAGTATTTCCATTTTGCTTTGCAGTTCTCGACGGCGACGTCGCAGACGTTCATTGAGTTCAATCTCAATGAAATTCTTTTGACCCTCTAGCTGTCAAGGGGTAAAAGTAGCGTCATTTGTAAAATGATAATTATACGTACGTCGTTTTTAGCTTCACTTAACGAAACCAAATCTGTACGTCTCTGGTCCGTCTCTTTCCCAAGGGTTTCTATCATTGCCTCTTCCTCAGGCGTTAGTCCCTTGGTCAATGGAGTAGCGAGCTCGCTCTCGTAACCCGCCAATCTTACACCAAGTCCGTTCAGCTCCGATGCAAGCTTTTCAGCTTCCTTCTCAAGCTTCACCAGACGCTCTTTCAACCTCTCTTTTTCCTTTCCTTGGTTGTCGGCCCCCTCGATTAGTTGCTCTCGTTGCTCCTTTGCCTGAAGTTGTTGAGCAGAGGATACAGATATCTTACCCGTCACCCGGGTCATCTCCTGTTCCGTCTGCAGAATGGAGGCTTTTACTTCTTTCGATCTCCTGCCTTCGGCCTCGAATTTTGATCTCCAAAGCGTAACATTCTTGATCGCTTCAATCCGCGATCGTCTTACATCGTGGTAACCTCCCGTCAGTGCGCCTTTGCGATCGACTTTATCCCCGTCCAAAGTGATGGTGTTGATACCATGACTTTTTACATAAGCAGCAGCAATAGTCAAGTCCCGGCAAACGCAAGTCTTGCCGAACACTTGTTGGATTGCTTTTTTGTGTGTGGCGTCGTACCGAAGCTTATCTATTAGTGGGATAGCATCTTGAGCACTGGGTGGGGTGGGATTCTTCGGTTTAAGGCGATTGAGAGGCATGAACGTCACGCGGCCTGTCTTTTCCTTGAGCATGATATCGAGGACTTTCGACGCTGTGTCATCAGTATCGACAACAACATGAAAAAGGCTACAAAGAGATTGAATTAGTGAAGATCCGCAAACGATCTGAGGCATACCTGTTTCCAGCGGTCAATTCGACAGCGGTGTTGAAATTTTCGTCCGTGACCTCAAACAGACGGTAAAGGGGTCCATATACACCTTGAAGGCCATATCTCTCTGCGATTTTATCCACAGCACGAAGCCCCATGCCTACATCCTGTCAAATTACAGTTGGCGTAAGACGCAAACCGTTGACTGTAACGAGACCTGCCTTATCCATCATTGTCGCAAGATTACGCTCCGCTGCCATTAATTGATCTGAAGCATGACTGCTCTGGCTGTCTAGTTTCGTATCTTCCCTCCAGAGATCTTTTCGTTTTTCAATCAAATTACTTCGCTGATCTTTGAGGGTAGACAGCTGCTCGGCTAACTGTCGCGTGTGATCCTTTCCGTCATTCTCGTTCTCCCATACACGGGCAATCTGCTCCTCTACTTCCATTTGCGACCGGCGGCAGGACGCTGATTCAATCCTTGTTGCTTCTAGTGCAGCTGTTTGTGTTGCTTGGTAGTCATTGAGGGAGGCGATTTCCTGTTTGAGAAAGTTGTCTCGATCGACCTTGGTGCGGAAGCGATTTACTCTTCCTTGCTTTGCAAAAAGTGCTGAAAGTTTGACGTTTGCATCGTCCAGCTGACGCATCTCCAGAATTTCGCGGGCCCGTTGGGCCTCCCACTGTGGCAGGATTCGTTGCAATTCTACTTCCTTCTTCTCGACTTGTTCTTCCACTTGAGTCAACTCTCTCTGGAGATCCGAGCGTTTCAAACCAGCTTGTGCGCCGGCTAGGTGGAGATCCTTGATAAGACATTCCAGCTCCGTCCGATTGCGCACCAGATCTGTAAGTTCAGATTGAGTATCTTGGCGCGTAAGAGAGAGTGTATTAAGTGAGTGTTGTGCTTCTGAGATGGCGTTCTCAAGGCGCTAGGATATACGAACACGATGGAAATGAGTGCACATGAAAGGTTATGATTAGTGCGCCTTACCTGAAGTTCTTTTTCTCTGTTGTTGAACTGCTCCCTCCGTAGGTTGGCACCATGAACCTCGCCTCGGCGATCCTCTTCTATTTCTTCTAAAGCCTCCCCAACTTCTTCGAGCTCCCGTTGATATAATGCGTACTCCAAGCACCTCCTTTCCTTATCTTTTTCCTGGAACTCCTTCAGCTCTTCTTTCTCTTCCTCAAGTTCAGCAAGGCGTGATTCAATGTAGTCGAGCAAATCGTTGATTTTGGCACGCTTAGAGTCTGTTTCAGACATGATTCGGAGTGATTCGGCGCGTCTGTTTTCATAAACCTTTGTACCCGCGACTTCTTTCAAAAGCGCGAGCCGTTCATGATCTTTGGCATTGGTGAGCGCGGTAATCTGATGGATCAGTTACATTACTGTTAGTTTGACGAACAATAAGGGAGAGAACGCACGCGTCCTTGTGGGACGATGTAGTAAGGATTAGATTTACTGAACCCAGCGCTCTCAAGAAGGTTCATGACATCTGCCTTGCTAGCGCTCTTCTTGTCTAGACTGTATTCATCCTTCTTGAGTCCTATAGTCCGTCGCAGAACAAGTTCATCACGACCAGTTGGAAAACGATTGTCCGAGTTGTCGAACACGATTTCCACTGTTCGCCCAGGTCAAGTACAGGTATGGGCAAGAATAAATATTCATGTACCATATGCAGAGAGCGTGGTTGCCACTGATACACCCTCGTGAAGGAGAGCTTGTCGTTCTTCGCGTGACATGGAAGTATAGGCATCCGACAATACGAAACGAATTGCTTTAAACGTGAATTCAGGGTTAGGCCATTGATAGGGATAGATCACGAAATTTTGGCAAGCCACCATTATGTCTGCACGAAATTGAGGTGCCTCACCTGCGAAGAAGTTACTTTTTCCAGAGCCGTTCCGCCCTACGACGACATTATGTCTCGGAGAAAATGGCTCAATTTGAGTCTGATCACGGTCTGTAAACATGGAGTAAGGTCTCTCTCGTAGAGAGGACAAGGAATTTACATGATTTGAATCCCTGGATGGTGAGTGTCTTGATGTACATGGCGCACTCGAGTAACTGAAAGTGTTGTTGTGGGAATCAGGAGCGATCGCGATCACGTGTTGAGGTGTTGCCATTTATACATTTATAACTCTTTGTCTGCTTTCAGGATAAAATTCTCAAGGCATTAGTTGTACACCGCGCAGACACAATATTGTATTTGTTGGTATAAGCATCAGCACTCGTATATAATAAATACTCGTCGTTTGCCTGTATTTCTCATTACAGACTGTTTGCTGTTTCTCCAATACTAAGAATTCACCCAGAGTATAAGTGTATGCATGCGCAGCACGCTGATCGAACCTATCCAAACATTTTCTGCCTTCTAACAAATTATAACATTGGGGTATGCAAAGGTAGGGAGATCTGCAGCAAAAAGATACAGGACTAACAACGTTGACAAATTCACAATTTCGTCTTCTCACCCACACTTTTCAGTTCGGCCTTCTCAGCCCTTTCCATCATCACCCTCGTTTCAGTAGCAGCCTCGGCAAGATAATGCCGTAGCTCTGCTGTGTTCCTCTTCAAAGACGTAATAGTCCAACGAATGTAGTTAGCCCCGATCGAGTATGATAGTCCATATCCGTCAGGAACGACTGAACAGGACAGGTCAGTCCACCAATTAAAAAAGGCGGGCAAGGAAAAATTAACCTTCGCCATACCCCCAACCATCAATGTAATCGCTACTCAGCTGACTTGTGCTCAGTTCCCAGTGGCTCGCCTTCCCGAATGCCTCGTCCTTGTAAATCTCCGGCAGCTCTTCACCTTCCTTGAGCATCTTTCTCAAGCCAAATAAGTGCCGGTCAACGCCCTGTCCGTCTGCAGCCCATGCGGAATATTGCATATGTCGTGTTGCCGCCGCACGGAATAATCTTGCTCGGTGCTCCTCCTGTCGTTTGCAACCAGCATGATCATCATCCAAAGCCAGCATAATATTGCAAGCAAAACACCTACACTCTCCAGAGGATCCACCATAGCTTCCACCCATCTTTTCGACTCATTGCTTGCACTTCTGATGACCTCGGTGCGTCCCATCTGGTATTTGCGAGTCTGTGCACTCTCATACGTAATTCCCGGCCTTCCAAACATCTTGTGGAAGGCAAGTTGTTTAACAAGCTGCGCCCACGCGTCGGGAGAGGTGCGAAAATGCTTGATGAAATTTTTGCCATAGCCCTCATAATGCAAAACCTGTGCGCGAGTGAGATCTTTGAAGAAGAGATGAAAGACGCAAGGTATCCGTACATGCAAATCATGTCTCGCAACGAGTTCGTCGAATCGTTCCTCAGCATTCCTCGTCATCTTCTCTAATTCGCCCGAGGTGCCCAGCACAAATTTCAGCTCGGTAGGCTCTGGCAAGTTGGTGCCAGTAGACGCATTACGTTCAGGCCCGAGGTCAACCTTGTTGTTTGCAAGGGTGGCAAGGATAAACTCGTTCATGCGCAATGTGGGCATACCATCCATACACGAGTGCTCTCCAAGGAAGCCCGAGCGGCCGTTCGCGAATACGACCACTGACGAGATCAGTTCCTTTGTAGATGAAGAGTAAGTGGAGGAACAGGCATACACTGGTGCTTGTCGTAAAACCGATTCCGCCCATCACCAACCCAGCAATTCCAGCTGATGTCTTCGCGCGTAACGGGACTCGTGTCGTCCAGACAAACGAGGATTGCGGCGGACTCGATTGCGGTCAGAGAACCAAGGTTCAACGGAGAAACAGCTAACAGAGCTGCACGAGCCTGTGAATGTTATGGGTTAAAATCGTCAAGCAAGTGGGGTGGGATTGGACAGACATCGGCCCAATTGTCCCTGTTATCACTCGTCAGAGCACCGATGGGGAAACCTTTTTCTTGGCCAGCAAGACGGATGACTCGTTCGATTTGGCTGGTAAGGAAGAAGTCATTTCAGATGAAAAAGGAGAGGACACACGAGAACTCACACCTGAAGCTCAGCAGCAGAGAGCTCCGTGCCGTCGGGGGCAGAGAGTGGAACTTGATAAAACTTATTTTTACGGAGAAAAACAACATGGTTATGTGTTTTTGGATCGAATTTGTGTGCTGTGTCGGAGGGTTTGGCGGGACACCTGGAGGCATGGAAGCTTTACAAAGCGACAGTAAGGAGAGGAAAGTATAGACATTGTGAACTACGGACAGCCATTTGTAGGATTCCATGCACAGAGGTATGCCCTTGATTTTTTCTGGCTCTAGCTGCTTCCTGGTCGGAAGGTGAAGAACAGCAGATAAGTGACAGGAAGGAAGAGAAACGCACGATTCTGTCAACTTTCTGAAGGACAGGATGGATTTCAGTAAAAGGGCGGCGCGGTCCGCCTGGTCGCGCTTAATCTTGTCATCTAAGTGGACATAAAAGTAGCTGACGAAGACGACTACAGGATCCCGGTAGCCCATGTACGCGACATCATTCCACCATTCTGCCAACCAATTCTTCATATCGGGATCGGCTGCTCGTGCCTCAAGTCTTTTTTGAAGCTCTGAGACGAGAGGCGAGCGGAGAAAGGCAGAAACCGCGCATTCCGTCTTGGAAAATGCAGCAGGGGAGAGGTGAGGGCGAACGGATTCGAGGTACTTCGAAGCTGTTGACGAGAGTGTAGGAACGGGGAGTCGGGGGAGAGAATCTTGAAAGCGAAGCGAGGGACCTGCAGAGGGGTCCATGGAATAACCTGGGGGAGCGATTTCGGAAGCAGATCTTGGCTGTGGAGATGATTTAAACGAGCGAGATCTAGACATTGGAGACTGGAATAATGATCATTGGTCTGATAACGACCTTGAAGGAAGTGAGAAAAACGGACATGAATCGAACAAAAGATGGAACGAGGAGAGATTCTGAGCATACCAAAGAGAGAGGTTTGAAGGACGGAGGCTGAGCGTTGGTGTGAACGTGATGGGGAACGGAAGGAAGGAACGCCGTGGGGTACACGTGATATATGATCATTGATTTGATCAGTGCCGGCGGAAGTGAATTCAATTGATCAAATTAGTATGTAGTACCTACCCCCTTAGAGACCAGTCCGGGTTGCTATTCATCGCTTTGATTATTGCCTCAAGTCCAATTCGAATTATTTCCGACTTTCACGCATTCCCGCATTGATGTACTGTACCATGTCCCCCTCATTATCTTTACCATCCGACAGCCCTCGGCCCCTCAAAAGAGCTCGTAAAGCATCGCAGGAACGTTGCACCCAATCACTACAGGATCCTCCAAGCTTTGACCATATCTTCATTGCCGAGGGAAATATCAAAAAACAGCCAGCTAAGAAACCCCCTCTTTCTTGCGCAGAGTGTAGACGGTCAGATTCTTTTTCCATACCCCGGGCTTTCCTAATCTCTCTCTCACAGGCTCAAGTTGCGAGTGAGTGACGCGTGTGTAAATGTTCGTCCGCTGCCATTTAATTGCTCACGCAGTGCAACCGCATCTTTCCTTGCAAGTCCTGTTCAAAGCGGGGTTGCGCCGATATATGTCCACAAGGAATACACGTTCACCTCTCGTCCCTCTTCGTTTCGGCTAACCATGCTGCAAACAGGTGTCCTGGTCTCTGGCAGAGGAACTAGGTATTGACTTGTTCAGATGCCAAATCTTTCCTGACCAACCTTCCCAGGTTCATTCTGGCAAATACAGAGCAACTTCACGCGAAAATAAGTCAAATGAGCGATCGCATAAGACATCTCGAGGAAGCTCTGCGGGTCTTGCAGTCATCTTCTTCGTCGGAGTGCCATCCACTCTTAGCCCCTGAGCTATTGAATATTAAAAGTACTCTCACCCTGTACGGGGAGGCCCAGACCGGTGCTGCCCATAGCCCAGATTCGGTCCAACCTCCTGGAGACCTGCATGATCATGAACCACTTCCGCGGGTACCGTCTCAAAGTGGCGATCGACCTCTAACTGAAGACACCCTGGATAAAAATGACCAAGTAACTCCAAATTATTCAAACTTGTCCGATTTTTTTCGAACCTCATTCTTTTCTAGGACGTAGCTAATTATGAATCCCGTGATGATCAACTTCCCACAGACATCATGCGTCTCAGCCACAATTTCCCCCTTGCCGTTCCCATCTCCCTTGAAAATAATCTAGTCTTACGTCTCCAGAAACGGCGGATGCTTCCTCCTCGTTCAGAAGCCTTGCATTTGTGGGAACAAGTCCGCCAGAACGCTCTCTGGCAGTAAGTGTATTATTCTATATTTTTTCACTAATCAACTGACAAATGTCCGCGAAAGGTATAATCCTCACCCCAATGAAACCTTCATGCCAAATCTTCTTCACCATGTTTATGACAGTGCTTTGGAAGAACTTTGTCCCCGTCGTCTTGCACTTCTCTTTATGATCCTTGCAGTAGGATGCCTAGTAGACCTCAACCAACCTTCAGACTGTCCTGACGCCGAAAAGTACCATCATCTCGCTCGGGCTTCTCTATGTGAAATTCCCATTTTGGAGGATACGAACATTGATGCTATAGTAGCAATGGTCTGCTCAATTTTTTGATAACCCAAATCTTGATGCTGATGTTTAAATCTTGTAGTTTTACATGACGTGGTACCTGTTGGTCTTCTCCGACAAGAAAAAAGCTGCTGACTATGCATGGGGTCTCATGGGCCTCACAGTCAAGTTGGCGCAAAGTGTAAGTGTTCTATTGTTTCGTTTTTCTGTACCGCTGACACTCGGGAACTCCACAGATTGGTCTTCGTGTGTCACTCCTCTCTCTCTTGTGTCATCTGACTGGTTCTCGTTACTCAGATCGCGAGAGTATGAGGTCCAAAGTCATCCCAGAAGAACTCGAGAAACGTCGGGCTCTTTTCTGGGAGTTGATGTATCTCGATGCTCGATTGGTAAGTTCTGCTCTATTTTTTTGCATATAAGAGTCTTCAATGGTCTACTCAGAGCCTTGCTCTGGGGCGGCCGCCTTCACTTTTCCGCAGCCATATGGACTGCCAACGCCCTTCTTATATTCTCGGTGAAAGTTACTGTAACTCGGAGAAGTTTTGCCATTGTGAGCTTATCTTAATATGCAATCGTTCACCACTTTACCGTCCCGTTAGACCAGGAGTGGAAACACTCTTGTTACATTAACTGCCTCAATCCTGTACTTGAAGTTATCTCGTCCCCGACATTGGAGTACAACACAGTTATTGAACTCGACAAGACTATTCGCAACTTTTATATCCCCTCTATATTCCGAGTTTCCGAGACTCTTTCTCGCCCTCTGGCAATGCAAAAGGCCTCCCTATCGACAGCGCTTGAGGCTGGTCCGGTCAATCCTGCGTCCTCCTAAACCTAATACTAATAATATCCTCCGATAGCATTACTTCAACTCCACCGCACGTTCTTCACACGAGCGCTAAGCGGCCCGGAAGAAGCTTTTAACCGCCAACACAAGTACGCGCCATCCGTAGTAGCTATCTTTCTCAGTGCATCTCGCATGATCGCAACCGTGGAACGTCTCTATCGCCAAGAGCCCGATTTGAGCGCACGTATCTTGTGGTATTGGTCCAATGTGTTCTCTGCTGCTGTAAGCCAGTTAAATGTTCCGCGGACTGCTCTCCGATAACCACATCTCTAGGTCGCCTTGTGTTTACTGATATCCCGGGCTCCATTTACATGCCTTTCTCCCGCAGCCCTCCAAGAGCTTGAAAGAGCACGAGTACTGTTTTCGTCAGTGAAGGATCGGTGTCCGAGGGTCTTACAGGTTATTGTGAGTAACATATGAGCCCGTTAGCCCATTAGTTGATATCTTTGTGATAGCCTGTCCTGGAAACCATGGTGGAAAAGGCGAATCATATCTACGTACGCTGGGCCAGCGGTCAAGATGTATCGTCTCTTGTGCTTCGCCATAGCACAGATGATCCAAGCGACTCGGGTAACAGTGTGCGCCGGACGCATTCTGCCAATGACTATGTCAAGGTCTTCATGTCTGAACAACCCAAGACTGATTCGTTCGCACACGCGCATCCACATTTATCGCAATGTATTACGGAAGTTCACCAACGGGCGCTGACCCTTTTCCCACTTCGGGAACCTTGTCAGTGTGCCGCCCGTGCCTCGGGGACATGTCCCTCTTCACATTTATTGAGTCCCCCGGCCGAAATAAAGGAGAAGCTGTCATCATCACCGGTGTTGCCGGAGCTGTATACTGCGAATTTTGCTTATGGCGTGCTCTGTAGCCGGAGTGTCAACAATTCATCACACGTCTCCCCCCCAGTCATTGCTCCACCCATCATGCCAACATCTAGGATGGCTATTGTTGATACGCTAAACTTTGATTTTGGGGCACTGAATCCAAGCTGGACTGACCAAGGTTGGATGGTATGGTTTTAGGCAAGTCGGTACAGACTATATCGTATTTATGAAGAAAAATATATTATATATATTACGTCACCGATTACCCAAACCGTCACCTCGAATATGGTCAGCATTGCAGATAGAGGATACACGACGATACTTGGCCACCTGTCTCGCCCTGAAACGACCCTGCCATTATCGACCATCCAGGATTCACTAGCTTATTACCTGGCACATCTCAGTCCCTCTCCCACACCATTCGCTGCAACAATCATCAGCAGTCCCCTCTTCCACCCTTTGTCATACCGTAAACTTCAAGCTTTGAACGCCGCATTTCGTCACGCTACACGTCTTAGATATAATGCTGAACGTAGCGACCAGTGGCGCGTTTTCTCGCATGGTCTCAAAACAAGACTCGAACAATGGGTTTCTGCCGTTTTGGGAGGCATCTATGGTGGGGCCGCGATTATGAGGTTGGTGTGCTGCGGGGGAATTCTGATGGGAATAAATGATTTGAGCCAGCTGTTGATCTTTGAAGACCGTAGCGTCAAAGGCACTGTCGAGGACGATATTGTTGTGGCTTTGGCACAGGTCATGGATACATATGGTCATCAGCAACCTCTGGGAGCTTGGGAGGACGACTTTCGGCCAATGGCCACCACGAGCGAGGGTTCGTTTCCGTATTTATTGATGGTTTGAACTCTGTGGAACGGTCGATTTGCAGACCCGCTCATATTATCAATGATCCTGGCGTCGCAACCCCTCTCTGTTGTACCTTTAGACAAACTCAGGACTCTTCCGTTGCGGGTGAGACCCCCCCCCCGATCCTTCGCCTATATCATCTGACAATTTCACTTGAAGACTTTCATACGGCTCCTTATGTCTACCATTGATTCTGCATTCCACAGTGGCACGTTCTTCACTTCCCTCGCAAGCTCTTTGTTACCAGGCGCGCCTTATAAGATCAAATTTTCGGTAGACATATTATATGTATATCATCAAGTTTCAGTTCGGATTACTGACTTTTTCGTCCTGTGCAGTTGATCTCACCATTTGCTCAAGAAATTCATTCAATTGCAAGTTCTCTTTTGCTGTCCTACATCGGCCCACTTTCGAAACTCTGTGCTCGAGCACTCTCCCTACTCTTGGACTTTATGCCTGATTGCGGGATGACTACCTTTCAGGAAACTCTGCTCACGATGAGTTCTTTGACGGCGAAGGTCGAATCTGACTGGGCGGCAAGCCCCCTTTCCTCAGTTACAACTGAGAACGACATTGGTATGTACGAAAAATATGCGCGCATGTCATAGAACTCAGGTCCTTCGTTTCTATTTTCCATTTATTCTAATTTCCAGCACCAGACTCACGAGAATTAAATAAAATTATTTGGACAATTCTCAAGGCCTTGTTTTTCTCAATGATCATGATCCAAGAAGCCTCCTTCTCTACTCTCGTCTTCCTCCCAGCACGTTCCAAAAGGCCTTCGTTTCTTCTACACACCGCTCAATTTTCTCAGTCTGCCACCTCATCCACCCTGGCGCGGACGACATTACACATATTTTCCCATGTTGCCTTTGTTATAGCCCAATTTGGGGGTGTGGCCATTACTTCAGGATTTCCGGAGTTGAAGAGGACATTCTACCTTGCGGTGGACGTCTTGGCGGCGGACTCGGCAGCAAGTGAGACATTTTTACGCGAGTTATATTGCTCCTTTGAGGGTAGAGGTCTGTCCTTCCTCGTATCGGAAGAGAACGTAACACTAATGACTGAATGCAGGTGAAGTAGACCCGCATTTCCGTCGACAACTTGATCAGCCATGGTATCAAACCAAGAAAGCCTACGCCCTTGCATGCATTGAACAACTTGTTCCTGTTTCCAGTGAAGAGTGCATCGAGTTTTGTATTCTACCTCTGTGCTTGCCGTGAAGTCTTCCACTTCTCTCTCTGCTATATAGACAACTAAGAGTTGATCATATCATAGACATCTCTCTGATGCTATACATCGGGAGACATTGGAGTCTTCTCACTCAGTCATGCTAGCTATTTTAGCTGCTCGTTCGCAACGAATCGAGGAGAACTACTTTACACCCAATGCGAAGAGCGAGCTTTTTTATAGGAAATTGGTCTCCTTTTATACAACCTCCTTAATTGAGGTAGGTAATCCTAGGAGCCTGGTCACTCCATGTTACCTCAATCTCAGGTCTCACCAACTGTTGATAGAATTCTGCAGATGGGAAATTAAGCATGCCCCAGCTCCAACTTGCGTTCTCGACCCTTGTACGTTGCGCCAGCTCCTGCGCCGACTGGGATGATGCGCGGCCTTGTGCAGATGATGGGCACACACTCACCTGGTTCTGCATCGATTCACTGCTGGATGCCATACGTTCCTTATCTGGGAGAAGAGAGTGTGCAGAACAGCTTCACCGCCTTCGCCTGGCAATTATATCGACTGTTTCCTCCTTGCCACTCACACTCCTCTCACCCGTGCTAAGCCAGATATGTGACATGATCCATCATGTCAATGATGATAGTGGTTCTCATGCAGAAAGATGGCAGGAGTTGATTGAGGCACTATTTGGAGAAATCTCTAAAAAGGTGTCAAGCAAAGAGAAGGAATTTGCCATGAGGTGGTGGTTTAACAATCAGAAGAAGCTGCTTTTAATTACAGAGGGGAATGTTGAACTGTCTAACTGCTGATGTAGTGTTGTAATGGCTCAGTCTGGTTATAACTTTGTAAGAGTTATAGGGTTAAGTTATCTCACTTAGCCCAATACTAGGATATGCATAGAACTAATGTATTGGGGCAATCTGGTATAAGTGGGTGTGGGATGTAAACCTAAGGTTTACCTAAGTGTAACTAGTACTTGAGGTATCTGGTACAAATAAGTACATTGTTGAGGATTGATTTGAGACAATTCAGGGGTTGGATTATAGGGTAGAATGCGAGAGGCATTGTTGATGATGTCGGATCCATGAGGGATGCAATGATCCCAATTGATGGAGTGGTCAAGGTATACGGTGATACAACCCCTCTGTCCCCTGAGCCCTGTATATTCAACTATACAAATACTAGACACCTATCAAGTCCTTTGAAAACAAACATGAACCCTTCGAATGCCCCTGATACCTCCCAAACATCCCGAATAAGTTCGAGAATCATCAAACTCTCTGAACGCAATCGAAGCTTTCTGAATGTGAATGAAAGTTTGTATATCAAAGGGAAGACACTATTCAAAGGCATCATTTCTCTTCTATTTCTCCCTTTTCATTTGACTTCTTGATTCCTATTCACTATATTCCCCTTAGATTATTAGAGAGGCTCCCTTTTATCATATACACTCAAAGGGATCCTTGTACTAGAAGATATATATACTGTATGTTGTAGCTAGTGATCCAATAAGTTAGATATTCATTTCTCTCTTGCTCTCAAGTCTAGATCTTCTCTAAGACTTCCTCTCAACTTCCTCTTTCAATTCTCTAACTCTTCTGATCCCCCAATTGATTATGTTCGCGAATAATCAAAGACTTCCTTTTCATGATCATTGATTATAGACTGTATTGAGACTCTTTATAGTTGTCCTTGCACCTTGTTCTGTGTTTGGTTCTCATACATGAAGTAGATGTACCAACAGCTGTATAATCCAATGGGGGTTCCACCCCATTCCTACATACATTATATACATCAGCCCAGTGGTAGTGCTAATATCACCTGACTACCAAGCTAATTATGCTAGAGGTACATGAGAGATATGGTTCTATACAATTACTGAGATAAGCACATAGGCTTCCCAAAATATTCCAACATACATATACAGTAGTGTTGTAATGGCTCAGTCTAGTTACAGCTTAGCTGTTGAGCCAGACTGATGTGGGACTGAGCTGGACTGAGCCATTGGCTGATGGTCCCTGATGGCTCATATCCAAATCAGGACAGCTAGCCCCAGCTCAGCCACAGTCTTGCTACAGCTTATACCCAAATTAGGTAATTTCTATTTGTCAACCTTAACCTTGACCCCTCCCTCCTTATTAGCCACCACCACTACCCCCTCACCATCTGGGCACCAACTACTCATCCATGCTTACATTAGTGAGCAACCTCACACTTGTTTATAACTTACAAGGATGATACAATGAAGCTGAGGTGCTCTTCAAGCAAGTGTTAGCTAGCTGAGAGGAATATCTGGGTGCTGACCACCCATCCATGCTTATGTTAGTAAACAACCTCACAGGCATTTATAACTTACAAGGATGGTATGACAAAGCTGAGATACTCTACAAGTGGGTATTAGTGTAAGGGTTTTGGTTCTTGCCTTGCTCAAGACCAGACTGAATATGACCAATATCTATTGGGTGCGGTATCTCTAGTACAAGTGGTGGCAAAGGGTTAAAACATACTGTAAATAGTAGTAAATACAGCCTATATACTGCTCTGAGGTGCCAAACACCTATCAACACTGATCACCTGCCTCTGTAGGCTCTGTAACAGCCATATCTGTTACAATTAGCTAGCTACAAGGACCATCTAGGTGCCAACCAACCCATCTACACTTATATCAGGGTGTGCCATTGTTGTACCCAACTATGGCTCCTCACTACCCCACCTCATTCTGACCCCCCACAACCCTGTTAGTACCTATACAGGACTAAGATAACTGATAGGATTACCTGGTGCACAAAATGAACAGGTGGTAATGCCTATTCATTCGTGGTGCCTTGTTGTGCCCAACTACTACTACCCCTTGCCACTCCACCCATCCTGACCCCCACAACCTCATCCCCCCCCCTATACACAACCAATCCGACCTAGAGGGTCACCCAGTATATGAAACAAACAGGCAGTAATGCCCATTCATTCATGGTGCCTCATTGTACCTAACTCCCACTACCCCTCACTACTCCACCCTGTCCTGACCCCCCATGACCTCATCCCCCCCTATGCATGACCGAGCCAACCTAGAGGATTGCCTAGCACATAAAACAAATGGGCAGTAATGCCTGTTCATTCGTGGTGCCTTGTTGTACCCAACCACCACCACCTCCCCCTCCCCTTGCCACTCCACCCTGTCCCAACCTGTCATGGATGTAAATTTTCCTTCTCAATCTATGTTTGTCATTGTAGTTTAGTCAGACTTCTCTTATCTTGCTTGGGATTCCCCACAATTGCATCATGGGATTCCCTATAGCCTTATATCTTTCATTTACCTAAAGTAGGATACTTTTCATTTCTGACTCATTATGTTTTATCTCTTCACATGCTCTGAGTTCTTATCATGTATATCTCTTACTCACCACATGTACTCCTCATGTAACACTGGCTTATCCACAGTAGCATAGTTAGTATATAAACTCATAGCTAGTTATACTCAGACCTTAAGTCTGATCCCTCATTAGCTACCCCAATAACTAGGACTTGAGACCCTTATCATTGTCTAGGATAGAGCACCTGAAGTAAAACTGTCTTGACAACAACCAGTTTATAACAAGAATCAGACTTCCTTCTTGCTCTATCCTCTCTACTTGATCCACCTCTTGCTTTCACACTAGATGATGAAGAAGATTTCTATGATTCCTCTGAGCAAAATCCTCTTTCTCAATCACTTTACTCACAAACTTGAATCTTCCTAGACCCAAACGAAGAAGCTAGTCAATCTTCCCCCTTACCAAGTACCTCACAAGCTCTAGGAAGAACTTGAAGTAAAACAACCTGATTACTTGCCACCACCTAGTTACAATGTCCTATCACTCCCCCCTTCAATCAGATATCAACCCTTCCCATTTCAACAACCAACTTGACCTTCTTCACCTTTAACTTTACCCTCACCTTCACCTTCACCACCACTAATGGGTTCTCATGCTAATCCCCCTGCCCCCAACCTTAATGACATTCTCATAGCTATGAATGACTTGCAGAGAGAGGTGGCTGCCCTCCAAACTGCTAATGTGCAACAGGTGACAGAGATTTAGAATCTTAACCAACAACTTGCTGCCCAGCCTCAGCCCCCACTGCAACTGCAACCTCAACCTCCTGCTGCTCCCACTATCGAGATCAAGATGGCCAAACCAGACAAGTTCACTGGTCAACAGCAGGATGTCAACAAATTTATTAACAGCTGTGAATTGTATTTTATGGGAAAACCCTACTGTGACGAATACAAGATTCCCTTCACCCTTTCTTTCATGAAGGGGACCATGGCCCAAACTTGGGCTGAAAAAGAGACCAATGATATGAGAGCTGTACTATGGACTAGCCTGACTGCCACTTGGGCTGCATTTGTCACCTAATTCCAATCTACATTTGAAGGAATTGACAGACAGTCTCATGCTTATAATGACATCAAGAATCTCCAACAGGGAAGAAAGAAGAAAGAAGATTATAATCTGCACTTTGGCACTTTACAGGTTAACACCAGTTTTAATGACACTTCCCTCATTGACCTTTACCAAGCTGGACTTGACAACGAGTTCATTGAATTTATTTACTAACTCCCCGCTATCCCCACCACACTTCAAGAGTGGAAAGATGCAACGACATGCTACCAACACCAAAAGGATATTCTTGCCTCTCAGAAACAGTCCTCCACATCCCAACCCCAATACTCTAACCCCTTTCCTACCCAAGGATCAACTGTGGCTGCAATAGCAACCCATCAAATATCAGCAGCCCCCATGGTCAAGAGAGAAGAGTCTTCCTCTTCTACCCTTACAATCCTGGACAGAAACTGCTACAGTTGCAGCTAACCTGGGCACTTCATGAATGCCTGCCCAAACCAAGTCACCAATAGTGAGACAAATTTATCTGATACCTCTTCCTCATGTCAAGGAGGATATTATCAAGGCAAAGGAGGTTACCAAGGATGAGGATGAGGATGAGGCCAAGATGTATATGTTATTACCACTGAGCCCAATGTGGAGAATGTCAGCTTGCCTACTACACTAGCAATGAGTGAGACTCCATTGGATATAGCAAAATGTAGTATACAGAATTGGTCAGATGATCAAAAGAAGAGGCTAGCAATGGACCTGAAGTTCTAGGGTTTTTGAAAGGTTCAGACAATTTGCTCAATATTACAGACTATACTACTCAATATACTATTACTCCATGCAATCTATTTCAAATTCTTGGTGCTATCAAAATGAGCAATTTAAGACTTACAATGGATGTTTGGATCAAAGCTTCAGACCTAGTGAAAAATATGCCTATTGAGACCAACTTTGAGTGACTGTGAGTGTTAGTATAGGAGAGAGTTAGTGAGAATTGCCAAAATGAGAATACAGCAGATGGCGAGGTATTCTCCTTGATACTCACAGATTCTCAGCAGTAGTGTATGATCTCAATCAACATGAATAGATTGCATACATTAGGACCTTCCTATGAATAGTGATTCATAGTGATTTACACTAGGGCATATATGAAACCCATCTGACCCATCTGATCCTCTTCTAGTCCCTTCCTAGTCCCTCCCCCTCCCCCACTTCCCCTTCCTGGTTCCTCCCCATTCCCGGTTCCTGCTTGTACCAGTGCCCACTTATTTTGTTCCCATATTTTAGCAGAGACAATGCAAATAATTTAAAATAATCTAAATATTGTAATAAGCAAGCTAATCCAAGGTCAATATGAAAAGACAACACACCAAACCACTCTTGCTGTTGACAACCTTGCACAAATGCCACATAAGAATCCATCAGGCTGTTTTGTTTGCAGCAGTGGCAGCTTTCTGTTCGTGCAAAAGAATATTAGCAAAAGCGAGGGAGGAAGGTAAACATACTCACAGCAACTTTTTCTAACTTGGTGTACTTCTGAGGGAACGAAAAGGCAGGCAACTTTATAAGAACAGGAAAGTATAAACATACCTTTTTGTCTAACATTGAGAGCAAGTCCCAGTGACTTTTGAACTAAGCGACTGTGGCACCCAGATAATCAGTAAGGAATTCAAGGATACAAAAGTTTCTGAAATGAAACTGTCAACTCTGAAAGAATGATTGAGTACAAGCTCACCATGCAGTCTGTTTATCCCCAGCTTCAAGCAGCTTATTAGCTGCTGATACCCATAGTCCCTGTTTTTTTGATGCAGCAATGTTCATGATTGGAGTCACAACCTCCTAGGATAAGGTGGCAGTAGTAGTGGTATTGGTGGTAGCAATGGTATTGGTGGTATCTACAAGAGCCAACTTTGATGTAGCAACAATGGGTGTGGCTACACAACCCAATGTTGTTGGGATTCCCTTTGAAGATGAAGACACAGAGTCAACAGGGCTGCTGGGGGCTCCTGTATTCAGAGATGAGGTTGAGGGAGGATTGGTGCTGTCAGAAGACATGGTATTGGGTGGGGGTGTGGGAGTGCTTGAAGCCGAAGGTAAAATTGGTTTCATTAAATTTAAGCGAGACCTGTATATATTATGGTAAGTGAGTATACAATGTTTATATGAAAATATGTGCAAGGGATTCACAATCTGTCAAAGGTGCCTTATTAGTGATGCTATAGAAGATGTTGCAATCCTACCTTGATTTTTAAACTCTTTATAGGCAAGGGTTCCTTGGTCCCTTTGTGCTTCTTCACTGCAGGATCTTCATCAGAATCAGACTTGTGTTTGTAAGAGTTGAGGTTTTCAGCCTCATCATCAGGTCTGGTTTTATAGCTGCTGTCCTGTATGCAAGATGTTGATTGCTTATGCTCCTCTTGCTTCATCTTCATATTGAAATTACTGTCTTTCTTGTTCTTCTAAGCTTGGCACCATAAAGGGTAGTAGTCAATTGTAATTTGATCCACCTTCCACCCATCCTTGCATAACTGAAGTTCCTCAAAATAGCTTTGCATCTCTGACTTGAAACAGTTGGTGACAGAGACTGGCATAGACATCCAGGTATTTGGTGCAAGACCTGTCTTGGAAAACTCATACTAAATTGACCTTACAAGACCACAGATAGTGCATGCATAGTAACTGTTGATAGGTATGCCCTGCTTGTCAACCACATAAAGCATCCCAACATTCACTCCCTCTGCTGCATGTGCACCACTACATTGCCCTTTTTTCATATCAAGTCCAGTTGTGCCCTTCATGCTGTTACAATAGTTGGTCCAAGTTAGCTTGTACCAAAACATCAAAGTAAGCTCATCTTTGGTGAAGTCTATTGCTTTTAGCTGGTTTGTGATCACAGAGGTAGCTAAGTTGATTCTAGGTAATAGACAAAGAAGGGAGGATTGTATTGACAAGGGGTTGGTGTAACAGATATGTTACATACAGCCACCATGCTGTATTTGTATGTATTTGTACTGGGTACCTTAAGTACCAGTTATGCTTAGGTAAACAATAAGTTTACATCCCACTCCCGCTTATACCAGATTGCCCCAATACATTGGTTCTGTGCATATCCTGGTATTGAGCAAAGTGTGATAACTTATCCCCAACCCTTACACTTTTTTGCACATCCACAAGAAATTGTGGAATATCTGTGTAAATCAACTTTTGATTGAAAAAGCTTCCCTGTCGACAACACGGCCTCCATCAATGACGAAGACCCACACAAAGACTTGAATCATGCAGGCCTCAATGGCACACAACTCGCAAGGCAAACTGCCTGACAATGACAACCTGGGAATGGCACAGACAAGCACCATCGCTGATTCAGGCATGCCATGTCACAACCTCAGCGACACCCAAAGGTGGCTGTAAATTCACCCCAGAGTGAACAAAGATATTATGCCAACTTAGATGATGGCAGTTCCCAACTTACAGAAAGAGAGGAGTCATCACTGATGACAAGTTAGCGTGTAAGCATGACAATCAACCCTATGCTTGATACATTAATGCACACCCTCACTGAGGGTCAAACGAGGACAGGAATCCCTTCCTCATCACGAAACCTGAATGAATGAGTATATATTCATCAAATGTTAAATCTATTACAGCATAATAAAATAGACAACCAAGATGAGTGACGAGACCTGTCGCCCACACCCAGTCAGATGTCGACTATTACATATAATAAGAGATGATAAGAAAAGCGCCTGCAGAATCGCAAGGCATCAAGCGAAATGCTCTCTGAAGTAGTTGATCAGGTCAATATACTCATTCAGATGAGAACAGGCTGAATTAGTCATGAGGAATTCATGAAGCTAGCCAACAACCTTAATAAGGTTATGGTGCATAAGAATAGCGACAACACCCATCTAAATAAGATGGATACAACCATTTATCCAGATAGGGATGAAGAAGATGAACTTCTTCAACAAGCAGAAGCTGAGCTTCACTGTCCTCGACAAGAAGACGAGACGAGTTCCGTCTATTAGAGACAGCGAGCCATGGCTGATTGAGTTGATAAACATCAATATGGAAGTAAGAAGAGGAACAACCAGAATAGGTCATTTGAACAAGAAAACAAAGTGGCCTTGAGACCGGGCATATTCACACTCAAGGACAGAGTGGCCATCCAAAGGTTGACAAATGGTGACATCCATGAAACCAGAAGATCTGGCATGGATGACCAAGGCATTGCCTTTGACACTTCTGGAGAAACTATAGACTTATGGGCAGAAGGATAAAATGAGCAGTCTAAATGAGACCGCAGGCCACCCTCAGATAGAAGGCGGTATCACCAGTCAGACAATGGTGATTCAGACGACCCAGATCAAGGATTGTCTTCTGATGATGAGTCCGATCATAGTGAAACGACAGACACTGGAAGTGATCAGTTGAGAAATTGACCCTCTGATGCTACTGGACATGGTAGTAAGAGAACATCTAAACAGACATCAAAAACAACAATACGACACAGAAGTCGTAGCAGTAAACCTCATAAATATGAGGGGAAAGATGGACACTCTGATTACCTCAGAGACATTCATCATAAATATCATAAATTAATTGATAAACAAGTGGGCAAACCACTAAAAGGAAACCTATCTGGTTTCCAAACCTCATCACCTAAACTGCCTACTCCAAAAGAGTATAGTGGTGAAGAGGACATCGAGAAATTCGATGGGTGGCTTCAATCATTCCTGAGATGGCTGAAATTGTCCAACTATGCTAGACCTAACACGGAGCTAGAGCATATTGCTTTAACAGCTATTTATCTTGTGGACAAAGCAAGACAGTAGTTTAATAACAATGTTGACAGCGTGTCTAGGCAGAAACACTGATGGACATTTAAAGAGGTCATAACTGGACTGTACAACCGGGTTATCCATGAAGCATCTATACAGGATGCTATGATGAAATTCTATTTGAGAAAGTACACCATGGAAGGTGGTGTCTCAGGATTTTTCTATGACCTCGAGAGGTACGCAGGACGTATGATACATGAGCCTGACTTGTATACATTCAAAACCCAATTATTATTGGGTCTACCTGCACAGATAACCAATGCAGTTGTCTAGAAAGGCATTACCACTGAAACCTTGTCACTTGATACAATTCTCAAAGTGGCTCGATATGTTGAAGAAAGCATTCGAATAAAGCATTGCTATGATGAGCGACACAAGGCAACATCTGGAGTAACCAGTCAGCCAAAGGCAACCACGAATATGCAGCTGCCAACAAATTAGACAACAAATAAAGAAACGCCGTCATATTTGAAGCCAGCATATAATAAGTACACTAACAAATGAGGTCCATACAGACTGTATAGACCCACTGACAACTATCAGCCTTACACACCATCACCAGATTGACCAAGTGGTTCTAGAAGTAAACTGACACTGCAGGTGCTGGCACATAATCGAAACCAGACAGGATCATCTGGTGTGAAATGTTATGTGTGTGGCAAGTTTGGCCACTATGCGACCGATCCAAAATGTCCCAATTTTGGGAAGCCCTGAATGGCAGCTATCTAAGAGGGGGAGGATGCATTCAAAATAGTAGTAGAAGATGCTATCGACGAGAATAACCAAGAGGCAGACAAGCCTCAAAACAACTACAGAATCATAGTTGAGGAAGAGGAGGACAATCCTTTACAAGGATTGCAGTATACATCACAAGGTGAAGAGTATCACCTCCAAGAATATGATAAGTGTGAAGAGTACTCACAAGAAGAAGACAACAACAACATCATCAACAAACAGATATGTTCAATCAGCGAAATGAGTAACCCTGCTCATGAATTTATGGCATCTATAAATGACGAACAAGTGTTCAAAGAGGACACTCAACCCAAATCATGGGTTTGTAAGTCCAGCAGACAGCAGGACCGCCCAGCGAAGCTGAGCATGAAAGTAAGGCTGTTAGTGGCTCGCATGGAATTAAACGGCCGTGTAGCCATTGTAATATTCAATACAGGCAGCACCTCTGATGCTATTAGCCCAGAATTTGTGAGAGTCACAAACTTGAAAATATATCAACTGAAGGATCCTGTTCCGATCCAACTAGGATGCCGCAGTAGCAGATCGTGGATTAACTATGGTACTTACTATCCCATGTGGTATGAAAGTATTACAAAGAAATACTACTTCAATATTGTAAATATCAACAGATTTGATGCTATAATTGGCATCAGTTTCATGCGTGAATTCGAAATTACGCTAGAGCCTAGCACGAACCAGATAATGGTCTGCAGGGTAGTCACTCCCATTCTAACTGAAGGGGAGGAAAATGATGAAATTGTGCGCAGACAATCGCTGTGATGAACTGAACAAAGGTCTGCTGAATGACTAGCAGACGCAGAACCAAAAGGTTCTGCAGGGAAGATGTCCAGACAGGACGTCATAGAAACCGACAAACCAAAAGAGTTTGTCAAGGAGTTCTCAAGAAAAAGGTGTTCAGACGTGAACACAAAGAAAATAAGAGAGAGTACCCCTACTGGGTCTAATGAAAAGATGCTACTGAGTGTAGCTCAAATTGTTCAACCAAATGAAAGGACTGAAACATCCCTAACAAATGAGGATAGACCTTGCCTTTGAGCCAAATGGATTGAAGCATACCAGGATATCATGCATGGAGTACATAAGGAATTGCCTCCAGTATGTGGTGTTAATCACCACATACCTCTTATCAATGAAGATAAGAAGTACAACTACTATCTACCTGTCACAGATGTAAATTTTCATTCCTTCTCTATGTTAGTCATCATTGCTTAGTCGGATTTGTCTTATCTTTGTTTGGGATTCCCCACAATCTTGTATCTTTTCATTTACCCTAGATAGGACACTTTTCATTTCCGACGATTATGTTTCATCTCTTCACATGCTCTGAGTCTTCTATCATGCTTATCTCTACTCATCGCATATATTCCTCATGTAAACACTGACTCATCCACAGTAGCGTAGTCAGTATATAAAACCCTAGTTAGTCATACTCAGACTTTAAGTCTGATTCCTCGTTAACAACCCAATAACTAGGACTTGAGACATTACCATTGTCTTGGGACAGAGCTCTTCAAAGTAAAACCATCTCATCGACAACCAGTTTATAACAAGAATCAGACTTCCTTCTTGCTCTCTCCCCTCTACTTGATCCACCTTTGCTTTCACACTAGATGACGACAATGACAATCTTTACGACCCCTCTGAGCAGAATCCTCTCTCTCAATTGCTTTACTCACAAACCCGAATCTTCCCAGATCCAAATGAAGAAGCTAGTCAAGCTTCCCCTCTACCAGGTATCTCACAAGCTCTAGGAAGAACTCGAAGCAAAACAACTCATTTACTTGCCGCCACCCAGTCACAACATCCCATCACTCCCCCTACTGTTAGATATCAACCCTTCCCATTCCAACAACCTACTCAACCTTCTTCACCCTTAACAACACCTTCACATTCACTATTACCAGATCCAATGGGTTCCCGCGCAAACCCCCCTGTTCCCAACCTTAATGAAATCCTCACAGTCATGAATGATTTGTGGAGAGAAATGGCCAACCTTCAGGCTTCAAATGCTCAACAGGTGACAGAGATTCAGAATCTCAACTAACAGCTTGCTGACCAAGCTCAGCCTCAGCCCCCACCGCAACCTCAACCTCAACCTCCTGCCGCTCCCACCATCAAGATAAAGATGGCTAAGCCAGACGAGTTCACTGGTCAACAGCAGGACATCAACAAATTTATCAACAGCTACGAATTGTACTTCATGGGAAAACCATACCGCGATGAACACAAGATCCCTTTTGCCCTTTCTTTTATGAAGGGTACAATGGCCCAAACTTGGTCCAAGAAGGAGGCTAACGAGATGGGAGCTGTCAATTGGGCTGGCCCGACTGCCACTTGGGCTGCCTTTGTGACTTGATTCTGATCAACATTCGAAGGAATCGACAGACAGTCTCGTGCTTGTAACAACATCAAGAATCTCCGCCAAGGAAGAAAGAAAATTGAAGATTATAACTTGCACTTCGGCGCTTTACAGGTTGATACTGGTTTCAATAACACCGCCCTCATTGATCTTTACCAAGCTGGACTCGATTCCGAGTTCATAGAATTTGTCTACCAACTCCCCACCATCCCTACCACACTCCAAGAGTGGAAGGATGCCACGACACATTATCAACACCAAAAGGACATTCTTGCTTCACAGAAACAGTCCTCCATGTCCCAACCACAATATTCTAACCCCTTTCCTACCTAAGGATTGTCTGTGGCTGCAACAATGACCTGTCAAACGTCAGCAGCCCCCACTGTCAAAAGAGAAGAGTCTTCCTCTTCTGCCCTTATGATCCCATATGGAAACTGCTATTCCTGCGGCCAACCAGGGCACTTCGCAAATGCCTGCCCAAACCATGTCGCTGGTGATGTGAAGAATCTACCTGATACCTCTTCCTCACGTTGAGGAGGATATTATCAAGGCAGAGGCAGTTACCAAGGATGAGGACAGGGATGAGGTCGTGACATACGTGTCATTACCACTGAGCCCAACATGGAGAACGTCAACTTGCCCCCTACACTGGGAATGAGTGAGACTCCATCAGATATAGCGAAATGTGGTATACGCAATTGGTCGGATGATCAAAAGAAGAGGCTGGCAATGGACTTGAAGTCCCAGGGTTTTTGAAAGGTCTGGACGATTCGCTCAACATTACGGACCATACCACTCGATGTACTATTACTCCATGCAATCTATTTCGAATTCTCGGTACTATTGAAAAGGGTGATTCAGGACTTACGATGGACATTTGGATCAAAGCTTCAGATACTAGCCGACGTGTCCCCGCCATGTGTCTTATTGATAGCGGAGCTTCTGGAAACTTTATGGACAAGACCTTTGCAACTCGTCACGAATTTACTCTTCAGGATTTGGAAACCCCAATCCCTGTATGGAATGCTGATGGGTCAGAGAACTGAGGAGGCCCAATCGTTTTTGACACAGATGTCTAGATAGAAGCTCCAGGTGGACACATTGAAAGGATCCGTTTGGAAGTGACCGACCTCGGATCCAAGATTGATATTATCCTCGGCTACCCATGGCTCAGAGCTCAAAACCCTAGTATCGATTGGGAGAAGTCAACACTGGCTCTCGGAGACAAAGAGACTTCTCATCGGTATTGTAGCGGCGAAGCAGAGCCCTCTGTAGTAGAATCAGTCTCACTGGCAATCACAAGTATTTCAAAATCAGATGAATCTCGAGCCAGCATGGTGGAGGAAGATATGCGAAAGTTTGTACCAGAGGTCTATTGGAAAGACTATGCTAGTGTCTTTGCCAAAGAGTCCTTCGATTGCCTTCCACCTCATTCCAAGTTCGATCACATCATTGATCTCAGAGATGACTTCGTGCCTCAAAC
The DNA here is from genome assembly GCA_951640195.1 of Porpolomopsis calyptriformis. Taxonomy (NCBI): domain Eukaryota; kingdom Fungi; phylum Basidiomycota; class Agaricomycetes; order Agaricales; family Hygrophoraceae; genus Porpolomopsis; species Porpolomopsis calyptriformis. Next base: position 1,532,989 of record OX621172.1, on the reverse strand, counting down.
TGACGTGACTTATCCGATGTCCCCTCAAGAGATAGAATATTTGAAGAAGTTTCTAGCTGAAAACGTGGCTACTGGACGAATATTCAAAGGTTCTTCGCCTCAAGCTGCTCCCTTCTTCCTAAGCAAGAAAGCTGAAGACATCAATGTGAAAGGACAAGATGCTGGATATAGACTGATCGAAGACTATCGTTATTTAAATCACTTTACAGTTCCCGACTGTTATCCCCTACCTCTCCTGCACCAGATCATTCAACAACCAAAACTCCGATCTGCTGCGTTATTCACAGTTGTGGATATCCAATGGGGATTCAACAACATTCGTACTAAAGAAGGTGACAAATGGAAAGCTGCCTTCCTTACGGTCGAAGGACTTTATGTTCCAAGAGTGATGTTCTTTGGTCTACGAAATTCTCCAGCTATGTTCCAATGGATGATCGATACATGATTTGCTGAAGTGCTGAAATCAGGTTGTGTTTTTATCTATATCGATGACATTCTCATCTGCGGAGACGATCTAGAGGAATTGCGTTACTGGATGTTCAAAACCCTTGATATCATGAAGAAACACAAACTCTCCTGTAAACCTGTCAAATGTTAATTCGAGAAGGAAGAGGTGATCTATCTGGGAATGACTTTATCGAAAGGTCATATCGGGACCAATCCCAAAAAGGTCAAAGCCATAGCCGAATGGCCCAAACCTCAGACCATCAAACAGCTCCAATCCTTCCTCGGAAGTGCAAATTTCTGGAGAAAATACATCAAGGACTTTTCAGAAATCGCCCAGCCACTCAACCAGTTACTCCACAAAGATGCTATATGGGAATGGATTCCCAAACAACAACACGCCTTTGATCAATTGAAGTACTCCCTCACAAATGCCCCTGTCCTTGAAATACCAGATCAAGACCTGCCATATTGCTTAGAGACTGATGCCTCTGGATTTGCCTTAGGAGGTATACTGTCTCAGCTGCATGGTAATGACTGGAAACCCGTAGGCTTTCACTCAAGATCCTTGACCCCTGCTGAAAAGAATTATCTGACTCACAATGCTGAGCTTCTGGCGATAATAGACTGTCTCAATGCATGGCGACATCTTCTAGAAGGTTCATGACATGACCTTCTGATTCACACTGACAGTCTTGCCCTCAAATATTTCAGTACTGCTCATGTGTTGTTTGGACGATGCACTTGTTGGTCAGAGATTTTAGCAAGATACGAGTACAAAATTGAGTACATCCCAGGGAGAAAGAACAAAGCCGATGGATTGTCCAGGCGCCCGGATTATTTCAATGGAGGTAAAGGCAAGGTGGAAAATGAGATTTTAATTGCGAATGATCACTAGATCAATTCGATCGTCAAACTTTCGAAACCAGACTTTTTTGCAAAATTACGCTTCAAGCTACTGATACTGGACAAGATCTCACAGAAAATCAAGGATGCCTCATTGTTTTGGGACCAAGCCAATGGGTTGGTTCGCGATGTTGAAGGTCAAATTGTGGTGCCAGAGGAAGTATCTTTGCGCACAGACATAATATGACTGTCCCACGCCTACCCCCATGCTCTGGCATTGAGAAGACGAAGGAGCTGGTGCTCTGAAACTTTGTTTGGGATGGTGTCTCTCAAGACGTTATCAACTACATACAGTCTTGCCCTGCTTGTCAGCAAAACAAGAATTACCCTTCGAAGCCGACAGGACTCCTACAACCTATATCCCCCACTACTGAACCATGGACTGAGATTACCATCGATCTCATTGTTCAACTACCTAACTTGCTTGGATATGATGCTGTAATGGTCGTCGTTGATCACTTTACGAAACGTGCCCATTTTATTCCGACGACTTCCAATCTCTCATCAGAAGGTGCTGCCCAACTCTTCCATGATCACATCTGGAAACATCATGGATGGCCAAAGAAGATCATTTCTGATCGTGGAGTTCAATTTGCATCGAAATTCACAGAAGCTCTTAATAAACTTCTAGGAACCATTTCTGGACTGTCTACTGCTTATCATCTTGAAACCGATGGTCAGACTGAACGAATGAACCAAGAACTTGAGGTCTACCTATGATTTTATACCAATTTCATGCAAGATGACTGGTCCGAATGGCTGGCTTCTGCTGAATTCACTTACAATAATCGACAACACTCTGCCACTTCACAATCACCCTTCTACTTAGAATATGGCTGTCATCCTCATTTGCCGATTATTATCGAACCTCCAAGTAACGTCCCCACAGCAAACACCTTTCACGAACGTCTCACGCGTGCTCAGAAGAATGCTGGCGAATCACTATCACATGCTGCAGAATCGATGAAGAAGTATGGTGATCGAAAACGGAAACTCTCTCCCTCCTTCAAGGTCAGAGATTTGGTTTGGTTGGATACCAGGAATATCAAGACGACTCGACCTGCCAAGAAGCTGGATAACTGAAGGACTGGACCATTCAAGATCCTGAAACAAGTATCGGATCTTGCATATCTCATTGATATCCCCGGAACTTGGAAACTCCACCCAGTCTTTCACATATCACTCCTGAGACCAAATGTCAAAGATAAGTTGCTCCACCCTGATATCACTGATATGTCTCGACCTCCCCCAGATCTGATCGAGAACAAAGAAGAATATGAAGTAGAATCTATTCTTCAACACTCTGGAGCTAAACGCCGACGAAAATATTTGGTCAAATGGAAAGGTTATCTGATTGAAGAAGCCACTTGGGAAGAACAATCGAACATCTTACGACACGCCAAGGGAATTGTGAAGACTTACGAAGACTCAATTCAAACGGCGACTTAACTCGTTTGTCATCATTCCAGCTGTCCATTTTTTGAATTCTATTCTTAGATCCGAAAGGCCCTTATAAACTCAGAGTCATTGATACAACTCCATCCAATCTTTCCCCACCTTCGACGACACTTCATAGTTCCCAATACTAACGTCGAAAACTATCATTTAACAATGCCCGCCACTCGATCTCCCTCTCCTCAAGTCGCCATCTGATATGCTGGATGAATCCCCTCATCCGCCCTCCATTCCCCTACCCCCAGTCCCTCCACTACTACTTCGTTTCCTCGACAATTGCGTCGACAGGCTCATTCTCGTGCAGAAGACTTCTTTGTGGGATGAACTCCTCCCCCCGAAGATCCCGTCTTACGGTCCATAGCAACAGCATCAGCAACTGGAACTGAGAACTTCATGAAGAATGTGACGTCCTGAAAGCTGAGAATGAGTTGCTACAAAAAAGCATCACATTCTGGAAGAACCATTGGGATAATAGTGAGCTCAAGGTTTGGGAGCTCCAACAACAAAAGAAGCAAACATGGGTAGATTGCTATGATGTCACCACCCACACCATTATCGTCAAGCTTGTAGAAGAGAGTCGTTGGGCTGAGCGACTCTCCAGGGAAGATTTCCTTCGAGCCCAACGAGACCTCGCAATGACAGAAATATTAATCGAGTATGGGAGATCGGTTGAATACCCTATCGACCTCGACCTGGAGTACCTGAGCAACAACGATGACGTCACAACAGTCCAAGCCCCTTCCCCCATCGAAGTGGCTTCGGAAGCCACCCCCATTGCTTCCCTCTCAGTGGTCGTCGAGGCCCCCGCCACTGAGGAAATCCAGACCCAGGCCTTAGAGGATGAAACGACCGACATCACCCAGATCTGAAATTCGGGTCAAATTTCCTGAAAGACAAGGTGTATGTCACAGACGTAAATTTTCATTCCTTCTCTATGTTAGTCATCATTGCTTAGTCGGATTTGTCTTATCTTTGTTTGGGATTCCCCACAATCTTGTATCTTTTCATTTACCCTAGATAGGACACTTTTCATTTCCGATGATTATGTTTCATCTCTTCACATGCTCCAAGTCTTCTATCATGCTTATCTCTACTCGTCACATATATTCCTCATGTAAACACTGACTCATCCACAGTAGCGTAGTCAGTATATAAAACCCTAGTTAGTTGTACTCAGACTTTAAGTCTGATTCCTCGTTAACAACCCAATAACTAGGACTTGAGACATTACCATTGTCTTGGGACAGAGCTCTTCAAAGTAAAACCATCTCATCGACAACCAGTTTATAACACTACCAAGATGTCTGGACTCACTAAAGCTTCAGCTTATGGCAAATATTGTGCAGTATATGTGTGCCGGATGGTGGGAATTGGTGTAAACTGATCAAGCAGCTCCAATGCTGTGCATTCTAAAAAAGAATGGCACTCTACGGATGCCAATTGATTGTTGTAAATGCAACGACAATACTTTGAAGGATATTATGCCCTTTCCAGACCAAGACCAGATCAGATATGATGTGGCCGGCAGAATGATAAGGTCAAAAATCGACTTATTGGATACCTATGAGCAGGTACAGACAGTACCTGAAGACATGCATAAGAGTGCATTTGCAACTATATATAGCACCTACATGAGCTATACAATGCAGATAGGAGACTGCAATGCACCCGCTACATTCCAGCAGGTAATACTGTAACAATGATCTTTCAAGATTTCATCGGCATATTCATGCATGCATATCTCAATGATCTATTTGTCTATAGTGCTTCCATCTTGGAGCATGAAAAACACTTGGGTCTCGTGTTTGGTAAACTATGAGAATACAAGTTCTACCTCTAAGAGGAGAAGTGCAAACTGTACACCGATGTTATCGACTGTCTAGGTCATAAGATAGATGACAAAGGGCTACATGCAGACACCAATAAAATGGCGAGAATACGTGATTGGCAACAACCATGCAATTACAATGATATCCAGAAATTTATAGGATTCATACAATATCTAGTGCATTTCCTGCTAGATATCTCAAGTTATACAGGGCCGTTAGCAGCCATGATGTCAAATGGACAACTGTTCATGTGGAGACCAATCCACAATAAATGCTTTGAATCGATAAAGCAGATATGCTGCTTGACACCTATACTAGTACCAATATGTCACAAGAAAGATAAACCTATATGGGTCATCTACAACGCCTCGATACATGGCATCAGTGCAATGTATAGACAAGGTCCTACCTGGCAAGCCTGCAGACCAGCAGGATTTATGTCACAAAAGTTTATGGATGCTCAATGAAATTATCATATGTTCGAGCATGAAACAATCGCGATACTCAAAGCCCTCCTTAAATGGGAGGACAAACTAATAGGATATCAGGTTCACATTGTGACCAACCATCAAGCTCTTGAGTTTTTCAAGACGCAAAGATGCCTGTCTAGCTGACAAGCTCATTGGATGGAATACCTTTCAAGATTTGACATTGACATAACATACGTCAAAGGGCAACTGAATAAAGTTGCCGATGCGCTATCACGTTATTATGAAAGTGATACATGGTATGATACTCATCCTATGAGCAACTACATAGACATAGATATATGTCTAGACCCTGAAAAAGATGATCTCCCTTGGGATCGTCTAAATGAAATTGATACTGGAGCTATTGAAATGAAGGCTATCCAGGTTGTCAAAGACATTCAATAATGCCAAAGCAATCGTCTCCTTGAAAGAGAAGAAGATAGAGATGCACAAGTGGCAGCACTCATGCTAGTTCCGATTCCAGAAATGGAACTGATAAAAAAATTGAGATTGTCCCCAGACAATCCAACAATATTCCAATCCCATAAACGGGGAGAGAACTTGCATACTCGTATACAGCATGATGAATCACTGACAGTAGCGATTTGCAGAGGATACAAATCCAATGCATTATTCAGCAATGTTCTTAAAAACCCTGATCACTATAAGGTGTTCACTGTCTGTGAAGGCCTGATTTGGTCCAAAAACTTTGGGGGAGAGGAAGTACTATGTATCCCATCTGCAAAGATGGGACAAGAATCAAATTTTGGCCTGATCATTGATCAAGCACATTCAATAGTGGGCCATTTTAGTCCACAACGTACCACCGACTACATAAGATGATGGTACTAGTGGCCAAAAATATTTAGTCATGTTAAACAATTCTGCAAGTCATGTTAGACTTGTCAAACATCGAAAGATGATATGCAGCACCCAACAGGACTGTTGCATTCTTTACCCATACCCATGAAACTGTGGCAATCAATTGGAATGGACTTTATTGGTCTGTTTCCCAAAATTGATAGGTACAATTACCTATGGGTAGTTATTTGTTGAATGACATCAATAATCCACCTGATACTGGTGAATACCAAAATGAAAGCATCAGAGCTTTCATGGATCTACTTAAAAGAAGTAGTAAGGCTTCAGGGCCTTCCTGAAAGCATAGTCTCAGTGTTATAAACTGGTTGTTGTTGAGACAGTTTTACTTCGGAGTATTCTGTCCCAAGACGATGATGATGTCTCAAGTCCTAGTTATTGGGATGTCTAATGAGGAATCAGACTTAAGGTCTGAGTATGACTAACTAGGGGTTTATATACTAACTATGTACTGCGGATGAGTCAGTGTTACAATGAGGAGTACATGCGGTCAAGTAAAAGATAAGCATAATAAGAGACAGAGCATGTGAAGGGATGAAACATAAGTAGTCGGAAATGAAATGTATCCTATCTAAGGTAAATGAAAAAGGTAAGGCTATAGGGAATCCCATAGTGTAATTGTGGGGAATCTCAAGTAAAGATAAGACAAGTCCGACTAAGCTACAATGACTAACATAGAGAAGGAATGAAAAATTACGTCTGTGACATACACCTTGCTTTTCAGGAAATTCAACCCAAATTTCAGACTTGGGCGATGTCAGTTGTTTCGTTCTCCGAGGCCTGGGTCTGGATTTCCTCAGTGGCGGGGGCCTCGATGGCCACTGAGAGGGAAGCGATAGGATCGACTTCTGAAGTCAGCTGGGTGGGGGAGGGGACGGTGGTGACACTCTCGTCATTATCTGGGTATTCTAAGTCAAGGTCAATAGGGTTTTCAACCGATCTCCCATATTCAATGAGAATCTCCCTTGTTGCAAGTTCTTGTCACATCAAGCCTTCGATGGCTTAACAGTCTACCAACATTTGGGCAATGATGGCGCGGGTGGTGGTATTCCTGCAATCGACCCAGTTCTGTTTCTTTTCTTGTTCGAGCATCCAGAGTTTGCACTCGATCGCATTGTGACTGTCCTTCCAAAATATGATACATCTTTCTGACAACTTTAACTCTGCTTTCAATGCTATCAGCTCTGCTCGCAACTCACAATTCCATTGTCCGATGCTTTCATTGTTGACATTTAGGTGGGCAATGGTGATGTTGGGGTCTTCGGGAGGTGGAGTCAGGCTGTTGCTGAGAAGTTCGGTGGTGGTCAAATGACGTTGTCAGTGTAATTGCCTAGAGATGGGGATGACAGTAGTAGAGGAGGGACTGGGGGTAGGGGAACGGGCAGTAGACAAGGGGATTCATCTAGCACGTTGGGTGGCGATCTGTCAGTCAGGTGTGGAGGTACAAGAGGCGGGCATTTTCAAATGATAGTTCTGTGATATTGATGTTGGTATATATGCTGGGATCAACAGTAGTGTTATCGCAAGTGGGAAAAGATTGGATGGAGTTATATCAATGACTCTGAGTTTATAAGTGCCTCTCAGATCTAAGAATAGAATTCAAAAATGGACAGCCAAATAATGACAAACAAGTTAAGTTGCTGTTTGAATTGAGTCTTTATAAGTCTTCACAATTTCCTTGGCATGTCGTAAGATATTCGATCATTCTTCCCAAGTGGCTTCTTCGATCAGATAACCTTTCCATTTGACCAAATACTTTTGTCGGCGTTTAGCTCTAGAGTGTTGAAGAATAGATTCGACTTCATATTCTTCTTCATTCTCAATTAAATCTGGGGGAGGTTGAGATGTATCAGTGATATCAGGGTGGAGTGACTTATCTTCGACGTTAGGTCTCAGGAGTGATACATGAAAGACTGGATGGAGCTTCCAAGTTCCAGGGATATCAATAAGATATGCAAGATCCAACACTTGTTTTAGGATCTTGAATGGTCTAGTTCTTCGGTTATCTAGTTTCTTGGCAGGTTGAGTCATCTTGATATCTAACCAAACCAAATCTCTGATTTTGAAGGAGGGAGAGAGGTTCCGTTTTCGATTGGCATACTTCTTCATTGATTCTGCAGCATGTGATAGTGATTCGCCAGCATGCTTCTGAGCACACGTGAAATGTTCATGAAAGGTGTTTGCTGTGGGGACATTGCTTGGGGAATTGATAGTGATTGGCAAATGAGGGTGACAGCCATACTCTAAGTAGAAGGGTGATTGTGAAGTGGCAGAGTGTTGTTGATTATTGTAAGTGAATTCGGTGGAAGCTAGCCATTCAGACCAGTCATCCTGCATAAAGTTGGTATAAAATCATAGGTAGACCTCAAGTTCTTGATTCATTTGTTTGGTCTGACTATCAGTTTCAGGGTGATAAGCAGTAGAAAGTCCAGAAATGGTTCCTAAAAATTTGTTAAGGGCTTCTGTGAATTTTGACGCAAATTGAACTCCACGATCAGAAATAATCTTCTTTGGCCATCTGTGGTGTTTCCAAATATGATCACAGAAGAGTCAGGCAGTGCCTTCTGATGAAAGATTGGAAGTTGTCGGAATAAAGTGGGCACATTTCATGAATCGATTGATAACTACTATCACGGCATCGTATCCAAGCAAGTCAGGTAATTGAATGATGAGATCGACAGTTATCTCAGTCCATGGTTTGGTAGTGGGGGGTATAGGTTGTAAGAGTCCTGTCAGCTTTGAAGGGTAATTCTTGTTTTGCTTCCAAGTAGGACAGGACCATACATAGTTGATAACGTCTTGAGAGATGCCATCCCAAACAAAGTTTCAGAGCACCAGCTCCTTTATCTTCTCAATGCTAGGGTGTCCAGCATGGGGGTAGGTGTGGGACAGTCATATTATATCTGTGCGCAAAGATACTTCCTCCGGCACCACAATTCAACCTTCAACATCACAAACCAACCTATCGGCTTGGTCCCAAAACAATGAGGCATCCTCGATTTTCTGTGAGATCTTGTCTGGTATTGGTAGCTTGAAGCATAGTCTTGCAAAAAAGTCCAGTTTTGAAAGTTTGACAATTGAATTGATCCAGTGGTCTTCTGCAATTAAAATCTCATTTTCCACCTCACCTTTACCTTCATCGAAATAATCCAGGTGCCTGGACAATCCATTGGCTTTGTTCTTTCTCCCTGGGACGTACTCAATTTTGTACTTGTATCTTGATAAAATCTCTGACCAATGAGTGCATCGTCCAAACAACACACGAGCGATACTGAAATATTTGAGGGCAAGACTGTTGGTACAGCTTAGAAGGTCATGTCTTGAACCTTCTAAGAGATGTCACCATGTCTTGAACCTTCTAAGAGATGTCACCATGTCTTGAACCTTCTAAGAGATGTCGCCATGTCTTGAACCTTCTAAGAGATGTCGCCATGTCTTGAGATAGTCCATTATTGCTAAAAGTTCGGCATCGTGAGTCAGATATTTGTTTTCAGCAGGAGTTAATGATCTTGAGTGAAAGCCTACAGGTTTCCATTCATTTCCATGTAGCTGAGACAGTATACCTCCTAAGGCAAATCCAGAGGCATCAGTCTCCAAGCAGTACGGTAGGTCCTGGTCTGGGACTTTGAGGACAGGGGCATTCGTGAGGCAGTGTTTTAAATGATCCCAGGCATGTTGTTACTCAGGGGTCCATTCCTATATGGTATCTTTGCAGAGTAACTGGTTAAGTAGTTGGGCGATTTTTGAAAAGTCCTTGATGTATTTTCTCCAGAAATTTGTGCTTCCAAGGAAGGATTGGAGTTATTTGACAGTTTGAGGTTCAGGCCATTCAACTATGGCTTTGACCTTCTTGGGATTAGTTCCAATATGACCTTTCGTCAAAGTCATTCCCAGATAGATCACCTCTTCCTTCTCAAATTGGCATTTGACAGGTTTACAGGAGAGTTTGTTCTTCTTCATGATATCAAGGGTTTTGAACATCCAGTAATGCAGTTCCTCTAAATCATCTCCGCAGATGAGAACGTCATTGATATAGATAAAAACACAACCTGATTTTAGCACTTCAGCAAATCACGTATCAATTATCCATTAGAATGTAGCTAGACAATTTCGTAGACCAAAGAACATTACTCTTGGAATGAAGAGTCCCTTTACCATATTGAAAGCAGCTTTCCATTCATCACCTTCTTTGATTCAAATGTTGTTAAATCCCCATTGGATGTCCACAACTGTGAATAAGGTGGCAGATCGCAACTTCGGTTGTTAAACAATTTGATGTAAGAGTGGCAGGGGATAACGATCAGGGACTGTAAAGTGGTTCAAATAATGATAGTCTTCAATTGGTCTGTATCCAGTGTCTTGTCCTTTCACGTTGACTTCTTCAGCTTTCTTTCCTAGGAAGAAGGGGGCGGCTTGAGGAAAGGATCCTTTGAATATCCATCCAGTCACTACATTTTCTTCTAAAAATTTCACTAGGAATTCTATCTCTTGAGGGGACATCAGATAAGTCATGTCATTCTGGGGTATGAAGTTATCTGTGAGGTCAATGACATGATTGAACTCAGAATGAGGTGGAAGGCAATTGAAGGACTCCTTGGCAAAGACACTAGCATAGTCTTTCCAATAGACCTCCAGTACAAACTTTCGCATATCTTCCTCCACCATGCTAGCTTGAGCTTCATCTGATTTTAAAATACTTATAATCACCAGTGAGACTGATTCTACCACAGAGGGCTCTGCTTCGCCACTACAATACTGACGAGAAGCCTCTTTGCCTCTGAGAGCCAGTGTTAACTTCTCCCAATTAATACTAGGGTTTTGAGCTCTGAGCCATGGGTAGCTGAGGATAATATCAATCTTGGATCTGAGGTCGGTCACTTCCAAACAGATCCTTTCAATGTGTCCACCTGGAGCTTCTATCCAGACATCTGTGTTAAAAACGATCAGGCCTCCTCGGTTCTCTGACCCATCAGTATTCTGTATGGGGATTGGGGATTCCAAATCTTGAAGAGTAAATTCGTGATGAGTTGCAAAGGTCTTGTCTATAAAGTTTCCAGAAGCTCCGCTATTAATAAGACACATGGCGGGGACATATCGGCCAGTGTCTGAAGCTTTGATCCAAACATCCATCGTAAGACCTGAATTGCCCTTTTCGATAGCACCAAGAATTCGAAATAGATTGCATGGGGTAATGGTACATCAAGTGGTATAGTCTGTAATGTTGAGCGAATCATCCAAACCTTTCAAAAACCCTGGGACTTCAAGTCTATTGCTAGCCTCTTCTTTCGATCATCCGACCAATTACATATACCACATTTCACCATATCCGATGGAGTCTCGCTCGTTGCCAGTGTAGTAGGTGAGTTGACGTTCTCTATGTTGGGCTCAGCAATCATAACATGTACATCTCGGCCTCATCCTCAGTAACCTCCTCTACCTCAATAGTATCCTCCTCGATGTGAGGAAGAGGTATTGGATAGATTCTTCGCATCACTAGCAACATGGTTTGGGCAGGCATTCGCAAAGTGTCCAGGTTGGCCGCAGGAATAGCAGTTTCCATATGGGATTGTAAGGGCAGAAGAGGAAGACTCTTCTCTTTTGACTGTGGGGGCTGCTGTTGTTTGACGGGTCATCATTGCAGCCACGGACAATCCTCGGGCAGGAAAGGGGTTAGAGTATTGGGGTCGGGATGTGGAGGACTGTTTCTGTGAGGCAAGAATGTCCTTTTGGTGTTAGTAGCATGTTGTTGCATCCTTCCATTCTTGGAGTGTGGTAGGGATGGCAGGGAGTCAGTAAACAAATTCAATGAACTCAGAATTGAGTCCAGCTTAGTAAAGATCGATGAGGGCGGCATCATTGAAACTGGTATTGACCTGTAGAGCGCTGAAGCATAGATTATAGTCTTCTATCTTCTTCTTTCCCTGGCAGAGATTCTTGATGTCATTATGAGTGTGAGACTGTCTGTCGATTCCTTCAAACATGGATCGGAATCAAGCTACAAATGCAGCCCAGGTAGCAGTTGGGCCAGTCCAGTTGATGGCTCTCATATCATTGGTCTCTTTCTTGGACCAGGTTTGTTGTGTTCGTTGTGGTATAGTTTTCCCATAAAGTATAATTCGCAGCTGTTGATAAATTTGTCAATGTCCTGCTGTCAACCAGTAAACTTGTCTGGTTTAGCCATCTTTATCTTGATGGTGGGAGTAGCAGAAGGTTGCGGTTGAGGTTGCAGTGGGGGCTGAGGCTGAGCTTGGGCAGCAAGTTGTTGATTGAGATTCTGAATCTCTGTCACCTGCTGAGCATTGGAAGCCTGAAGATTGGCCATTTCCCTCTGCAAGTCATTCATAACTGTAAGGATCTCATTGAGGTTGGGAATAGGGGGATTAGCACAAGAACCCATTGGATCTGGTGATAGTGAAGGTGAAGGTGTTGTTAAGGGTGAAGAAGGTTGAGTAGGTTGTTGGAATGGGAAGGGTTGATATCTGATAAAAGGGGGAGTGACTGGGCATTGTGACTGGGCAGTGAGTAATCAAGTTGTTTCGCTTCAGGTTCTTCCTAGAACTTGTGAGGTATCTGATAGAGGGGCAGCTTGACTAGCTTCCTCATTTGGGTCTGGGAAGATTTAGGTTTGTGAGTAAAGCAATTGAGAAAGAGGATCATAGAGATCTTCATCATCATCCAGTGTGAAAGCAAGGGTGGATCAAGTAGAGGGGAGAGAGCAAGAAGGAAGTCTGATTCTTGTTATAAACTGGTTGTTGTCGAGACAGTTTTACTTCGGAGTGTTCTATCCCAAGATGATGATGATGTCTCAAGTCCTAGTTATTGGGGTGTCTAATGAGGAATCAGACTTAAGGTCTGAGTACAACTAACTAGGGGTTTATATACTGACTATATACTGCGGATGAGTCAGTGTTACAACAAGGAGTACATGCGGTCAAGTAAAAGATAAGCATGATAAGAGATGGAGCATGTGAAGGGATGAAACATAAGTAGTCGGAAATGAAATGTATCCTATCTAAGGTAAATGAAAAAGGTAAGGCTATAGGGAATCCCATAGTGTAATCGTGGGGAATCCCAAGCAAAGATAAGACAAGTCTGACTAAGCTACAATGACTAACATAGAGAAGGAATGAAAAATTACATCCATGACACTTGGACCGAGACTCGAAATTTACCTCCAAATGGTGGAGCGAACTTCATAGGCTCTTAGGAGCTAAACTATTGATGTCTACATCTTTCCATTGACAGACAGATGGTGCAACTGAATGAGCTAATCGTTCAATAGGTCAAATCCTCCAAGCAACTATAAGCTCGGATCAACAAGACTGGATCGCAAAGATCCCTATAACTGATTTCGGAATTAACGCAAGTATTAGTGAAGCTACAGGCTTTGCCCCTTTCAAGCTGAATGGAGCTTATATGCCTGCTATGATTAAGCAGGTAGAATATACTGCTGAGACATCACCAGGTGTCCAAGCATTTGCTTAACAAGCACTGCAGAATCTGGCAGCTACTCATGATGTGATCATTGCACATCACATATTTCAAAGACACTATGCTAATCAGTGTAGAAGGGAAGAACTGTTGATAAACATAAACAATTTCATATACTTATCAACCAAGAACCTTAAACTACTGCAAGGTAGAGCAGGGAAACTACTGCCAAGGTTTGTTGGGCTATACAAAGTTATACAGGTCTTTCCTAATGAATCCAACTATGAGTTGGAACTCCCCGACAAGCTCGTGAAGTGACGGATTCATCTGTGCTTTCACATAAATTTGCTGCATCCACACTATCCAAACAATCATGTGTTATTTCCTAACCAAGCATTAGTAAATGCTTATGACTTTGGTGAACCACTTCAAACTGAATGGTTAGTTGACGAAATAGTCGGCCATAGGTGGGATAACTGAAAACTCAAGCTGGAGGTTCATTGGAACCTTGGAGACACGACATGGGAGCCTATCTCATCGTGTAAAGAGCTTAGTGCTCTAGATAAGTATCTAACCCTAATGGGTGTAGATACCCCTCATCAACTGCCGAGACGGCCAGTTAAGAGGCACTGAATGCTGACCACACTCAGAGCCTTGAGGTGTGCCGACAAGCACACCTTATATGCATGCTAAACCAAGCGCGACTAATAATTGCCTTAATTGGCAATCAATGGACCAGACATACCTGGTCTGGTGGTGGACTCACCCCAATTGGGGTAATTAGAGGCACCAGAATGATGCCACAAGTCTAAGCATGACTTGTGTAAAAGCATGACAAACAACAACAATGGTAGAAATTTTTCTACTATATATAACAATGTCGAATAAAGACAACGCACCCACAAGCGTAAGAACGAGCCCCCACCCTGAAAAACCAAGACCACTGGCAATAGTGGAAGATGATGGGGATCAGCTGATAGCTGGTCCCAACAATGTCATCAGAGCCCCACTGTAGGAGATCCATACTCCCTACCAATGGAAAACCTTTCTATCACACACAAGCTCAACCTCACCAAATCTGTATACACATATCCCAAAGACCCAACCCTTCCAACTTTCTGATAAACATTCCGAAAATGTCCACCTCTAACCAGAAGACTTCTGAAAACACGAACTCCTTCGGAAACACCTCCAACCGATTGGAAAGTCTCTTTTGTTTGTTTTCCTTATCTTATCTACCTTATCCTATCTTCCTTTCATCTATCTACCTAATTCCCACTCACATACTCTCACAAAGGAACTATCCTTTGTACACATACCTACAAAGAAAGTTCCTTTATTCACCTCCTCTATATATATCAAGTAGATAATCACTAAATAAGACAGACACACCTTCCCCAATACATACTTTCCCTTCCTACACAATATATCAAGCCTTCATAAGCTTGAAACCCCTGTCCATCATCATCTGATTACTGAATTAGTTCCTACATGTTCTGATACCCCTTGGACAAACAAGAGGAATCTTCCTCAAGATCTCTCACACCTTCTACATAATTAGAGCCCACCGCGAGGGGTTCTAACATGTCTGCTTTTCAGTATTCTACCACTCCGCCGCTCCACATGCCTCAACTGCTCCTCACAATCCTTACCCATCCTCCCAACATCTACACCCACCTCTGACTCCTCAGATAAGCTTATTATTGAAGCTCTTATCAACCCCTCAACCTCAGCTTCCCTTCTTAACACCCCTTCGGAAGGAAACATAGACCTTCCACCTACAAGTAAAACACCTCTCACCACACTCCCCAACACCACACCCATTTCCACCACCTCAATATCTACCCCTGCCATGGCTAACCTGGCTCGAATACCATTCTGACACTCTTCCAGCACCCCTGTCTTCAACAGAAACCCCACACACCTCAACCGATACTTCTCCGACATGAACATGATGTACACGACCCTTGGGATGAACCCTACTAATGAGGAATGGATCACTCACACTCTGTATTTCCTAGACAACAATATTGCTCTCCTTTGGGAAACGCTCCACCCTGGAGCAGCCAACCCCTGGACATGGAACTCCTTCAGAGATGACATCCAAACACTCTACCCTGGTTGCAACACCAATGACACCCTGCACAATGTCGCAGACCTCAAACGATTTACTCAGGAAACTGCTTCTAAAGGGGTGTACACCCGAGGCGATCTAGGAAAGTACTTCTGAGAGTTCACCCAGATCTCATCCCACCTGTTACAGACCAACCAGATCAATCAATGGACCATCAACAGACTATTTGCCCAAGGCTTCAGAATATCTACCCTGCGCTAGATTGAACACAGACTATCTATCACCATGCCAAATCATCATCCCGACAAGCCATATCCTATGAAAGACATTAACAATGCTGCCCAGTTCCTCCTTTGTTGCACTTCCCCAATCACTTCACTGCCACCCATCACCCCTACCACATCCTACACAACCCCTAAAATAGAATCATCACCATGGCAAACCTCATGACCACTATGATGACAATGATAGAATCCATGATGAAAAACCAAACCAATTGACCCCGGAATTACCCGACTCTGACGGAAACCTGCCCCCAACAGCAGACTAACCCATGCATCTTTTGTGGATCTCCGAATTGTTGCATCCGGACATGTGTTATGGCTGAGGAGTTTATAAGAGCTGGGAAGTGCATCCGGAATGATCGAAGACAAATGGTTCTCCCAAATGGCAACTACCTCCCTCAGGACATCACTGGCAATACTCTCTCAGAGAAATTCAACAATTGGCACAGTGCCAATCCCAGAAACCTCACCTCACTAGCCCCCATTGTCACTGCTGCCATCATTGAGATGATTCCCTCCTCGGATCTACATTCTACATATGATACACCCACTTCCCCACTGCGCTTCTTCCTGGAAGATATCCTGTCTTCATCCGAAGATGACAACACACTCACGGTCCTCCATACTATGCTCAGAAATGAGATCACCAAGAAGGCAGAATGGAACAAGAACCGGAAACCCCCTCCTCCCAAAACCAGACCAACATCAAAACCCATTGTTGAAATCCTGCCTTCTAACATACACAACCTGATCAAGTCCATCCCAACCCCACAACCCAAAGAACCCCAATTCTGGTTCCACTCCCCTGGAGAAGATCCAGTCTTGATGGACCAACTATACAACAATGTCCTCGGAGCCACTGTCACCACCATGGTTGGACACCTCCTGGTATCACATTCAGACATCCAGAAAAGAATCAAAGATCACACCACCAGCAAATGTATCCCTATCAACCTATCGGATGACTCAGACGACCCTGTTTCTAGCTTCTACACCACGCCAAACTCACCCAACGAAGACACTATTGTAGCCAATGATGCCTCTGCCATCTGGGTAATCAACATCCTCCTAGACGGAAGACAGAAAGAGGAAGCACTCCTTGACACCAGAAGCATGATAACCGTCATCCAGAAAGATGTCTGGGAATGACTTGGTATCCTAATCCGATCTGATCTGATCTTATCATGCACATGGAGTCATCACACTCCACCATTACCCCCACTCTAGGAGTTCTTAAAAACCTCCCAGTCATCATCGGACCCTGTACCTTCTACATGCAGGTGCAGGTAGTGGAGAAACTACCTTGCAACATGATTCTCAGACAGCCTTTTGATCTCCTCATGAACCTAGACAGCAGGATCAAGCTGGACAGCTCACAACACATCAACATCACAGATCCGAACACCGGAAAGAGGATTAAAGTGTCCACATGACCATGAGCCCAGAAGCCCAACAAGAAACTCATCCCCACAGGTTTTTAAATGTTGAGAGCACGGATTATACCCAAACCCCTGTTCCGGTTTCCACACCCTTGCCATCTGTACTCTCGGGTTCTATCTCCCACCAAGCTTTGATTCCACCCACACCGTCCACACCCAACAATGTATCTGTTTCCCCACACACAACCTCTGCTTCCCTGACTCCCCCGAACAACATCATCCACTCCTGCATATTGGAATGATCCCAGAATGACCTAAACGACGATCACCCCTGCGGACAGGGAGCAACCTTCGACATCCCTCTCTCTGACATCCCAGACTCCCTTCTCACTCCCGTATCTGTACACGAATCCTCCTTAGCTGATTATGTCACAGATATCAATGAATATGATTACACTCATGCCACCTATGCCAGAAAGAAATATAAGAAAGTGGCGGACCATATCCTGCCTATCAAGGGAACACTACCTGAAGAATTCCGCATTGTCCAATGTCAATACCCTGATCCATTGGCTAACCTTCCAACATTTCCCTTCTATCCACCACTATTTACACCAGGCTCCGTTTACACCCAAGAATGGAAAGATAAACACAACGTCAATCCTGACAGATTCCTATGGCCCAAAGAAGAAACCCTTGCCCACCACATAATCAAAACCCAGGAACAAGCATTCCCCTGGGAGGAGACTGAGAAAGGTCATTTTCTAGAAGAATTCTTCGACCCAATCCTCCTCCCCACTATAGAACATGTCCCTTGGGTTCTTAAAAACATTCCAATCCCACCTGGAATCTTTGACACAGTCCTCAAAGTCATCTGTGAAAAGATTTCCGCTGGCATGTACAAAGAGTCTAACCCATCCTATCATTCCTGATGGTTCTACATGCTCAAGAAAGATGGGAAATCTCTCCAACTCATCCACAATCTCAAACCCCTTAACAAAGTATCAATCTGTGACTCTACAGTCCCTCTGCTGATAGAACAATTCACAGAATCCTTCGCCGGAAGAGCCTACTACAGGTCCCTCGACCTATTCATATCCTTTGACCAATGCAACCTTGACCTCTGATCCCGAG
Organism: Porpolomopsis calyptriformis; assembly: GCA_951640195.1. Lineage (NCBI taxonomy): Eukaryota > Fungi > Basidiomycota > Agaricomycetes > Agaricales > Hygrophoraceae > Porpolomopsis > Porpolomopsis calyptriformis. Next base: position 1,514,704 of record OX621172.1, on the reverse strand, counting down.
ACCTCACCACCTTTCAAACACCACTCGGAGCTAAACATCTAACTTCTATTCCTATGGGATATACCAACTCAACACAAATTATGCACGGAGATGTCACCCACATCCTCCAAGCAGAAATCCCTCATATTGTGAGCCCCTTCATAGATGATGTACCTGTTAAAGGCCCAGAAACCTGTTACAAACTCCCGGGAGGACTCTTCGAGACTATTCTGCAAAACCTGCATATCTGGAGGTTCATATGGGAACATCTCAACAACCTCAACCAAGTCCTTCACTGGATGAAAATCCTCAGTGGAACCTTCAACAGAAAGAAGACCACAGTGTGTGCCCCCACCGTTGTAGTCATTGGACACATATGCTGTTATAAGGGACGAATTCCAGATGAATCCCAAGTATAGAAGATCCGAGACTGGCCCATCTGCCAAGAGCTTACCCATGTCTGATCCTTCTTAGGGACCTGCGGAGTCCTCTGAATCTTCATCAAAGACTTTGCACATCACACCCGGCCCTTCGTAAATCTCACCAAAAAGGACGTCCCCTTCCACTTCGAAGAAGAAGAAATCCGATCCATGGAAACCCTTAAGAACGCCATCATCAACTCCACTGCTCTCAAACTAATCAATTACTACTCTGGATGACCTGTCATTTTAGCTGTTGACTCATCCGTGTATGCCGCCAGATTCATATTGCAACAACAGGGAGAGGATGGCAAGCGCTACCTATCCTGATTTGGATCAATTACCTGGAACAAACGTGAGTCCCGATACTCACAAGCCAAGCTCAAACTATATAGACTATTCCGCGCCCTCCAGGCATATCGAATATGGCTCATTAGTCTTCCGACATTCACGGTAGAAGTCGATGCCAAATACATTAAAGGCATGCTCAATAATCTGGACATTCAGCCCAATGCAGCCATCAACCAATGGATAGCCGGAATCCTCCTATTCGACTTCGACCTTGTCCACATTCCTGCCTATCTACACTCCGGTCCTGATGGACTATCCTGAAGACCTCCCACTCCCAAAGACGATCCCTCCAATGATGATCATGAGGAATGAATTGACTGATCCTATGCCTTTGCGGTAGAGCTCATCAACTGGAATTGACTCAAAATCATCCTGAACCATTCACACATTGCATCACCTTACCTATCTTCACTAAACAACCTCTCAGAACCTCCCACCTTCTCTGTCCTCACTGCTACAGACAGCCCACTACCCATTCCTCAATCAGAAAAAGCCCTTTCATGAGATGCATACCTTCGGACCATTCATGACTTTCTTATCACCCGAAGACGCCCACCTGACACCTTGGACGAACAATATAAATGACTCCTATGCACTGCCTCCAACTTCTTTGTATTCAACAACTGTCTCTGGCGCAAATGACCCAATGGAAGACACCAGCTCATCATCCCGGAACCTCACAGACTGGATATCATCCAACAGGCTCATGACAGACTAGGCCATAAAGGCCCCTTTATCACCCAAAACCAATTGCTTGACCATTTCTGGTGGCCCTACATTGATCATGACATACAAAGGTTCATCCGAACCTGTCATCAATGTCAGATCCACCAAACCAAATGGATCTTCATCCCTCCGATGGTTCCAACACCTGCTCACCTATTCCAACATGCCTACATTGACACCATGTTCCTACCCAAGTCCAACGGCTACAAACTCCTTCTGCATGCCCACTGTTCCCTCTCTGCTTATCCGGAATGGCGCCTGCTGAGAACGGAATCAGCTAGGGCTATCGGATCCTTCATTTTCAAAGAACTTCTATGTTGATAGGGTGCTCTTGAAGAGATCATCACAGACAATAGAGCCCCATTCATCAAAGCACTTGAGTACCTCGCCGCACAGTATGGAAGCAACCACATCCAAATCTCCCCATACAACTCCCGAGCCAACAGACTCATCGAGAGACCTCATAGATCTGTTCAGGAAGCACTCATGAAAGCTGCCGATGGTATTGAATCCAAATGGTACAATGTACATCACTCCATCCTATAGGCAGAATGAGTATCTATTCAAAGATCCACCAGATTCTCCCCTTACCAGATAGTCCACGGAACTGATCCTCTCTTTCCCTTCAATCTCACCCAAGCTACCTTCCTAGTCCCACTGATGGATGCTCCGATCTCCCCAGCCAACCTACTAGCTACCTGAGCCTGTCAGCTTCAGAAATGGGAGGAGGACCTAGCCCAGATCAAGTAACAATTACTGGATTCATGATTCAAATCAATTTGGGACTTCGAGAAATGCCACAGAAAGCAGATCTGGGACTACAACTTTAAACCCAGAGTGCTCATCCTTATCTGCAACTCTTCAACTGAACTGGAACTCAACCAAAAATCGAAGCCGCAATATCTAGGACCCATACTCATCATCAGATGAACCTCCCGTGGCGCCTACATCATTTCGGAACTTGACAGAGCAGTTTCCAAACTTCTGATTGCTGCCTTCCGCATTCTCCCATACTTTCCCCACTCGCATGCATCACTCCTGATCACACAGATCATCTCACAGAATAACTCCCTGCTAGACGGACACATCTCAGATGACTCCAATTCATCCTCAGAAACTGACTGACACATTCCAGGACTTATCTCCACTTAGTTTCACTTAGCACACACCCTCTTGCTCATTTTCATCTAAACTCCTTCACTATTCTTCTATTCTAAAAACAGGACTATTACATACCCCATTTCTTTCCATTCCCCTTCTTTTCTGACCCCTTTTCCATCCAAGCCATTAACCTGTCCATCTGCTTGTCCATCTCAGCCCATGCTCTCCTCCAACCCTCCAACACCTCGGCTTCCCTCATAATAGCCTTTCAGACCACATTCCACTTCTCCTCCAACCCCACTGCCAAATCCTCTACTGCCTTCTCCATCTTTCCCCCAATCTCCCAAAGCTCCGAGAGCCTCTGGTGCCCTTCCTGCACCATCCCGCTGTCCACACTTGCCTGCCGCGCCCTCTTCCAGACCTGGGTGTCCATCTCCTCCTCGCTCTCGCCCTTGTCTCTACTCCGGTCTTCCTCACCCTCCGAATCCACCACTGTCACCTCCCTCATGTTTCCCTTCGTCTCCCTGGATCCTTGGACTCGCCTTACCAGTCTCGGAACTGGCCTCGGAACTGCTTTCAGAGGCTGCTTCTGCCTCGGCTTCACCTCCACGCTCACCTTCCACTTTGACCTGCTGGACTTGGAACAGGACGCATGGTTCTGTGCACATGGACCACACACCCCACCTCCCAGATATTTGATGCACAGGACCAGCCACTTAGTGCAATGGTTGCATGCCAGCTCATAACACTAAGACATGCACATTAGATCATACATGCTAATGAAAATAAAAACCACACTTACCTGCATGATGGATTTGACCTGTCCGCCCTTCCTTAACATTTCCTCCCCCAGCCCAACCTCACCCTCACTGTTTCCGACACGCTCTGATGTCTCCGTCACTGTTCCCCCCCTCTCTGTCATTATGACTGAAGGCTCTTCCGATGCCTTCGATCTGGCCCCCAGCATCTTCTCCCAGTGGGCCCTCGCTCGTTCAACCCGCTCCCGCTTCTCCTTCTCCTTTTCCTCGATCCTCCTCTCCTCCTCTGTCCTTTCCGTCATCTTCTCTGCTATCTCCTCAGCCTCCCACCTCTCCTCTGTGATTGCCTTGGCCCGCACCTCCTCCTCTATCGCCCTCTCCTTCTCCTCCATCACCTTCCTTTCCACCTTCCACTCCTCCCCATGCTTCTCGTATGCCTCACTTATCTCCTCCACAAGATCCTCCACTACTTGGGGAATCTCCTCCCCACCCTCTATCATGTCCGGAAGTCTCACTAAAAATTTTGTCTGCACAGACTGATCAGTCCAGTGTCAAGACATATCAAATAAAAGACTTACTGCACGATCCGCATTCTCTAGCACCCAGGTATCATACCCGAAGCTTTCTGGCCCCTCAGGATGGAGGACCAACATGTCTTGAAGTTCGATAACCAGACTCTTGAAGTCTGTCAGCTCATTGTCATTGGACATCATTGAGGTCGTTGTTCAAAAAGAAAATAGTGACATGTCACATACAATCACATGTAAAAGCAGTCAACAAAATCACGTGACTCAATTCTACTCTCACACCAACCAGGGATAGCTGGTATCTAACTACCCCAGATATGTACATGCTCACTTTTTTCCAGTCTTGTGACAAGGTTTCACACGCCGGATTACTAAATCTGGCAGTGGGGTTATTTTGAGACAATCCAAGGGTTTTTTAAATGTTAGGTCTCAAATCAAATTAGTCTTATCCAAGACCCCATTATATTGAGGTTATGCCTGACCTTGAATTGACCTTGCCTTGAACACCATTGAGCAGCCCTGTTGATATGTCGGACATCCAGTATACAGCTCTCCACATAATAACAAATGTGAGAAATCATATATTATTGTTTTATTTACATCCCGCAAAAACTATTCCCACCCTTCCCTTCCTATCCACCCTTCACTCCATGTCGACCGGGTCTTTTTCAGTTGCAGGCATTGTTTCCATGTTGATGTCCCCGTAAATCTTCAAGTCCTTATCAAGTACCTTTTTGATAATGCTGAGACATATGTAAGCCAAATGTTGTATGAAAAGGGCGCGGACTCACCGGGACCTCATTTTTTCAGTCTCATGCAAATTTCTGATCCCTTCAAGCTTGTTGTCGACATCTTTCCAGAAGGTTTTCATCTCACCAACGGCATTCAAGTGGGCAAGAACACGATGCTGGGGATTGATGAGTTGGGGATCAATAAAATGTCTGAAGACTCACCAAGAGCGCCAATCTTCCAGCCATTTGGGCTGTGGCGATGACATCATGGCCAGAAATCAACTTGAGGATCTTCTCGCACAATTCTGCGATATTGAGGCAGTTGATTCGGCGGGATCTATTTTTCCAAGTGAGGCCATGATCTATATCTCAATGTCAGTATCGTGCTCAGGACGGAATGCGACACTGTCCACGTCCCTCAGATTTGATGGAACAATGACGGTCTGTGAACTTGTCTTTAATGTGTTGCGTGATCGCATGCTTTTTCACCGCGTCGGCTGTAATGGAACCAAATGTCAATTCTGACTTTTTCTGCGTTCACATTTGCATTCACATTGTATAGGAGTTGGTATAATAGATGACACACTATCAAGAACTTTACAGGGCGATCGTGCAGGAGATAGGCTCCCAAAGTCGGGGAGACCATGATAAGGAATGTCTGCCTGTTAATAAATGCCTAAATCGTGGGTGATTGTCAATCTAAACTCTTCCGTGTATGAGTCTCTCACCTTCATATCATCAGGGATGGTATAAGCCATGGTGGTCGAGACTTTTGTCTCATGAAAGTTCTCAAGACACTTGAAGATTGCGGCAGTGAGAATAATTTCTCATTCGGAGTCAGATACCTATGTTCAACTGTGACATGTGATACAAATGAACGAAGGTGAGTCTACATACCTTTACATATTCATCGAGTGATTGTTTCCCTCCAGGGTTGAGTTTGAGTTTCTTCGCTGCGCTATCAACAAATTGGGCAATATCTTCTACCCGCCATTTCTGTCGGCATGGACATCCACACACGTACCCTTGGGGGCGAACGGGAGTTTCAGAGTTGATTGAACTTGCGCCAACAGCTTGTTCTTGTGAGCCGTCGAGGTTGAAAGTTGAAAAACTGGCAGTTGAAAGCAGATCAGTTGTACTGGTTGGGCTGTGTGGACACTGTGCACATGGAAAGGGAGGAGAACTGGGGGGACTCAGGGTAATGTCCATTGAGAAGATGGTGGGATGGAGAGATGGAAAAAAAATGAACTTAATGAGAAAAATTGTGTGATTGAACTCCACATCCAATCCAAACCGCCATGTCCAATTGTCACAAATGCCTGCAGTCCGTTCCACAGAAGTTAGAGAATGTGAGAAGGCCCTCCGTTTGAATTCACGATATGACATGAAACCCTATAGGCTTTCAGGATATTCCTGGTGATGGCCGACACATTAAATGCCTCCCATGCACCGAATATTATCTGGGTGATAAAGTCATTACATGGAGCAGTATCTCAAGACACAGGACTTCAAACACACACTGAACAGCCTTGAACTCATCAATTTTTGCATCGCGTTTTGGCATGAAATTGATCCAAAGGCACCCCTTCTCCAACATTGGACAAACTGTGTCAGAATTATCAATAGCGGAAGAGTTCACCATGTCTAACACCGAAAGCCAGACAGAGGAAACTCACAGATCGGAAATTTTTGACCAAATGGTCATATACGACAATGAAATCATTAGCGAAGATGGTCAAGCAATCCTGTTTTCCACTGGTACTCTGCCAGTGAATAACAATCGGAAAGACTTAGAGAAGCAAATCAATGCACTTGAATACAACTGTTCAAGCCTTGGGAAGACAGATTTTGACTTCGAATTGGAGGAAAGGGGGGGGGGATTCCACAGTTACTGACGTCATCACTGGGCTTCGTGAAATGGGTGAGATTTGAACATTTGGGTATTTGCACATGCTAATTTTCTTTGCAGGCCTCGAGACAAGTGACAATGAAGATGTAGGGATGCTAGAAGAAGGGAGTCATGACTGGTCACCCTATGGATCAAAAATGGTAATTCTTATCAGTGATAATCAAAGATTCGCCCTGATTATACCCTCTTTAGATGTTTATGCTCGATCTTCTTGACAACCTCCCTCGACTGCAACTGTCTGACGACCACCTCAAGGCCATCATGTGGGTCATGCGAGAATGCGGCACCCCATCTGTCCCTTCCTTTTCAGCTCTTCGTCGAACACAAGCCAGATTGACAAGTGAGATGGACATCAAGCCTGAACAACACACATCCGCACTGGGAAACATCTTTTTCATGAACAATCCCATTGCTTTGTTGGCACTGGTAAGTCATCTCACATTATTATACAGCAAATAGAGATGGTAAACTGTATTGATTGGCATAGGACTGGTTGAACCCATTCATGCGCAAGCATATCCGTGTGTACCCAGACGTTTCAACATCGATAGTGGAGTCCTGGCAGGCTGGAAAGTGGCTTGAAGAACTTGATGTTGACAAGTTGTCACCGATGTGGGCAGACTGGAATAAATCTCCTCACCACCATTTTTTTATCAAAGAGCTTGCGCAACTTACAGATGGAAGCTTCATCATACCCTCAAGATGGATCACATCCAGTGGTATTGTATACGCTGATACGTCTGCTTTGTGTATGAGAACCGAACACAGAACAAGGTGCGAGGATGACTATAAAGAGTCTCGACACAGTCTATGATCAATAATCGTGGAATCAGAAGGATCGGAAAGTTGAAAGAGGAAATCGAGAGGAAGTCTTAGAAGATCTAGACTCGAGGGCGAGAGAGAAGCAAATATCTAACTTGTTAGATCACTAGCTACAACATACAGTATATATATCTTCTAGTACAAGGATCCCTTTGAGTGTATATGATAAAAGGGGAGCCTCTCTAATGCTCTAAGGGAAAAGTAGTAAATGGGAATGAAGGAATCGAATGAAAAGGGAGAAATAGAAGAGAACCGATGCCTTTGAATAGTGTCTTCCCTTTGATATACAAACTTTCATTCGCATTCGGAAAGCTTCAATCGCGTTTGGAGCATTCGATGATTCTTGAAGTCGTTCGGGACGTTTGGGAGCTATCAGGAGCATTCGGAGGGTTCGAGTTCGTATTCGAAGGACTTGATAGGCATCTAGTATTCGTATAGTTGAATATACGGTGCTCAGGGGACGGAGGAGTTGTATCAACGCAGAATGCTATGAGGTCACGCTCTCTCCAAGCGTAAGCACGTATATATTCTCTTTCATCTCTTACATGTTTATCAGCGTTCACAGATGAATGTCTTTATCATTTGCGATGGTGACATCCAATGAGTCGAGACAAGCAGACTACAATATAATGTCCTCGATCTCAGGCATAGCTTCGATATACATTTTGCTGGTAAGGGTTTCCAATCACTCTGTATATCTGGTCTTAGAAGATTCCCCGTTGTAGACAGTGCTCCCCACTGGTCAAAATTTGTAGTCAATCCATTGTGTGAGATTGTGAAAGGTTGACCCATGTTCACACTCTGTATCATGCCCTGGTGTGACAATGTTTCTGGAAATGTGAGCAAACAGTTCAATCCACACACTAACATATATGTTGCCAATGCCAGCCTCCCCTATCAAAAACTAACACAAGAATATTTCGTTCAATTTTCATCAACATTGCCACATGCATCGTCATATGAACAAATGACTGCATTATTGCGAGATTTGTATGTGTCTATCTCCTCAGATATTTCCTCTACTAACTTGACACAGAAAACAAGATAAATGGCATCCAGCCTACGATGGTCTTCTGGAGCAGGAGATCCTTTTCAGGGTCTTACCTCATGTCCTTCCAGCTGACAATCCTCAGCAGGCTGAATTGGCTTCAAATGTTGGTGTCCACGGCAATCTTAATTGTTGTTATGACATAATTGGAGGCTCACAAATGCAACGAGAGACAGATAAAGGATACAGAGCTCACTTTTTGGTGTGTTCCATTTGTATTTATTGCTTTGAACAACTCATTATGAGATGCTATAGCCTGGTATATATCGTAAACCTGAAGACACAATATGAATCATAACTGATCAATTTAAAGCTGCATGTCTCAGTGTGCAGGAGTCAGTCCAGAAAATTCAAGTAACTACTGGCGTGAAAGATACCATTGCGACATACTGGATCAAGCAGCTAATTGACAAGGCCTGGGAACAGCAGCGGGTTCGCATTACTGATGACCAAACACGAGATGTCCGGCTCCTTGATCCCAAGCTGAAAGGATCTGATCGGGAGGCTATCAAAAATGAAATAAAATGCCAGATTCAATGCGAACTCTATAACTGGGTGCTTCAGCAACTACCTCAGAATAATTGTATGCCACCACTTGGACCCCGCAAGTCATCTGTCTTTTTAGACCACTCTACCCTTTTCTTATGCTTTCTTCCAAAGTCGCTCATGCTGATCTCCGACCTGGTGATCATTATAACTCTCTTTTGAGAGCAGACGGTATGTTTTCCCATCCCTCCGATTAGATTTCACTTACAATCGCATGAATAGGCGTTGATCCTCATTGCAATGCAATGTGTGAAATCCTTCACACATATCTTCTTGGTAATGACAAATATGTGTTTTACGAAACAAACAAGGGGTGGGATAACAAAAAGCTCAACTTGTTCAGTGTTTGTTTAGATTCATCATCCCTCAATGGTCTTTCAATATCATCCCTTCGATCTCAATACATTATCCAGTACAAGAATGCTCTTATTGGAAAGCATTTCAAATCTCTTCAGCAACTTGTAGTCTTTCACCTCCATGGTGGGCTGTGTACTGACGTGATCTTTGATTTGTGGAAAGCAACAGGCAAGCTCGGAGCACTACTTTGGTACCACAAAATTAAAAATATGCTGTCATACTTGGTACACACCATTCTGGCAATCTCAACGTCGTTATTGATATGAATATATACAGGCAGATCTCAAGATTCTAATCGACAACTTGCTTGACATATGGGCCATCTTTGATCCTCGCCGGATCTTGGTCAAACTCAAACTTCACATCCTGTCACATCTAGTTGAAGATATTCGGTGCCATGGCCTGGCCATCTTGTACTCAACAGAAATCTTCGAATGCTGGAATTCAGTCTTTCGTATGTGTAGCGTCTTATCAAACCACAGTGCACCAAGTCGTGACATTGCAGCGACCTTGGCTGATATGGAACGTTTCAAGCATCAAGTGAGTGGGGGCTGGTGGAAAGCGTTAGATGGCGAATATGTTCAAGCAGGGAAAAGGATACGGAACTTCCTTTGGGACCACAAACAGCTACAACGGCGGCTCAGTTGGGTTTGTCCAGATACCATTGTTAAAGGTAAGTGCTTTGTTGTTACTCGTGTTGATGCTCTGGCTTGACTGGCACAGGTGCTGTCAAGCAACATCCACAAGGGAAAGAGTTTCAAGGGCTATGGCAAGAGGCCCTCTCACATCTCTGGACCCGAGAACTGGATGATTTTGGTGCTGGACAAATCTGGTTGACCTGCAAGTATGTTGTTGCTCAATCCTCGGACATTTGCTTCCAAGGTTCGTGGGTGTTCTTCAAAGAAAAAGTAGGTCGTCTCAATGTCTTTCTCTCTCACAACTCATTTATCCACAGGAATTGGTGACTTCTGGGCGCATCTTCCAGATTTTAGCTGCTAGAAATCCTTTGCCTAATCAATTTATTATCATGATAGAGCAGTTTCATGTCATGGAGGAAAAAAATGTTCATCTCAACATGCCAGTTCTTTTATGAGCACAAAGAACTTGTCTTGTTCAGCCATCAGTCAGTGTTTTGTTTGTTCAGGTAATCAATGCTTATGATTAATAGGATGTTCTCTTTAAATTCAATACTCAACATGACTGTTCTGCCAGGCAATGCCAAGTCACCTCGAGTTCTCAAGCAGTTCATCAAGAAAGACAAGCGACAACACAAATGCAACCTATACTCAACCATAGTAATAATGATAACTATATTATAAACATGCATGCTCTACACAACGCTCAACTGGTCCATGAGATACTCCCTCGAAGTCTCACAGCCCCACAACCATATCTTGACAACCGGGAGGCCAAGCATGCTGAACTGGCTGCTGAGCTATGTATTTCTGGACCGATGAGGCGAGCTGCAACTGCAGCAAAGGCCAAGGCAACATGAGAGAGGAAAAAGAAAGAGGGTGAGAAGACTCTGACCCAAATACAGGTACAGGACACACCTCAGGGTTTGATAGGGATGCCGAAACTTGGAGATGTGGTGTCGAATGTCTGGGGTTTGGCTGGAGCAACAACATAAGCATTTGAGTACCTCACCCACTATGTCTACTGTTAACACTGCTATTAATAACTGCTCCCTTTCTATCCTATGCACCAAATTTATATCTTCTCACTTCGCTGGTTCCCAGAACCCCATATCCCCTGATTCCAGGGCCTTCCTGGCCGTTTTCATCTTCCAAATGATTCATAGCACTAACTTTCACCCCTCCACCATCTTTGCTGCCCTCCTTTTGCTTGATCAGCTCAAAACTCGAATCCCTGCCCCCCACAGCACCTCCAGACCCCGCTTATTCATCATTGCATTCATCATCGCGTCAAAAATTCTGTATGATGACCCCTACCCCAATGCCACCTGGTGCTATTTCACCCGGGGCATCTTTACTCTCCAGGAGCTCAACACGATGGAATGTGAAATGTGCCGTTTTCTGGGTTGGGACCTCAAGATCGATGGCGCCATTCTTACCGAATTTGAGGCTGCCATTTGGAATGAAGTTGGGGCGGATTGATTTTTTAGTTGACTCACGGCCTTTTTGAATATACTACTCCCCATCCTTTTTTTTGACATCATTCACCATTTATTGTACTCTCTACCCTCTTTCATTTTTGTGTCTTGTTTTGCACTCTTCAAGTACCATTCTTCATGTTGCGCTGGACCCCTCTGTCAACCTTACATACATATGAATTCAACATTTTTTTTGTGGTATCAAAAAAACCTTTGATTCAGACCTCTCAAAGGTCTTGCTAAGGTCAAAATGACCTGTGGTGAAATATGGTCAAAATGACCTTCAATAGACCTCGGGCAAGGTAACATCAGCCAAACCCAGATGGCTGACCCCCATTTAGGGACAAATAAAAACGGGCATGTAGGAGATCCATACTCCCTATGAATGGAAAACCTTTCCATCACACACGGGCTCAACCTCACCAAATCCATATACACATATCCCAAAGACCCAACCCTTCCAACTTTCCAATAAACATTCCAAAAATGTCCACCTCTAACTAGAAGACTTCCAAAAACACAAACTCCTTTGGAAACACCTCCAACCAATTGGAAAGTCTCTTTTGTTTGTTTTCCTTATCTTATCTACCTTATCCTATCTTCCTTTCATCTATCTACCTAATTCCCACTCACATACTCTCACAAAGGAACTATCCTTTGTACACATACCTACAAAGAAAGTTACTTTATTCACCTCCTCTATATATATCAAGTAGATAATCACTAAATAAGACAGACACATCTTCCCCAATACATACTTTCCCTTCCTATCCAATATATCAAGCCTTCATAAGCTTGAAACCCCTGTCCATCATCATCTGATTACTGAATTAGTTCCTACGTGTTCCGATACCCCTTGGATGAACAAGAGGAATCTTCCTCAAGATCCCTCACACCTTCTACACTGTGCCAGACATGGCATGGGCCCTCTTCTGAAGGGGAGAGAAAGCACCACTCTTGACAAAACACAAGTAACTCATCAGAGTTACCCCCGAAAATATGGGTATGTAACAGCACTATCAATGTCGCGATACACTCCAGTCACTGGAGGTGTAAAGTCTGCAAAGACTACATAATGCATGTCATCAAAGACAGCGTAAATGAAGACGCCTCATTGAAAGAGGCATTTGATAACTGCTGGAAGGCACACTAAGAGGAACTCATTGCCAAGATCTGAAACCTCACCGTCTCACTCGAGAAGGCTCAAGATGATGGTGACTACTATGGTGCTTATTATGAAAGAACTCAGGATGAGCTTAATAAAGCCAATCAGCTCATAGCCAAGCTGAATAAATCTAACAACACTAGCGAAGCTAAATCACTAGGAAAGTGCAAGCGCTCCCATACTGAGGGATCACATTTGCAATTGTCAGAATACACAAGAGCAGCCAGCCCTGTGACCAAGACTTCCTCTGCTCAAGACCAGGGCAAAGAAAGGGAAACTGACGAGGAGGCTTGATGAAGAGCCAATATGGAACACTTCAATCCATACTCAGATAATGAGTTAGCGGGCTGTAGCCTGATGTTCAAAAACCTCGACAAGGAGGATAACACGTACATCAAGAGACACTTCCCCCAACTGATTCGAGAGAACAAGGAACTGAAGGCTCGCCTTCAACCTAACTCATATGTCGAGTTCCCAAACCTCCCAGACCCAGGAGAGAATAATCAATCTGGCCCTAGTAGCGAGATGATCAAACAGTGCAAGAAGTGCTCAACCATCACTGCTTGGCCCAGCATCCCTGCTGGGGCCCACTACTCACCCATTGACCAGACTATCCAGGTTGGTGCAAGCACTGAAGCAGCGCGACGAAACGAAGCATTGGGATTACCCCCTCTGTGTGGAACACAATCTGCAGATGACTGTGGATACCCAGTCACCGCACGCCAATGGCGCACTCTGTTCATGCAAGCCCAAGGATCAGGCAATAATGAGGCTCTTGACCTCGTGTGATCGTTTGTCACAATAGCGCAGGTGACCCCTCGAGAGAGCAGAACAGTGATATGTCTGCTTTGTGTATGAGAACTGAACACAGAACAAGGTGCAAGGATGACTATAAAGAGTCTCAACACAGTCTATGATCAATGATCAAGGAAAGGGAGTCTTCGATCGTTCGCAAATGAGATTGACCAGGGGATCAGGAGAATTGGAAGATCGAAAGAGGAAGTCGAGAGGAAGTCTTAGAAGATCTAGACTCGAGAGCAAGAGAGAAGCAAATATCTAACTTGTTGGATCACTAGCTACAACATACAGTATATATATCTTCTAGTACAAGGATCCCTTTAAATGTATATAATAAAAGGGGAGCCTCTCTAATGATCTAAAGGGAAAGTAGTGAATAAGAATGATGAAGTTGAATGAAAAGGGAGAAATAGAAGAGAAATAATGCCTTTGAATAGTGTCTTCCCTTTGATATACAAACTTTCATTCACGTTTGGAAAGCTTCGATCACGTTCAGAGAGTTCAATGATTCTTGAACTCGTTCAGGATGTTCGGGAGCTATCAGGGGCATTCACAGGGTTCGTGTTCATATTCGAAGGACTTGATAGGCATCTAGTATTCATATAGTTGAATATATGGTGCTCAGGGGATGGAGGGGTCATATCATCTCCTCCTCACTGAAATGTTGACTGTCCTTAGTCAATCACGTGATTTGCTAGTAATTGCCAAGGTGCATTTATAAGTGTAACCAGTGTGTCACATTCATCTTCAGACATGACTGTCTACACAACTGCATACCATGACGTTAAGAATCTATGTCAAGCCATTCAAAAAATGTTGAAGAACATTATTACTATCGCGAAGCAGAAGATTTGTGACCAAATGAGGACACTTCCAGATGGGGTTGCTGAACCCAAAGACTATAAAGTCTGGGGGAAACAGTTTTGCAAGTTGTTGGTAAGTCTCATATTTTTAATCATTTTTCTTCGCTAATCCATCTTTTTTTTAGATTGCATATAATTGGGTCATAAAGGCCCTGAAGGAAACATCGATGGATGACGAGGTTGTTGCATGGCAAAAGGAGGCCTGCGAGACCTTCAACGCTTTTGAAGAATGAGGGTGGTTGGAGTAGGTAGGGGAGCTGCTGATGCCAAGGTTGGCAGAGGTGGTACATCGGGAGGTCAAGGAGAAAGTGGAGGTGGAGAGGGTAGAGTGAGAGCGAAGGGTGGAAGAGGAACGTGAGGCAAGGGAGAGGGCAGAGGTGGAATGAGTCAAGTGAGAGGTGCGAGAAGAATGAGAGTAGGTGGAACACAAGGAATGAGAGGAATGAGAGAAGCAAGAGGAGTAGGAGCAGGTTGAGAGGTTGGAATGAGAGGAGTGAGAGAAACGAGAATGAGAGGTATGGGAGGAATGGGAGGCGTGGGACGTGGAGGACTGGAAGCGGGTGGAGGAGACCTATGCGAGGCTCCTCCAGCTGCTTCTGGACAGTAAAATTGACAAGGAGGAGTTCCATTGAGAAATGGAAAAGGTAGTAGGCGAAAGTGGAACAAAGGTAGCAGAGGTGTTGGCAGATATGCCAGACATGATAGGGGTGATGATGGAGATGATGGAGGAGGGGCATGAGCCCCTGGTTGACGAAGATGAATCAGCGGCAGCAGCGCAATCGCTAACTGCAGAAGAACTGGTCAAGTGGTCGAAGGTAGCCTACCAGGAGAGGATGGCAGAGAAGGGTCAGTCCCTTCTGGTGATAACGACACAGGAGTACTGCAAGCAAAAGGTGATAGAGGAGACTTTGTGCCCAGTTGAGGGCAAGGTAAGTTTTTCTTTTTCTATTCTCTTATTTTTGTTTTACTAATGGACTTCTTTATTTTGCAGTGTGATTTTTGCGAAAAGGTTGGCATGGAATGTGAAATCGACCCCACCAATCCATTATGCATCAAGTGCGTAATGGATAAGTGCAGGTGTTATTGGAAGGGGGAAACATGGCTGGGCAAGAAGTTCAAGCCGTAGCCCAAGGTGGAATCAAAGGGTGCGAACAAGTTGGTGACAGTAGGAGAATTGAAGGGAGTTCGAAAGTCGGCAAGGGCTATGTCTCATAAGTAATTCTTTTTCTATCATTTGTTTTTCTTTTTAATCTTTTCTTTTTATAGGTCCAATTGTCTATATCAATGAGACGCCGCCTTTTGAGGAGGAGATGATGGGCAAGAGTTCGAAGGAAATGATGCAGCCAATCGTGGGTTGGAAAGGGAAGGTGAAGGTGATGGCTGCCAATGAAGACAAGTCATGAGAGGTGTTGGTGGCAATCGCAGAGGAGAAAGCATGTGTAAAGGTGCAAATCATCATTCTTGAAGAGATTCTAAGGGGATTAGAAGAGAAGGAAGAGGAAATGGTCTTGGACCAATTGTAGATTTACTTGTCTTGTATAATTTTTGTAGCCTTTAGTCTTTTCTTCTTTTAAAATTGTATTTCTGTTTCTAAAAATTGAAAGAAAGACTTTGGAATGAAAAACAGTGTGTAGCAATGCATTATGGCAGGTTACAAGTCCTCGATCGCAATACTATTGAGTGGTTCACTAGCTAGCGAATATTCCATCTCTCTAAGTCATGAAGTCAATATATCGAGGAATCATTCAGGAATTGCGATCAATCTTCTGGTGAAGTATGGGATGACTCTAAACGCAGTGGTCGGGTAATGTAAGATGGATCTGTCGAGCTCTGTGATGATATAAGCTTTTCCTAAGTTTCGAGATATCACAACTAGGGGTCCTAGGTATCGAGGATGCATCTTCCGACTGAGAGACTTCTCGATTTTCATGTTCTGAATGAGTATGAGATTGCCAGTTTTGAAGTCATAGTTGTGAATGGTTTTCTTGTGTCTTTTCTTGAATCAAATGGTGGACTGTAGGTGAGCAGTGAGAACCTTTGATTGAAGTTGCTCTAAGTCAGTGTCTCGTTTCTGTAGAGCGATTATGCATTGCAATATTAGATCAGTTGTTGAGAGAACTGAATCTGGAGCGGGAAGGAGATATGTTGCTTCAGAAATATCTAAAGGAAGCAATGGCTGAGATCCAGTAACGGCAAAGTAGGGTGAGCATCCCAATCACTTTTGGGTAGTGATGCACTCAGCCCAAAATACAGAGTAAGCTCCAATGGACCATTGCTTCTGATTGCCATTGATGGCTTTGAATAGTGATTGTCATATGTTGAAGTGAGATCATTCGACTATTCCATTTGCGCGAGAGTTGTATCTGCTGATGTGAATGTGGTTGATTCGATAGCACTTGGTGAGGTGATCTACGGCTCCTAAGAAGGCTATTCCATTGTCCGTGATGATTTCTTGAAGAGAGCCCCAGCGACAGATTATATCCTTGAAGATCCATTTGCCAATCGATTTCACTGTTTCCAATTGAAGCATTTGAAATTCAGGGTAGTAGGTGAGGGAGCATCGCCCTTGGACTATATATCAAAATGGACCAGATTGGGGCATATGCATCATGTCGACATAGATTTTGGCAAATAGGGGAGCTGGTGTGGAGGTGGTCAGAGGGACAAGGGCTTGCATGGTTTGACGGACCTGACAGGTATGACATGTCCGAATGAACCAGACTATGTCAGGGGCCATATGAGGCCACCAGAAGCATTTGGAAACAATCGATCGGGTAGCAAAAATAGCCTTATGGCCTGTTTGATCATGAAGTTCTGTTATGATCACTAATCAGCGATCCAGATTGATGACTAATTTGTGAGCACCTTGTCTATTCTTTTGCCATAGTCGGTTGTTGTTGATAAAGAATTCTTCACAGTATCATATAAAACTCATGTAGTCATTGTCGGACATGTTGCTCAGTCATTCAAGATCTGAGAGCCACTTTTGAATAAGGATAAGTCATTAATCATCTTGTTGAGCCATTTCCGATTGTGGAATGATGTTGTAGGAATCGGTATGTGGGTGGATAGGGTCCTCCTCCTCCTCACTGAGATGTTTACTCTGCGAGTAAACTGAGGTTGGCAATTGGAGGGTTTTCTTTCAGGGCATAGGCAAATTGTTGATATGGTGCATTAATCTGTGGATGCAATCAATCCAATCATCAAAGTCCTTATTGATCAGCTCTTCGTCATCTTGGTCATCAGGCTGTCAGGGACATTGAGAGAGACTGTTGGGGATGTCGAGAGAGACTGTCGGGACTATGGTTTGAACCAGAGACATGTACCAAAGTAAAATGGAATGTGAGGATTGCTACAATCCATCTGTTAATACTAGCTTGAGGCGCAATATCTAGGTTTGCTAGCATTCCTTTGATATAGTGAGCATCGACTTCTATAATGAGGTTTCGAACACTGATGAGGTAGAGTCGGAGCAATCGCAAGGCTCGATAGAGACCGTAGATTTCAAGTTTCAGCTGAGAGAACCTTCTTTCTCAATCATTCAATGTGATCAAACCGAAACAATTATAGTACCATTTCTTCAGGTCGTCGGGATCGCATTGGCAGAGATAAAAGCCAATAGCAATATAGGAGGTGTCGATGGCAAGTATCACAGGGGCATCAGAAGTATAATTGAGAACTTGTAGAGCAGGCAATTCTAGAAGGGCTTGTTTTAAGTCTTCTTAAGTGGCGAGCTCATTAGGACTGAATTCGAAGGGTATATCCTTCCTAGTGAGCTTGACTAGGTGGTGCGCTTGATGCGTGAAGTTGCGAATGAAAATCTGAATAACCCTAATAGTGCCAAGGAAGGCTCGAACTTTGGAGAGGTCTTTACAAGGACCCCAGTTTCAGATTGCTGAGACATGTGATTCATCAGGTAGCCATCCTAAATGAGTACATCGATGTCCAAGAATGGTGGTTTCTTCTGCGCACAAGAACGATTTATAGCCTAACATGGTTCCACTGCAATATTTCATTTGCTGGACTATCTGATTGAGATTCCCGAAGTGTTCCCACATGAATTGTCGAATTCTGTCGTTCTCTGGAATTGTTTCATAGGATCTGTTGGGTAATATGTATCGAGTTGTGGGACCCATCACAGGGATATCATTGATATAGGAGATCGTAAACTCAGGAATCTCTGGTTGGAGAATATAGGTGATGTCGTCATGAAAAATGGGCATGGAATTGGTCCATCCTATAGGTAGGGTAACTAGTTGATGAGCCCCATAGGGTGTTTGGAATGTGGTTAGATCGTGGGATGAAGGTGCGATCACTCATTTGTCATATCTGATGCAAAGATTGAATATAGCACTGCAGGATTGACCGCTGAACTGTTTGGCTAAGTGTTCAGGAATTGGCATCACTCCTGAATGTCGAATTGTGACTTGATTAAGTAGTTTGAGACTATGAATGATTCTAAGTTCTTGTTAGATGGCAGTCTAGGGTTGATCACAAGGTTTTACTTCAGGCTCTGGGTGTAGGGTTTTAAAGGGTTGGCAGACTACTGATTGGGGGTGTTAACAAAAGAAACAGACTTATCCTAAGTCTATCTACTGCTAGCTTTATATACTAGCTAAGTATGAGTCATACTAACTACGTGTGAGTCATAATAACTATGGATGAGTCATGTAGATAAGGAGAGTGATGGTAGACTAAATATAGATATGGCTTGGTCACCTTCTATTACTAAGCAGAGCTTAGGTGGCTAAGCGGCTATTGATGTAAACTGTCTAATGTAAGTAGGAATAGATGAGCAAAGGAAAAAGAAAAAATATATCTCTGACATTCACCTCCACAAAAAGGAAATTCGTCCTGAATTTTAAGAAGACCCTTTGAAGCGAAGGAAGGGTGTCAAGGGGAGGTGTAAAGGGATGGTAGAGGTGGGCAGAGGGGTGATGAGAGGGGTGAGCGATGAAGAGGAGGGATGAGTGGACAGATGTCAGATCAAAGACTATCCACTAGGTATACTTTTCCTCAACTCTCCAGTAGATATCACCTTCTCTAACCACACTTCTAGAAGGGAGGCACAAGGTATACCCATCATTTGGGAATAGCATGCAGTCCCTAGGTCGCGCCATCATAAACTGGGGGTTGAAGCAGGTATCCATCTGGGTTAAACCAGTAGTAGCGGTTGTCCAACTCCCAGGCATGTCGCAACCAAGTTTCAGCCAGCTCCCTACACATCACTGCATTCTCCTCCAGGTCACGGATCCTTTCATACTTGGCATCCATCATCGAGTGGTAGCCATTCCAGGCAGTATAGAGTCAGTTGGCAATGCGATGGATGCAGTGCGAGATAGGGTCTTTGGGGATAGTGGGGGTGGTAACATCGGATTCGTCCTGGTCTGGTATAACCATCAAAAGTTGGTGCCCAACTTGGTATGCCTCCAGCCAATCTTCAAGTTGATTCTTCTTGTTGTCAAAGTCACTGTCCTTGTCGAACATATACCAGTAATAGTCGTAGTTGAGTTCACATCGACGTGCTCCAGAAATAAAAGGGATGTAGGTCTCGGGGCACCCAGATAGGTGCTCAACCTTGGCAAAGGGAAGCCCTCGGTAGTTGCGATTTCATCCCGGCTTGTCAATAGTATCCATACGTCATCTTGGCTTCTTGAACCATTGGGTAACCAAGACACTGTTGGACGAGGAAGAGGAGGAAGAGGAATTGGGGGGGAGGTTGGAGGTAGAAGCAGGGGGGTTCCCTCAAGGTGGATGCCTCCCAGTTGACTTGCAGGCGTAAAGAACTTAGCAGGGCATTTCATTCTTCTTTTGATGATTGTTGGGAAGGCGAAGTCCTTATAATTGTTGGAGATTGAAAAGGAGAAAAAGAGATTCAATGATTGTGATGTCAGTAGTATTTGTGAAAGAGAGTTAAATCGCTGCTTGAATAGACTTTTCATAATTCATCAAGATGTCTTTTGCGTGCTTGAGGTTTCATCATGGTTCCCAGGTGGCTGCCTCTATTGGGTAGCCTTTCCACTTGATTAAGTATTGCCAATTTCGTTTTCCTGGGGTATGATTTAGGATACATTCCACTTTGTACTCAGGCTCTCCTTCACTCACGTCTGGAGGTGGTCGGAGGTTATCATCTTCCTCAATTGTCGGATGGAGATCGAGATTCTCCTCTAGAGCCTTGAGTAGTGAAACGTGAAACACGGGGTGGATCCTCCATAACAGTGGTAGCTTTAGTCGGTAAGCCACAGGCGATACTTGTTTTAGAATTATAAAAGGTCCAAGCTGGCGGACATCCAGTTTCTTTGTGGGCCAGCCAGTTTTCAAATTCTTGGCATCAAGCCAGACCCTTTGTCCTTCGTAAAATGTGGGTTCCTTTTGACGTTTTCGATCGGCATAGAGCTTCATTGAGTTAGTGGTCTTTTGAAGAGACTCTTCAGCGTTCTCTCTAGCTCTAGTAAGCTGTATGTAAAACTTGTTGGCATCGGGATTTGAGGTTTGGGTTGGAACTGATAAGGGGGTGTGAGGGTGTCGACCATATTCAAGCCAGAAGGGGGATTAGTGAGTGGAGGAATGTTCTCAGTTGTTATAAGTGAACTCCGCCAGAGCTAACCAATCTTTCCAATCATCTTGCATGAAGTTAGTGTAGAGCCGTACATACTACTCTAACTCTTGATTGGTTTGTTCGGTTTGTCCATCTGTTTGGGGGTGATAGGCAGTAGAAAGCCCAGAAGTGGTTCCTAGGAGTTCATTCAATGACGTAGAAAATTTTGATGAGAATTGGGTTCCTTGATCAGTAATGATCTTCTCTGGCCATCCATGGTGCTTCCAGACATGTTCTTGAAACAGCACAGCAGTTCCTTTAGCAGATAGGTTTCCAGTTGTTGGGATGAATTGAGCCCGTTTGGTGAATCTGTCCACCACAACTAGAATAGCATCAAATCCTTTTGAATTAGGGAGTTCCATGATTAGATCAGCAGTGATCTGTTGCCACAGTTTAGTAGGAGGGGGTAACAGTTGGAGAAGTCCAGTGGGTTTCTGTGGGTAAACCTTGGTCTGTTGACAAGCAAGGCAGGACTTCACGTAATTGGTGATATCTTGTGGGGCACCTTCCCATGTGTAATTACGGAGGAGCAATTCCTTCATCTTCTCAATACCGGGATGGCCACCAGTGGGTGTGTTGTGGGTCAATCGAATAATTTCCATGCACAAAGATATGTCCTTTGGCACAACTATACGATTTCCAGCATTATGCACAATGCCATCTATGTGGGCGTATCTGGAAGAGGGATCTTCAATTTTGGCCATGATCTCAAGGGGCAGGGGGGAATGAAAGCAAAGCTTGGATAAAAAGTTGGGGGATGATAAACTGATAATCGCATTAATGAAAAGCACATTGATAAAAAGTTCTTTTGGCAGAAGGACCTTATCCTCCACCTCCTCATAAGACTCTGGATAATGATCTGGACATTTGGAGAGTCCATCAGCCTTATTTTTGATCCTAGGCTGGTAGCTGATTCTGAACCAAAAGCAAGCTAAAAACTCAGACCATCTAGCCTGGCATCTGGAGAGTTGATGGCTGGCCATGAAGTATTGGAGGGACTGGTTATCAGTCTTGATCATAATGGGCTGTCATGTCCCTTGTAGGAGATATCTCCATTCATTCAAGGCAGATATGATGGCCAAAAGCTCTTGGTCATAGGTGGGGTAATTTCGTTCAGCTAGGAGGAGGGTCTTGGAGTAGAAGCCAATGGGGTGCCAATCTTCTTCATCATTCTCTTTCTGGGACAACACTGCACCCAGGGCAACACCAGAGGCATCTATCTCCAGAAGGTAAGGAAGGTCTGGCTTCAGGGTTCTCAAAACAGGAGTAGAGGTAAGTGCATTCTTGAGGGTATCAAAAGCACGTTGTTGCCTAGGGGTCCAAATCCATTCTTGATCCTTTCGTAGGAGCTCATTGAGAGGACGAGCAATCAGGGAGTAATCCTTGATAAACCTTCACCAAAAGTTGGCAGTGCCAAGGAAGGATTGGAGATCTTGTTTCTTCTGGGGGATAGGCCAGGTTCTGATCGCCTCAACCTTCTTGGGGTTAATGGCAATGTGGCCTTTTGAGATCATCATCCCCAGATAAATCACTTCCTTTTTCTCGAACTGGCACTTGACGGGTTTGCAGGACAGTTGGTTCTTCTCCATGATCTCTAGAGTTCGTTCCATCCAATAGGTGAGTTCATTAAGGTCCTTTCCCATGATCAAGATATCGTCAATATAGATGTGGACCTGTTTGGAATTGATAACCTCTTTGAAGAGAACATTGATCATTTGTTGGAAGGAGGTAGGCGAGTTTCGCATTCCAAAGAACATGACAGTGGGCTTGAACAGCCCTCATCGAGTGTTGAAGGCTCCTTTCCATTCGTCTCCTTCTTTGATATGAATATTGTTAAAGCCCCATCGGATATCCATGACTGTGAACAGTTCCACTTCTGATAACTTGGTCTGTTGAATAATCTCAGAGATGAGAGGTAAGGGGTAGGCATCTGGGATTGTGTGAGCATTCAGATAGCGATAGTCTTGGATTGGACGTAGTCCAGTATCTTGTCCTTGGGCATTAACTTCTTCACCTTTAGGAGCAAAGAAGAATGAGGCAGCCTGTTTAGAGTTCAATCGTCATATTCATCCACTTGCAAGTTGTTCCTCTAGGAATTCATTCAGCTTTCCTTGTTCATACTCAGTGAGTTTGTACACCTTTCCAATCTTGGGTCTAAAGGTAGGTTCGAGATCGATCGCATGGCCAAATTCTGGTCATCATGGGGGAAGTTCATCAAAGGTAGTCTTCATAAACACCTTCCAGTGCCTCCAGTATTTCTTCAGCACATACTTCTTCATATCTTCCTCCACGGTAGTGGGTCTTGCATGGTCTCCCAGTGAGACCAATCTGATAATTTTGGCGTAGGAGTTACTATTCAACATAGAGCCTACTCGTGACACTATCACTCCAGCCTGAGAAGTCTTGGTTGGGGCCACAGTCTGACATGAAGTCAGTGTTCCAGCCTTCCAGTCAACCAGGGGATCATTACGTTTGAGCCATGGGTAGCCGAGGATAACCTGTATCATATCTCCTAAATTTGTTACTTCCAAATGGGTTCATTCCCTAGGAAAATCTGGCATCTCCATCCACAGGTCTACAGCATATTCAATGGGACCTCCTCAGTTGTCTGTCCTATCTGCATTCCACATGGGGATTGGTCCTTCCAATTGATAAAAAGGGATATCGCGCTCCTGCACGAAGTTCCAGTTTATAAAGCACCCAGAGGCACCAGAGTCTATCAATGCACTGGCGGCAATTCATCTACCAGTGTCTGTGGTTTCCAACCAAAGGGGTATGGTTAAAGCTTCTTTACTCGAATCAAGTGCACCAAGAATTTGAGAAATAGATTGCATAGGGGTAGTGGTACATATAGAAAAGAAGTCCGCAATGCACAAGCTATTGTCCGGACTGTTCAAAAACCCTGTTTCTCCAAAGCTCTCTTCAGCTCTTCTTTCCTCTTAGGCTCCCAGTTGACAATACCACACTTCTCAAAGTCTTGACGAGAATCTTCATTGGAGTTAACCTCCTCAATCGAGGCTGAGGTCTCCAGAACTTGAACCTTTCTCCCTCGACCAGGTTTCTTTCCTGCATGACCTCTAGCTGCTAGGGTGAAGGAGCAGCTTCCAGAACCAGAAGTACTTGTCCTAGGAGCATTGGGACAAGAACTGGCAAAGTGGCTAAATCGTCTACAGTTGAAACATGCTCCTTTGGGAATTCCTCCTAGTGAAGCAGGCTTCTCTTCTTGTTTGATTCTGGGGGTAGCAGGGTTGGAATAGGTGGAGGGACCAGCAGGTGGTCCTTGTTGGTAGGGAGTGTTGGTGATGCGAGTGTTGCGAGTCTGGGGCTTAGAAGATGTTCTAGCTAGAAATTCTCAATGTCACCTGTCAAGTTCAGTAGCACAAGACTGCCATTCAAGGAGGGTGGTTGGTTGACGATCTGAAAGGTAGATCTGTCGCAAAAGGGAGGGGTTGAGTCTATCTTTATATAAAGTTATCAAAGCTTCTTGTCCATATCCAGTATCATGGGCCCATCAATTGAAATTGATGTTGTACTCCTCTGCACTCTTGTTGAACTGCTTGACATCCTTGATCTTCAGTTGAGCAGTTGACTTGGGGTCCAAGTCTCCAAAGTCTCAGGTGAGGGCTTGTTCAAAGACAGCCCAATCGGCACAAACCCAGTTTAATGTTGTGTAAGCATCTACTTGACGCTCAGCCCATGGTTCTGCATTTCCTCCAATCATATATGATAAGGCATAGATAATCTTGTTGGCCTCTGAGATTCCTTGTCGTCCCAAATGGTTCAGCTTCACTTGATGCAGGAAGTTACAAAGCTTGGTGGGATCCCCAGAGAATTCATCAGGAGGGTTCATCTTAATCTTGGCAGGGGCAGGGACAGGGGCAGGGGCAGGGACAGGTTGGGGGCCTATGAGGTTGGCCATCAATATTTGAAGTTGTTGTTCAATTCTATGACTTGCTTGTGCTTGGTCTTGTTGGACCTGCAGCAATTGTTGATAATCCTGCTTCATGGTTTTGAAGGATACATGTGGATCTTCTTCTTCATCCTCATTATTGTCCTCAACTTGACCTTTCCCTTTTGAGTGAGAGGGACCCACTTGTTCTTCTTCTTGTTCTTCTTCTTGAGTAGGGTCAACCATCTCATTATGGAAGGGAGCTGGGACAGGAGGGAGAGAGCCTTCCTGGGAGGGAGGGATAGCAGGGTGAGGGATAGTAGATGATGAACGAGTCAAAACCATTGGTGGAACGGTGGCAGTTGGATATTGGGGGGCTTGATGGGAATCCAAGGGGAGAGAGCAAGCCTAATCGATGTTGATGTCTGGGTGGTGAAAGTGATCTGGTGGGTGAAGACCTTCAGTGCTGGCCAGACAGAGTAGAGGTTGTATAGCGTGGAGTGAGCAAGAAGGAAGTTTGTTTCTTGTTAGACAGCAGTCTAGGGTTGATCACAAGGTTTTACTTCAGGCTCTGGGTGTAGGGTTTTAAAGGGTTGGCAGACTACTGATTGGGGGTGTTAATGAAAGAAACAGACTTATCCTAAGTCTATCTACTGCTAGCTTTATATACTAGCTAAGTATGAGTCATACTGACTACATGTGAGTCGTAACGACTATGGATGAGTCATGTAGATAAGGAGAGTGATGGTAGACTAAATATAGATATGGCTTGGTCACCTTCTATTACTAAGCAGAGCTTAGGTGGCTAAGCGGCTATTAATGTAAACTGTCTGATATAAATAGGAATAGACAAGTAAAGGAAAAAGAAAAAATATATCTCTGACAGTTCTTTCCCTCCTTTCTTTAGAATGGTGAACCATCGCGATTGATAGGAGGAGTTCAAGGGTTCATAGACACCAGCGTCAATTTTTTGCTGGATAACTTTGCACACTTCATAGTAGATCCCTGGGGGAATTGGAATATTCTTCTGCACCCAAGGCGTATGTGGTATGACCGGAAGGTCAATGGGAGGGAAGAAGTCGGATCTGAAACATCCTCATTCAGAGTCATTCTAGGCAAAGGCGAGATCTTGCTTTCTCATGAAATCATGAAGGAGGGCCCTTTCCTAAGGCCAAAGGAAATCTCTGGGGTAAGCTTTATTAACAAGCTCCATTTGTTTGGTTGTGTATCGTTCAGTTGGAGTAAATGTCAGGGGGTTCGGGTCAAGTGTTGGTATGTCTGCGAGTGGACTGCCAAGGATTATTCACATTATTCGGAACTTGTTGGGGAGTTCAGCTACTATGGAGTGAACTTTCTTTGAGATAGGTTTGTATTTCTTTTTTGATGTGAGGAAGGTTGCAATTTCTATTAATCGATCAAGACGGTTGGAATTGGAAGCTCAATTGCTAGTCGATCAAGATTTATAGATAAGGTTGGGGAGGTCACAAGCGGATAAATAAGCATGGGAAACTGTTGAAACTTTATTTGTTGTGCGTAGAGGCACACAGGAATTGACAGATAGCATAGATGTAGTGTGGTTGTAATCTAGAATTATCGTGATCTCTCCTTGATCAGGAATCAAATCCTTGATGAGGGAAAATCTGAACGATGTTTCAGTAGACCTTGTGGAACCATCGGAATCGTGACAGTCCTTCTGCAATTTGGATCACAAATAGTGATTGTCTAGTTTTTGTCAGCAAAATTCTTGACGAGACTTTGTGCTAAAATGTCGAATGGTCTTCCAAGCAAGATATTGTAGGTGGGAGCGCGAATAACATGAGTCTGGAGGTAGAGGGTTATATCACCAATCTGACAGGGGACATTCCTTGCGAGACCTAAGGATTGGTCTATTTTGCCATTCGCTAATTGCATATTGAGTTGAATGGTCAGGTCATAGATTAGTCCTAAATTGTGACAAACAGCTTTGGACATGGTGATTATCTGAGATCCAGGATTAATGATACATTCAATCATTTCTTTATGATTGATCAACATGATGATCGATCGGAGAGTGTGCAATTCTTTTGTGACAGTAACAGTGTGAGGGGTTTCATTGGATGAGAGGGTGTTTAGATACGATTCATAAGGGTTGGGAATGGTGATTGAACAATCATCATCATCACAATAGGGGAGAGCGTCATTCAGAATTGCTTCTATTTCAACGGTTTTAACCGCAATTGGTCTACTAGTAGGCTGAGTTCATTTAGGGGTTACTGCCTCTCGAACCTTCAATCGAACTTTGGGTGAGAGGGATAGCAACTCTTCAGGGGAAAGTGTGATGCAAGGGGTTTTCATCAAATGGGTATAGACATCGGAGGCAATTTTCGAGTCTTGAATCAGCACTTGAGTGTGGTATGAGGGGTCTTTGTCTCTCTTCACTATCGGAGAGCTAAAGTTCCAGATATGGGGTGGTATGTAGTTGGACTCTTTCACTTTTGCGAACGGATGTTCCTGCATAGCTGGCTGAGTCGGGGTGGTTGCGATCGGAGTGCTCAATAGTTTGTTGGTCACTTTCTCTTTATCTGGTTGCTATCGTCGAGGCCAAACAATCTCTACTCTATCGAACATCTTTTTGCTCCTTAATGCGAAGATCTCTTTTTCGAGAGTAGCGATCCATTTGTTGGCGGATAGTTGGTATGTTTTGGTCACTGGATCGTGATTAATACCTGCTGAAATTCCATACATTATTCCAGCGGTCAGAGTCAGGTTTTGCTTGTACAATTTGTCCATTCATTCTTTCAAGGTTTTTCCCAGCATTTGCTAGGGGACGAACCTGTTGTTCAGGAGTATGATCCTTCCTTTGAAGTTTTTCTTGTATCAACCATTTTGAATATATTCGCGGCAGGTTAGGTAGCTTCCGATGAAGTGATTAGGACTTCCACAGAAGATACAAGTTTTCAGCTCAAATAGGTTGGGAGCATTAGGTCATCATTCCAAAGATTGTGGCGATCGAGGGGGCAGGTTTCGTTTCAGGGGACCTCTATTGTCCAGGGTTTTGACTAGCATAGTCATTAGTTTCTCCATGAAGACGCTGAGGTCTTCTTGTTTAGTGGCAGGGGTAGTAGTTATTATTGAAGTTATAGTTTTGCGTGATAAGAAAGTGTTTGGAGACGTTCCATAGAGAATACAATGGGCTGCCTCATTGATATCGTTTACCCTATAAGGATCATCAGGGAAGTGATCAGGGAACTTGATTTCTAGTCATCAGACTATCCTAGACTAGAGTTTGGGTTAGAATCCTCAGACAAAAGCGTGACTTTGTTCCACTTCGGAGATTCTATTCTTTGATCACAAAAATTTGGTAATCACAAGGAACAATCAGAAATACACTCCGAGTTCATTCGTATTCATAATCCCTAGTCGAAGCTGTTCTCCAATTATTTTGTCCATATCAGCGATGGACCACTTTCAATTGTCTTCTAATCCTAGGTAGAGCTTGTAAATGGCAGCAATGAATTCATTGAATGTATGTCCAGTTTGGAACTCCATTTGGTATTCCCAGAGTTCAGAGGTATTGATGTCAATGTATTTGCAGGTGTAAGTCTTCTTAGCATTGTCGTCATTGATGCTACAGTTAGCAAAAAGACCTCTGAGGTCTTAGAAGTATCTTCAAAGTTCTCGAGGTTGTTCAGGGTTGAACTTCGGGGTGGTTGAGTGACCACAAGTGGGCATAACTAGATTTGGTGGAGTCATCATAGTTGTCATAGAAATCGAAGATAATGACGAAAGCAATAAGGTAGAGGATGGTTCATCAGGTGAATTGGGTTGGTTGATCGAAGTTGAATTTCGATTTATTAGTAGGTTGGGAAGTGCTAGTTGGGTCAGATTGATGTTCCAAGTTAATCTATCTTGTAGGGTAGTGCTTTGAGTGACTCGATTGTGTGTCAGGAATGGCAGTTCGAAGGACTGAGTCGAAGGAATCTTTTAAGATTTATTAGTGGGCCCTCGCGGTGGGCTCCAAAATGATACATCTGCTTTGTGTATGAGAACTGAACACAGAACAAGG
Source organism: Porpolomopsis calyptriformis (assembly GCA_951640195.1). NCBI lineage: Eukaryota > Fungi > Basidiomycota > Agaricomycetes > Agaricales > Hygrophoraceae > Porpolomopsis > Porpolomopsis calyptriformis. The sequence continues at coordinate 1,485,959 of OX621172.1, read as the reverse complement.
TGTGAGGATGACTATAAAGAGTCTCGACACAGTCTATGAATGATTGAGGAAAGGGAGTCTTTGATTGTTCACAAATGAGATTGACTGGGGAATCGGGACAATCAGAAGATTGAAAGAGGAAGTCTTAGAAGATCTAGACTCGAGAGTGAGAGAGAAGCAAATATCTAACTTGTTAGATCACCAGCTACAACATACAGTATATATATCTTCTAGTACAAGGATCCCTTTGAATGTATATGATAAAAGGGGAGCCTCTCTAATGATCTAAAGGGAAAGTAGTGAATGGGAATGAAGAAGTCAAATGAAAAGGGAGAAATAGAAGAGAAATAATGCCTTTGAATAGTGTCTTCCCTTTGATATACAAACTTTCATTCACGTTCGGAAAGCTTCGATCGCGTTTGGAGAGTTCGATGATTCTCAAACTCATTCGGGATGTTCAGGAGCTATCAGGGGCATTTGCAGGGTTCGTGTTCATATACAAAGGACTTGATAGGCATCTAGTATTTGTATAGTTGAATATATGGTGCTCAGGGGATGGAGGGGTCATATCAATGGATACTCAATACATCGCATTAATCAATTGGAGAGTTCCCACCTAGGCTTCAGGTGACTCCACCGATTCACCTGTACAGGTGCTAACTTCTTCTATGCATGGACGGATTAACCCATCTCAGCCAACTACCACAAGCTCCCTGGAATAGTGGGCTCATTGGTTTTACATAAACTGCTATGCTGCACACCCTAGAGTGCACTTGGAATGAGATGGCAGTATTTCGCTGCGAAGCCTCTGTGGGATGCTTCTAGTTAGTTGACTCAAACCGAAGTCACCTAAGACCTGTGCTCCCACTAGATCATTGACAGATGCCAACCAGATACAGTCGCAATACATCAGAGCGGTGGCCCTCCTGTTTGGAATGCCTGGCCACTACCAATCACTTGTGATGGGATCAAACCTGTCCATTGCGGAACCCCCCAGAGAACCAGCCTGGTACTCTGGGTTATCTAATATCACAGAACAATCCCTCATTCTGTTCTTCTCTGGACAAGGCATTACATTCAAACAGGTGGACGATGCCTTTGTATATGCCTTTCAATGGCTCGAGGACACCCTCCAGGGTAATGTCTCAGACTTATCCACCCTCGAGATGTACAGAGAATCTGTGTGTAATACCCTTGAAAGGAATGGTGTCCCGCTGTCACTTTGTGATAGAAATGACACGTGGTTCCCTGACAGATGTCCCCACTGACATCCCCTATCTCATATCTCATCCACTGATGAGTCTATCACCTCATCTGTGGGCCTTATCACCCAAGATGCATTTGATGCATCTAACTCATTCACTCGGCATGGACAAACTACATACACACTTGCTGAGCGTGGACCACCCCATGGCTAGGACTCATCCTGCACTTCACGATGCCATTCACAGTGTGATTTGCAAGACAGCACTGCGCTGTGAGGCAGTGATAGCGAGCAAGTATCACTTGGCTTGCTGATCCCTGAACCTGAGCCAGCTTCACTTCAGGAACATATTGATAGCACATCAGAGATACCTGATGTCCCAATAGACTATGGATGAATGTAGTTGTCACTGCAGTTGTATTACTACAGTGTTAGGTTTCTGTTTTCCTTAGTTCCTTCTTTGTATTATATAGATAATTTTATGTGTACTCTGCCTGGCTCTCAGGCTTAACTTACCCCGGCAGTTAAGCCAAAGGGGGAGGATGTAACAGATATGTTACATACAGCCACTGTGCTGTGTTTGTACATATTTGTACTGGATACCTTAAGTACTGGTTACACTTAGGTAAACAATAAGTTTACATCCCACTCCTACTTATACCAGATTGCCCCAATACATTGGTTCTATGCATATCCTGGTATTGAGCAAAGTGTGATAACTTATCCCCAACCCTTACAGTTAGTGATAGATATAACCTGCGGTACAGAACTGGCAAGAAGCATGTATGCATTTCTTTGGATTATTAGCATACATTACTTGGAAACAGATAACCACGCACTCGTATGTGTCTTTCTGTGCTTTCAGGTAGGAATTCTCTTGCTTTATGTTTTCTAATTCCTTGTGCATATGTGCAAGCTGGTGGTATATCTGTTTATTCATTGAGATAATGGTAAAACTAATGCTAATAATTTCATAAATAATACCAAATTATTGCTGGCTAATAATTGACTTTGATTTGAGAGCTGATATTCATCTGAATAGGAAAAAGCTAGACTTCCAGGCAATGGTGTTGGATCCAGAGCACTTGATAAAGACACATCCACAGGGAACGGTGATAGGAGCAATCCCAGCATGCTGAGATGGGGGGCATTTGATGTTATGGATAAATTGAAACTCCATATGTATGATAGAGGTACATGTTTTCTTGTCACTCATACAGTTATAAATGTATTTACTCTTTGTCAATATCATCATCTATCCCACCCATATTTGCTACATTGAGCCCAGGCTTCTTAACCACAAAAAATAAGTCCTAGATTAGGTGCCCAGGGATGTTTGGTTGGTGCAGGACTATTGCAATGATGGAGTAGATGTGTTTGACATTCACTACCACCAATTGAGCATTGCCCTGCTTCCTACATGACTAAACTGTGTGAAATGATGTGGAAAGGAGTATCGAGTTAGGGGGGCTGAACAGTGAGATAACTGCAAGCATATGGAGATCATTATTGTAGACTTGCAGCCTAAAATAAAATAGTACCTCACCAAAAGTGAGGGACCTATGCCAACACAGCTGCAACAATAGCAGTTAATGTCGCTAGTACAAATACAAGTAGAGATGTACCTTAACCATCCTAGATATTCATACTTGGTCTAATCTTTTCAACAGCTCCTTCTATGCTGATTGTGCTATTTGCCCATTGGGTAGACAGATGGGTGCCCAGTGTACAACTTGTGAGTTCCACCCATTTAAGTCTGCATAACATTCTTGTAGATACTGTGTGATTACAAGCGCTTCAGGTAGCTGCACTAGCCATGCTACATTGTCCATTGCGCAAAGTAAAATATAACCATCCCCAAGGTCAATTGATCCTTAGGGAAGGTTATTAGTTAGAGGCTCAAGGTTAGGTACCATAGCTTTCAAGGTATTGACTTGTGATCAGAGAAGCCCATACTGGGAGAGATTGATGAATGAATTTGATGGTTGCTTGACCTCTTGACCTAAGTTTCTAATTATTTGCTCTATCATCTATTGAGAAGAGTAAATCCTAGGCCCCACTTGAATAACTTCTACTGTGAGATGGCCTAGGGTGTGAATCGCAGGATGCATGAAGTGGAGGCAGGAATGTTTGCACTAATAGTACAAAGTCTCAAATTCCTCAGCAAACTGTAAGAGTGCCTAGTGAGCAGATATGAGTTCAGCAGGGGTGACAGACTTCTAGTAAAGTATCCAGATACCAAATACAAGCTTGCAGAAGTTTTTCTAGTATAATTCTAGTAGCACATTGTAGAACAGGCCTAGTCCAAGTCCAAAGAGGTACATTAGGAACTCCTATGCCTTGTAACCACTATTGATCTTCTCAGCAGGGTTGCAGGGAGGGTGGTCAAATGACCCTGGAAGATGTAGTGTCGTATTCGCAACTGCTTTGCCATGTTCCTTCTACAGGCTGCCTTGGAGTACGGCCCAATCCCAGGACACCTTGTCATCATCTTGATTACAGTCTAAGGTCCCATTCCACAGTTTTACTAAGAGATCAGGTATGTTGAGGGCTGGAAGGTGCATAATGTCGATGCTAAAGCATTTAGGAACCTCCAGAATACAAGGAAGTACTGAAAATATGCTAGGCTTGCAGATACCTGTCTGAAGTTGATGCAACTCATACTGTGTCTTGTTGCATGCTGTCTTGACTAGCCTAAGGTTTTGCTGGTATTCCTCTGTTGAGCTCCCTGTATTATGATCCCAAACTGATTTAGTATCAAACTTAACCAAAGATTATGCATTCAGCAAGTAGCATCCATAGCTCAAATATCCTTTATCTTATCTTATCTTATCTTATCTTAGATAAGATATCACTATCCCTCACATATTATCTTATCTCAGATAAGATACACTACTGTCTTTACCTATGCTATCTTATCATGGACAATAGCATTCTTTCCTATTGTTCTCTGAGTCAGAATAACTCATATCCCATTTCTCTATTGTTCTGTTATCACTCCATTGTTCTCTGAGTCACTATGACTCATATTAATCTCCTCCATTGTTCTCCTCATTGTCTGACTCATAGTGAGTCACAATTCAAACTCCTTATTGTTCTTTTATCCATTGTTCTTATTTTCCATTGTTCTCATTACCCATTGTTCTCAAACATATATAAAGGGCCCCCTTTTGACCAGTGAGGAGTTCAGTTCACTTTTACCCCACTTTATCCCCCCTCCCCCCCACTCTCCCCTTTCCCTTGAACTCACCCCTAGTACTCAGTACCTAGTGCTATCCCTTATTGATACTACTTGTCTGTAGTCAATACATCCAATCTAGTCTAGTCTATTAAGCTTATACCCTGTGTGATTTCACCTAAGCCCTCTTACGTGAAGAATCAACTTAGGAATCACCCCTTGACGTTTTCTGTAAGTTGAAGATAGCCATTGTGGACTATCTTATCTTACTTCAGCCCCTGCTTATTCATCACACACTCTAAGTCTCAGTCCTTATTGGAGAGACCTCACTGTGATATGTATTCTTCTAAGTCAGCCGTTGACTTAATTCTTGTTCTCCCAGCCAATACTATCCATTCAGTTTGGATAGCCTATTCATCTGTACATCCTAGCCAAGGATTACTCAAGCCCCATCAAAGGAGGAAGTGACCATTACTCAATCAATTCACATCTCCCCCGAACAACTAGGACTTACTTGATTGACGTATAACTCTAGTAGTTCTAGAAGTAAAGTATTTATATTTCACCTGATATAATTTGGAGCCCACCGTGAGGGGTGTTGTGATTGATCGTAATCTCACTCCCCAACTTATTCAGACCCCCACTCATCAACACAACTCTTGACTTAGTGTTCAATACTTACTATGTCTGGACAGTCTCAAGTCCAATCTCAGTTCACACGCACCCCAGATATGATGCCCCTTCTGGGACAGAAGTCTGCTCTATCTAAGTTCAGTGGAAGCCATGAACAGATCAAGTGCTTCCTCAGACACTTTAATTAGTTATGTAAAGTTTACAATGTACCTGATGTGGAGAAGGGTGAACACCTTATTGACTACTGCTCAAGTAAAGTAGTCCAGTTAATTGAAGCCCTCAAAAGCTATAGGACCAATGATTGGCCCAAGCTGGAAGCTGATCTCAATAGGTACTATGATGCTGCCTTAAAGGAAACTCGATACATTGTCAAAGACCTACTCTCTTTCACTCATAAGTGGAAGACTAGGCAAATCCATTCATTAACATGTTGGAAGAAGTATGAAAGAAGATTCATCACTATTGCAGGATGGCTGCAAGCCAAGCAGAGAATCTCAGAAGACGAACAAGCTGCTTATTTCTGGAATGGAATTAACAAGACTCTCAGATAGGTGATTGAAGCCAGACTTATTAATGCTTCTGGAACCATCCCTCTGGATGTTACTTCCCCATTCCCTATGAAGAAAGTAATCAAAGTAGCTGAAGTGTTATTTGAATGAAATTGGTTTGATATCAACCTAGCTGACTCTGACTCAGATATCCCTAGAAGGGATGATGAAACACAGTTAGACACATCAAGTGATAACTCTTCATCATCTGATGAAGAAAGTGAAGCCAAAAGGAGACCTAGAAGGAAGAAGAAGAATAATAGTAAGAAGTCCTATAAGAGCAGATGGGATTCTGATGATGAAGATCTCAAGAAACCCTCGAAGAAGACCAGTTAGAAGAAAGAAGATCACAAGGGTAAGAAGGCATCTAGCAAGTCTACTACTCTAGTCCAAGATGAAGTAGAATCTCTTGTCAAAGAGATGGGAAAACTCTCCCTAGATGATTTACGCTATGGACTTGCCTACTATAAAGCCCTCAAACTTGACCCTGATATTGCTAGGTGCATCAAACCACCTACTCTTCGAGTATCTTCACCAAGATCTTCTATGCTTCCCTCTTCAAACACATTCCCTATATCCAATACTAGTCCTAGGAATACTGGAGACACAATCACCTGTTATGGTTGTAGAAGTAAAGGACATGGAATGTCTAGTTGTCCTAAGATTGATGAACTCATTGCTTCAGGCACACTTATATGTGATGCAAACAGGAAGCTAGTATTCAAGAATGGTGCTTTTATTCATCGACTCCCTGAAGAGACCTTTATCCAAGCTGTAGCAAGACTCACTCAAGACAAGACTAAGCCCATCCAGACTCATTTCCTTACTCTGCAAAGTGATTGTTCAGATTACTACCTATTAGAACCTGAGTTTGAAAAAGATGATTCAGGTGTATATGTAATCCTAGCCACTGAGTATGAGCCAGAAGTCCAGGATGAGGATGCACAAGTTATGGCAGCAGATAGAGTCCCTCACAAGATTACTACAGCTAGGAAGGTATCAAGGCTAGAAGCTACTGCCTTAAGAACCACACCTGGTATCAAGCTTCACTGTCAATACTAATAATATGGTGATATAAATACAGGAAGTGACTAACCTGGTATCAAGCTTCACTGTTAATACTAAGGAACAGTGAGCTTGACACCAGAGACTTTGGACGCATTTTTGACCAAATAAGAACAAACAAATCAGCCACAACTTCGGACTGGTACAAACTAGTACTGCTCTATGCAGAGGAGATCATCACATCCTAACAGAAGGAAGTATTTGATGGAGTCTATCCCCCTATGAAGTCTAGAACCAAAGGGAAAGAAAGCACAGCTGCTACCCAGGGTTCTCATCCACTCCCAAGCTCTACCTCTAAAGCTGCCCCCTTACGATTCCAAACTCATCTCCCAACTGAGGTACTGAAGCCTCATCACAACAAAGACTTTATTAAAGTACTGCCTACACCTATTGATGCTAGAGTTAAACGAATTCCTCCCACAGATATTAATAAAGATATTGACATGAAGGATATAACTAGAAAATCCAGAGCTAAACAGACTGCACCCCTACCCCAAGATACCACAGAATTAGTACCCCAAGTCTCTACTAAATCTCCAGTACATCAATCAGAAATATCCTCTACAATTGGTGACAACCAGGTAGTTAATCAGATTCTTGACACATCAGTCACCCTGAAAGTCAGAGAGGTCCTAGGATCATCCAAGGAAATATCTGATAAACTCTCAGAAATGATCAAAAGGAAGAATGTGAAGACTACTGTCCTAGCTACTTCCTTTCTCACTAGAGACAGAGAGGAACTGATTAAGCTCCAGGTTAAATGTGATAAGTGCCCTGTATCTGCTATCATTGACACAGGTTCCCAATTGAATGTGGTTAGTAAGGATGCATGGAAATTAATCCTTCAGAGACCTAGGGACCTAACTAAGACATTAGTTATGAATAATGCTAATGGAGGTGTAGGAACCCTTGCTGGATTAGTATCTAATATCCCATTAACCTGTGGAGGTATTACTACCTATACCAATCTCTTTATTGGGGAGTCAGTCCCCTTTGATTTATTACTTGGACACCTATGGCTACATGATAATCTGGTTACTATTAATAAAAGAACAGAAGAAACTTACCTCTTGTTCAAGCACCCAAAGAATCCAGAGGCCAAATATGAGATATTTGTAGCCCCTCAGGTTCCCTCCCTAGGGTATCACATTAATCCAAGCCCAACTGTTAGGTCTGAGGCAGCAGTATATGCTGCACTTACCAATATAGCCACTGGAAGTAGTTCAAGCCCAGCTGTTGATGGGCCTGTGAGTTCTAAGCTCTACTTGAACTTACTTCCAGAAGGGTCGGTACCAACCATAACCTCAGGACCAACAGACAACAATAAGAATTCAAGCTCAGACATGATATATCCTATTATGGGTATTACAAATCCTCCAAAAAATGGACTCCATAATGGAGGTTTATTGTTTTTTAGTGCATATCTGACTGAATTGGTTACTAACATGGAAATTCTATTTTTAAAGATGCCACCATTGTTCCCAATAAGCATATAAGTCTAAATGTTATTCCAAAGAGGCAATCGTTACCACTGAACATGATGCCTCATACCTAGTCTACATCCCAAAGCACTCCCTACATCTATGTGAGGCCCTTTTTACCACCCCCCTTTTCCCCCAACATTCTCCCCCTCCTGGTGCACATCGACTGGGGACCCCTCCCTCACCAGGGTCCCAACATGTTCAGCCTGATAGCTCGAGCCATTGCTGAGCGCATCGCCCATCCCATGGCTCCCTCTGCAACCTTTATGGTTGTGTCTCCTTACACCCAACGGTTCCCTCCTCAATTGGACAAGCGCGGGATCCCGTTCGAACATAGGATCCTCCTCAATGCTACTCTCACAGCCATCACTTCTGACAATCCCTATGCCCCCCCCTCTGTGAGGGTGGGGCAGCTCTACTTCAAGTTCTACCCCAATGCATTGGCGGTTGGGGAAGTAGCCCTAGCCATACCCCCTCCTTCCCTGGGTGCTGGGGGCTCTCGCATCCCTACCAAGCCATCTCTAGCCTAGAGAAGTGGCCTGGAAGTGATTTGTGAGTACCTGGAAGATATAGATTAAATGGAAACTGACGTACCTCCAGTGACACAGTGTGTCGACACTTTCCATCCCCCCACTCGCGACCTGCGAATGGACCCACCTAGGTCCAATCGCTACGTCCCTGCCCCCTCGTCTGTTGACCACGACTACAAGGGCGATGACACCAACACGGAAATGTTGTTGCCCATGGAAGTAGAGCATGGGTGGGGCAATTACCCAGTTGACAGCCAGGAGCCGCGCGCGCCCCCGTTGCCCCCACCCATGGTCCTACTTGCTACATCCACATGACCCCCCACCCGTTCAACACCCTCTCCCACTCCGACGCCCCCTCAGTGATGCCCAGTTGTCACTCGACGCACAGCGGGCCTGGACCTGCGACTCAGCGTTGCCCCTGCCCCCACCGCCAACTTCCCCATTCGACGCGGTTGGCCTAGCCCCCACAACCACAACCATCCACGTCCCCACTCGATACCCCACTAGCGACACCCTGACATCGCTAGTTCACTTGTATGGGTGTACCTACATGCGCCCCCACGCTCAGTCCTTCCCAGAGTGGGACTACAGCCCATACAACTGCCCACCAGCCCCCGCACTTCGCTACTCCCCACTCCCCCCCTTGTTTCTCCTGTCACTGCCCACTTCCATGTCCAATGATGACAACAGTGTCTACCACCCGTCACGCCCTTCCCTTGATTCCCCCCCATATACCCCATACTCACCCACTGACGTATTGTACGACAGCAGTGTGTCCCTGCACAAGTGCAGGGACCCCTTCATAAATACATTGTATAATAGATATCACGAATATGTAAATGGTGCTGGGCACCATTGGGATGTCTGCATAGAATCAGATGCTTCCTCTGAAGATGATGTATCATTTGTATACCCTTCCAATACATTATCTTCCCTTTACATGTCTGATCTAAGTCACAATCAAGAGACTCATATCTGTCCTCCCTCCCCTATGAAACCCATGGTCTTCAGAGACACCCCCAATACCCTTACTTCCCTTCAATCAACTCACTATCCAGAGCAGACCCTGCTCAACTAGTTGCAGGCAGAACCTGTACTCAGCTCAGCAGAGCCCATCTACATCCTGAATATCACAGCCAAGGGGGAAGGCTTGCCTTCACCCACACACCCCACTATGCAGTCCCTCATTGGGCCTGACCATTTCATTGATAGTGCCAAGGTCCACCTAGCCTTCTTGGCTGGAATCTGCAAGGCCCTTCATTTATGCATTGGGCATACTGCTACTATCCTCAACACCCCTGCCTGGAAGACTTATGTCTATACCATGCCAGTTAGTAACCCAGCCCACTATTACTTTCTATACCACAGCCAGCTGTTTCCTCATTAGAGGAAAGAAGACTCATGCACCCCATACCAGATGCCTTGGTGCCCTTATCCCAGTCCATTTGTTTTTCCTGTTGAGCAGGAGAGAGCTGGGTGTAACCCATTGCTCTCAGAAGAAGAAGCAGAGTTTTTTCTGTATTCAGCTGCTATATTTCAAGCAGCAAACAGACTACTTCTTGCTGATGCAATCAATGCAGTTCTTAACATGGAATTTCGTAACCCCTCCCTTATCTCAGATCTGTTTAATGAAGGGTACTTTGGTCCTTACTTTAACACCAGAGACCTTCAGGTTTATCCTCAGGATTAAACCTACAGCTAACTCCCTCTCCCATATGCAAAACTCACTTACTTTGTCCCCTGCACCAAGATACCCTCTTCTATGCTCAGACCAATCATTTTGCCCACTATCCTCCTTAAATATGATTTATACTAAGGCAATCCCACCTAGTTTAGCTACTCTCCATACCAACCCCATGTCACCCAATCCTAGTAATAAGAAACTACATGCATTATGCACACCTCAAATCAATAATCCTCAGAGTTGTTACATCAAATGCTATTCAATGACTATAAAAGAAGATACTGAGTATACCCCCTCTGATAAACCAGAGCCAGCCTACCCTGAAGATGATAATGAAACTACACCTACCAATTCAGAAGCCAACTACTACTACTTTACAGATGAAAACGAGATAGCAAGAGAATACCTCAACATTAACGACACTGTTATGATTCCATCTGATAACCTAGATAACGAAGGTTTCCCCAAAGTGTTCACAGCCTACAAGAAGGTTAGTCAAAGGACTCACCCTATGTCTGGGACATTCCCTGAAGCTACTAGAGTAATCAGAAAGTTCCCTCATAACCCTTTATCCACTCTCCCTTCCTTGCCAAGACAGCCCCTGATGTCTCTCCAACTCCAAGACTCACCAAAGCTCGACTAGAATTTCTAAAGGTAAATGAAGAAGGGTTCCTTCTCCCTGAAGAAGAGAAACTATTCAATCATGTTATGTGGCTTAACCAGGAAGCCATTGCCTTTGAAGATCTAGAACAAGGAACACTCAAAAAGTCATACTTTTCACCATATATTATTATTCCAACTATCCCGCACACCCCTTGGGTGTACAAGAATATCCCTATCCCTCCAGGGATTCATGAGAAAGTCATAGAACTCTTGAAACCAAGATTGATGCAGGAGTCTATGAGCCAAGTCAATCATCCTATCGATCTATCAAGGCTGGAAGCTACTGCCTTAATAACCACACCTGGTGTTAAGCTTCACTGTCAATACTAATAATATGGTGATATAAATACAGGGAGTGACTAACCTGGTGTCAAGCTTCACTGTCAATACTAAGGAGCAGTGAGCTTGACACCAGAGACTTTGGACGCATTTTTGACCAAATAAGAACAAACAAATCAGCCACAACTTCGGACTAGTACAAACCAGTACTGCTCTATGCAGAGGAGATTATCACATCCTAACACGATCACGATGGTTCTGTGTCTTGAAAAAGAATGGAACCTTAAGAATTGTTCATAACCTTCAGCCCCTAAATAAAGTTACCATTAGAGATGCTAGTCTCCCTCCCATTGTGGATGATTTTGTAGAACCATTTGCAGGATGCCAATGTTACACAGTCTTTGACCTTTTCTGGGGATTTGATACTAGAAAGGTCCATCCAGCCTCATGAGATCTTACTGCCTTTTATACACCACTTGGACTTCTTTGTATCACTTCATTGCCCATGGGATTCACTAACTCACCAGCTGAATTCCAGAAATGTATGACTTTCATTCTTCAAGATGAAATCCCTGTAGTTGCAAACATCTTTATTGATAACTTGCCAATTAAAGGGCCTCCCTCAAGATTTCCAGATAAAGATGGAAAGCCAGAAGTACTTCCTGATAACCCTGGAATCAGAAGATTTATTTGGGAACATGCCTTAGATGTACACTGTGTGATGTACCAAGTAAAATGTACAGGTGGAACCTTTGCTGCTAAGAAATCCCAGATATGTAGACCTAATGTGCTTATAGTTGGACAGAAGTGTACCCCTAAAGGACATTGTCCAGAGGATGACAAAGTATCCAAGATCCTCAAATGGCCCCCTCTCAAGACTCCTAAAGAAGTATGAGGCTTCTTAGGATTATATGGAACAGTACGTATTTGGATTCAAGACTACTCTCATCTGGCCAGACCTCTCACAGAATTGATTCATAATGCAGAGTTCATTTGGGATGATAGAAGACAAGAAGCCTTTGATACACTAAAACAGAAAATCGCCTTAGCTCCAGCCTTACGTCCAATTGACTATCAATCAGACAATCCAGTTATATTATCTGTAGATAGTAGCTTTATTTGCTGCAAGATTTATCCTGTCCCAAATTGATGATGAAGGAAAACGTTGTCCAGCTAGATATAGCTCACTACCCATGAATGAAAGAGAGGCCAGGTATTCCCAGCCTAAACTTGAATTATATGGACTATATCGTGCACTACGCCATTGGAGACTATATCTTATTGGGGTTAAGAATCTCCATGTTGAAGTTGATGCCAAGTATATCAAAGGCATGCTTAATGAACCAGATCTCCAACCCAATGCTGCTGTTAACAGATGGATCCAAGGGATTCTATTATTTGATTTCAAACTTATTCACATACCTGCCACTCAATTCAGAGGACCAGATGCCCTTTCTAGAAGAGAGTTAGCAGAGGATGAAGAATTCCCTATTCATAGTGATGCATGTGGTTGGATAACTTTGCATTACTTATCCACATTCCTTTACTTCAATCAATCAAAGATTTTTCATTTGTAACTGCTACATCCCTCCCTTACTCTTCATATGCCCTTCCTTCATTATCCACAAGATCACGCTAAGACCTTTCATTATTAGAAATTTATAAATTCCTTTCTACTTTTCATGTACCCCATTTCTCAAGTTTACAGGAGCGAAAAAGATTTATCAAGAAAGCCACACAGTTCTTTGTGAAAGAAGAAAAGATGTTTAAAAGAAGCAACAAGTTACCATTACTAGTAATTCTAAAGCCAAACAAGAGGCTTGCTATCCTCACTCAAGCCTACGAAAACCTAGGCCATAAAGGAGAACAAGCAGTCTTTGAAATTATCTGTATATGATTCTTCTGGCCACATCTTAGAACAGATGTCCACTATTATATCTCCTCATGCCATGAGTGCCAAATCCGAAGCCTCAAACGAATGGAGTTACCTCCTATAAATTCCACACCTACTACTCTTTTTGAAAAAGTGTATATTGATGTTATGTTCATGCCCCCATCTGCTGGATTCCACTTCATTGTTGCAGCTTGTAATGACCTTACTGGAATAGTTGAAGCCAAGGCCTTACGTAGGAATGATTCCCAGAGCCTAGCTAAGTTCTTCTGGGAACAACTTTATTGCCGATATGGAGCAATTGGTCATGTTGTGACAGATAATGGAAGTGAAGTCAGAGGAGCATTTGAAATACTGCTGCAGAGACTGAATATACCCCAAGTTCAGATCTCTCCATATAACAAGCATGCCAATGGAGTTATGGAACTGTTAGGATGTGATGATCTCCTCTGCATAGAGCAGTACTTGTTTGTACCAGTCCGAAGTTGTGGCTGATTTGTTTGTTCTTATTTGGTCAAAAATGCGTCCAAAGTCTCTGGTGTCAAGCTCACTGCTCCTTAGTATTGACAGTGAAGCTTGACACCAGGTTAGTTACTCCCTGTATTTATATCACCATATTATTAGTATTGACAGTGAAGCTTGACACCAGCTTGACACCAGGTGTGGGTATTAAGGCAGTAGCTTCCAGCCTTGATAGGTTATGAGCCCTGCTGCAAATTTCGCCTAAAATCACCCCCTATTGTGTCTAACAGCTCCTGCATACTCCTGGACCATTACAACCACTCTCCAGACCTCTTACCAGCACCAGTGATATAAATCACCCTGGTCCTCACTCAATTTTCACTCCCTGACTTCGAAACTTTTGCAACCATTTTCGGACGCTCCCTTCTGCGCCTCCACCGATTTACACGTTGCTAGCTTCATTTCCCTTGCCAGGACATCCCAATCAATTGTCCACATCACTATTCATCATCTGTGATAGGCCTACCTATCCCAATCCATCCCAGTGACTGCCAGCTCATCAGTGGGCACTTGTGGACACTTGTGGGTGCTTGTTATCAACTCCATTCATTGTGGCCATCTATAACAGCCCCACCACTCCAAACCACTATTCTGTGATCTGACACATCATTCCTGTGCCCACCAGCTCAAATCGCTCCGAATCGCTCCGAAATTGCTTGTGGACATTAAAGGCCACGTCCGAATCGGGTTCCCTCGGTTATACGCTTACTGCATTGGCGGATCATCCAGGAGCGCTCCATCATTATTCACCACTCCTATCTACCTCCTAATCATTCCCATTTGTGTTCCATCGCTTCCATCGCTCCCAGGACGTTGTAATCGCTTCAAGACACTCTAGGACGTGCCCTCTGTGCTCTGGCAAAAATTTGGACTCTTGGGACCTCTCTGGACTCTAGCACTTGATCATTCATCAGTCTGTGCTGTGGCTGTCACTGTGCACATTGGTTTATTGAAAGGAGATTAGAACAAAGTGAAGTGCAGTGAAGTGCTACCTCCCTGGGCTCTCTTATCAGAGTGTTACCCCAGTTGCTATTTGGCTTGGTTCACACCAGTCAGCACCTCTCTCTGCACGCAGTGTTGTATAGGGAGATTGGGTTGGCGGGTTTACAGTTGCCTCCCCTTCCAATTCATTGGAAGTAGCTCCATTATCAACTACCACTGCTAGCACTGATTTCATCCACTTGAGAATAAGCTGGTAGTGTGTGTGAGACCCACAGAAGACTGATTTACCAACCTCACCCTATCCTTGCCATCCACTACCCCTTTATACTCCATAATCCATTTATCACCTACCTACACACCATCATCATCATCATGTCAGCCTCCACCAATGAATCAAAGAGGACATTCCCCTGCCTCACTCCCACTAATTGGGGGCAGTGGGCTGACAACATGGAGGCTTACCTTCACACCAAAGAACTCTGGGAGTATGTGGATGGATCTCTGCCTAGGCCTACTGTGCTGCTGACCCTGTCAAACCTACCCCTGCTGAAATCACTGAGCTTAGGGATTGGAACCGGAAATCTGGAAGAGCTATTGGAGAGATATGGCTTGCCATTGAGGACAACCAGAAGGTGCATGTGAAGGATGCCAAAGCTGACCCTGCAGCAATGTGGGCTAAGTTAGAGGCTGTCCATCTGCAGAAGAGACCAGGAACGCGCTTCAATGCCTATAATGCGCTGTTCAGTATTAGGAAGGATGATGCTGAAACCCTGCCTGCCTTAATGGCTAGAGCTGATAAAGCTCTGCAGGATATCAAAGCTCTCCGTCCATCTAACTTCACACTGGACAACCTGGATAAAGAACTTCTCTGCATGACCCTCATCCGTGCCCTTCCTGCTGAATACAACAACTTTGCATCCTCCCTCCTACTCATTGACTCCCTTGATATCGATAAACTCCAATCTGCCTTCCAGAATGAAGAGAGCCAGCGGCTTGCCAGAAATGTCTCCTCCTCATCTCCCAGCCTTGCCTACCAATCATCATCATCTGCTTTGCTTTGCTCCTTCTGTGGCAAAACCAACCACACAGAGGACAAGTGCTTCAAGAAGCAGAAGGCCTCTGCTGATGCCAAACAGCAGACTGCCCAATGGCAAGGACGTGGTCGAGGTACCAGGGGTAGAGGCAACAAGCCTGCTGCAAAAGAAGCATCTGAAGATACCACCAATGCCAATACTGCTACCATTGAATTTGCTGGTCATGCAAGTGCTCTCTCTTCATCCCATCGCTCCCTATGGCTCAAGTCTCAATCCTGTGCTGACTGGAACACTGATACAGGTGCTACATCACATATGACCCCTCACAAACACTGGTTTTGCTCATATTCTCCCCATGTCACTGCTATTCAACTAGCTGACTATTCAACAATCTACTCTGCTGGTATTGGTTCAGTTGAGTTCCAACCAGGCATAGATGGTATACCCAAGCAACCAGTTGTATTTCATGATGTACTCCAAGTCCCTGATCTTGGCAGTAATCTACTTTCACTCTTCCACCTTACTCGTGTTAAACAATATACCATTTCAATCCAACAATCTCGAGTTGAGTTCTATTATCACAATGAACTCCATTTCACTGCCTCCATCAATGAGTGCAATATTGGCTATCTTGATGGCAAGATCATTGTTCCTCAGTCAGCTCAGTCAGCTCAGTCAACCCTTCCCTTGGATCTTACTCTGTGGCATCAGCGTTGCTCTCACCTTAACTTTGGTGATTTGAAGCATATGCACCTCCATAAACTTGTCTCAGGCATGGTCATCCAGTCCAACTCATCTCCAGACCCTATCTGTGAGCCATGCATCTTTGGAAAGCAGCACCGTCATAATATCCCTAAGACAGCCTCTCGTCGAACCTCTCTTCTTGCACTTTGTCCACACAGACTTAAAGGGCCCTCTCCCTGTTCAGACACCAGAGGGATACCATTATTGGCAACCCTTCATTGATGACAAGTCAAGGTTCATGGTGATTGCTTTCCTGAGATGTAAAACAGAAGCTCTTATTGCATTCAAGCAATTCAAGGCTTATGCTGAGACCAAACTTGGAAGACGCCTTCAGATGTCTAGGGATGATAAAGGAGGTGAATTCATCAGTAGGGAGTTCAATCAGTTCTGTGCAGACCATAGTATCATGCGTCAGCACACTGAGCCAAATGAACCTCATCAAAATGGAGTAGCTGAGTGTGCAAATGAAGATATTGCTGCTGCTGCCACTGCACTCCTGGTTCAGGCTAAACTCCCTCCCTCCTTTTGGGCACTTGCTGTCTCTACCTATGTGCATACCAGGAACAGGACACCTACTTCTGCTTTGAATGGAGACACTCCATATTTCCACTGGAAAGGGAAGAAACCAGACATCTCTTACTTCCGTATCTTTGGCTGCCTTGCCTATGTGCTAGTGTGCCAAGAGAAGAGGAAAGCACTCCAACCTCATTCTAGGAAGTGCATCTTTGTTGGTTACCCTGATGGTGTGAAAGCATGGAAATTCTGGGACCCAGTGGCTTAAGAAGATCATTATCAGCAGTCATGCTGTGTTTGATGAAAGGTGCTTTCCTGGCAACTCTACTGTGGCTATAAATCTGGTCTCTTCCCCTTCCATATTACCTGATTGCTCTGCACCCTCTGAACCATCTGTAGTGGTGCTGGATCAAGGGGGAGAGGATGACCATAGTGATGATACAGCACCACATCCAGTACTACCTTTGCCACAAATTGCACCTATACCTGGTCCCAATCTACCTCCTGCTGTCCCAGTTCCTTCTGCACATAAGGCACCTGCCTCTGATCCACCTGGACCTTCAAGACGTCAAAACCCTCCTCGTGCTAGTCGTCCTCAAGGCTCCCTTAATGAGACTCTACTTGGTCATCAATTGTCTGTGCCTCCCCAATCAACTCCGTCTCCAACTCCAAATAGTGCTTCTCCACCTGCTTCTACTCCTGACCCACTTGCAATGTCACCTCCTGCTTCTCACCAAATGCATTCACCTCCATTATCTCCAGTCAATGAGTCTAGCAGTGATGATAAACTCCTGCTCAAGGACCCTAGTGATGGTGAACTTGAGTATGCAGATGCTATCCAATCTGGATTTGAATATCTGTGCAGTGGTCAAGAGACTGATTACCTTACTCTGGACCAAGCAGTGGAGTATGCCTTCAACTCTTCTCAGCATGCATTCAAGACAGCTACTCATGATGGTGAACCTAACACATACCATGAGGCAATGCAGCGCTCTCCTGAAGAGAAGGAAGAATGGCACAAGGCTGCTTTATATGAGATCCAAAAACTTATTGAAAATGGCACCTTTGAACTTGTACAACTCCCACCTGGCCACAAAGCTATTGGCAGCCGATGGGTGTTCAAGGTTAAAAGGAAAGCTGATGGATCCATTGAGCGCTAGAGAGGCAGAGTGGTGGCCCAAGGATTTGCCCAAAGACCTGGATTTGACTATACTGAGACCTTTGCTCCTACTCCAAAGTGGGCTTCACTCTGAGCTATCCTGGCATTGGCTGCACTTGAAGACCTTGAATTAGAAAGTCTTGATATCTCTTCAGCTTACCTCAATGGTGAACTTGAAGAAGAGGTCTATATGCGCCAGCCAGAAGGCTTTGTTGAGAAGGGCAATCACTGGGTCTGGCACTTGCTCAAATCTATCTATGGCTTAAAGCAGGCTGGCAGGTGTTGGCACAAGAAACTCAATGAGGTCTTTGAGAAGATGGGTTTCAAGAGGATCACCTGTGAACACAGTATCTGGATCTACAAGAGGGATGATGTGCGCATCATAGTGCCAGTCTTTATTGATGATATGACTATTGCTGCAAAGTCCACTGCAGAGATTGCTCATATCAAGGATGAACTTAGGAAGTACTTCCAACTATGTGATCTTGGGACTACCTCATGTCTACTGGGTGTTGAAATCACTCAGAATCGTTCTGAACATTCCTTGACTTGCTTAAATGCTTTAAGCTCTCTGATTGCAACCCAGTTGGCACTCCTCTTGATCCTGGCATCAAACTCAGCACATCCATGTCTCCCACTTCCTCTAAAGAGATTGAAGAAATGCGGTCCATCCCATACCTCCAAGCTGTTGGTTCATTAATGTACTTGGCTACAGCTACTCGACCAGATATCTCTTATACTGTTGGTGTCTTAGCCCGCTTCAGCAAGAACCCTGGCATGCAGCACTGGAAAGCTGTCAAACATCTCTTCCGTTACCTCAAAGGCTCTCTTGACTTCAAATTAACCTACTCACCACTTTCCAACCCATCTGAAATATTCACCACTTATACTGATGCTGACCATGCTGGCAATCCTGATAATGGGCGTTCCACTGGAGGCTATATAGTCAAGATGGGTACTGGTGCTATCAGTTGGTCTAGTCGACTCCAGGCTATAGTTGCACTATCCACCACTGAAGCAGAGTATGTTGCAGCTACTGCAGCTAGTCAAGAAATCCTATAGTTGAGAAATCTGTTCACTGAACTTGGCTACCAATTCACATCCCCTTCCACTCTGTTCATTGATAACCAATCTGCCTTATCTGTTGCCAAAAACCCAGAACACCATGGATGTATGAAGCATCTGGACTTGCGTTTTTACTAGTTGAGGAATGAAGTGGAGAAGGGAACCATCAAGTTGATCCACCTAAGGACAGATGCCATGCCTGCAGATATCTTGACCAAGGCCTTGAGCAAAGTGAAGGTGTTGGAGATGTTAGAAAGGTTGGGATTGAAGAAGTAGCAGAGTTGTCTCATCAAGGGGGAGTGTTAGGATGTGATGATCTCCTCTGCATAGAGCAGTACTGGTTTGTACCAGTCCGAAGTTGTGGCTGATTTGTTTGTTCTTATTTGGTCAAAAATGCGTCCAAAGTCTCTGGTGTCAAGCTCACTGCTCCTTAGTATTGACAGTGAAGCTTGACACCAGGTTAGTTACTCCCTGTATTTATATTACCATATTATTAGTATTGACAGTGAAGCTTGACACCAGCTTGACACCAGGTGTGGTTATTAAGGCAGTAGCTTCCAGCCTTGATACCCCTCAGTAATGTCGACACCCTACTCCACCGAAGCGCAATGCCAATAGTTCAACTGGGACCAGACAAACCTGGACAACCAAGCTGCGCCCAGCAGCCTCCCCCCACCTATGACACATGTGTTGCTGCCCCCACCTCTCACTGCCTACAACTGCCATAACCCCCACCAAGCCCTTAATACTCTCATGCCTGCAATGGATGAGGCACCAGTTAATCCATCAAAGGATGAAATCATCGTGACCCTACTTAGGGATCGACAACAGCAAGACGCATACCTCCGAAGGCTCGAGAGCGAGCTCTTTGAGCTCAATGGCAAACTTGTAGGGCAGGAGCTAGTGCTACATTTAAGGGTGGAAATGATTGAGTATTGGATGGATCAAGCTACATACTGGGAGTCTAGGTGTGTAACAGTATATGGGCAAAGCGCATTCATCCCATCTATCCCCCCCCTTCCCCCCAATGTCATTATCCCTCCTTCATCTCTCATTGGTGCCAATAGCCCCATGGAGGAAGAACCCTTAGATAGGGAGTAGTAGTCCTTCCCTATACACGCGCCGTCAATTCTTTGTTTTATTTTTGTATAGTCCTTTTTACTCCTTTTACCACAAAGTTACATAAAGAATCTCTTATTAGGAGTAAATCCATGTAAATAGGAGAGACATTGGGTAAATAATTAAATATCTAAACCCTCTACAAGTGATAGAATCATTAAAGGATCGACTAAGATTTCAGCTCAGGCTAGTCACATGCCTATAAACCGGGTTCAGTTCACAAGCCACGATATTGCACTCACCGCTATCCAACACCACCCTCAACCTTTACTCTTTTTTGTCACAATGCAATCATCCACTTCCCTCACTTCTATCCCTGAATCTAACTATGAGGATACCGCCAACTCGTCCACACACACACCCTCCTTCACGAATCTCGTCTTTTCCACGCCTTGGTCGAAATCAAACAGCCACCCCCCATATAATGTCTCTGGGCCAAGAACTTATCAAGGCTGGAAGCTACTGCCTTAAGAACCACACCTGGTGTCAAGCTTTACTGTCAATACTAAGGAACAGTGAGCTTGATACCAGAGACTTTGGACGCATTTTTGACCAAATAAGAACAAACAAATCAGCCACAACTTCGGACTGGTACAAACCAGTACTGCTCTATGCAGAGGAGATCATCACATCCTAACACTCCCCCTTGATGAGACAACTCTGCTACTTCTTCAATTCCAACCTTTCTAACATCTCTAACACCTTCACTTTACTCAAGGCCTTGGTCAAGATATCTGCAGGCATGGCATCTGTTCTCAGGTGGATCAGCTTGATGGTTCCCTTCTCCACTTCATTCCTCAACTAGTAAAAGCGCAAGTCCAGATGCTTCTGGATTTTTGGCAACAGATAAGGCAGATTGGTTATCAATGAACAGAGTGGAAGGGGATGTGAATTGGTAGCCGAGTTCAGTGAACAGATTTCTCAACTATAGGATTTCTTGACTAGCTGCAGTAGCTGCAACATACTCTGCTTCAGTGGTGGATAGTGCAACTATATATAGCCTGGAGTCGACTAGACCAACTGATAGCACCAGTACCCATCTTGACTATATAGCCTCCAGTGGAATGCCCATTATCAGGATTGCCAGCATGGTCAGCATCAGTATAAGTGGTGAATATTTCAGATGGGTTGGAAAGTAGTGAGTAGGTTAATTTAAAATCAAGAGAGCCTTTGAGGTAACGGAGGAGATGTTTGACAGCTTTCCAGTGCTGCATGCCAGGGTTCTTGCTGAAGCGAGCTAAGACACCAACAGTATAAGAGATATCTGGTTGAGTAGCTGTGGCCAAGTACATTAATGAACCAACAGCTTGGAGGTATGGGATGGAGCACATTTCTTCAATCTCTTTAGAGGAAGTGGGAGACATAGATGTGCTGAGTTTGATGCCAGGATCAAGAGGAGTGCCAACTGGGTTGCAATCAGAGAGGTTAAAGTGTTTAAGCGAGTCAAGGATATATTGGCGCTGAGACAACAATAAGGAATGTTCAGAACAATTCTGAGTGATTTCAACACCCAGTAGCCATGAGGTAGTCCCAAGATCATGTAGTTGGAAGTACTTCCTAAGTTCATCCTTGACATGAGCAATCTCTGCAGTAGACTTTGCAGCAATAGTTATATCATCAATAAAGACTGGCACTATGATGTGCACATCATCCCTCTTGTAGATCCAGATACTGTGTTCACAGGTGATCCTCTTGAAGCCCATCTTCTCAAAGACCTCATTGAGTTTCTTGTGCCAACACCTGCCAGCCTGCTTTAAGCCATAGATAGATTTGAGCAAGTGCCAGACCCAGTGATTGCCCTTCTCAACAAAGCCTTCTAGCTGGTGCATATAGACCTCTTCTTCAAGTTCACCATTGAGGTAAGCTGAAGAGATATCAAGACTTTCTAATTCAAGGTCTTCAAGTGCAGCCAATGCCAGGATAGCTCGGAGTGAAGCCCACTTTGGAGTAGGAGCAAAGGTCTCAGTATTAGTCAAATCCAGGTCTCTGGGCAAATCCTTGTGCCACCACTCTGCCTCTGTAGCACTCAATGGATCCATCAGCTTTCCTTTTGACCTTGAATACCCATCGGCTGCCAATAGCTTTGCGGCCAGGTGGGAGTTGTACAAGTTCAAAGGTGCCATTTTCAATAAGTTTTTGGATCTCATATAAAGCAGCCTTGTGCCATTCTTCCTTCTCTTTAGGGGAGCACTGCATTGCCTCATGGTATGTGTTAGGTTCACCATCATGAGTAGCTGTCTTGAATGCATGCTGACAAGAGTTGAAAGCATACTCCACTGCTTGGTCAAGAGTAAGGTAATCAGTCTCTTGACCACTGCACAGATATTCAAATCCAGATTGGATAGCATCTGCATACTCAAGTTCACCATCACTAGGGTCTCGGAGCAGGAGTTCATCATCACTGCTAGACTCATTGACTGGAGATAATGGAGGTGAATGCATTTGGTGAGAAGCAGGAGGTGACATTGCAAGTGGGTCAGGAGTAGAAGCAGGTGGAGAAGCACTATTTGGAGTTGGAGACGGAGTTGATTGGGGAGGCACAGACGATTGACGACCAAGTAGAGTCTCATTAAGGGAGCCTTGAGGATGACTAGCATGAGGAGGGTTTTGACGTCTTGAAGGTCCAGGTGGATCAGGGGCAGGTGCCTTATGTGCAGAAGGAACTGGGATAGCAGGAGGTAGATTGGGACCAGGTATAGGTGCAATTTGTAGCAAAGGTAGTGCTGGATGTGGTGCTGTATCATCACTATAGTCATCATCTCCCCCTTGATCCAGCACCACCACAGATGGTTCAGAGGGTGCAGAGTGATCAGGTAATATGGAAGGGGAAGAGACCAGATTGATAGCCACTGTAGAGTTGCCAGGGAAGCACCTTTCATCAAACACAGCATGACTGCTGATAATGATCTTCTTAGCCACTGGGTCCCAGAATTTCTATGCTTTCACACCATCAGGGTTAACCAACAAAGATGCACTTCCTAGAATGAGGTTGGAGTGCTTTCCTTTTCTCTTGGCACACTAGCACATAGGCAAGGAAGCTAAAGATATGGAAGTAAGAGATATCTGGTTTCTTCCCTTTCCAGTGGAAATATGGAGTGTCCCCATTCAAAGTAGAAGTGGGTGTCCTGTTCCTGGTATGCACATAGGTAGAGACAGCAAGTGCCCAAAAGGAGGGAGGGAGTTTAGCCTGAACCAGAAGTGCAGTGGCAGCAGCAGCAATGTCTTCATTTGCGCACTCAGCTACTCCATTTTGATGAGGTTCATTTGGCTCAGTGTGCTGACACATAATACCATGGTCTGCACAGAACTGGTTGAACTCTCTACCAATGAATTCACCTCCTTTATCATCCCTAGACATCTGAAGGTGTCTTCCAAGCTTGGTCTCAGCATAAGCCTTGAATTGCTTGAATGCAACAAGAGCTTCTGTTTTACGTCTCAGGAAAGCAATCACCATGAACCTTGACTTGTCATCAATGAAGGGTTGCCAATAATGGTATATTGTTTAACACCACGAGTAAGGTGGAAGAGTGAAAGTAGATTACTGCCAAGATCAGGGACATGGAGTACATCATGAAATACAACTGGTTGCTTGGGTATACTGGTTGGAACTCAACTGAACCAATACTAGCAGAGTAGATTGTTGAATGGTCAGCTAGTTGAATAGCAGTGACATGGGGAGAATATGAATGAAACCAGTGTTTGTGAGGGGTCATATGTGATGTAGCACCTGTATCAGTGTTCCAGTCAGCACAGGATTGAGACTTGAGCCATAGGGAGCGATGGGATGAAGAGAGAGCACTTGCATAACCAGCAAATTCAATGGTGGTATCTTCAGATGCTTCTTTTGCAGCAGGCTTGTTGCCTCTATCCCTAGCACCTCGACCATGACCTTGCCATTGGGCAGTCTGCTGTTTGGCATCAGCAGAAGCCTTCTGCTTCTTGAAGCACTTGTCCTCTGTGTGGTTGGTTTTGCCACAGAAGGAGCAAAGCAAAGCAGATGATGATGATTGGTAGGCAAGGCTGGGAGATGAGGAGGAGACATTTCTGGCAAGCTGCTGGCTTTCTTCATTCTGGAAGGCAGATTGGAGTTTATCGATATCAAGGGAGTTGATAAGTAGGAGGGAGGATGCAAAGTTGTTGTATTCGGCAGGAAGGGCACGGATGAGGGTCATGCAGAGAAGTTCTTTATCCAGGTTGTCTAGTGTGAAGTTGGATGGACGGAGAGCTTTGATATCCTGCAGAGCTTTATCAGCTCTAGCCATTAAGGCAGGCAGGGTTTCAGCATCATCCTTCCTAATACTGAACAGTGCATCATAGGCATTGAAGCGCGTTCCTGGTCTCTTCTGCAGATAGACAGCCTCTAACTTAGCCCACATTGCTGCAGGGTCAGCTTTGGCATCCTTCACATGCACCTTCTGGCTGTCCTCAATGGCATAGCCATATCTCTCCATTAGCTCTTCCAGATTTCCGATTCCAGTCCCTAAGCTCAGTGATTTCAGCAGGGGTAGGTTTGACAGGGTCAGCAGCAGTAGGCCTAGGCAGAGATCCATCCACATACTCCCAGAGTTCTTTGGTGTGAAGGTAAGCCTCCATATTGTCAGCACACTGCCCCCAATTAGTGGGAGTGAGGTAGGGGAATGTCCTCTTTGATTCATTGGTGGAGGCTGACATGATGATGATGATGGTGTGTAGGTAGGTGATAAATGGATTATGGAGTATAAAGGGGTAGTGGATGGTAGGGATAGGGTGAGGTTGGTAAATCAGTCTTCTGTGGGTCTCACACACACTACCAGCTTATTCTCAAGTTAATAAAATCAGTACTAGCAGTGGTAGTTGATATTGGAAGGGGAGGCAACTGTAAACCCGCCAACCCAATCTCCTTACAACACTGCGTGCAGAGAGAGGTGCTGACTGGTGTGAACCAAGCCAAATAGCAACTAGGGTAACACTCTGATAAGAGAGCCCAGGGAGGTAGCACTTCACTGCACTTCACTTTGTTCTAATCTCCTTTCAATAAACCAATGTGCACAGTGAATGACATCAGCGAAAAGGTCCAAAACTTATATAGCCATGTTTGGCTTTTGAGTGCCAGCCAGACTTAAGGACCCTTGTTAAAGCATATATGCGTAGTTCAGACTGTTGGCCCTCCTACAAGACCATGTATGCAATTATCAAATTTATACTACATACAAGAATGCCCACAGATTGGCAATTGCATGACAAAAGGGCTGTCAACTTGACAGTCAAATTGTACTGCCTTGTCAGTCCCCACCAGGCTGTTACCAAGTTGAGCTGTCCCATATCAGATAACTTCAACTAGGTGTAGAAGTACATACCACTTACCAGTTATATCAGGCCATATAAGCTGAGCGTTAGGTTGGCAGTCACATTGTAAATGTATCGTCAACTTGCTGTAGCCTAATGAGAGTCCATCAATGTTGTATTGGAATGATAAGGGTGAATAAAGTGACACTCAGTCTTGCAACATGATAGTAAGATCAAATCAGTAGAACACACATCTTGCATTCACTTTGTAACGAGAATACATGAGATGTATATCATAATGTCCACAGTCAACATGTGTCCCACATCAAAAATCTACATATTCAAGTTCATCATCATCACCTGGCATTTCGCCATCCTCTGGACCGAGCACATTCTCATCCTCACTTTCAATTTCTCCCTCGTCCTCACCCTCACCCATCTGAGTTTCATTGAAACTATACCCATAATCATCCTTGTCTTCCAGTTCATCTTCTACCTGAACATCTTCTGCAGGTATTTCTAATCCATCTTGATCTTCACACAGGTAGTCATTGCTTTTGAAATAGACTCCTACTTCCCACAGTACCTTGTGTCTAATCCCTTCACTAGCAAATCGCATAAACATATCACGGTTAGCAAACCTGTAGTGTAGTGAACAGTTAGTAGGAAATTTACCAGAGTTGGGATACGTACATATTGATATAATAATATTGCCAATCCTCATCATTGTCTTTCGGCTGGCGGGCAATTGAAGGCTTGAGTAGTTCTGCTGTATGACCATAAGTGAATGCAGGGACCAGGTGAACAGCACAGATCACTTAACTAGGGTCAAGAAATCTGAATGCCTCTGGATCACTGCTATCAACAAATCCAATGCAGTGAAGGTGTTTAGCCTGAAATCCTGCCTTGTATGACAGGTCACGGCCAAGCCAACGTACCCACAAAAATTCCATATGTCAAGGGTTGATAGACATTAATAAAGGTCTAACATGGTATATGTCAATATGTCAGCATGGAATATCCCAAGGATGCGACCATACCAATATGGGTGTTATAACGTATCATCCTCATTGTCTTCATGAGAGAAAACCATGAAGTCGGGATAGGTGCATGGATTGAGTGAATCTTGCGCTCTTCATACATTGTAAGTCATATAGTTTATCTGCAGAACCTTGTGCCAATAGAGGGTGTCATTGGAAAAGGTAACGCAGTGCCGTTACTCGTTAGTGAATTCTGCGTCCTCTCCTAACCATGGCTGACTGATCAACTGACCAAGCAGGTGATTTTTGAGCTGTGGAATAAAATCCTAGTATTAAGTTTCGTAAGATAGTGTAAATGATATCAATTGAAACACATACCTTGAGAGCAGGATCATTTTTATTCTGACGAAGCCAAGTAGAGAGCTTGGTCTTGAATCGTCTCATGCTCACAATGTGGTGGTGAGTATCAGGGGGGGTGGGCGGCAAAGGCTCACACTCTACGAAATCGACAGTTGCACCCTGGTTTTTAATTGCCATATCTTTTCTCTTCACTCTCTGGGCCTGAATTTTTAACAATACCCACTCACGCCGCTCATGTTTAGTACATTGCCACATGAACTGGTTCTTGTTTGTCCGAACATAGAACCATTTCACCCACCAATGTTCTATAGTTCACCCTGGCCATGCAAAAATGAGTGAAAATCCTCAAAATCAAGTGAAACATACAATTTGTGTTGAATAAGAATCAGTCTTACCGAAGCGTTGGATAGTATCAGGGTAGTCGCCAAGGGCATGAAGCTTGTATGTGCAAAGGTTAAACATTTTTATTCTTGGTGATACATCATTGTTGGCACCTTGTCCAGCATTCCGCCGTCCACACACCGCTTTTTCAGTGGGTGTTTCCTTTGTCTTGAATGCAGCACATACTTGATTTGCGAAATTCCTCAATCAGTGACCTAAAGATGTGGTTAATACCTGGAATGCAGAGAGTGTCGATTCCATATGTATTCATAGTTTTGCATAAGTATGCCATATTGCTAAGTTGAATAGTAAGTCTTGAATCGAGCCATCAAATGGCTGGGGGAAAAGCCCCTCGAAAACAGGCATCGCACACTGCAATTGTGTAAGGGCCTGTTATCAGGATGAAATATGAGTTTTGCTTACCTAAAGTATATCTTCAAAATCTCGGCTAGCAAGTTTTTTCATCGCAGAGATGTTTGAATGGAATTTCTGTATAGTATCGCATCCAAATGTTGGAACAGCATGGAAACTATGTATCATGATGAATAGGAATTCATAAGAGTAACTCAAAGACTCACCATTCATTCAGTTGGACAATAGCACTGTCATGCACTGCATACAGAATACGGATTAAATGTGTTAGAATAGCCTTCCATATGCCCAATTCGAATTCGTGTAGCAAATCAACTACAAACATGGTGTAGTAGTTGATTTGAAATGGTAATAAAAAGTCGGAAAATGCATTCTATGACAACCTGATGAGAAAGTACAAGAAGTAAATAGTGAGACCACATACTTGAGTTGGAATATGAGATTTGGGACTTAGGATTTTCTCCACATGAGTTCCATCTGTAGCCACGCCATGCTTGTAAATAAAGCCTCGAGCCATGTTTATGTCATGCTGGTGGGCCTTGGTGTCAATCCTTCTAAGGTTCTCTCAGCGGTGAGTATCGAGATCTGTACTAAGCTTAGGGACCTGTGACAGTTGGATGAGACAGTGGGGACATGGACATTGGCCAAGATATTTGATGGATGCGAGTAAAACCCTGTACACATTTATTAATGATCTAAAATGAGTGAGGAAGCTCGGGTACATACTTTTCTGGATAATCTGCAGAGTAGGTTAGAAATTGAGGGAAAAGGTGGCAGAGGATACTATCTGCACACATGAGCACAATCCCATGCGTGTATGCATGGCAGAATTTTGGATCAAGCAAACACACCCAGATCGCTTGCATCAGGTCTCATTTACAGTGTTTGAGTGTCTCATTGGATAGAGACTTCCCAAATTTGGCACAGTAAAACTCTTGAATAGTGTCTGGAAGCTGAGCAAAGTGAGTAAAAGACATCCGGAAACAAAAAGGCTTACTGAGGGAATATACGCCAAGTGGTGGGAAGCGAATGATGTGGGTTTGGCACAGGTGTACTTGGATTGATTCCCGAAACTCATGTATATAGGCTATAGTGAAGTGTTCCCGAAACTCACGAGATGAGTTGAGTCTGACCATAGTATTATACCAGCCACGGTTGGTATGGCATTACATCCAGGTATGCAGGGGAGTGCGCAGATTTCCTCATCAAGTCTGAGGAAGGTGTCAGTGGTATATGCCTCTCCAAACACACACTCAGGAGGCTTCTCCAGTGAAATATGAACATACTCCTCGAAAGGAGTAGTGTGATACAAGTCTGATGTATCATCTGTCCAAGCCGACTTTATCAGCTCCACGATATCCCAATGCCAGATACCTAGAATCTCAAATTTGGGGGCCTCGGATTCAGATTTATACCTACCATTTACCCGATCACATGCTGGTAACTGGATTTTCACAGATGACTCCATCCATCCATCCAGCTTGGAGAAGGTATCGTTCCAATCCCCTATGGCCTGGTCCATCCGTTTCGCTTCTGCTGATGCCTGGAAACCCTTCAAGTCATCCGGAATGAAATCATCTTGAAGCAATACATCGTTTACGAGGCGATCCAGTTCAGCAAGTGATTTCATATTTGATCCCAAGTAGAACCAGCTCATGAGGAGATAAACCATCATGTTCAGGAATGGGGTGAAGACATTTGATACTGATGAGATTACTGATGAGGCGCTGAATGGGGACATTGGTTTTGGTGTAGAAGGTTCAGGAACTGCAAGTCCCTTTGAGTCACAAACGTCATCAATAGAGATAGCTTCCATTGGATCGAAAGACAGGGATACAGGGTAAATACGGTATAAGCCCATTTCATTAGGCTCAGTCTGGACAGGACCAGACATATCAGGGTTTTCAGGAGGTGGGGAGTCAGGAGAAGAGGAGCGCCAGGGTGATGGATCAGGGATGTGGGTCAGGGAAGTCGCTATAGATGGTAAATAATCATTGTAGCATTTTGGAAGCCTGTGAGCTCTTCCAGTTCAGCTGGAAGAGGTGACAGGAGGGGTGGTATGCTGTGATAGAGGATTCGGCTCAGGGATGTTAGAAACCAGATCCGCGATGACAGGTCCTGGATCAATATCCATGAGGACATCATTGTTTACGAATAATAATAAGAAAGATCACAAGTTTGTGAAACATACCATGGATGTCCCATCAAATCTAGCATGAATCTCTTCAGGGATCTCAGAATCCTTTTCAACCTCACTCTTCTGCCATTTCTTGCTAGTAAGCACATCAACAGGATTGGCTCTTGATGCTCTTGCTCTGCAGGCCTGTATATGCATGGTAAATCCACATTTGGTGTTGGTTACTTCCTGGCAACATACTGGACAGAGAGTTATAGACAACGGAAAATGCACTTAGCAGAATTTTAATCGTTTACTTCTGCTTCCTGTGTCACGTGTCCCAAATTGCATCAAGTCGTGTCAAACCCCAAAACTTACGTCCCCAACCTGTCTGTCTACAACCACCATCATCCCCCCCCCTTTCATCCCTGCCATGTCATCCCCCACCCCTCCCCCGAAATGTATGTTTGATGACCTCCTTGAACAGCTTGTCATGGACCCAGGGAAATGGATCAAAAGGTATGTCTCACTCAGTGGTATTGCCCTTTGAAAAATTTAGTTCTAATCTAAATCAGAAATGAAAGGCTCACAGGGTTTATCCATACCGGGCATTGGATTCCACGATCCATTGACCCTTTTTTAAATATCGATGGTGTCTTTCATTGGGGACTCAAAGTGGACTTAAATGAAGATGATGATGTTCCTCGACTAACTCAGTAATATGCCATGGATATATCTGTCTGGTTTAACATACTGATATTATTCATCCCCCAGGGCTGAATTGAACAGATATTTACAGGCGTATGATGCAGTTACAGCACTTGTTCCTGGATTTAGGAAAAGATTAAAAGAATTAGAGGTTGAGGACTCACAGTCGTTGGCTGAGGTAATCACACTGGTGAGTCTGCATAAAGTCAGTTTGGAATCATACTAAATTCAATCCTGACAGATGAATGAAGCTGCCAGCAAAGCTCGAGCAAATGATTCTGGGAGCCTCAAGCATAATGGCCTTCCATACATGTGTCAAAATCCCAATATTGATATCATAGACCCCCCAATCCCGAAGTCAGAATCAAAATCTGATTGAGGGTTCAATCATCTGATGACGGCGCGCATGCTTTACCCGATGGATTACTTGAAGGATTTCGATAGGAACCCAGTTCAGTAAGTCAAATGCCATCTCAATTTTAAACTTATATCTTCTATAGATTCCGGCAAGATTTATGTGACAGCAAGATTGACTTTTGCAAGGAAGACTGGCCAGCCTTTCTCTACGATGAGAACGTCTCATACGATTCTGTGCATAGCGATGTAGGACTCTTCTGTGGGACATTCCTCTTGCGGGTAAGAATTCTCTCCTCTTATGCTATGTGTACTGACTGTATTCTCTGTGAGGTGTATTGACACATCTTTATATCCCTGTCTTCAGCTCTCAGATCCACACCTGGCGGGAAAGGCACTAAACAAAATAATGCCAAGTTACATGGGCTCACAAAGATCACACCTCAAACGATTGCCTACGTGGCTGTTCAGGTGAGTGCAAATATCAGAGCAATCAGGATCTGACATCGTATTCTTATTTCAAGGGCTATTTCACACTGAGCAGTGCTCAGACGTGGACTGCGGAAGATGGTCCATTCAACCTCAAGAAATTCTTCGACAACATCATCAAAGTCTTTGAGTCAGCTCCCGACAATGACTGGACAGTTGAGACATTACACTGGTGGAATCAGTATGTATATACAATATATGATACTGGGGCTAATTAGTTTTGCGATTCGATAGACACGTTTTTGGATCAACAGCCCAGAGTGCATCCTCAAGAGGCTGCCGACTAGTTCAGGAGACTGCAAAAGCATGTTTAATGCGCCAGCGTGCCGAATGAATGGCTTCAAACGCCAGTGAACCTCCCGGACCTGTTCAACCTCCCAACCCTGGTCATACTCATGAATTTAATATGAATGATTGCTCCCAATAATCCCCCATCCCTTCTGAAGATGGAGCTAACAATCAAGATGGATCCGACACTCCTATTGGTTATAGTCAAGAATTCATTGCCCCTACTCCAATTGACAAATCCGTCGCCTCTCGCACTGGTCATACGCAAAAAAAAACTGGCTCCCGCCGTAAACAATAATTCCATACTTAGATCACCACTAATTCTCAACCGAAGCTCAACACCCGCAAAAATCAAGTATCTGCACTAATTGTTAATACCCATATGTTCATAGATCACCATTGGTTTCGTCAGACTAACATCAGCATGGCTAGACTCATGCTATACCCACAATCTTGGCAAAAAAACCCTCCACTCTCGTTGTCGCAATACTTCTGGCTGGAATTCGCTGTGCTCATTGGACGATCAACTAGTCGCACCTCAGTTTCCCTGCACCATCGCATGTGTTCAATCACATTGTTGTTTGTGATATTGTTGTCGGACTCCCACTTCTGTTTTCTTTAGTGAATTGCATTGCATTTTTATTAATTTACATGGGTCCGCAAACAGTAAACATCTGGTGTGATTAGTAGAACTGGTGAGCTGGAATAAGGCTGACAAGGGTGGGTATTGACGCACCAGGATAATGATCTCGGTCATCCTGGTATTGCTGACAAGGCTAGGTATTGATAATGAGACGCACCAGGATAACAATGTCACCCAACCTGGTACTGCTGACAAGGCCATGTATTGAGCGCCAGAATGACCATGTCAGCTAGTTTGATATTGCTGACAAGGCTGAGTATTAGCAGTGAAAACGATAAGGGTGACCACATCAGTCACCCTGTTGTTGCCGACAAGGCCAAGTATTGATAATGGGGCAGACCAGACTGACAGCACTGACATCCATTGCGGAAGTCTGGTGAAATATGGCCAGTATAGTATTGTTGACAACACACTGGTGATTTCGACTGACCCTTATAAGGACTTATTGTGCTGCTGCCAGGTGTATAGCATTGGTGGGCATAATACATCTTACAAGTCCATATATGCCCTTATCATAACTTGAACTTTTCGCTGATGGATCAAGTCCTAGAGTCCAGAGAGGTCCCAAGAGTCCAAATTTTTGCCAGAGGACAGAGGGCACGTCCTAGAGTGTCTTGAAGCGATTACAACATCCTGGGAGCAATGGAAGCGATGGAACATGAATGGGAATGATTGGGAGGTAGATAGGAGTAGTAAATAATGATGGAGCGCTCCCAGGTGATCCGCAAAGGCAGTAAGCGTATAAGCGAGGGAACCTGATTCGGATGTGGCCTTTAATGTCCACAAGTAATTTCGGAGTGATTCAGAGCGATTTGAGTTGGTGGGCACAGGAATGATGTGTCAGATCACAGAATGGTGGTTTGGAGTAGTGGGGCTGTTACAGATGGCCACAATGAATGGAGTTGATAACAAGCACCCACAAGTGTCCACAAGTGCCCACTGATGAGCTGGCAGTGACTGGGATGGATTGGGATGGGTAGGCCTATCACAGATAGTGAATGGTGATGTGGATAATTGATTGGGATGTCCTGGCAAGGGAAATGAAGCCAGCAACGTGTAAATTGGTAGAGGCGCAGAAGGGAGCGTCTAAAAATGGTCCCCAAAGTTTCGAAGTCAGGAAGTGAAAATTGGGTGAGGACCAGGTGTCATGATCCCAAACTGATTTGGTATCAAACTTGACCAAAGATCATGCATTCAGCAAGTAGCATCCATGGCTCAAATATCCTTTATCTTATCTTATCTTAGATAAGATATCACTGTCCCTCACATATTATCTTATCTCAGATAAGATACACTACTATCTTTACCTATGCTATCTTATCATAGACAATAGCATTCTTCCCCATTGTTCTCTGAGTCAGAATGACTTATATCCCATTTGTCTATTGTTCTGTCATCACTCCATTGTTCTCTGAGTCACTATGACTCATATTAATCTCCTCTATTGTTCTCCTCATTGTCTGACTCAGAGTGAGTCACAATTCAAACTCCTCATTGTTCTTTCATCCATTGTTCTTATTTCCTATTGTTCTCATTGCCCATTGTTCTCAAACATATATAAAGGGCCCCCTTTTCACCAGTGAGGAGTTCAGTTCACTTCCAGTTCACTTTTACCCCACTTTATCCCCCTGTCAGAGATATATTTTTTCCTTTTCCTTTGCTCGTCTATTCCCATTTACATCAGACAGTTTACACCAATAGCCGCTTAGCCACCCAAACTCCGCTTAGTAATACAAGGTGACCAAGCCATATCTATATTTAGTCAACCATCACTCTCCTTATCTACATGACTCATCCATAGTCGTTACGACTCACACGTAGTCAATATGACTCATACTTAGCTAGTATATAAAGCTAGCAGTAGATAGACTTAGGATAAGTCTGTTTCTTTCGTTAACACCCCAATCAGTAGTCTTCCAACCCTTTAAAACCCTACACCCAGAGCCTGAAGTAAAACCTTGCGATCAACCCTAGACTGCCGTCTAACAAGAAACAGACTTCCTTCTTGCTCACTCCACGCTATACAACCCCTACTCTGTCTGGCCAGTGCTGAAGGTCTTCACCCACGAGATCAATTTCACCACCCAGACATTAACATCGATTAGGCTTGCTCTCTCCCCTTGTATTCCCGTCAAGCCCCCCAATATCCAACTGCCACCGTTCCACCAATGGTTTTGACTCGTTCATCATCCACTATCCCTCACCCTGCTATCCCTCTCTCCCAGGAAGGCTCTCTCCCTCCTGCCCCAGCTCCCATCCTCGACGAGACGGTTGACCCTGCCCAAGAAGAAGAAGAACAAGAACAAGAAGAACAAGTGGGTCCCTCTCACTCAAAAGGGAAAGGTCGAGCTGAGGACAATGATGAGGATGAAGAAGAAGATCCACGCGTAGCCTTTGAGATCATGAAGCAGGATTATCAACAATTGCTGCAGGTCCAACAAGACCAAGCGCAAGCGAGTCATAGAATCGAACAACAACTTCAAGTATTGATGGCCAACCTCATAGGCCCCCAACCTGTCCCTGCCCCTCTTGGGCTATTCCCACAACCTCTCCAAGCACCCCCAGCATTCCCCCAACCTGTCCCTGCCCCTGCCCCTGTCCCTGCCCCTGCCCCTGCCCCCGCCAAGATCAAAATGAACCCTCCTGACGAATTCTCTGGTGATCCCACCAAGCTTCGCAATTTCCTGCGTCAAGTGAAGCTGAACCATTTGGGACGACCAGGAATCTCAGAGGCCGACAAGATTATCTATGCCTTGTCGTTTATGATCGGAGGAAATGCAGAACCATGGGCTGAGCGTCAAGTAGATGCTTACACAACGTTGAACTGGGTTGGTGCCGATTGGGCTGTCTTTGAACAAGCCCTCACCCGAGACTTTGGAGACTTGGACCCCAAGTCAACTGCTCAACTGAAGATCAAGGACGTCAAGCAGTTCAACAAGAGCGCAGAGGAGTATAACATCAATTTCAATCGATGGGCCCATGATACTGGATACGGACAAGAAGCTTCGACGACTTTGTATAAAGACGGACTCAACCCCTCCCTTTTGCAACAGATCTACCTTTCAGATCGTCAACCCACCACCCTCTTTGAATGGCAGTCTCGTGCTGCAGAACTTGACAGACGACATCGAGAATTCCTGGCTAGAACATCTTCTAAGCCCCAGACTCGTAACACCCGCATCACCAACACCCCCTACCGACAAGGACCACCTGCTGGTCCCTCCACTTATTCCAACCCTGCTGCCCCCAGAATCAAACAAGAAGAAAAGCCTGCTTCACTAGGAGGAATTCCCAAAGGAGCATGTTTCAACTGTGGACGATTTGGCCACTTTGCCAGTTCTTGTCCCAATGCTCCTAGGACGAGTACTTCTGGTTCTGGAAGCCGCCCCTTCACCCCAGCAGCTAGAGGTTGTGGAGGAAAGAAACCTGGTCGAGGAAGAAACGTTCGAGTTCTGGAGACCTCAGCCTCGATTGAGGAGGTCAACTCCAATGAAGATTCTCGTCAAGACTTCGAGAAGTGTGGTATCGTCAACTGGGAGCCTAAGAGGAAAGAAGAGCTGAAGAGAGCTTTGGAGAAACAGGGTTTTTGAACAGTCCGGACAATAGCTCATGCGTTGCGGACTCCTTTTCTATGTGTACCACTACCCCTATGCAATCTATTTCCCAAATTCTTGGTGCACTTGATTCGAGCGAAGAAGCTTTAACCATACCCCTTTGGTTGGAAACCACAGACACTGGTAGATGAATTGCCGCCAGTGCATTGATAGACTCTGGCGCCTCTGGATGCTTTATAAACTGGAATTTTGTGCAGGAGCGCGATATCCCTTTTTATCGATTGGAAGGACCAATCCCCGTGCGGAACGCAGATGGGACAGACAACCGAGGAGGTCCCATCGAATATGCTGTAGACCTGTGGATGGAGACGCCGGATTTTCCTAGGGAACGAACCCATTTGGAAGTGACAAATTTAGGAGATATGATACAGGTTATCCTCGGCTACCCGTGGCTCAAACGTAACGATCCCCTGGTTGACTGGAAGGCTGGAACACTGACTTCACGTCAGACTGTGGCCCCAACCAAGACTTCTCAGGCTGGAGTGATAGTGTCACGAGTAGGCTCTACATTGAATGGCGACTCCTATGCCAAGATTATCAGATTGGTCTCACTGGGAGACCATGCAAGACCCACTACTGTGGAGGAAGATATGAAGAAGTATGTGCCGAAGAAATACTGGAGGCACTGGAAGGTGTTTATGAAGACCACCTTCGATGAACTTCCCCCACGACGACCAGAATTTGACCATGCGATCGATCTCGAACCTACCTTTAGACCCAAGATCGGAAAGGTGTACAAACTCACTGAGTACGAACAGGGAAAGCTGAATGAATTCCTGGAGGAACAACTTGCAAGTGGACGAATACGACGATCGAACTCCAAACAAGCTGCCTCCTTCTTCTTTGCTGCCAAAGGTGAAGAAGTTAATGCCCAAGGACAAGATGCTGGACTACGTCCAATCCAAGACTATCGCTATCTGAATGCTCACACAATCCCAGACGCCTATCCCTTACCTCTCATCTCTGAGATTATTCAACAGACCAAGTTATCAGAAGCGGAACTGTTCACAGTCATGGATATCCGATGGGGCTTTAACAATATTCGTATCAAAGAAGGAGCCGAATGGAAAGGAGCCTTCAACACTCGACGAGGGCTGTTCGAGCCCACCGTTATGTTCTTTGGAATGCGAAACTCGCCTGTCTCCTTCCAACGAATGATCGACGTTCTCTTCAAAGAGGTTATCGATTCCAAGCAGGTCCATATCTATATTGACGATATCCTGATCATGGGAAAGGACCTCACTGAACTCACCTATTGGACGGAACGAACTCTAGAGATCATGGAGAAGAACCAACTGTCCTGCAAACCCGTCAAGTGCCAGTTTGAGAAAAAGGAAGTGATTTATCTGGGGATGATGATCTCAAAAGGCCACATTGCTATTAACCCCAAGAAGGTTGAGGCGATCAGAACCTGGCCTATCCCCCAGAAGAAACGAGATCTCCAATCCTTCCTTGGCACTGCCAACTTTTGGCGGAGGTTTATCAAGGATTACTCCCTGATTGCTCGTCCTCTTAATGAGCTCCTACGAAAGGATCAAGAATGGATTTGGACTCCTAGGCAACAACGTGCTTTTGATACCCTCAAGAATGCGCTTACCTCTGCTCCTGTTTTGAGGACCCCGAAGCCAGACCTTCCTTACCTTCTGGAGACGGATGCCTCTGGTGTTGCACTGGGTGCAGTCTTGACCCAGAAAGAGAATGATGAAGAAGATTGGCATCCCATTGGCTTCTACTCCAAGACCCTCCTCCCAGCTGAACGAAATTACCCCACCCATGACCAAGAGCTTTTGGCCATCATATCTGCCTTGAATGAATGGAGATACCTTCTACAAGGGACACGACAGCCTATTATGATCAAGACTGATAACCAGTCCCTCCAATATTTCATGACCAGTCATCAACTCTCCAGGCGCCAGGCTAGATGGTCGGAATTTTTAGCTCGCTTTTGGTTCAGAATCAGTTACCAGCCTAGAATCAAGAATAAGGCTGATGGACTCTCCAAACGTCCAGATCATTACCTGGAGTCTTATGAGGAAGTGGAGGACAAGGTCCTTCTGCCAAAAGAACTTTTTGTCAATGCGCTTTTCATCAATGCGATTATCAGTTTATCGTCCCCCAACTTTTTATCCAAGCTTTGTTTTCATTCCCCCCTACCTCTCGAGATCATGGCCAAAATTGAAGATCCCTCTTCCGGATACACCCACGTAGATGGCATTGTGCGCGATGCTGGAGATCGTATAGTTGTGCCAAAGGACGTATCTTTGCGCACAGAAATTATTCGATTGACCCACGACACACCCACTGGTGGCCATCCCGGTATTGAGAAGACGAAGGAATTGCTCCTCCGTAATTACACATGGGAAGGTGCCCCACAAGATATCACCAATTACGTGAAGTCCTGCCTTGCTTGTCAATAGACCAAGGTTTATCCACAGAAACCTACTGGACTTCTCCAACCGTTACCCCCTCCTACTAAACCGTGGCAACAGATCACTGCTGATCTTATCGTGGAACTCCCTAACTCAAAAGGATTCGATGCTATTCTAGTTGTGGTGGACAGATTCACCAAACGGGCTCACTTCATCCCAACAACTGGAAACCTGTCTGCTAAAGGAACTGCTGCGCTATTTCAAGAACATGTCTGGAAGCACCATGGATGGCCAGAGAAGATCATTACTGATCGAGGAACCCAATTCTCATCGAAGTTCGCTACGTCATTGAATGAACTCCTAGGAACCACTTCTGGGCTTTCTACCACCTATCACCCCCAAACAGATGGACAAACCGAACGAACCAATCAAGAGTTAGAGCAGTACATACGGCTCTACCCTAACTTCATGCAAGACGATTGGAAAGATTGGTTAGCTCCGGCGGAGTTCGCTTATAACAACCGAGAACATTCCTCCACTCACCAATCCCCCTTCTGGCTTGAATATGGCCGACACCCTCACACCCCCTTATCAGTTCCAACCCAAACCTCAAATCCCGATGCCAACGAGTTTTATGTGCAGCTTACTAGAGCTAGAGAGAATGCTGAAGAGTCTCTTCAAAAGACCGCTAACTCAATGAAGCTCTATGCCGATCGAAAACGTCAAAAGGAACCCACGTTTTACGAAGGACAAAGGGTCTGGCTTGATGCCAAGAATTTGAAAACTGGCCGGCCCGCAAAGAAACTGGATGTCCGCCGGCTCGGACCTTTTATAATTCTAAAACAAGTATCGCCTGTGGCTTACCAACTAAAGCTACCGCTGTTATGGAGGATTCATCCCGTGTTTCACGTTTCACTACTCAAGGCTCTAGAAGAGAATCTCGATCTCCACCCCCCGATCGGAGAAGATGACAATCTCCGACCACCTCCAGATGTGATCGAAGGAGAGCCCGAGTATGAAGTGGAACGTATTCTCAATCACACCCCAGGAAAACGGAACCGACAATACCTAATCAAGTGGAAAGGCTACCCAATAGAGGCAGCCACCTGGGAACCACGATGGAACCTCAAGCACGCAAAAGATGTCTTAATGAATTATGAAAAGTCTATTCAAGCGGTGATTTAACTCTCTTTCACAAATACTACCGACATCACGATCGTTGAGCCTCTTTTTCTCCTTTTCAATCTCCGACAATTATAAGGACTTCCCCTTCCCGACAATCATCAAAAGAAGCACGAAATGCCCCGCCAAGTTCTTTATGCTCGCAAGTCGACTGGGAGGCGTCCACCTCGAGGGAATCCCACTGCTTCTACCTCCAACCTCCCCCCCGATTCTTCTTCCTCCTCTTCCTCGTCCGACAGTGTCTTGGTTACCCGACGGTTCAAGAAGCCGAAGCGACGTACCGATACTATCGACAAGCCGGGACGAAACCGTAACTATCGAGGGCTCCCCTTTGCCAAGGTCGAGCACCTATCTGGGTGTCCCGAAACCTACGTCCCATTTATTTCTGGAGCACGTCGATGCGAACTTAACTACGACCGTCACTGGTACACGTTCAACAAGGACAGCGATTTTGACGACAAGAAGAATCAACTTGAAGATTGGCTGGAGGCGTACCAAGTTGGGCGCCAACTTTTGATGGTTATACCAGACCAGGACGAATCCGACGTCACCACCCCCACTATCCCCGAAGACCCCATCTCGCACCGCATCCATCGCGTCGCCGACCGACTCTATGCTGCCCGAAACGGGTACCGCTCGATGATGGATGCCAAGTACGAAAGGATCCTTGACCTGGAGGAGAATGCTGTGATGTGTAGGGAGCTGGCTGAAACTTGGTTGTGACGTGCCCGGGAGTTGGATGGCCGTTACCACTGGTTTGACCCAGATGGACACCTGCTTCAACCCCCAGTTTATGATGGCGCGACCTAGGGACCGGATGCTGTTTCCGAACGAACAGTATTCCTTACGCCTCCCTTCTGGATGTGTGGTTAGAGAAGGTGATATCTACTGGAGAGTTGAGGAAAAGTATACCTAGTGGATAGTCTTTGATCCGACAACTATCCACTCATCCCTCCTCTTCATCGCTCACCCATCTCATCACCCCTCTACCCACCTCTACCATCCCTTTACACCTCCCCTTGACACCCTTCCTTCGCTTCGAAGGGTCTCCTCAAAATTCGGGACGAATTTCCTTTTTGTGGAGGTGAATGTCAGAGATATATTTTTTCCTTTTCCTTTGCTCGTCTATTCCCATTTACATCAGACAGTTTACACCAATAGCCGCTTAGCCACCCAAACTCCGCTTAGTAATACAAGGTGACCAAGCCATATCTATATTTAGTCAACCATCACTCTCCTTATCTACATGACTCATCCATAGTCGTTACGACTCACACGTAGTCAATATGACTCATACTTAGCTAGTATATAAAGCTAGCAGTAGATAGACTTAGGATAAGTCTGTTTCTTTCGTTAACACCCCAATCAGTAGTCTTCCAACCCTTTAAAACCCTACACCCAGAGCCTGAAGTAAAACCTTGCGATCAACCCTAGACTGCCGTCTAACACCCCCCTCCCCCTTGTCCCTTGAACTCACCCCTAGTACTCAGTACCTAGTACTACCCCTTATTAATACTACTTGTCTGTAGTCAATACATCCAATCCAATCTAGTCTATTAAGCTTATACCCTGTGTGATTTCACCTAAGCCCTCTTACGTTGAGAACCAACTTAGGAATCACCCCTTGACGTATTTCTGTAAGTTGAAGATAGCCACTGAGGACTATCTTATCTTACCTCAGCCCCTGCTTATTCATCACATTCTCTAAGTCTCAGTCCTTATTGGAGAGACCTCACTGTGATACGTATTCTTCTAAGTCAGCCGTTGACTTCATTCTTGTTCTCCCAGTCAATACTATCCATTGAGTTTGGATAGTCTGTTCATCTGTACATCCTAGCCAAGGATTACTCAAGCCCCATCAAAGGAGGAAGTGTCCATTACTCAATCAATTCACATCTCCCCCGAACAACTAGGACTTACTTGATTAACGTACAACTCCAGTAGTTCTAGAAGTGAAGTATTTATATTTCACCTGATACAGGGTGATTTATATCACTGGTGCTGGTGAGAGGTCTGGAGAGTGGTTGTAATGGTCCAGGAGTATGCAGGAGCTGTTAGACACAATAGGGGGTGATTTTAGGTGAAATTTGCAGCAGGGCTCATAACCTATCAAGGCTGGAAGCTACTGGCTTAAGAACCACACCTGGTGTCAA
Organism: Porpolomopsis calyptriformis; assembly: GCA_951640195.1. NCBI lineage: Eukaryota > Fungi > Basidiomycota > Agaricomycetes > Agaricales > Hygrophoraceae > Porpolomopsis > Porpolomopsis calyptriformis. The sequence goes on along the minus strand of OX621172.1, from coordinate 1,444,452 downwards.
GCTTCACTGTCAATACTAAGGAACAGTGAGCTTGACACCAGAGACTTTGGACGCATTTTTGACCAAATAAGAACAAACAAATCAGCCACAACTTCAGACTGGTACAACCCAGTATTGCTCTATGCAGAGGAGATCATCACATCCTAACAGTCCTTATTGGTAGGGGGTGTTGGTAATGTGAGTGTTGTGAGTCTGGGGCTGTTATGATTCGGTAGTCGAAGGTTTTACTTCTCACGTTGGAGGGGCTGATAAGGAATATGAATTCGACTAAAGAGTGGGGAGCTAACTAGGAATCGAACTTAACCTACTGACTAGAGGTCAGGCTTTATATACTAACTACCTGAGTCACCATGAGTCAGTCGTATGTACAATTACAAAGCGGAATCCGGAATGTGACTAGTGAAGAGTCACAAAAAGAATAACGGAAACGGAATGTGACTCGTGAAGAGTCGGAAGGAAGGTACATGTAATCAGTCTCTACATATAAAGTGGTAAAGCGGAAGGATGAACGGAATGGAGACTAATCAAGTATGACTAAAAAGAAAAAGAAAAAAGTGTTCATGACATACACCCACACTAAAAGGAATTTCATCCCGAAATTCGAGGTAACCTTTGAGAATGTTGATGGGTGCGGAGGAGGGGAAGGACTAAGACAAGTCCTTGTTGGAGACGGCGGTCGACAGGGAAATAATGTCGGCCGGGGAAGTATCGTCATTGTCGGGGATGGCGATGGGGTTCGACGACGAACCGGGGGGAACAATGAGTGGACCTGGGAAAACAGGGGGAGCGGGGGAATTGAGATGGGGAAGTACCTTTGCGACTTCCTCGTATTTTGCCTCCCAATGTTTGGCCTGTTCTCGCCAATGTTCGCTCACTCTTCTCTTTCCATCCAAGCTCATTCCTTGATTATACAACTCTTCATTCAATCTTGCGATTTCGCTCTTGTAGTATTCGACATGCTTTTTCAACGACTCGATGATCTGCTCAGGCGGGATGGGTGGTGCGACGATTTCCTCTGGCCATATGGGAAGGTCCCGATTACATGCGCATCAATTGTGTTGCCAGAGTTGTCCGGCGAGCTCAGCTTCACCGTAGGCAGAGGAGGTGGAAGCGAGCGGGGGGAGAGCGCGACGAGGGGGTTGTCCTCCAGTGGACATATGGGGAGCACGGGGTGGACGACCACCAGTAGACTTGCAGGCAGTTTGGTGAGAGCATTCTGTGGGCATAGCGATGTCGATTTTTGAGAGTGAAAGACGGAGATGAAAGGGATTATAAGGATGAGTCGGAGTTTGGAAAAGGTGACAAAGGTGAAAAATATAAATGAGGGGAGTTGATACCGTGAAAGAATGATTAAGTCGCCATTTGAATTGATTGTTCGTATTCTAGAATTCGTTCTTTTGCATGGATGAGATTTTTCTTCGGCTCCCAAGTTGCTTCTTCAATGGGATAGCCAACCCATTTGACCAAATACATATGACGTTGGGTAGACCCGTGGTGTTGGAGAATTTGTTCGACCTCATATTCTTCTTTCTCTTGAATGACATCCGGAGGTGGGCAGAGATTATCGTCTACTTCCTCTGGGTGGAGATCGGAGTTAATGTTAGCGGGTCTCAGGAGTGAAACGTGAAAGACGTCATGTATTTTCCATAATAAGGGAAGGGCCAGGCGATAAGAGACTTTTCCGATTCTTTCTAGAACTTTGAATGGTCCAGTGCATCGGACATTGAGTTTGAGGGTTGGACGACCTGTTTTTAAGTTACGGGTATCAAGATAAACAAATTGACCTATTTGGAGTTGGGTATCTTTCTGTTTGCGATCTGCGAAGCATTTCATGGTTTCGGCCGTTGTTTCTAGAGCTTTTGTGGCTTCTTCACGGGCTTCTGTGAGATGATCGTGAAAGGCATCTGCTGCAGGGTTGGGAGTAGGGGTTACGGGGATAGATGGGACGAAGGGATGTTGGCCAGTATCAAGGTAAAAGGGAGTGTGTTTCGTCGAGGAGTGTTGTCGGTTATTATATGCGAATTCAGCTGGGGATAGCCAGTTGGACCAATCATCTTGCATAAAGTTTGTATATAAACGAAGGTATTGTTCAAGTTCTTGATTGGTGCGTTCCGTTTGACCATCAGTTTGGGGATAATAAGCAGTGGATAGACTGGAGATGATTCCCAAATGAGTATTGAGAGCTTTCGCGAATTTGGAAGCGAATTGAGTTCCTCGATCGGTTATGATCTTCTTTGGCCAACCATGGTGTTTCCATACATTGTCCCTAAAGAGTTTTGCGACTCCTTCTGCAGAAATGTTTGAAGTCGTCGGGATGAAGTGAGCGCGTTTGGTAAAGCAGTCGACAACGACTAAGACAGCATCATAGCCAGATGATTGGGGGAGTTCCACGATTAGATCGGCGGTGATTTCTTCCCAAGGTCGAGATGAAGGGGGAATGGGTTCCAGGAGACCTGCAGGCTTTGAAGGATAAAGCTTGACTTGTTGGCAGGTCGGATAGGATGATACAAATACACGGATGTCAGGGGCAGCACTACTCCAGGTGTAGTTCCGCAACACAAGCTCACGTGTCTTCTCGATTCCGGGATGGCCTCCATGGGGTAGGGAGTGGGTCAATCGAATTATCTCTGTGTGTAGCGATACATCCGCTGGCACGACAATACGATCTCCTGCATCTCTCACAATTCCATCAGTGAAGGAGTAGCCGGAAGAGGGATCGGATAATTTGATGCGAATGTCCTCTAGGATTTGGTTGAAGTCGGGGAAGCAAAGTCTTGACATGAAAGAGGGTTCGGACATGGAAATGATAGCATTGATGAAACGTTCGGGGGGGAGGAGGGCTTGGCCTTCTAATTCTTCTTTTTCTGTATGACGGTGGTCGGGTCGGCGGGAGAGTCCATCGGCTTTGTTCTTGACTCCAGGGGAATACTCAATTTTGAAGTCGAATCTGCCTAAGAATTCCATCCAACGTGCTTGTCGTCTGGAGAGGGATCTATTCTGCATGAAATACTTGAGCGCTAAATTGTCTGTTTTTATCAATACAGTATCCCTTGCACCCTCTAAAAGATAGCGCCAATACTTGAGGGAAGTGATGATTGCAAGCATCTCCAGATCATGGGTAGGATAGTTGTACTCAGCAGGGAGCAAGGATTTCGAGAAAAAGCCAACAGGGTGCCAACCATTGTCGTGTTTTTGAGATAAGACTGCGCCAATACCGAAATCAGAGGCATCGGTCTCCAAGAGGTAAGGAAGGTCTGGCCGCGGGGTAAGAAGGACAGGGGCTGTAGTGACAAGACATTTGAGTTGTTCAAAGGCTTTTTGACACAAAGGAGACCAATCCCAAGGTTGGTCTTTTCGCAAAAGGCCACAGAGGGGACGAATGACTGAGGAGAAACTTTTGATATAACGACGCCAAAAGTTGGTGGTGCCAAGGAAGGATTGGAGATCTTGCAGCTTTTGGGGTGTTGGCCAATTAATAATGGCATCCACCTTTTTTGGATTGATAGCGAGTTGACCCTTGCTGATGATTGTACCAAGGTAGGTAACAGAGGTCTTCTCCATTTGACATTTGACAGGTTTGGTGGACAATTGGTTTTTCTCCATGAGTTTGAGTGTTTCGTCGGTCTAGTGGCGAATTTCTTTGGGGGTGTCGCCCATGATGAGAATGTCGTCAATATAAATGTGGACACAGCCAGAGTCCAAGATGGGTTTGAAGAGAACATCTATCATTCGCTGAAAAGATGCTGGGGAATTTCGTAGTCCAAAGAACATAACGGTTGGTTCAAAGAGTCCTCGATTGGTGATAAAAGCCGCTTTCCACTCGTCGCCTTCCTTGAGTCGTATGTTGTTAAATCCCCATCGAATATCGATAACGGTGAAGAGTGAAGCAGTGGCAAGCTTCGGTACTTGGAGGATTTCCGACAAAAGGGGAAGGGGGTAACGATCAGGAATGGTCTTTCAGTTGATATAGTGATAGTCCTGGATGGGACGTAGACCAGCACTGAGACCTTTGGCGTTGATCTCTTCAGCCTTTTTTGCAAAGAAGAAAGGAGCAGCTTGTGGCGATTTCGATGGACGTATCCGACCTGTTCTGAGATTTTCGTCAATAAACTTATTAAGTTCCACCTGTTCGTAGGGGGAAAGGGGATAGAGTTTTCTGACTTGAAATTTGGTGTTCGGGTAGAGGTTGATCGCATGATCAAAGGGACGTCGAGGAGGAAGTTTGTCGAATTCTGTGGTATGGAAAACACGCCAGAAATTGTGATAACGACTGGGAATGAAGGATTTGATGTCCTCCTCAATGGAAACTGGTCGGGAGTGGTCAACTCCAACCAAGCAGATAAAGGAGTCATGTTTCAGACTCGAATCAAAGACGTAGAGTTCTTCCTGTGGGGGCAACACTCCGACTTGCATACTACTGAACAGCGTGTCACCAGACGCAAAGGTTAAGGTGCCTTTTGTCCAATTGATGGTGGGGTTGTGTCGCAAGAGCCATGGGAAGCCGAGGATGACCTGTTGCTTTCTTCCTAAGTTGGTGACCTCCAACCGGATTCGTTCTCGAAAAGATAGATCTGGTGCCTCGATAAACAGGTCTGTGTTGTGCGTGATGGGACCTCCTTGGTTCTCGGAACCATCAGCGTTTCGTACCGGTACAACCTCATCCAACGGATAGGTCAATATCTCCATTTGACGAACGAATACTTCATCAATAAAATTCCCTGAGGCGCCAGAGTCAATGAGTGCTATGATAGCCACTTGTTGAAGATTGTCAGCACTCGTGATCCAAAGATAGAATTCGAGAGCGCCTTTGCCCTGTTCAAGTGTGCCAAGAAAACGAAAACTTTTCATAGATGGTGGTACACATACATGGGACACAGCCAAAGTGCTCAGGCTTTTAGCACTTGGCCAGACTAAAAATCCTTTTGCTCTTTTAACGCTCGAGCTAGTGCAGCCCGTCTCTCCTTGTCCCAATTCGCGATTCCCATATCCTTCAAGTCGTCCTTTGCCGTCCTTTTCTCTTTTTCGTCGTCCTCTGGTACTTCCTCTATCCACACTTCCGATTCTTCTGTATCGACCCGATTGATCATTCGGACATTTCGTCCTTTGCCTCAACCGTGATTTCCTCCTTTTCCTCGAGTAGAAGTTGAGGTCTCTTGATGTGCCGGAATGTCTTCAGCACGTGGGCTTCGACATTCGTTGGCATAGTGTCCTTTTTTGCCACAGTTGTAGCAGGTGATGGAGGAGTTGTCTCGTTTTGCTGTCTTGAGAGAGGCTTCTCTCGATTCTTGTTTGATTGGGGATGAAGTGGTGGTGGTGGAGCGGGAAGGGTTTCCTCGGGGATTTGATTTGGCTTCGGACTTCTTTCCTTTTTGATCTCGACTTGACCACAATGCTTGTTCAGCTCATTGCTCCTGGTACTGTTCTTCGAACTGGGCTGCTTTCGTTGTCCAGTCCAGCAAGGTCGTCGGCATATTGTCCATCGAGTAAATCCACATTCGGATTGGCTGGGGGAGTCCGGCTTTGTAAAACCGAAGTAAGGCAGCCTCGTTGTACTCAGTTCTTGCTGCATGTTGCATGAACCGAAGGTTGTAGTCTTCAATCGTTCCTGTTATCTTCACTTTCTCTAGCTCAATCCGCGCCTTCGCCGCTGGGTTAATCCTTCTGAAAGCTTCCCGAAAATCGTCCAAAAATGTTGCGTAGTCCCACACATAGTTTCTCGTTCTATCAACTCCTTCCGTGAACAGTCGTCCCCAAGCCCATGGATTGCCGTCACCAAGATAAGAGAGCATGTAGATAATTTTCTGTTTGTCATTGTAGTCCTTGACCACAAAATTGAGTCGACATTGGTGAATGAAATCTTCAAGCTTCTCAGAGGTTCCATCATACTCGGTTGGATCGGCAATTTTGATTTTGGTGGGGGCTGGAAGTGTGGGGGGAGCAGTCGTCTGGGTGGGTGGTTGGGTTTGAGTGGGAAAGGTTGGTTGGAAAGGAGGTTGGACAGATTGGGTTCTTCTTGGAGCATAAACGAAAGGATTCGAAGGGGAAAGTCCAGGTCCCTGAAGTACAGATCGTCGTCGTGGGGGAGGGGTGGCTGGTTCAGATTCTTCTTGTCGACTTTCTTTGAGAGTCTTCAGTTCCTTTCGGAGCTCGTCGTTGACGTCGACTTCATTGTAGTACCAGCCACGGAACTGGTCGATTTGTGCTCTTAGGTCTCTGAGCTCCTGTTCCATGTTGAATGGGACGACGACTTCTTCTTCTTCTTGGATAGTAGGGGGGATGTTGCTGGGTCCGGGTGCGGGAACGGTTTGATTGGCTTCGTACTCTTGTTGAGATGTTTGAGACATTGATGTTAGCGATGATGATGAGGGGGAAAGGGGGATGATGGATTGTGCAGGGGTTTGGAATACTATGGGTTGAAAGGGAGTATCTGAATCTGCAGATGAGAAGATTGACCTTGTTAAGTCTTCAGCAGGATCCAGAGTGGAAGTGGTTTAGTGCGCAAGAAGGAAGTTCAATTCTTGTTATGATTCGGTAGTTGAAGGTTTTACTTCTCGCGTTGGAGGGGCTGATAAGGAATATGAATTCGACTAAAGAGTGGGGAGCTAACTAGGAATCGAACTTAACCTACTGACTAGAGGTCAGGCTTTATATACTAACTACCTGAGTCACCATGAGTCAGTCGTATGTACAATTACAAAGCGGAATCCGGAATGTGACTAGTGAAGAGTCACAAAAAGAATAATGGAAATGGAATGTGACTCGTGAAGAGTCGGAAGGAAGGTACATGTAATCAGTCTCTACATATAAAGTGGTAAAGTGGAAGGATGAACGGAATAGAGACTAATCAAGTATGACTAAAAAGAAAAAGAAAAAAGTGTTCGTGACAGGGGCTTAGAAGATGTTCTAGCTAGAAATTCTTGATATTGCCTGTCAAGTTCAGCAGCATGAGACTGCCATTCAATGAGTGGTTGGTTGACGATCTGAAAGGTAGATCTGTTGCAAAAGGGAGGGGTTGAGTCTATCTTTATACAAAGTCATCAAAGCTTCTTGTCTGTATCCAGTATCATAGGCCCATCAATTGAAATTAATGTTGTACTCCTCTGCACTCTTGTTGAACTACTTAATATCCTTGATCTTCAGTTGAGTAGTTGACTTGGGGTCCAGGTCTCCAAAGTCTTGGGCAAGGGCTTGTTCAAAGACAGCCTAATTGGTACCAACCCAGTTCAACATTGTATACGCATCTACTTGATGCTCAGCCCATAGTTCTGCATTTCCTCTGATTATATACAACAAGGTATAGATAATCTTATTGGCCTCTGAGATTCCTGGTCATCCCAAGTGATTCAGCTTCACTTGATGCAGGAAGTTGCAAAGCTTGGTGGAGTCACCAGAGAATTTGTCAGGAGGGTTCATCTTGATCTTGGCAGGGGCAGGGGCAGGGGCAGGGATAGGTTGGGGAAATACTAGGGGTGCTTAGAAGGGTTAGGGGAATGGCCCAAGAGAGGGGGTTGGGGGCCTATGAGGTTGGCCATTAATACTTGGAGTTGTTGTTCAATTCTGTGACTCACTTGCACTTGGTCTTGTTGGACCTGCAGCAATTAGTGATAGTCCTGCTTCATAGTTTCGAAGGCTACATGTAGATCTTCTTCTTCATCCTCATCATTGTCCTCAGCTCAACCTTTCCCTTTTGAGTGAGAGGGACCTGCTTGTTCTTGTTCTTGTTCTTCTTCTTGGGTAGGGTCAACTGTCTCATCATGGAAGGGAGCTGGGACAGGAGGGAGAGAGCCTTCCTGGGAGGGAGGGGCAGCAGGGTGAGGGATAGTGGATGATGAATAAGTCAAAACTATTGGTAGAATGGTGGCAGTTAGATATTGGGGGGCTTGATAGGAATACAAGGGGAGAGAGCAAGCCTAATCAATGTTGATGTCTGGGGGGTGAAAGTGATCTGGTGGGTGAAGACCTTCAGTGCTGGCCAGATAGAGTAGAGGTTGTATAGTCTGTTTCTTGTTAGATGGCAGTCTAGGGTTGGTTGCAAGGTTTTACTTCAGGCTCTGGGTGTAGGGTTTTAAAGGGTTAGCAGACTACTGATTTGGGTGTTAATGAAAGAAACAGACTTATCCTAAGTCTATCTACTGCTAGCTTTATATACTAGCTAAGTATGAGTCATACTGACTATGTGTGAGTCATAAAACAATTATAGATGAGTTATGTAGATAAGGAGAGTGATGGTAGACTAAATATAGATATGGCTTGGTCACCTTCTATTACTAAGTGGAGCTTGGGTGGCTAAGCAGTTATTAATGTAAACTGTCTGATGTAAATAGGAATAGACAAGCAAAGGAAAAAGAAAAAATATATCTCTAACAGTAAGTAAGAGATATACATGATAAGAACTTGGAGTATGTGAAGAGATGAAACATAATGAGTTAGAAATGAAAACACTCCTACTTTGGGTAAATGAAAGATATAAGGCTATAGGGAATCCTATAACGCAATTGTGGGGAATCCCAAGCAAGATAAGAGAAGTCTAACTAAACTATAATGACAAATATAGATTGAGAAGGAAAATTTATATCCATAATATAATATACACCTCACTTTTCAGGAAATTTGACCTGAATTTCAAACCTGGGCAATATTGGTTGTTTCGATCTCTGAGGCCTGGGTCTGGATTTCCTCAATAGTGGGGGCCTCAATGGCTACTGAGAGGGAAGCAATGGGATCAACTTCCAAAGTTGGCTGAGTGGGGGCAAGGGCAGCAGTAACATTGTCATTATCTGGGTACTCTAAATTGAGATTGATAGGGTGTTCCATAGAACTCCTGTATTTAATCAGAGTCTCTCTCATCATGAGGTCCTCTCATGTCAAGCCTTTGATGACTTGACAGTCCTCCAGCATTTGGGATAAGAGGGTGTGGGTGGTGGTGTTTCTGCAATTGATCCAGTTTCTTTTCTTTTCTTGCTCGAGTATCCACCATTTGAGTTTGAGTGCATCATACCTATCCTTCCAAAATGTAATATGTTTCTCTGTCACCTTCAACTCTGCCTTTGTCACTTCTAGTTCCACTCACAACTTGCAGTTCCACTAACCAATGCTTTCATTATTAATATTGAGGCAAGTGATAGTGATATTAGGGTCTTCAGGGGGAGGAGTTGACTCATTTCTAAAGAGGTTAGTGGCAGTGAGATGAGGCTATCAGTATAACTGTCTAGAGATGGGAATAGTGGCAGTGGTGGAGGGACTGGGGGTAGGGGAACAGGTACAAGGAGAAGGGATCTGTCCTTGGTAGCAGGTGGCAACTTGGTATTTAGGTTTGGGGGTACAAGTGGCAGGCATTTTGAATAATAGTTCTGCGACATTTTAGTTAAGTGGTCTTGTTATCAAAAGTGGGGAAAGATTGGATGGAGTTGTATTAATGACTCTGAGTTTATAAATGCTACTCAAATCTAAGAATAGAATTATAAAATAGATAGCCAGAATGATAACAAATGTGTTAAGTCACTCTTTGAATTGAGTCTTCAGAAGTCTTCACAATTTCCTTAGCATGTTGTAAGATGTTTGATCATTCTTCCCAAGTAGCTTCTTCAATCAGTAATATGACCCCTTAGTCCCCTGAGCTCCAGAGGGCATGTTTTATATATTGATGTGATCCCCAAGATGTATACTACACTACTATAATGTCCTCGACTATGTGATTTGGCTTCCTGTCTATCAATTTATCCCCAAATTCTGCAAATTTCTTTGATTCGCAATCGCAGCTTATATCAAAGGATACATCTGATAGCCAGACATCCATTGTGTAGATTTCCATTGTTTCTATCAACCCTTTCACTAGTGGCTTGGTTCAGAAGTCTCATCCCTTTACTATATAGCATACAAAGGGATCTTTGTTTTCACAGATATATTTACTTGTAGATATATTTGTATCAAGAGAAGGAAGATAGATTCCATCATCCCATGTCTAGTCCTTCATGTTTGAGCCTCTTTGATTGCCTCTAGCACTCTAGAGAGTGCTCCGATTTTCCGATTTCTTCTATTTCTTCAATTTTCATGATTTCTTTGATAGCTCCTTTCTATTGTACCTCCAATCATCTCTTAGGGCAGATTCCAGAGCTCAGATGGCTCCACATCACATCATCAGATAGCCTTTTCATTTGACCAAATATTTTCATTGGCGTCTAGCTCCAGAGTGTTGTAGAATAGATTTGACCTCATATTCTTCTTCATTCTTGATTAAATCTAGGGGAGGTCAAGATGTATCAGTAACATTAGGGTGGAGTGACTTATCTTCAATGTTAGGTTTTAGGAGTGATACATGAAAAACTCGATGGAGCTTCCAAGTTCTGGGAATGTCAATAAGATATGCAAGATCTGATACTTGTTTCAGAATCTTGAATAGTCTAGTTCTTCAGTTATCTAGCTTCTTGGCAGGTTGAGGTGTCTTGATATTCTTGGTATCTAACCAAACCAGGTCTCCAACTTTGAAGGAGAGAGAGAGTTTCTGTTTTTGATTGGTATACTTCTTCATCAATTCTGCAGTGTGTGACAGTGATTTGCCAGTACTCTTCTGAGCATGCGTGAGACATTCATGGAAGGTGTTTGCTGTGGGGACATTACTTGGGAAATTGATGGTAATCAGTAAATGAGGGTGAATCCTAGACTCTTTCCTATTTGCTGGCCTCCATCACCTTAGTGTGATTCAAAATGAAGGGCTTAATATCTGGGATGCCTTTTAGGAGGGTTTGGGCTGGAATACAACCACCAGAGAGAACCCATTTCTTTTGGTAGTGAAGACCTAGGTCATAGTCTATCACAACCCAGATCCAGATCCAGGTATTAGATGATTTATTCTTGTAAAGTTGCACTCTGTCAATTGAAAGCATGAGAACTATATCGATTGTTAGTTATTTCATGATTGATAACTTTTTGCAAGTATTCCATACCACAGAGGATGTTATTGTAGAGTGAAATATTACCCCCATTTTCCTCTACCTCTTGGAGCAGTTCAGTAGTGCATCATCATTGATACTTCATCTCTTCCACACTTTCTGGTGACCTCCACAAAGCCTAGAGCTGTGGACCAATAGGGATGGTATAGAAGTATTTCCAGGAGAGTTCTTGTATCCATCTTCACCACATCTTGGACAGCAATTGAGCTCCAACCATGGACCAACATATGCTAGGCAGCTGTTTGGGCACATGTTGTTTATAATTGGAACAACACTAGTGAACTCGGCAAGACACTGTTTGACTTGATCAAGAGAAAGCATCTTGCAGTCTAGTAAGTGCTCATGGATACTCTTGCAGACCTTGTTGTAAGCATCTTGAGAAGCCTGTCTGGTTGCAAGGAAGACCTTGAGGGACAATTGTAGATTGGGATCATCCATGATCAGAGGTTCTTGAGGTGGATTATAAAGGTGTTCATAGAAATGGTCATCAAGTTTGTCATATCGATCACCTAGCTAAGCATTTTTGATAAGCGAGATGAGTTTGAGGCAATTTTCGATGTCTTCAACCTAATATGAGTTGTGCACATAGTCATCCAGATCATTGCTGTTATCAGATTGGTTTGGTGCAACTGGTGAGTTTATATTTAGTTGTCGATCTTGATTTCATAGGTCTTCTATGCTTCCAGTATTGGGATTAGAAGGTGCAGGACTGTTAGAACCATGCTCAGGTAGAGCTGGCAGTAGGCTAGATAGTGTCAAACCATAGCTGTGATCAGAATAGTCTTCAAAGGGGAACTGGTGGGATAACTCAGAGTTAGCAACATGTATGAGCAATTAGATGCACACCACTGTTCTCTGTCAGTTTGAAATCATCCATCCCTTCAGAGGCATGCGTGATCACAGCATTGTTGACTTAGCTTGGAGGTATTGCATTTCGTTGAGGCTGTTTACACTGATGAGATAGGTTCAAGCCTTTCGATTTTTGAGTAGCTATAAAGCTACAGAGCTAGGGTGTAAAGCTGTCCAATACATGGTACTGTGAATGTCAGTAGTAAGTTGTATGGGACACTTCTTAAGGAGCACTACTGCAAAGTTTTTTACAGCCACAAACAGGTATGGAGGGGACTTGCCATAAAAAATGTTAGACACTTGATTCATTAAAAGTTTTCTACTCAAATATGAATTAGGGTAGCTGGAAGTAGACATGAAATAATATTGAACAGGAAGTTGATTGGCCAGAGACAGTGAGAATAGGTATTTCCTATTTCAATCTGTTACAGCTGCTAACAGCCAGTCTCAATAGGCATGTTTTTCACTGGGCTTCAGATACTGGCTAATGTGTCCCTGCCATGTGTCTCATTGATAGTGGAGCTTCTGGAGACTTTATAGATGAGACTTTTGCAACTTGTTATGAATTTACTCTTCAGGATTTGGAAACCCCAATCCCTGTACAGAATGTGATATAGGTTAGAGAACTGAGGAGGCCTGATTATTTTTGACACAGATGTCTGGATAGAAGCTCCTGGTGGACATACTGAAAGGATCTGTTTGGAAGTGACCAACCTCAGATCCAAAATTGATATTATCCTAAGCTACCTATAGCTTAGAGCTTAAAACCCTAGTATTGATTGGGAGAAGTTAACACTGGCTCTTGGAAACAAAGAGACTTCTCATTGGTATTGTAGCAGTGAAGCAGAGCCCTCTATGGTAGAATCGGTCTTACTGGCAATTACAAGTATTTCAAAATCAGATGAAGCTCAAGCTAGCACAGTGGAGGAAGATATGTGAAAATTTGTAGTAGAAGTCTATTGGAAGACTATACTAGTGTCTTTGCCAAGGAGTCTTTTGACTATCTTCTACTGCATTCTGAGTTCAATCACATCATTAACCTTAGAGATGACTTCATACTCCAAACTGATGTGATTTATCTGATGTCCCCTTGAGAGATAGAATTCCTGAAGAAATTTTTGGCTGAAAATGTGGCCACTGGATAGATATTCAAAGGATCTTTGCCTCAATCTACTCCCTTCTTCTTAGGAAAGAAAGCTGAAGAAATCAATGTGAAAGGACAAGATGCTGGATACAGACCAATCAAAGATTATTACTATTTAAATCATTTTACAGTTCCCAACTGTTATCCCCTACCACTCTTATACCAAATCATTCAACAACCGAAGCTGCAATCTGCCACATTGTTCACACTATATTGATAATATTCTCATCTGTGGAGATAATCTAGAAGAATTATATTATTGGACATTCAAAACCCTTGATATCATGAAGAAACACAAACTCTCCTATAAGCCTATCAAATGCCAATTCTAGAAGGAAGAGGTGATCTATCTGGGAATAACCTTGTCGAAAGGCTGTATTGGAACTAATCCCAAGAAGATCAAAGCCATAGTTGAATGGCCTGAGCCTCAAACCATTAAACAACTTCAATCCTTCCTCAGAAGTATGAACTTCTAGAGAAAATACATCAGGGACTTTTCAAAGATTGCTCAACCACTTAACCAATTACTCTATAAAGATACAATATAGGAATGGATACCCGAATGACAATGTGCCTTTAATCAATTGAAGCACTCCCTCATGAATGCCCCCATCCTTGAAGTACTAGACCAAGACCTGCTGTATTGCTTGGAGACTAACACCTCTGGATTTGCCTTTGGAGGTATACTGTCTCAGCTACACAGAAATGACTGGAAACCCATAGGCTTTCACTCAAGATTATTAACCCCTGCTAAAAAGAAGTATCTAACTCATAATGCCAAGCTTTTAGCTATAATGGACTATCTCAAAACATGGCAACATCTTCTATAAGGCTCAAGACATGACCTTCTGATCTATACTGACAGTCTTGCCCTCAAATATTTCAGTATTGCTCATGTGTTGTTTGGATGATGCACTTGTTGGTCAGAAATTCTATCAAGATATGAATATAAAATCAAGTCCATCCCAGGGAGAAAGAACAAGGCCAATAGTTTATCCAGGCATCCAGACTATTTTGATGAAGGTAAAGGTGAGGTGGAAAATGAAGTTTTAATTGCAGAAGACCACTAGATCAATTCAATTGTTAAACTTTCTAAACTAGACTTTTTCACAAGAGTATGCTTCAAGCTACTGATACCAGACAAGATCTTACTGAAAATTGAGGATGCCTCATTGTTTTGGAACCAAGCTAATGGGTTGGTTCACAATATTAAAGGTTGAATTGTAGTGCTGGAGGAAGTATCTTTGTACACAGACATAATATGACTATCCTATGCATACCCCCATGTTGGACACCCTGGTATTGAGAAGATGAAGGAGCTGGTGCCCCAAAACTTATTTGGGATAGTGCCCCTTAAGACATCATCAACTACATTCAATCCTGTCCTGCTTGTCAACAAAATAAGAATTACCCCTCAAAACTAACAGGACTCTTACAACTAATACCCCCCACTACTGAACCATGGACTGAGATAACTGTCGATCTCATTGTTCAACTACCTGATTCATTTGGATACAATGTTGTGATGGTAGTTAATCAATTGGTTTATGAAACATGCCCATTTTATTCCAATGACTTCCAATCTCTCATTAGAAGGTGCTGCCTAACTCTTCTGTGATCACATCTGGAAACACCATGGATAGCCAAAGAAGATCATTTCTGATTGTGGAGTTCAATTTGCATTGAAATTCACTGAAGCCCTCAACAAACTTCTAGGAACCATTTCCAGACTCTCTACCACTTATTATCCTGAAACTAATGGTCAGACTGAATGAACAAATCAAGAACTCAAAGTCTACCTATGGTTCTATACCAACTTCATGCAGGATGACTGGTCTGAATGGCTGGCTTCTGCCAAATTCACTTATAACAACTAATAACACTCTGCCACTTCACAATCACCCTTCTATCTAGAATATGACTGACTATTCCTGTCTAGGGTCTTTCTCTTCCTTGTATATGCAGATGCAATTACTATAGCATCACTTACTGGGTTTGTTAGCCATCATGGAAAAAATAGCTGCCAGATCTATTGCCTACTACCTGGCTGGTATAAACAGGGACTTCTATACTACTACCCTGCACACCTCAAGCCAGACAACTACTCTGTTGCTGGATGTGACCCCTGACAGGTATCAAGTGAAATATAAATACTTCACTTCTAGAACTACTGGAGTCATACGTCAATCAAGTAAGTCCTAGTTGTTTGGGGGAGATGTGAATTGATTGAGTAATGGTCACTTCCTCCTTTGATGGGGCTTGAGTAATCCTTGGCTAGGATATACAGATAAACAGGCTATCCAAACTGAATGGATAGTATTGGCTGGGAGAACAAGAATTAAGTCAACAGCTGACTTAGAAGAATATGTATCACAGTGAGGTCTCTCCAATAAGGACTGAGACTTAGAGTGTGTGATGAATAAGCAGGGGCTGAAGTAAGATAAGATAGTCCACGATGGCTATCTTCAACTTACAGAAAACGTCAAGGGGTGATTCCTAAGTTGATTCTTCACGTAAGAGGGCTTAGGCGAAATCACACAGGGTATAAGCTTAATAGACTAGACTAGATTGGATGTATTGACTACAGACAAGTAGTATCAATAAGGGATAGCACTAGGTACTGAGTACTAGGGGTGAGTTCAAGGGAAAGGGGAGAGTGGGGGGGAGGGGGGATAAAGTGGGGTAAAAGTGAACTGAACTCCTCACTGGTCAAAAGGGGGCCCTTTATATATGTTTGAGAACAATGGGCAATGAGAACAATGGATAAAAGAACAATGGGGAGTTTGAATTGTGACTCACTATGAGTTAGACAATGAGGAGAACAATGGAGAAGATTAATATGAGTCATAGTGACTCAGAGAACAATGGAGTGATGACAGAACAATAGAGAAATGGGATATGAGTCATTCTGACTCAGAGAACAATAGGGAAGAATGCTATTGTCCATAATAAAATGCTATTGTCCATGATAAGATAGCATAGGTAAAGACAGTAGTGTATCTTATCTGAGATTAGATAATATGTGAGGGACAGTGATATCTTATCTAAGATAAGATAAGATAAGATAAGATAAAGGATATTTGAGCTATAGATGCTACTTACTGAATGCATGATCTTTAGTTAAGTTTGATACTTAAAGGACCCTCTCCCTATTCAGATACCTGAGGGATACCACTATTGGCAACCCTTCAATGATAACAAGTCAAGGTTTATAGTGATTGCTTTCCTGAGATGTAAACCAGAAGCTCTTGTTGCATTCAAGCAATTCAAGGCTTATGCTGAGACCAAGCTTGGAAGACGCCTTCAGATGTCTAGGGATGATAAAGGAGGTGAATTTATTAGTAGGGAGTTCAACCAGTTCTGTGCAGACCATGGTATTATGCATCAGCACACTGAGCCAAATGAACCTTATCAAAATGGAGTAGCTGAGTGCGCAAATGAAGATATTGCTGCTGCTGCCACTGCACTTCTAGTTCAGGCTAAACTTCCTCCCTCCTTTTGGGTACTTGCTGTCTCTACCTATGTGCATACTAGGAACAGGACACCCACTTCTGCTTTGAATAGAGACACTCCATATTTCCACTGGAAAGGGAAGAAACCAGACATCTCTTACTTCCATATCTTTGGCTGCCTTACCTATGTGCTAGTGCACCAAGAGAAAAGGAAAGCACTCCAACCTCATTCTAGGAAGTGCATCTTTGTTGGTTACCCTGATGGTTGTTAGGATGTGATGATCTCCTCTGCATAGAGTAGTACTGGTTTGTACTAGTCCGAAGTTGTGGCTGATTTGTTTGTTCTTATTTGGTCAAAAATGCGTCCAAAGTCTCTGGTGTCAAGCTCACTGCTCCTTAGTATTGACAGTGAAGCTTGACACCAGGTGTGGTTCTTAAGGCAGTAGCTTCCAGCCTTGATAATAGTGTGAAAGCATGGAAATTCTGGGACCCAGTAGCTAAGAAGATCATTATCAGCAGTTATGCTGTGTTTGATGAAAGGTGCTTCCTAGGTAACTCTTACAGTGGCTATCAATCTAGTCTCTTCCCCTTCCATATTACCTGGTCACTCTGCACCCTCTGAACCATCTGTAGTGGTGCTGGATCAAGGGGGAGATGATGACCATAGTGATGATACAGTACCACATCCAGTACTACCTTTACTACAAATTGCACCTATACCTGGTCCCAATCTACCCCTGCTATCCCAGTTCCTTCTTCACATCAGGCACCTGCCCCTAATCCACCTGGACCTTCAAGACGTTAAAACCCTCCTCATGCCAGTCGTCCTCAAGGCTCCCTTAATGAGACTCTACTTAGTCGTCAATCCTCTGTGCCTCCCCAATCAACTCCCTCTCTAACTCCAAATAGTGCTTCTCCACCTGCTTCTACTCCTGACCCACTTGCAATGTCACCTCCTGCTTCTCACCAAATGCATTCACCTCTATTATCTCCAGTCAATAAGTCTAGCAGTTATAATGAACTTCTGCTTAGAGACCCTAGTGATGGTAAACTTGAGTATCTAGATGCCATCCAATCTGGATTTGAGTATCTGTGCAGTGGTCAAGAGACCGATTACCTTACTCTTGACCAAGCAGTGGAGTATGCTTTCAACTCTTCTCAGCATGCATTTAAGACAGCTACTCATGATGGTGAACCTAACACATACTATGAGGCAATGCAGCGCTCCCCTGAAGAGAAGGAAGAATGGCACAAGGCTGCTTTATATGAGATCCAACAACTTATTGAAAATGGCACCTTTGAGCTTGTACAACTCCCACCTGGCTGCAAAGCTATTGGCAGCCGATGGGTGTTCAAGGTCAAAAGGAAAGCTGATGGATCCATTGAGCGCTATAGAGGTAGAGTGGTAGCCCAAGGATTTGCCTAGAGACCTGGATTTGACTTTACTGAGACCTTTGCTCCTACTCCAAAGTGGGCTTGACTCTGAGCTATCCTGGCATTGGCTGCACTTGAAGACCTTGAATTAGAAAGTCTTGATATCTCTTCAGCTTACCTCAATGGTGAACTTGAAGAAGAGGTCTATATGCGCCAGCCAGAAGGCTTTTGTTATAAACCAGTTGTTTAGAATGCGTTTTACTTCAGGTGTTCTGTCCTAAGAGATGAAGGTATAGTTCTAAGTCCTTGTTATGAGTAGCTAATGAGGAATCAGACTTAAGGTCTGATACATACAAGAGGTACTCTTTATATACTGACTACTTATCTGTGTAAGTTAGTGCAACATAAACATGAGTCAAAGATCAGGGTGAGTCATCGTGATCAATGACAAATTATAAGGGGTTGAAACATAGATGGAAATGAAAAGTATCTGCATATGGATAGAGTGATGGGGAATCCTGGAGAAAGGTAATGGGGAATCCCAACGAAAGAATGTGGGGAATCCCAAGATAAGATATAGGTTTTGCATATGATAAGATAAGAGAAAGAAGAAAAATTACAACCGTAACATACACCTCGGCTTCAAAGGAAATTCATCCCGAATTTCAGACTTAGGTGGTGTCGGTCGTTTCATTCTCTGAGGCCTGAGTCGGGATTTCCTTGGTGGCAGGAGCCTTGACGGCTACTGAGGGGGAAGCAATGAGTTCGACTTCTGAAGTTGCTTCGACAGGGGAGGGGGCTCGGACTGTCGTGATGTCGTCATTGTCATCTGGGTATTCCAAATCGAGATCAATAGGATGCTCAACTGATCTTCCATATTCGATCAATATCTCCCTTGTTGTGAGGTCTCGCTGAGACTGAAGGAAATCTTCCCTGGTGAGCTGTTTGGCTCAACGACTCTCTTCCACGAGCTTGACGATGATGGCGCAGGTGGTGACATCGTAACAGTCTACCCATGTTCGCTTCTTCTGTCGCTGGAGCTCCCAAAGCTTGAGTTCACCTTCATCCCAATGGTTTTTCCAATATGCGATTCTCTCTCGCAATAACTTGTTCTCGGCTTGTAAGGTGTCGTGTTCTTGATGGAGCTCTCAATTCCAATTGCTGACACTATTGCTGTGGACTGTGAGGTGGGAGATGGTGACAGTGGGATCTTCAGGGGGAGGGGTTCATCCTACGAAGAAATCTTCCACACAGGCGCAAGCTTATTGATATAGTTGTCGAGGGGAGGAAGCAGTGGTGGAGGGACCAGGGGTAGGGGATCGGAGGTGGGACAGAGAGGTTCATCCAGCTCATCGGATAGCAACTTGAGGGGAGGGGGATCGTGTGGATCGTGTTGCGGGCATGATGAAGTTATTGTCATGAAGGAGAGTGGAGATGTCTTTGTAGTTTATAAGGAATAGTTCTAAAAATAGAGGTCAATTCTTGGCAGACGGGATGATGACAAACGAATGAATAGAATCAAGTTGCCATTTGAATTGAGTCTTCGTACATCTTCACAATTTCCTTGGCATGTCGTAAAATGTTCGATCGATCTTCCCAAGTGGCTTCTTCGATCAGATAGCCTTTCCATTTGACCAAGTATTTTCGTCGTCGTTTAGCTCTGGAATGTTGCAATATAGATTCGACCTCATATTCTTCTTCATTTTCAATCAGATCAGGAGGGGGTTGTGATGTGTTGATGACATCAGGGTGGAGCGATTTATTTCCGACGTTGGGTCTCAGGAGTGAAACGTGAAAGACTGGGTGTAGTCTCCATGTTCTGGGGATGTCGATCAGATAAGCAAGGTCCAATATCTTTTTCAAGACCTTGAATGGTCCGGTCTGTTGATTGTCAAGTTTCTTCAAGGGTCGTGTCATCTTGATATTTTTGGTGTCCAACCAAACCAGATCTCCTTCTTCATAGGAGGGTGAGAGTTTCCGTTTGCGATCAGCGTATTTCTTCATCGATTCCATTGTCTTCAGCAAAGATTGTTTAGCGTTTTGCTGCGCATGTGTGAGGCATTCATGAAAGGTGTTGGCTGCGGGTACATTGCTTTGATCCAGAATAGTCATGGGGAGGTGGGGATGACATCTGTATTCCATATAGAATGGTGATTGTGAAGTTGCAGAGTGTTGTCGATTGTTGTAGGCAAATTCCGCAGAAGCAAGCCACTCTGACCAGTCATCCTACATAAAGTTAGTGTAGAAACGTAGATAGACTTCGAGTTCCTGATTGGTACATTCCATTTGACCATCTGTTTCGGGATGGTATGCAGTGGAGAGACCGGAGATGATTCTAGGGAGTTATTGAGGGCTTCTGTGAATTTCGACGCGAATTGTACTCCACGATCAGATATAACCTTTTGGGGCCATCTGTGATGTTTCCAGATGTGATTCCGAAAGAGTTTCACAGCACCTTCTGATGAGAGATTGGAGGTTGTCAGGATGAAATGGGCTTGTTTAGTGAAACAATTGACAATGACCATTACAGCATTGTAGCCTTGTGATTTGGGGAGTTCGATGATAAGATCGACAGTAATCTCTTTCCATGGTTCCCTAGAAGGGGGTATGGGTTGGAGTAATCCTGATGGCTTCGAAGGGAAATTCTTGTTTTGTTGACAAGCAGGGTAGGATCGAATGTAATTGGTGATGTCTTGTGGGGCACCATCCTAGGTAAAGTTATGAAGAACAAGTTCTTTCGTCTTCTCAATGCCAGGATGACCAGTGTGGGGGTAGGCGTGGGACAGTTATATAATGTCTGTGCGCAAAGATACTTCCTCCAGCACTACTATCCAACCTTCAACATCACGTACAAGCCCATCTGCTTGGGTCCAAGTGAGTGAGGCATCCTTGAGTTTATCTTGGATCTTTTGTGGGAGTGGGATTTTGAAGCATAACCTAGAAAGAAAACTTGGGTTTGACAACTTGACAATTGAATTAATCCATCTGTCGCGCGCTATTAGAACTTCGTTCTCTACATCGGCTTCGACACTGGGCAAGTAATCTGGGCATCTAGACAGGCTGTCAGCTTTATTCTTCCTCCCTGGAATGTACTTGATTTTCAACCTGAACCTAGACAGATACTCAGGCCAACGAGTTTGACAATTCGAAAAATAAAGATTCTTAGAGAAGTATTGTAAGGCCAAACTGTCTGTCCTGATGAGAATATCATGTCTCGCTCCTTCAAGGAGGTAGCGCCATTATTTGAAAGAATCAATGATCGCCAGGAGCTCTAGGTTGTGAGTCGGGTAGTTATTTTCAGCAGGGGAAGTGGATCTTGAGTGATAGCCAACAGGTTTCTAGTGTCCATTGTGAAGCTGGGAGAGTATTCCTGTGATCCTGATGATAGAGGCATCAGTTTCTAGACAATAGGGGAGATCGCGATCAGGAATATGAAGGATGGGTGTGTTCGTCAAGAGGGACTTGATGTTGTCAAAGGCTTCTTGTCTTTGAGGGGTCCATTCCCACACAGTTTCATTGTGCAAGAGTTTGTAGAGAGGGGTGGTGACCTTGGAGAAACCTTTGATATACCTACGCCAAAAGTTCGCACTGCCCAAGAAGGATTGGAGTTGTTTCACCATTTCTGGAATAGGCTAAGACATGATAGTGTCAACTTTCTTTGGATTAGTGGTGATCCGTTCTTTGGAAAGGACTACTCCAAGATAAATAACTTCTTCCTTCTCGAACTGGCATTTGACAGGTTTACATGAGAGTCCGTATTTCTTCATGATATCCAGAGTTTTGAAGGTCCAGTATTGCAATTCCTGTAAATCGTCTCCACAAACAAATACATCATCAATATAGATGAAAACATTTCCAGAGTCCAGGACTTCTTTGAATCTCATGTCGATCATTTGTTGAAAGGTGGCTGGGGAGTTTCGTAAACCAAAGAACATTATGGTGGGTTCAAAGGTGCCTGCTTCAGTAATGAATGCAGCTTTCCATTCATCGCCTTCCTTGATCCTGATGTTGTTGAATCCCCATCAGATATCCATAACCGTAAACAGGGATGCTGTTAAGAGTTTCAGTTGTTAGAGGATTTGGTGAAGGAGGGGGAGGGGATAGTGGTCAGGGACCGTGTGTTCATTGAGGTAGCGATAATCTTTGATTAGGTGTAAGCTAGCGCTTTTACCTTTAGCATTCACTTCTTCAGCTTTCTTCCCAAAGAAGAATGGAGAAACTTGTTTTGACTTGGAAGTTCGTATTCATCCAGTAGACAGGTTTTCATCGATGAACTTGTATAAATGATCCATCTCAAGAGGGGACATTGCATATTTTGTGCCTTTGACTGGTTTGAAGGTTTCGTCCAGTTCTATAGCATGGTCAAATTCCAAATGCGGTAGAAGGCAGTCAAAGGATTCCTTGGCAAAGATGCTAGAGTAATCTTTCCAATATACCTTTAGTACAAACTTTCGCATATCTTCTTCCACCATGCTGGCTCGGGATTCATCCGACTTCGATACACATTGATTCATAGCCAGCATGACCAATTCCATTCCCAGTGACTCCACATTGCCGACTATCCATCAATGGAGGATCTCTTTGCTATCTAGAGCCAGTGTTGCCTCTTTCCAATTGATGTTGGGGTTGTGCTTTTTGAGCCATGGGAAGTCGAGGATAATATCTGTCTTAGATCCGAGATCGGTCACTTCCAATCGGATCCATTCATTGTGTCCTCCAGGAGCCTCTAACCAAATATCAATATCATTCTCGATGGGTCCACCTTGGTTTTCAGATCCATTGGCATTCCATATGGGGATTGGAGTTTCCAATTATGTTAGAGCAAAATTGTGGCGAGTTGCGAAAGATTCGTCCACAAAATTTCCAGAGGCTCCACTATCAACCAGAGCAGTGGCCGGAACATGTCGACCAGTGTCGGTAGCTTCAATCCAAATGTCCAAAATGAGTCTGAGATTGCCTTCTTCAAGAGCACCAAGAATTCGAAATAGATTGCATGGGGTGATGGTACATTCTTGAGTAGGTATGTCCGTAACAGCAGGCAAAATGTTCGGACTCTCTAAAAACCCTGTTCTTTCAGTTCCTTGATGAGCTGAGCTTTTCTCTCTTTCGGCTAGCGATCGATCCTGCAGTTGTCCACCATTCAAATAGCTTCCTCCATAGTAGCCAGGGAAGCCACCTCGTTGACTCATTCCATCTTGATACCTTGTATGTTTCGTCCTCAACCTCACCCTGTGTTTGGTCTTCCTCGTCGTCTGGCAGGGGTACTACTCGATGGGCGCGCTGATGAAGAAGAGGCGAGAGGGGGATTTGGACACTTGTTCGCCCAATGACCTGGTTCTCTGCAGCGATAGCAGTTGCCTCACGGAACTCATGATATTGATGAAGAGGAAGTTGTCTCCTGTTTGATAGGAGCAGAGGAGGGAGTTCGAGTTGCCAGTCAAGCCACAGTCTCCCTGGGAGTATAGTAGTTGCTCCAGGGAGCGGCATGATGCTCAAGTGCGAGTTCAAGACATTGTTAGTTAAAGGTAGAAGCTTTTCTCTTCCAAGCATTAAGGGTGGTGGGGATGGGATCGAGGGCATAGATTTTTTCGAGGATCCCAGGGTTGAGGCCGTTTCGGTAAAAAACTTTGAGGGCGTCATCGTTGAAACCAGTTTCATCCACTGTCATGATCCCAAACTGATTTGGTATCAAACTTAACCAAAGATCATGCATTCAGCAAGTAGCATCCATAGCTCAAATATCCTTCATCTTATCTTATCTTATCTTATCTTAGATAAGATATCACTGTCCCTCACATATTATCTTATCTCAGATAAGATACACTACTGTCTTTACCTATGCTATCTTATTATGGACAATAGCATTCTTCCCTATTGTTCTCTGAGTCAGAATGACACATCCCATTTGTCTATTGTTCTGTCATCACTCCATTGTTCTCTGAGTCACTATGACACATATTAATCTCCTCCATTGTTCTCCTCATTGTCTGACTCAGAGTGAGTCACAATTCAAACTCCTCATTGTTCTTTTATCCATTGTTCTTATTTCCTATTGTTCTCATTGCCCATTGTTCTCAAACATATATAAAGGGCCCCCTGTTCACCAGTGAGGAGTTCACTCCACTTCCAGTTCACTTTTACCCCACTTTATCCCTCCTCCCCCTCTTCCCTTGAACTCACTACCCAGACTCAGTACCTAGTGCTATCCCTTATTGATACTACTTGTCTGTAGTCAATACATCCAATCTAATCTAGTCTATTAAGCTTATACCCTGTGTGATTTCGCCTAAGCCCTCTTACGTTGAGAACCAACTTAGGAATCACCCCTTGATGTATTTCTGTAAGTTGAAGATAGCCACTGAGGACTATCTTATCTTACCTCAGCCCCTGCTTATTCATCACATTCTCTAAGTCTCAGTCCTTATTGGAGAGACCTCACTGTGATACGTATTCTTCTAAGTCAGCCATTGACTTCATTCTTGTTCTCCTAGTCAATACTATCCATTGAGTTTGGATAGCCTGCCCATCTGTACATCCTAGCCAAGGATTACTCAAGCCCTATCAAAGGAGGAAGTGTTCATTACTCAATCAATCCACATCTCCCCTGAACAACTAGGACTTACTTGATTGACGTATAACTCCAGTAGTTCTAGAAGTGAAGTATTTATATTTCACCTGATACCGCGAGAGCTCCAAATTGTACATTATAATTGTCCACAGTTGAAAGTCCTTGAGTTACCTTTTGAATCTTGACCTGCGCTGTCACCTTGGCATCAATGTCTCCAAAGCTATCCTTGATCAACTCCATAAAATCCTCATAGTTGGCTCTGATCCATTGGTTGCAATTGAAATCTTGAGTCTGCTGTTGTGCCCATGATTGGGCAACGCCTTTCTTCATGAACAACAAAACATAGGTAATCTTCTGTCTGTTGGACCACAGGCTGTCATCGAGAACTAGATGACAAGCCTGGATGAAGTCAAGACATTTGGCTGCAGACCCATCATATTCATCAGGTTTTGCAATCTTAATGGGGGGAGGAGCAGGTTGTTGAGGCAAAGGAGGTTGTTGGGGCAGTTGAGGGGGTTGAGGAGGTTGAGGAGGTTGAGGTTGTTATTGTTGTTGAAGCTGAGTGATCAGCTGGGTTTGTTGAGCAATAGTCTGCTCAAGTTGGCAAATGGTGGCCATTAAGGTCGTGATATCAATGGTAGGGGGGTTGGTGGGGGCATTGGTGGACGTTCCTGACATATTGGTAGATGTCGTGGGTAGTGGGGTTATTGGAGCTGTTAGTGTTGGTGTTAGTGTCGCAGAGGAAAGTTGGGAGTAAAGGGAACCATATCGTCCTGGTGGGGTGACAGCTCTTTGATGAATAGGTCTTGTTGCTAAAACTGAAGACGAAGAGAAAAGTTCTCTTGTTCTTGATCGAGTTCGCAGTCCTAGGGGAGTAGGGGTGGGAGCAGGAGTAGGAGCAGCTAATGTTTCCTCAAGATCAGAGGAAAAGGAGGGTTCTTGATCTTGGATGGTAGCTGAAAAGGTTGATCTCAAAAGAGGGTCTTCGTATTGTTCAGTGTCTGAGTTGTCAGTAGAAGCCAGGATGAAAGTGGGTATGAGTGAGAGGAGTGATGTCAATGACCACAATGATGGAGTATGGTTTGGATAAGCAAGTGGGAGAGAACCAGAAGGAAGTCTGATTCTTATTATAAACCGGTTGTTCAGAACACATTTTACTTCGGGTGTTCTGTCCCAAGAGATGAAGGTATGGTTCTAAGTCCTTGTTATGAGTAGCTAACGAGGAATCACACTTAAGGTCTGATACGTACAAGAGGTACTCTTTATATACTGACTACTTATCTGTGTGAGTCAGTGCGACATAAACATGAGTCAAAGATAAGGGTGAGTCATCGTGATCAATGACAAATCATAAGGGGTTGAAACATAGACGGAAATGAAAAGTATCTGCATATGGATAGAGTGATGGGGAATCCCAGAGAAAGGTAATGGGGAATCCCAACAAAAGAATGTGGGGAATCCCAAGATAAGATATAGGTTTGCATACGATAAGATAAGAGAAAGAAGAAAAATTACAACCGTGACAGCTTTGTTGAGAAGGGCAATCACTGGGTCTAGCACTTGCTCAAATCTATCTATGGCTTAAAGCAGGCTAGCAGGTGTTGGCACAAGAAACTCAATGAGGTCTTTGAGAAGATGGGCTTCAAGAGAATCACCTGTGAACATAGTATCTGGATCTACAAGAGGGATGATGTGCACATCATAGTGCCAGTCTTTATTAATGATATGACTATTGCTACAAAGTCTACTGCAGAGATTGCTCATGTCAAGGATGAACTTAGGAAGTACTTCCAACTATGTGATCTTGGGACTACCTCATAGCTACTGGGTGTTGAAATCACTCGGAATCATTCTGAACACTCCTTATCATTATCTTAGTGCCAATATATCCTTGACTTGCTTAAATGCTTTAACCTCTCTGATTGCAACCCAGTTGGTACCCCACTTGATCCTGGCATCAAACTTAGCACATCCATGTCTCCCACTTCCTCTAAAGAGATTGAAGAAATGCGGTCCATCCTATACCTCCAAGCTGTTGGTTCATTAATATACTTGGCCACAGCTACCCGACCAGATATCTCTTATACTGTTGGTGTCTTAGCCCACTTCAGCAAGAACCCTGGTATGCAGCACTGGAAAGCTATCAAACATCTCTTCCGTTACCTCAAAGGCTCTCTTGACTTCAAATTAACCTACTCACCACTTTCCAACACATCTGAAATATTCACCACTTATACTGATGCTGACCATGCTGGCAATCCTGATAGTGGACATTCCACTGGAGGCTATATAGTTAAGATCAGTACTGGTGCTATCAGTTGGTCTAGTCGACTCCAGGCTATAGTTGCACTATCCACCACTGAAGCAGAGTATGTTGCAGCTACTGCAGCTAGTCAAGATGTTACGGTCACTTCATTTTGTTGTCCCAACAACTTTCCTTTTTCGTCTTATCTAATCTTATCTTCGATCTTATCTTATCTTATCTCTCCTTATCTAATCTTTTATCTTATCTCCTCATAGATTAGAGGTGATAACGCCATTGGTTGATGAAGACGTGCTCCGCAGTAGCTACGCGAGGCTATACGGTGCTGCGCATTAGTCAGCCGTTCCATGGATCATCGCCATGGTTATCACAATCACGGCCCAGGCCCAGGTAGATATAAGTAGTGCACAGAACACTTGTATCTCCTCTAGACTTGTTCTTTAACATTGTCACCCCCAGCTTATGCGCTGGGCTCTTCGTGCTTCACATCTAGCGACCTGAGTTTCGACTGCCGACATAACAGAAGAACAAGTCTCTCCACTCACCTCGCTTCTCTTCGCAACAGTCTCTGGTCAAGATTCGTCTGACACCGACCGCATTGTTTTGGGTTACCAGACAACGCCGTTGCTGTTGCCTCCCCAGAATCCCAATCAGGCTCCCCCGACCGACCCATCCTCTCTCGCCTTGAGAACCACGAGAGACGCCTCAGCACATCCTCACACGGTATCAAGAGTGATTACCACCCTGGATCGTTCTTCTTCCACTCCGCCCCCATCCTACTCCCCACCACACCAATCCCCTCGGGCCTCGTCCAGTCAGCTTATTAGCTACTCGGAACAACAGGCCGTTGACGCACTAGACATCGAACGAGAGCAACTCGAAGCTCTTGCGCTCGAGTTTTCCCACCTCGCCTTCGATATCACCCCTCCCGTTTCCACCAACCTTTCCCCTGCCTCGTCTCATTCTTCTTTCTCTTTGGACTCGTATCACACTGCCCCGTCTCCCCCGGATTCTTCAGACGACGGATTAGACCCCTTCGTCGAAATCGAACCACGAACATTCAATCGCGTTCAAATCAGAGTTTATCGTTCCCTGGCTCTTGTTGCCAACTTTCTCGCCTCATCCATCCGTGTTTTCTATCGTCGCGGATCTTCTCGCATCCGAGAGATCCACGTCTGAGATAACCTGCGACCACGCCTCCCCGTGCAGGTTCCCGTCAACCAAGCTACGGGCTCACAGATGACGAATTAGAGTTCTAGGACGCAGTCGACACATCTGAAGGGGTATTCTCACCCTTATCGTCTCAGATCCTCGACCCCTCAACTCCCTCCGTCTTCTCCATTCTCAGACCCACCACTCTCCCTGCCCCTTCTCCGCGACCCATGGATACGCCCTCGCCCTACGTGTTTGGACGTCCCCGCTTTCTCCGAACACCACCCCAACCTTTATCTCGCTCGTCGTCTTCTCCTTCTCCCTCAAAGGCGACCACCTCTGCCACCCCGCAATGACCGCTTCCGGAAACCCCCCGGAAACCGAAAGACTCTCCTCCACCAAAGGAGTCCTCTCCCTCCCCTGAACAGAATCCTTCCCCTCATTTCTCTCCGTCTCCTTCCCCTTCTTCGTCTCCCCCACCGCCCTCGAATCTGAACCCACTTCCCCCCATGCAACCAACAGTTCCCATGGCTTCAGTCTCCAAGACCATTAAACTTGCCCAACCGGATGTCTTCAATGGCGACAAAAAACTCTACAAGAACTGGTTCCGCCAGGTCCTCATCTTCCTTCGCGGCAGTGAAGTCACCAATCCCGAGAAGATGATACTGGTTACCCTTTCTTACATGCAAGAGGGAATCGCCGCCGAATGGGCCCAACAGTATGTGGATGCCTTCTTTGGCCGAACGGACCCCGTCACCGGTAACCTCCTCCCCCTCGGCCCCTGGAAGGACTTCGTAGATGTTTTAGATGTTGTTTTCACCGACCACGCCACGGAGCAACGCGCCCGTGAGGAAGTTGAACACTTTTCGCAAGGACGTTTGGGTATTGTAGAATATTTCGTCAAGTTGGAACTCTTGTTCCGCCAAGCTGGCCTCATCGGCCAGGATAAAGAATGTATCAGAATCCTTGAGAAAAATGTCAACCAAGGCATTATTCGTCAAATTTACATGTCGCCCCCGCTCCCCACCACATACCCCAAGTACCACGACAAGGTCATGGCTATTGGACAACTGTTAGAGCATTTCCATGATCAGGAATGCCGCCAACGTCCGTCTGCCCCTCCTTCTCGCCCGGCCTTTCGCCCCTCCGCTCCACGATTCCACGCCCCTCTTCCCCAGGACAAGCAAGTGCTGTCTGGCACCATCCACGGAGGACAGGGTTTGCCGATGGACCTGAGCAAAACGCGCCAGACCAACAGGTGCTACAACTGTGGCCAAACTGGACATTTCCGTCGGGAATGTCCACAAGAACTCAAGAAGGTCAACGTTCGCGCTCTTCAGCATGAGCTGGCCGTCGACGAGATCACTGAGTTGATGAACTTCCTTTCCACAGAGGAACACAACTCCACTGAGCCTGCCCCCGACAATGACAAACAGGATTTTGGCGACGGTCGATAGAGATGCGCTCGCTCTATTCGACGGAATCATGCCTACTCTGGCATTGTGAACAGACAGTATCGGACACCCCCTTTGTTACCTCTTCTCCCCTTTCCATTCTTTGTACTAGTACGACGGCATGTACAATATTAGATACCAACAAGCCCGTCAATGAAATTCGTCCCCCACTGTCTATGCCAGATGAAAGCACTGAGTGCCCCGAATTCCCTGACTCCCCCATTCCCGAATCATCGTCTCTCCTTTCTGTCGATTCAATCGACATCGACTCTCTTTCTTCTCCCTTAGAAATTGTTAACGCTATCAAGGAACAGGCTAATTACGGAATCCCAATTCTTTCAAAATGGTCTCATCCTGCCCGATCGCTAGAGATGACTCAAACCACGATCGATCAGATCAATGCCCTCTCAATGGAGAACGCCATTCAAGCCCTCCACGAACTCAAGGAACCTCATGTGTTCATACGTGGCTCAGGCTCCAGGAATCAATTAACCCTCAAGACCGTCATCACCACCTTGGACAATCGTGCTGAACATATCGCAACTGCTCTTGTCAACAGCGGCTGCGAAGGTTCATGTATTGACATCAAGTACGTTCGCGAGAACGACCTTCACACTACCAAACTCGCTTGACCCATTCCGGTACACAACGCCGATGGACAACCCAACTCAGAGGGACCCATCTCCGAAATGGTCACACTTGAGCTCAAGGTTGGCACCCATATCGAACGGATTAACTTCGGTATCACGAACCTCGGTAAATCCCAGATTTTCCTCGGTCATGACTGGTTGAAGATTCACAACCCCTCCATTGATTGGAAGGCCAACTCCCTTGTTCTCGATCGATGCCCCCCGGACTGTCATCCTTCTCCCCTCCCTGACTCCGTTAACACCAACGAACTCACTCTTGAGGATGGCGATCAACTACTCATGGTTGATTTCAATCCCGCTATCCAGATTCGTTTAATGGGAACAAAGTCTCAGGATCTTGCGATCAAGGCTTGGGAAGCCCAGAAGAAGGACCGCACCTGGAAGGAAATTGTCCCCGAATACCTCCATGAATTCCAAGACGTCTTCACCAAGGAAGACTTTGATGAACTCCCCCCAAGTCATCCCTGGGACCACGCAATCAAACTTCTCCCCGGAACCGAAGAGAAGCTTGACTGTAAGGTTTACCCACTCTCTGTAGACAAATGTGCTCAATTGGATGAGTTCTTGGAAGAGAACCTCCGCACTGGACGAATTCGAAAATCAATTTCCCCCATTGCCTCCCCGTTCTTCTTCATCAAGAAGAAAGATGGTTGACTACGCCCCATCCAGGACTACAGAAAGCTCAATGACATGACTGTCAAGAACAGATATCCCCTCCCTCTGATCAACGAGTTGATTGACACCCTACAGAACGCTCGCTATTTTACTAAGCTGGACGTTCGATGGGGATACAACAACGTATGGATCAAGGAAGGAGACGAACACAAGGCTGCATTCCAAACCAACCGCGGCCTATTTGAACCCCTTGTCATGTTCTTCGGTCTCACTAACTCGCCTGCGACATTCCAAAACATGATGAACGATATCTTCCACATCCAAATCGTTGAAGGACACGTCTTAGTCTACATAGACGACATCCTCATCTTCGACAAGGATCTCAAAACGCACCACCAACATGTTTACGAAGTAATGACCACACTTCGTGAACATAAACTCTACCTCAAACCAGAGAAGTGTGACTTCGACCAACGTCAAGTGGAATACCTCGGTGTCATCGTGTCAGAAGGTCACGTCAAGATGGACCCCATCAAGGTCCAAGGGATCACTGACTGGCCAACCCCTGAATGCAAGTGAGATGTCCAAGCTTTCCTTGGATTCTGTAATTTCTACCGTCGATTCATCCATCACTTTGCCGGGATTGCTCGACCTCTCAATACGTTAACCGGAAACACTCCTTTCGACTGGACTACTGAATGCCAGGATGCTTTCGACACCCTGAAAACAATCATTACCACTTCTCCTGTTCTTTCCATCGCTAACGATAACAACTTACTCCATGTGGAAACTGATGCTTCAGGCTATGCGTTGGGCGCTATATTATCACAAAAACAAGACAACGTTTGGAAGCCCATCGCCTACGTCTCAAAGGCTTTTACCCCCACAGAACGGAATTACCAGATTTATGACCGCGAACTACTTGCAATAATGACTGCACTCCAAGAGTTCCGCAAATGGCTGTTGTCTGCTAAACAGGTTTTCGAGGTTTGGACGGATCACGCCAACCTCCAATATTTCAAGTTGCCTCAGAAGCTGAACAGGTGCCAAGCTAGGTGGCTCACGGAGCTTCAGGATTACCACTTCTCTCTCCACCATGTTGCCGGCAGGGCCAATTCCAAGGCCGATATCCTGTCGAGACGACCAGGTTTTGAGAGGGGGGTGAATGACAACAACGATGTTATTTTACTCCCATCTAATCTCTTTCCCGCCTCAGATCACCCTATTGTAGATCTACGACAGGTTCAACATGAGATTGAACCCACTAATTTCCACTCTCGCATTTGGAACTCATACCAAAACTCTGAAAAACAAGTTACACTCCTTCAAGAAAAACGTAAAACCGATTGGAAAACCCGAGATGATGGTGTCAAGACCTTCTTGGACCGGACCTATGTCTTGAAGGACACCCCACTCCGTGGTGAAATCATCGCTCAATACCACGACAACCCTCTCTCCGGACATTATGGCTCTTTCAAGACCTCCGAAGCCATATGTCGCAACTACTGGTGGCCCACCATCAGGAGAGATGTTGAAACTTACGTTCGTGGTTGCGAGACATGCCAACGTACCAAGGCATCCCGATTGCCCGCAAAGACCCTGTTGCACCCCTTCGATCCTCCTCCTCGACCCTGGGATACGATTGCAGTCGATCTTGTCGGCCCCATACCTGAATGTCAGGGCTACAATGCAATCCTCACAATCATCGATCACTTTTCCAAGGCTGTCAAGTTCGAAGCCACTCATATCGAGTTGAATTCCGAAGGGTTCACGAAGATTATTTGGGATCGTGTCATCCGAGACCACGGTGTCCCCCGACGCATCATCCATGATCGTGATCCACGATTCGTTTCCAAGTTTATGACTGATCTTTTCCACCTTCTGGGCACCTCCCAGAACGTTTCCACAGCTTATCACCCCCAGACCGATGGCCAATCTGAACGAATGAACCAGACGCTCGAACAGTATCTCCGTGTCTTTGTCAATCATCGTCAGGATAATTGGAAGGAATGGCTTGCGTTAGCCGAGTTTTCATACAACAACTCAGTTCACACAGCCACGAAACAGACTCCCTTCTATGTCAACTATGGCCAGAACCCCTGGAAAGGAAACGACACCGCAAGAGAAGTCCGAAATGAATCTGCGACTCGATTCGCTGATCGAATGAAAAATGTCCACCAAGAGGCTGAGTCCGCCCTCAAGAGAGCAAATGAGACTATGAAGATTGCCCACGACAAACATGTCTGAACTGCACAAGAATATTCACCAGGAGATAAAGTATGGTTGGCTGCCACCAACATCAAGACCAAACGACCAATGAAGAAGCTTGACAACAAACGCTTCGGTCCCTTCAAGGTCGTCGAAAAGGTTGGTTGTTCTGCCTACAGACTCGATCTCCCCCATGAATGGCTAGGACTCCATCCAGTCTTCAACGAATCTTACCTCTCCCCCTATCGCTCCCCTTCATTTCCCAATCAGAAAAAACCTGCCCCTCCTCCCCCAATCCAACTGGAAGGCGACTCCGAATACGTCGTCGATGAAATTCTGGATTCTCGTCTGCGACAAGGAAAACTCCAATACCTGGTACACTGGGAAGGCTACACTAGTGAAGAAAACACCTGGGAACCCGAATCAAACGTCAGGAATGCTCAGGAATTAGTTGATGAGTTCCATACTCTCCACTCTGACCAACTAGCTCCTCGACTCCGACTACGCGTCATCCGCATGGACAACTTCTTTGGGATTGACGAACGTCTTTATGATCCGATCACGGACTCCACCGGCGAAGACTACAAGCTGCCCAAGGTCAATGACAACATCGACGTTCTCATCCCGCTCCACCCAACAAAGGTCGACCGATTACTTGAACACGATTTCGATAGTTCCATCTTCCTCCCCTGCTTGCCTTCATCCGCTCGTCGAGCATGGATCTACGAGTCCAGTCCTGTCAATGCTGTAACCACTGTTCTACGGCTGGATGGCCAAGGTCAAATGCTCCGGATGTATCAACTAGTCTCTCCCTTGTCCACTCTGGAAATTCGTCGACGGTACCAATACCATCTCCCGACCTCTCCCTGTTATGCACCTCGGTGGTTGTTGCGAGATTGTTCAAGGCATCTCCAACACCTGTTCTAACGTCGCGCGGACACGAATTTGGAGAGAGGGTGATGTTACGGTCACTTCATTTTGTTGTCCCAACAACTTTCCTTTTTCGTCTTATCTAATCTTATCTTCGATCTTATCTTATCTTATCTCTCCTTATCTAATCTTTTATCTTATCTCCTCATAGATTAGAGGTGATAACACCATTGGTTGATGAAGACGTGCTCCGCAGTAGCTGCGCGAGGCTATACGGTGCTGCGCATTAGTCAGCCGTTCCATGGATCATCGCTGTGGTTATCACAATCACAGCCCAGGCCCAGGTAGATATAAGTAGTGCACAGAACGCTTGTATCTCCTCTAGACTTGTTCTTTAACGTTGTCACCCCCAGCTTATGCGCTGGGCTCTTCGTGCTTCACGTCTAGCGACCTGAGTTTCGACTGCCGACATAACACAAGAAATCCTATGGTTGAGAAATCTGTTCACTGAACTTGGCTACCAATTCACATCTCCTTCTACTCTGTTCATTGATAACCAATCTGCCTTATCTATTGCCAAAAATCCAGAACACTATGGACATATGAAGCATCTGGACTTGCGCTTTTACTGGTTGAGGAATGAAGTGGAGAAGGGAACCATCAAGCTGATCCACCTGAGGCTAGATGCCATGCCTGCAGATATCTTAACCAAGGCTTTGAGTAAAGTGAAGGTGTTGGAGATGTTAGAAAGGTTGGGATTGAAGAAGTAGCAGAGTTGTCTCATCAAGGGGGAGTGTTAGGATGTAATAATCTCCTCTGCATAGAGCAGTACTGGTTTGTACTAGTCCGAAGTTGTGGCTGATTTGTTTGTTCTTATTTGGTCAAAAATGCGTCCAAAGTCTCTGGTGTCAAGCTCACTGTTCCTTAGTATTAACAGTGAAGCTTGACACCAGGTTAGTCACTCCCTGTATTTATATCACCATATTATTAGTATTGACAGTGAAGCTTGACACCAGGTGTGGTTCTTAAGGCAGTAGCTTCCAGCTTTAATAGTAACGTCATTGGATGTCGAGGGCTAAAAGGGGGAGCATGAGCTGGTATGTGTGGAGTACTTGGCTGTGATCATCCAATCACATGATGAGAGTGATGGTATTGACTGGGCTCTCTTCATAGATCCAAGCTCGACACACATGGGAGGGGAGATGAGGGAGAAGAACAGAGGCATCAAAGTCAGAATCCAGGGCGCGATCAACTTTAATAGGTGAGAGCGGAATGACGATGTTGATATTATTGGACTTCATCGGCAGTTTGTATCCTTTGCCATACAAGTCAGTGACTGGATCATAGAGATGATTGTCGATACCAAAGAAGTCATCTATATGAATGACATGGATTTGAAGCTTCAGGGCTAGTCATTTCGGGTTCAAAGAGTGGAACTCATTGACTAGCTCCTGGGCATGCGCAACCTCAGATGCAGACTGCCAGGTGTTCTCTTCATTGGTGTAGCCTTCCCAGTGCACTAGGTACTGGAGCTGCTTTCAGTGGATCTGGGAATCCAGGATCTTCTTGACAATGTATTCAGTTTTGCCATCCAGCTGGAGAGGAGTGGGGGGAGGAGCTTTTTAATTCGGGAAGGAAGAATAACGGTAGGGGGATAAGTAGGATTTATTGAAGACCAGGTGCAAACCCATCTATTCATGGGGGAGTTCAAGTTGGTAAGCTGAATGACCAATCTTCTCGATGACCTTGAAGAGTCCAAAGCATTTGTTGTTGAGTTTCTTCATTGCGCAATTGGTCTTGATGTTCGTGGCAGTGAGCCAGACCTTATCTCCAGGGGAATACTCATGAGCAGATTGGGATCATTTATCATGACTGGTCTTCATCTTCTCATTAGCTTGTCCAAGGGCAGACTCAGTCTCTTGTCGGACATGTTTCATTCATTCAGTGAATTGGGTAGCAGATTCATTCCGGACTTCTCTTCGGGTGTCATTTCCTGACCAGGGATGTTGACCGTAATTGACATAGAAAGGAGTTTGAGCGGTGGCGGCGTGAACCGAGTTGTTATATGAGAATTCAGCCAATGCGAGCCATTCCTTCCAGTTATCCTAATGATGGTTGATAAAAACTGATAGGTATTGTTCAAGAGTTTGATTCATCTGTTCAGATTGGCCATTAGTCTGTGGGTGATAGGTGGTGGAAACATTTTGGGTAGTGCCTAGGAGGTAGAAGGGGTCAGTCATGTACTTAGATACAAATCATGGATCGTGATCATGGATGATTCATTGTGGGACTCCATGATCACAGATGACATGGTCCTGGATGATCTTGGCAAAGCCTTCAGAGTTGAGTTCGATGTGTGTCAGTTTGAACTTAACTGCCTTTGAGAATGTATCGACGATGGTCAAGACAGCATTATATCCTTGACATTCAGGAATGGGTCTGACGAGATCAACAGTGATCGTATCCCAAGGGCAAGCTGGAGGATCAAAAGGATGGAGCAGAGTCTTCACAGGTAGATGAGATGCCTTGGTGCACTGACAAGTCTCGCAACCAGAGATGTACTGCTTCATATCTCAATGGATAGTGGGCTACCAGTAATCATGACAGAGGGCTTCAGCAGTCTTGAAGGGGCCATAGTGTCCTGACAGGGGATTGTCATGATACCAAGAGATGATTTTGCCATGAAGAGGCTTGTCAACTGAGACATAAATCTGATCATTGAGGGTGAGGATGCTGTTATCTTGAATCTTCCAGTCATTTTCTTGTTTTCTTTGGGAGAGCATAACAGATTCCTCTTTATTCCAGTAGGAATCCTTGATGAGTGAATGAAAGTGGTCAGGTTCAATGTCAAATTGAACCGGTTAGAGATCTATGACAGGGTGAGAGGAAATGGAAAAAAGAGAGTCAGGCAAAAGAATCATGTCATCATTATCGTCCACCCCCCTTTCAAATCCTGGTCGCCTCAACAGGATGTCAGCCTTCAAGTTGGCCTTACTGGCAACATAATGAAGGGTGAAATGGAAGTCTTGCAGCTCTGTAAGCCAACAAGCTTGATATCTATTGAGCTTCTATGGCTTCTTGAAGTATTGGAGGTTGGCATAGTCTATCCAAACCTCAAAGACCTGCTTGGTGGATAACAAATGCTTGCGAAATTCTTGCAGGGTGGTCATTATTGGGAGGAGTTCACAATCGTAGATTTGATAATTTCATTCCGCGGGACTGAACGACTTTGAGAGGAATCTAATAGGCTTCCAGATATTTTCTTGTTTTTGTGAGAGTATAGTACCCAGAGTGTATTCAGAGATGTCAGTCTCGATGCAGAGTAGATCGTGATTGTTAGCAATGGAGAGGACTGGAGTGGAGGTAATAATTGTCTTAAGGACATTGAAGGTATCCTGGCATTGATTAGTCCATTCAAAGGGAGTGTTCCTGGTTAAGACATTAAGAGGGCATGTGATTCTAGCAAAGTGATGAATGAAGCGATAATAGAAATTGCAGAAGCCGAGGAAAGACTGAACATCGCGTTTGCAGGCTGGGGTCAGCCAGTCAGTGATACCTTGAACCTTGATCGGGTCCATCTTGACTTGGCCTTCGGAAACAACAACTCTGAGATATTCCACTTGTCTTTGATTGAATTTGCACTTATCAGGCTTGAGATAAAGCTTGTGTTCATGGAGTAGGGACATAACTTCGTGGACATGTCGATGATGTGTCTCAAAATCCTTGTCGAAGATCAGTATATCATTGATGTAAATCAATATGTGACCTTGGTGGATCTGAATGTGGAAGATGTTGTTCATCATTGTGCAGGCAAGTTTGTGAGTCTGAAAAACATAACCAGGGGTTCAAACAAGCCACGGTTAGTCCTGAATGCAGCTTTATGTTCGTCGCCTTCCTTGATGCAAACATTGTTGTAGCCCTAATGGATATCCAACTTAGTAAAGTAGCGGGCATTCTGTAGAGCGTTAATGAGTTTGGTGATCAAGAGAAGGGGGTAGCGGTTCTTGATGGTTATGTCATTCAGCTTCTGGTAATCCTGGATCGGGTATAGTCAACTGTCTTTCTTCTTGATGAAGAAAAAGGGGGAAGTGATGGGGGAAATGGAAGGGCAAATCCATCCAGTTTGGAGGTTTTCTTCGAGGAATTCATCAAGTTGCAAATGTTTGTCCATGCTAAGGGGGTAGATCTTGCAGTCAAGCTTCTCTTCAGTTCTGGGGAGTAGTTTAATTGCGTGATCCCAAGGGCGAGGTGGTGGTAGTTCATCAAAGTCCTTCTTGGTGAAGATGTCTTGGAATTCATAGAGATAACCAGGGACAATGTCCTTCCAATCACGATCCTTCCTCTGGGTCTTGGCAGCTTTGATCATAAGTTCCTGCAATTTGGTGGTCATCAACTGAATCTGGATGGCAGGAGTGAGATCAACCATGAGGAGGTGATTGTCATCCTCCAGAGTGAGGTGGTTGATGTCAAAGGAGTTGACAGAGGGGTGACAATCTGGGGGGGAACGATTGAAGTCGAGGGTACCAACCTTCCAATCCACGGAGGGGTTATGAGTCTTGAGCCAATCATGTCCAAGGAAGATTTGTCCTTTGCCAAGGTTAGTGATGCCAAAATTGATCCATTCCACATGAGCTCTGACTCGCAATTCGAGAGTGACCATTTCTGAGATGGGGCCTTCAGTATTAGGTTAACTATCAGCATTGTGCACCGGAATGGGTCGAGCAAGAGGGGTTGTGTGGAGATCATGATTACAGACATACTTGACATTGATACAGGAGCCTTCACATCCACTGTCGACGAGAGCAGTGGCAGTATGCTCTGTACAATTGTCCAAAGTGACAAGATGGGCTCTGAGGATGAGTGGATTTCCTTTGGAGCCACGAATGAAGATGTGGGGTTGCTTAAGTTCATTCAAGGCTCAGATGGCATTCTCCGGGGTGAGGGCGGTGATTTCATTGATGGTGGATTGCACTATCTCACGCAAGCATGCTGGATGTGACCAGTGTTGGAGGATGGAAATTGCTGAATTAGCATTGCCTTTAATAGCGTTAACGATATCTAGAGGAGTCGAAAGAGTGTTGACATCAATCGAGTCAACAGATGGAGATGATGATTTGGGAATAGGGGTTTCGGGGTGTTCAATGTGTTCATCTGACAAAGCAGGTTTCAGAAAAGAGGGGAGAACAATGGGGGTATTTGATTCAGGTATGTTGTGTACTGTATATGCCGTCATAGTAGATAAAGGTGAAATGTCTGATACAAGGGTGTGCTGCCAAAGCAAACAACTTCTAGTCGAATGAAGGGAACGCATCCTCATTGACCATCGACATAATCCGATTCATCTTCGAGAGTGGGGGGGGTCATTTGCTAAGCTGTGCTCCTCTGCGGAAAGGAGGTTCTTTAGCTTATCAA
The DNA here is from genome assembly GCA_951640195.1 of Porpolomopsis calyptriformis. Taxonomy (NCBI): domain Eukaryota; kingdom Fungi; phylum Basidiomycota; class Agaricomycetes; order Agaricales; family Hygrophoraceae; genus Porpolomopsis; species Porpolomopsis calyptriformis. The sequence continues at coordinate 1,405,492 of OX621172.1, read as the reverse complement.
GTTCTGAGGTAGTCATGTCATAGAAGAGGGCATGGACGGTCACTGCAGCCTTCTCCTTGGGACAATCTCATCGGAAGTGTCTGATCTCTCCACAGTTGAAGTAACGGTGGACCTGACATGTCTTGTCAACATCTATGGGCTTTCCTTGACTGCCATGGATAATCCCAGTGGGGACACAATGATCTTCAGGGGACTGAGCCTGAGAACAAGATGGGAAGGTCTGGGGTATGAATCGTGGAGAGGAGGTAGTGGGACGACAAGCTTGTTCCTGTTGATGGAACCATTCGTAGAGCTGTCCAACGGCCAGGGCCTTCTCAATGTAATCAGACCAAGTTGTGGGGAGAGGAGGGTTAAGATACATTTGGTGAATGATATCATGATGAATGTTCTTCTCAAAGATTCAGATTTTTTCTTTATCCTGACAGCCAAGGCCAGCGAGTTTTACCTTCATTTTATACTTGACAAGATATTCCACGATGGGGGACAATCCTTGCATCATAGTCTCGATCTCTTCTCATGCATGTTGCTCCGAGGCAGTGTCCTTGAAACTTCTATCAAGACCAAGCTTGAAATTTGCCCAAGAAGGAAAGGGGATGGCATTGCCTTGAGTATCAGTCTGGTCAAGGAAATTGTCAACAAACTGCTGGGCCCAGATAGCAGTGGTTCCTTCCTTCATGTAGGAGAGGGTGACAAGGGCGCGTTCCATGGCATTGGTAAAACCTCAACCAGGTAAGAATATGATAACCTGGCAGTACCAATCTCGGTAGGCCTTGGGGTCGCTATTAAAGGTGCCAGGTTTGGCAAGCTTGATTTTGCTTGTGACAGGAGTAGTTATAGGTGGAGCAGGTAGGGGACTGTTTGGAGATAGAGGAGATGGTGTTGGGGGATTCAGATCCAGATTCAGGTTTGGATCTACGTCAGGGAGGGGAGCAGGTGGCTCTCGAGGAGAAGGACTTGGTTTTCTTGAGGAGAGAGAAGATGGGGCAGAAGGAGGCAAGTCTGAAGGTTCAGGTTCAGGTTCAAATTCCATGGAGATGATCCATTGCTTTCCCTTAAGGGTAGGTCATGAGAGAGGTAATTTAACTGGTGGAGGAGTTCATCGAGGTCTAAGACCTAAGAAAGAGAATGAGGTTGGAGCCCAGGATAGAAGGGTGGAGGACCCAGATTCGAGTGAAGAAATGGAGGGTAGAAGAGGAGGAAGGAGTTGCGACAAGAAGGGTGAGTGGATCTCAAGTTGATCCTCAGGCGCATCTTCGTACTCAAGTTCCTCTTTGGGTTCCGAAGCGTTATACAAGGGTCTTCACGATGGACGAGATGTGGTGGTTCAGTAATCGAGTACAAGATGGACTTCTCATATATCTTGGGTTCTGTCAGGACCGAGGTTCCAAGGGGGTTCTCTGGGCCTAACATGACACAATCAGGGTTGACAAGTGTTCCAAAGAAGCTATTGGATTTGAGGCAGAACCACAGTATGTAGACAAGTAAGTCAAAACTAGAGTAGTCTACTATAAAATGCATATGTTATATATGCGTAGCAAATAAAGGGATTTTATGAAGGACTAAGAGGAACGAACATCTAAGGATCATAAGGACCTTGTATGTAAAAGGGGAAGTCATCTACAATATAGCCTTCAAAGGGGATTCTAACAGAATGTATGGGATAAAAAGTAGAAAGGGAAGAAAGGGACCATTATGGATGGTCTGAATGGTGGAGTGGCTCAGAGTGTGCCAGTCGAGTGCACTCAGATGGCGCACGGCTTTAGGATTCCAACGAACCAATTTCAGAATGAATCCGATCAGTAGATCTTGGTTTAGTGCACAGGACAAGTATGCTTGGATCGCGCAAGATGATATGACATCATCCAAAGGTGCCACAGGACAAGTACACTTGGATTGCACAAGATGATATGACATCATCCAAAGGTGCACAGGATGAGTACACTCGGATTGTGCAAGATGATATGACATTATCCAAAGGTGCGTGAAATGAGTGTGTTCAGATGGCGCAGGGTGTTGGGTTTGGGATTTCTGACAGGTTCCACATTGTTGAAAGATGAAAATGATGGGGACGATAGCTCATTCTGTGAGACGATGAGGACAGTGGATGTGAACGCGAACTTGGAGGTGGACGACTGGCTCTACTTCAAGGAGTGTTGCTGGGTCAGATGGATCTTCAATTGGAGAGGACAGGGCAGTATCAAAAGATTCCTCAGATGAGGATGACAAAGGGGACAAAGGTGGGGATGGGGCGAGGTTGGGTTCAGAGAATTCGTCAGCCAATGGGTTGAGCTGTTCCGTGAGGGAATCAAGCTTGAGTGGTGACAAGTCTAATATAGCTGCAGCAATCAGATGTTCATTGCTAATAAGCTTGGACATTGAGGCCTGGTAGGGTTCTAGATTAATGAGGGCATAGGGTGGAGGCGGTGATGGAGAGTGTGAGGCTAGAGTGGTGGTTGAGTTGAATACTGTGTGGGGATATCAAGGAGTCTCCTGTAGTTTTCCAAATGAAAGAGGATAGTCTTGCAGGGGGGGTCTGGGTTGGGATTCCAAGGAAATCGCTTGGCTAACACAGTAGTGGAGACAATCAGATGAATCTTGTCCAGGGACTGTTGCAGAGAAAAGCAGAGGGGGAGGAGAGTTTCAATCTTCTGTTAAGGTACAGGGATCTCCCGGTCAGCTTAATGGGCTCAATGGAAAGAACTAAGACTCCAACCAAAGGCTAGAGGGGGGTTTCTTTGTTTAGATTGAAACTAAGGAGTACAAACTCTGACTACGCTACTTATCTACTCTGAGTTTGAATTCTCTGACTCAACAATGATCCATGGAATGGCTGACTCAGCTGCTGTGCAACTGCAGATGGTGTCATCACTAACCAATGGCAGTAATCCCTCTAATCAACAAGTAAGAAAGGAAGGTGGTGGATAGATAAGATAAGATTAGATGGGTTGCAATAAGATAAAAATGAAAACTTGGATGCATCGTAACAATGGACTTGGTTGAGTTTGAGATTGTCTTTCCATCTATATTGCTAATTCACCACAGACCAGATTTTACAAAGGGAGAAGATTGCTGTTTATGCCCTCATAAACTATAACAACTATGAATAGAAGATTGTTGAGATACTTGGTGTTGCATTAGTTGGGTGGCTAGAAGGCAAGGTCTGCAATCCTGTGAAGGTTGGTGAATACACAGAGGTTTTGCATCTCCTTGTAGCTCTCAATGAGGGAACTTGCAGATGGATTCAACTAGATGCTAATAAACTAGCTGCAAGAATTAGTAGCAACTAAGTATGCATGGCTTCTAGTAAACTCATCTACAAACTATATAAGAAGGCAATCTGCTCAGCCCCCTCTGCTAGCCCTAATGGTGAAACTGCTAGTAGTAATTTGTCTTCAATTATGTAGTTGTCTTTGTGTACAATGTTAGTACCTTAATCAAATGTAGTGGGAAGAAACCTGGGTGTCCTGGGTGCTATATTCACTGAGATGAGTGTGCTCATTGTTGCCAACAACAAGTACAAACCCTTAGAGGGGTCAGGAATGGGTATTCCTACCCAGTTGAACACTCAATAAGGTCACATGGGGGTGGGAATGGGTATTCCTGCTGCTGTTGAACTCTGCCAAGAGACTCACAGCCTGTATCCACTTATAGACTAAGGGATCAGATGTATAAAGCAGTTAGGAACAGCTGATTGCTGGAGCAATCCCTGATGCAGCGAAATCACCATCAGTTATTCTAACTAGAATGATGTGATAGGTTAGAGTTCTATTCTAGTTAGGTACATAAGTAGTGACAGTCAGGTGCCCTCACTCCTAGTCCCTCCACTGCTATCCCTATTTATAGACAATTATGCTAACAACCCTATGCTACTACTGCTGATTTCTTGGAAAATAAACAAACCCCACCCCCAAAAGATCCTAGTGTCACTATCTCTCACCTCACAGTCCACTCTAACAGTATCAGCTAATGGAATTGTGAGTTATATGTATAGTTGGTAATGGTGAAAGTGGAATTGGTTGCAGAGAAGAAGTGTGCTAATAGCTGGAGAGCTAGATATGATACCCTAGAGCTCAAGTTTTGGAGGCTCTAGAATGAAAAGAAGTGAAATTGGATAGATTATGGAAATATCACCACCTGTGCCCTCCTCTCTAGGATATTAGAGGATTGCTAAGCTGCAGAACATTTGACTCATTAGGATCTTACCATAAGGGAGACCCTCATTGAATATGGGAGTTCAGTTGAACACCCTATCAATCTTGATTTGGAATATCTAGATGATGACAATGTCACTATTGTTCCCCCTATTGAGCCAACTTTGGAAGATAGACCTATAGCTTCCCCTTCAGTGGCTATTGAAGAGGCCTTAACTACTGAGGAAATCCAGACCCAGGCCTCAGGGACTGAAATAACTAATATTGCCCATGTTAGGTGTGAAGCAGGACTCAGGTCTTCACTCTGGGAGGTCCAATGTGGGTTTTAGCCAATGCAAACCAGGAAGTTAGCAAGTCCAAGTTGTAGTTTAACCTAGAAAAGTACAAGCAATTCTGAGCTGCCTATATTTACCCTAGCTGAGTCTGAATATGTGATTACATAATCAATCCATGGAACAATTGTGTAAGCAATGATTAAGTGTAAAAGATAAGATAAGAAAGATAAGAAAGAGTGACAAATGTCACACTTGTAATTGTGACTTGACTGGTTGGGTAATGGTCACATTGTGACAGTATAACAATAGTGGTATCAAAAATAATAGTGAAGAGAATTGGCACATAGAAAGGAAATAATAACTAAACAAGAGACTTATCATAACAGCCCAAGTCTGAAATTTGGGTTAAATTTCTCAAAAAGTGAGGTGTGTGTCACAGTCTCAATTTTTCCTTTCTCATCTATACTTTATCATATTCCTTAGTTAGACACCACTTATCTTGCTTAGGATTCCCTATAGACTTTTCTTTTTCATTTAGTATAAGTAAGATACCTTTCATTTCTCACTACTTATATTTCTACTCTTCACATACTCCAAGTCCCCTATCATACTTATCTCTTACTTGTCACATATAAACCTCATATAATACTAACTTATCTGCAGTAATATAGTTAGTATATAAACCAGTAGTTAGTTGTACTCAGACTTTGAGTCTAATTCTTTATTAGCTACCCCTAATACTAGGACCTGAGACTCTTATCATCATCTAGGATAGAGTGCCTGAAGTAAAACTATCTCAATATCAACTAGATTATAACACTAAGTGGATTAGACCTATAGGGCAATTAGAAATAGCTGATTGCTGGAGCAACTGGTGTAGTGAAATCACTATCAATCATTCTAATTAGAATAATATAATAGGTTAGAGTTCTATTCTTGTTAGGTATATAAGCAGTGTCAGTCAGGTGGCATTATGAGAATTTCAACTGTATATTAAATTTTTATAGGAGTATTACAATCTCAAATTACAATTCAAGATTGAGACAGATATTGCAAAATAGGCCTCTTATTAAAAATAAAAAAAATACATTTCATTTTTTTTCTTGGCTAGGGTTGCTATGCAGAAAACTGATACTGAATACACTCCAAGATTTTACAAAAGTAAATTAATTATTGTACTTTGCATGTGACTTGACACTGATGTAATTTGTATCTATAATATAACACAAGAGTGAGCTGCTTAGCCCATGTGGGAGGCTACATTTTGCCATGTGACAGACTATATTTATTTACTACTTTTTCTGGATGCTGTCATGGCATTTTCTGGCCTTTTTGATGGACTTGGCAGGACCACTGTCACATCAGGCACATGATGTCACATGCTGCTCATTCAGCACCCTAAAATAAAGATCACTCAATATCTCACTCAAAACTGGATGGTTTTTATTCATTCAAGCTGGAGATTATCCTAAATTGTATAGAGATCAAAAGCAGTTACTTAAATTACAGTTGTGTTCAATTTGCTGACTGAGTGATCCTGCTAAGTGAGGGTGTTAGATAGCAGTCTTGGATTGGTCAAAGGGTTTCACTTCAGGCTCTAGGCACAGGGTTTAAAGAGTTGGCAGACTACTGATTAGGGGTGTTAACAAAAGAAATAGATGTTGGGATTTAGGAACCCATTGTGATAATGCCTTATCAATTGCACCATATGTATATATATAATTCATAAGTATAGTCTATACTATTAGTATAAATAGCTTATGTGAGAATTTGAGAGGGAAGTTCTCTGTTGGTATTGCAGGGTACTATGATAGAGATAGGAAGTTGAGCTGGTGAGGCTTCTTATCAACAAAGTAGTTGATCTGGTAAAACTGTCTGCAATTCTGATAGAGAACTACTCTATGGAATATAGAGTATTTATACAATAGCTTTTAGTCTGTGCATACTATAAGCTATTTATGCCAATAGTATAGACTATGCTTATGAATCATATACACATATATTGCATAATTAATAAGGTATTTCTGCTATAGGCTTTCAAAAATCCAACAGCTCATAGCTTATAGACCATAAGCTATTGTATAAATAGTCTGGCATTCTGTAGAATAGTTTGTTAGAATATTTGGGAGCTAATTTTGGCTGACTTAGTGATATGACCCCTTAGTCCTCTGAGCTCTGGAGGATATGTTCCATATATCTACGTGATCCTCCAGATGTCTACTACACTGCCACAATGTCCTCGACTACACAATTTGGCTTCCTATCCAGCGATTTATCTCCAAATTCTCCAAATTTCTTGGAATTCTTTGATCCTTCAATTTGTGATCACAGCTTATATCAAAGGATGCATCTGATAGCCAGACATCCATTGTGTATATTTTCATCATTTCCATTGACCCTTTCACTGGTAGCTTTGTTCAGAAGTCTCATCCCTTTACTATATAGCATATAAAGGGATCTTTGTTTTCACAGATATATTTACTTGTAGATATGTTTGTATCATAGAGAAGGAAGATAGATTCCATTGTCCCATGTCTAGCCCTTTATGTTTGAGCCTCTTCAACTGCCTCTAGCACTCTAGAGAGTGCTCTGATTTTCTGATTTCTTCTATTTCTTCGATTTTTATGATTTCTTTGATAGCTCCTTTCTATTGTGCCTCCCATCTTCTCTCAGGGCAGATTCTAGAGCTCAGATGGCTCCACATTGCATCATTAGATATTGTGCAATATCACATATGTATTGCATATGTTCTCCTGTACCACTAGCGTAATAAGCTTAGTAGCCACATGCTAAGTAGCACTGCCACTGACCTCATGTATATATAGTATTATATGATGGGGTAGATTCCCCATCAGATTATACACAGTACACCAGGAAATCATTCCTTCAATTAAGTTGCTCATCTACAAGCTCCCTACTTCAATATCCTATTATAGGTTAGGTGCCTATAATCTGACTACAAAATATCCTAAATCTATTTCTACATAGTTCTCTATCAGAATTATAGACAGTTTTACTAGTCTAACTCACTTATCAATAGGAAAGCTCACTACACTCACTTATCAATAGGAAAGCTTACCACACTCACTTCCCTATCAATAGCTATTATATAGTACCCTGCAACACCAACTATTATAAGATTCTCTGAATTCTTACAATGGACTTATTATAAGTCTATCTACTGTCTGCTTTATATACTAATAAAGATATACAGTTAAATATTCAATATAATAGCTACCACAACTCCAAAATCATTTTACAAATTCTGAAAATATTTGAGCACCTAGAAAATCTATATAAGCAGGTGTCTACATTATTACAACTCCAATTTCCCTATTATTACAAGCATTATAGATATTTTACTCCTAAAACAGCCTAAAACCTCATATTTTAATTGGTTAAAGTGGCACTAATAGATAGCATTTGCACATAGGTAATAGTGGTGAGACCTCAGATCTCAATTTTCATGTTAATCCATGAGGAATTGGGTGAGCTAGAGCTGTTTTGTTCTATACACCAATATAAATGCAAATTACATCATCAAGTCATGTGCAAAGTACAATTATATTACCTTGCTTGCAAGGTTTCTCCGTCAGCAAAATGAAAGTATTTTCTGACTTTTTTATTAATTGTTCCTGAATTAATCATGTGTTTCATCATGTGATATGTGTAATATGTGCTATAAACCTGTGCTATCTACTCATTTTCTCCCACTATATTTTCATGAGTCTGTTCAATTCTTCTAACCAGTCATCTTCTGACAGAAGAGCTAGTGAATGTTATTGCTTGCATATAGCTTCATCGAAATTGCAAAGTAGACAAATAGTAGAACAACTAGCACTCCATAAAAGTGTGATGTATAAGTTGAACAGAGTGAGAGTTCCAGTTGGCAGTTTCACAATGTCTATAATGATGTATGGAATCATTTGTCCTTGTGACTGATAATCTGTGAATGCATATGCTGCGGTTATGGGGAATTGTTTTCGACAAATGGTTCTTGTTATGGTTTTCTTTTGGGATCCTTTGATTTTGATCTGGAATTTCATCAAAGCAGGTTCAACAGGAATGACAGATTCTTTGAGACCATCTAATTTTTTGACTCGAGTATGTTTTAGCTTCACAAGGATATACAAGGGTAGGTGAGTTAATTCAACAATAGGACCATCTTTAATCGGAGGTTCCTCTGGATGCAAAATCATATCAACTATTTCTCTGCATGCTCCATTTGTGATATCGAGATTGGTTTCAATGTTGCTTGTAACCATCACCTTCATGCCTATCGCTAATTCCAATTTTGGCAGTAAGTTTTTTCTTTTTCTTTATCCTTCTTGTTTGACTCATATGGCAAGTACATATTTTTCTGTTAGCAATAATGGTTGGCCTTTGAAGGTGTCTTCCATGTTGCATATGTATAAATGCTCTTTTGAATCTCAACACCATTTCCTTAGGGCAACAGTGTTCCATTGTGTTCTGACTGCATATTGTGGCATCACTAATGCTGCCTCATTCCAAGGTAAATTGAAATCAAGAGGAATTGACTCAGGATTTCCAATTAATTGTTTCTTTAACATACGTATGTGGTCCTCTTGTACATTCTCTTTCCTAAGGTGATGTAAAAATTCCTTCCAGACAGTGTCAGTTACGCAATGTTGTTCTTTTAGGATAACAACAATACTGAATTCTTTGTAGATGGCACTACCTAAGTGTGATTCAACAGAATCTAGGGGATCAGTAGGATGGAATAGTGCTTCTCGGATAGACAATGTAACAGGCAGAAATTGATATAAGTCTCCACATAAAATCACATTGATTCCTCCAAATGAATTATTAATTAGATGACCAGTTTCAGCTGTACCAATTGCAATATTATGGGAGAGATGAGCCAGAAAGGTTTTAGATAGCATGGAATATTCGTCAATGATTAGGTATAATGCGCAATGCTAAAATGCTTGCAATTTGGTTTTTGTTTCATTGCTCATTATTGTTGTAGAACGAAGTTAAATTTGACTAATGGAATGTGTCATTTTTCCATCAACTAATGATGCTGTGATACCTATATATGTAGCTTTTATAAGCATGTACAAAACATTTTTTTGATTGAATGTTTCAGTAACTGTTTGTATAACTCTGGATTTTCTAGTTCCCCCTTCTCCATACATTATCATGTGAAGAGGTAGTAGTAATTTACCTGAGAGCATTTGCTCAAGATGCTAATGTATGATTTGGTATACTCTTGATTGATCACTGGTAAGTTGTGAGACATCGACCGGTGGTAATGCAGATTCTGAATTAGGTTTTTCAGTCAAATTATTATTTGCCATAATAATGGATACTTCCACGTTAGTGTCTATGGACTTGAATATTGTGATGCTACCTTCATCCTTGATGTGGGGTAAGTTAATTGTATTTTGTTCAACCACATCTTTTTTTATTTGAGATTTCCAGGTAAGTAATCATTGTAGATCACCTCCTGTAGCATTTGCTACCTACACTGGACCTACATTCCAGTAGTGAAGATCATCAGGAAATATATGCGCTCTTTTCACTGATGCTATAGTGAGCCGTCCATGTAGCATTTCTCATGGTGAAACAGTGGTTGCTACTACATCTGTGAGTCCTTCCTCTGTGAGGAAATATTCTTCATCCCTGATGACATCCTGTGAGAGTTGTAATTCATTGTCATCACTATTATGCAGTTGTCTGTTATTGGTAACTTCTATTAATTTGTTTCTGGCAGTGTTATTTTTGGCAGCAGTTTCGCAATCATGGAAGTACTGAATTCTGGAGAGAGTTGTTTGGTACTTTCGAGGAGCAATGGAAATAAATTCATTGAAAGCTGTCTCCCATGATTGCCACAGTAACTTAATATCAGCCTCGATGTTCCGCTATGGTTTGAGGAGTAAAAGCATATTCATGTAATAAAATGCATAAGTCTCCTTTTCATCCCACCTTGGAAAAAAGCATCCTATAAAATTAGGTAAATTATTGTGTCCAATAGTTCGCATTACACATTGGACCAGACTAGATTTGGGGTGCTCTGGATAATATGTGATGTGATCATTTTTAGGTCTACCGCAAACAACTTGTTCAAATTCTACATCATTTGAAGATTCTCTAGTTTGGATATGCTGTTTATGTTTAGGTATAGGTTCTTCGTATGTATTGATAAAGAATTCTAGGATATTGTATTCTGAAAGTTTGTTGCCTTATAGTACAGTATATAATCTGTTACTTGGGATTTTGCTATTAATCACCTGTTCATGTTAATATCTAGAATCATAACATCATTGTGGATCTGTAGTATTAATTGTTAGTGAGAAAAATTGAATTTTAAGAGGTTACATACTCCAGCATCATATAACTGCTCAACTTGAGTTTGGGTCAAAAGAGTTTCGGAATCATTATTGATAACATTCCTATATGATCATGTGCTATCAGAGTTTTTTTGTAATCTTTAAATCAGTTTGAATAATCTATTTGATCAATAGAATTGACTGTGTTGGCTGATTCAAATGAGGGAAAGATTTCATCAAGGCTCCGATAAATGAAGACCAATAAAGAGGTGTATAATAATATGATCAATAAACATCTCCCCAACCCACAAGATATAATATCACCATTGGAGCTGCGAGTTCTTGTTCTTGATTGATTGCATGTATGAGTCAAAAGATAAGGAGCCTCTGCTCCTCACAGAGGTTTTCTATCATACCCATATTGGTGCACTCAAGATAATATGCATATGCTTGCATGAGAATGGCAGAAAGGTTATATATCTTTCCCTGTTTTTTGGCTGCATATGAGGTTACATAGAATGTAATATTTTTGGTATCAGCTCCATTTGTAAGTAGTTTGCCATCATTATTGCACTGTGCATTTACAAGGATTCCTGGTATCCATCCATTGATGTATGGATATAAATGTTTCAGGCCCCATTCTCCTGAATTAATGATGAAATCCTCAGGAGCACACTTGAACAGTGCTTTCCATTTACATTTGAAAGTACCTTGTTTATCAGGGAATAAATAGCAGCGCAATTTACAAGTATGCACCTGTTCTGTACAAGCCAAATGAAGTTCAAAGTTATTAATTTCATTTTCATAATTCAGTAAATAGGGATTGGGTGGTCAACTGTATGCAATTTCATTATCCTTTGGAATCTCCCTTATACTCTCTGTAGACTCTAGACTAGGCAGATATGCACATAGATTTTGATGAATATATGCCTGAATACGTGCCCGAAACTGTTTAGATTTCAAGAGAATCATCAGTTCATTGGTAGTTGGGGTATTCCAAAGCCACACCAAAATATGTAAATAGAGAGTTCCAAGTCCTTGAGATTCAACAGTTCCAAAGTAAGCTGAAACATGTCCCAAGATCCTGATCCCACTCTTGACTTTATTCTGATTGACTTTAACTTGGAAAAGATTTTCGAGGATGATGCATATTATGAAAAAAAAATGAAAAAATTTAGAAGCAGTGTAAGGATCAGCAGCAATGTTCACAGCACATTGATCTTTATCAGGTCCTATTGTGGAGATAAATGAATCAAGGTCTATGTTTTCACCAGCAAAGACTTGTGCAATTGGATTATGAATGTCGCTTGGATTAATTGTTATCCAAAGAGATGGTGGTCCTTTGAATATTGTTGTGGACCATATTTGACTGTGAAGCTGATAGCATAATTGATCTGAACCCATCACTCACCTAACTCTAGACAAGGCATTTTTTTTCAACAGCCAGATAGCTGGATCTAATATCAGCAATCCTTTTACTTCTTCTTGCTGAGCTTGCACAAGCTTTTCAAGCATTATTGTTGATATTACTTGGGCTTCTTTCTCAAAGTTTTGTCAATTCATTTGAAGTCAAGTGGAACCCAAAGCTTACCATCTCTGTAAAATTCTGAAACTGAGAAAGGCAAATGTCTCATGTTTTCGAAACCAATAATCCCAGTACTGGAGACTCCAGCAGATGTGTTCTTGAAAATATACCTGAACAGGCTGATTTCCTTCGATCCCACTAGTGCTATATGGATATAGACATGGGTAAGCCTTTTCAAACAGATTGTGCTTTAGAGGCTCAATAGTTTCATTTGATTGATAACAAGGATGGCCAAAATTGTTAACTGGTTTTCGGCCATGTTGAATAAGATATTGACCTTCCTGATTTGACAAATTGGCCATCCCCCATATCATCATTTTGCTAGCAGTCAACTTGGTTAGATCTGTGTCAATTGCACCAGATATCTGCAAAGGAATGACATCAGGTTTGCTTGCTGTAATAATTGAATCAACAGGTCATACCAAAAATCTTGCAGAGCAAATACAACGCACCAGCTTGTTTATCGATTGATTCCTCATCACATCCATCACCTGTATAAATTTACTTTTTCAGTATGTGCCATATCAATGGTTATTTTTTCCTACTGTTCAGTTCATTGTTTATTTGGATATATCCAGCACTTTCTTGATCTATTATAACAATATCGGTAGACTGTCATATAATAGTGAGAATTTCTACTGGTATGTCGTCTTCTGGTAATTTGTTCAATTGTTCTATGTCAATCTGAATATTGCTGTAGTACTTCAGATTATTCCTCTTTAACCAATGCAAAGCTTGGAGGACTATGTTTCGTCGTACATGAAGAATGCTATGGAATCCTTGACTTGGTAAAGTTCCAAGTCCAATGAATGTGATTGAAATAACAGAAGCAAGTATTGATAGTGGTTGGGGCATTAAATTCCCTTTGATCATCAATACAATCCCTTCCATATCAAGTTTATAAGTACTGACATTCCCACGTAGACCCCGCTGAAGAGTGGATCCATCTATCTGATGATCAAAGGCTTTGGGGTAAAGCTTGAACACATATACATGAGGATATAAATGAGCAATGAGTAATTGCTCTGGTACTGTGAGCTGTGCAAGCTCCCATGGAACTTTGCCGATCCAAAGATTATTGGCAAGAGATAAGTGGGGGGGTGTATTGGCATTCTTCCTAAGTTCTTTCATACACTCCCCACACATTGCACTAAATCACTATCCATGCCCTGGGGTTCTAATAGGATGTTGTCGAATAGATCATGTGTGGGATGATGATATATTGGCACCAGACGATGTGAGTTTGGTATGTCTTTCAATAAACAAACCTCTACTTTGTCCTCCTTCCAATTCACCTCTCTTGCACACACAGCGCAAATGACCGTGAAGTAGCCTCTGACCCAGAAGCCTTGAAAATTTGACAGTAACACTAAGCCACTTCCTCCTTACTGGGCAATTTAAGATAACATCCTATGTCTACCAATTTGTTTTCTTCCTCTTCTATTGTTCGCAACACTCTCTGCTCTCTCTACTTCTTATTAAGCTTCTGCTTTCTCTTTCGTGTGTTTTCCTATCTTTTATATTGTTGTAGCTTCAATTTTTCAGAAGCTAGATAGCGCAATGATGATAGTAGTAAATCGTTATCATATTGCTCAATGAAATTTAATATGTTGCCCTTATGTTTTACAATGAGAGCCAGAAGTTCAATGAAACATTGCACCTCAGTTTGAATCTCCTTAAGAGTGAGTATTAATAAAAGTTCATTTGACATGAGTGTAGTATGTAGAGTTTAATCTTGAATGGTGATTATTTATTGCACATTAAATAAGCCTGGATTTGAGACAATGCTCGAATATTCTATCATCTTGGAGAAATTAAATTAGAAATTAATAAGCAAACATATGTCATGGGATCACTTTCATGTCCCCAGATTCTTCAAGAAATGCTTGCTAGTTGAGTCATAACCTTGGTAATCTTTCCTATTAATACTTACCAATAATTCCAGCATATTCTTGATAGATTATGACAAATGTATGAGTATAAAAGCTGCTTTCTCTTGAACTTAATAACTATTCAAATTTCATTGATGAAGAAAAATTGTGTGGTGATACGTCTGCTTCGTGTATGAGAACCGAACACAGAACAAGGTGCAAGGACAACTATAAAGAGTCTTGACACAGTCTATGATTGATGATCGTGGATAGGAAGTCTTCGATCATTTGCAAACATGATCAATTGGGGAATCGGAAGGATCGGAAGATCGAAATAGGAAGTCTTTAGAAGATTTAGAGAGGATCTAGACTCGAAAGCGAGAGAGAAGTGAATATCTAACTTGTTGGATCACTAGCTACAACATACAGTATATATATCTTCTAGTACAAGGATCCCTTTGAGTGTATATGATAAAAGGGGAGCCTCTCTAATGATCTAAGGGGAAAGTAGTGAATGGGAATGAAGGAATTGAATGAAAAGGGAGAAATAGAAGAGAACTAATGCCTTTGAATAGTGTCTTCCCTTTGATATACAAACTTTCATTCGCGTTCGGAAAGCTTCAATCATGTTCGGAGAGTTCGATGATTCTCGAACTCGTTCGGGACATTCGGGAGCTATCGGGAGCATTCAGAGGGTTAGAGTTTGTGTTCAAAGGACTTGATAGGCATCTAGTATTTGTATAGTTGAATATACGGTGCTCAGGGGATGGAGGGGTCATATCAGCAGTTCTAGCTCTGTCTCCTACTCCAAATCCTTTGACACCTTCACCCACTAATAATTTAACTCAGCTACCTTCTACTCCTATCAATGATAAATCCTTATCACCAATCACTGCTTCAGAACCACCATCTCAATCATCGGTCAGTTCATCCCAAATGTTATTAGATACATCCACCCCCATGCAAACTCAATCAACTTTCTCCAATCAATCAATTTTTTACTTGGAACAAATCAATACTTCTTTGCATCAAAGTAACCTGTTCCTGGCAAATCCTAACCTGTTGGAGAAGGTTGAATGGGTGGAATTTGGTTGGCAACAAAAACTTGTTGTGAAAAGCACTCAGGATGACAAGAACATATGTAAACCTGCTCTACTTGAGTGGGTTGGAGAAATTAGTCCCAATAACTTTTGGTTATATGCCTGTGGTGGATGGAATGGTGAATGAGGACCCCATAGTGATTGGGAAAAACCTTCTCCTTTTGAATCCGCTAAAGCTAGGGCAAATGTTTGTTGCCTATCTGACACCCTATTTGCTGCAGATTGGAAAGCCTGCATCAGTAATATCAATAACTTGATAGGAGCAGGGAAGGCAGAGAACTCGAAAACAACACTCAGCCTGATACAAAACAATGAAATAAGAATTAGACATGCAATATTTGAGGTAAGCA
This sequence comes from Porpolomopsis calyptriformis, assembly GCA_951640195.1. NCBI lineage: Eukaryota > Fungi > Basidiomycota > Agaricomycetes > Agaricales > Hygrophoraceae > Porpolomopsis > Porpolomopsis calyptriformis. Next base: position 1,389,867 of record OX621172.1, on the reverse strand, counting down.
CTCAACTTCATATATCATCTGAATGAATTTAAGTTCCCTTATTGTCAGTTAAAAGAACATGAAAATCTCATGAGCAACAGTGAAGATAATGACAATGAAGCAACTACCAAGAGTTACAGTAGTACATCCTCTACAATTTATTACACTGATAAGCTTTCAGTACTGATTTCTTGAAACCAAAAAGACTCTGACTTGGGACCTGATTTCTTGATTGAAAATTGGCTATGTAAATTTGACAGAGTGACAATAGCTGTTACGATTTCTCATTTTTCGACCACTCGTCCCCTGTCCATGACTCCTGTGACCTGTCACACTCGATTCATCGACCACCGTGACCGTGACGTGACATGTGACACTACCGACTGGACTTCCACCCACTTTCCTTTCAGTTTCTCCTTTCCACTTATCTTATCTTATCTCCCTATCTAATCTTATCTTATCACTGATCCTCATAGATTGGAGACGTTTACACTATTGGTCAATGAAGACGTGCTCCGCAGTTACTCCATAGTAGCTGCGCAAGGCTGCGCATTAGTCAGCCATTCCATGGAACGTCCCCGTAGTAATCACTATCACATTCCAGACTTCGATAGATATAAGTAGAGTACAATACGCTTGTATCTTCCTTAGTCTTGAATTTCAACAACGTTTCCCCTAGTTTATGCACTAGGCTCCTTGTTGTCCCCGGAAGCTACCTGAGACCTCACTGCCGACGTAACAGAAATTCAAGACTCTCTCTCACCTAGCTTCTCTCCGCAAGAGTCCCTGGACAAGATTCGTCTGACCAGTCTGTTGTATTACAACCGACTCATTGCCTCTCCGGAATCCACCAGGCTCCCCCTCGTCAGGTCCATCCTCTTTCGTTTCGAGAACCACGGTGACCAACCGCATGGTATCGAATTCGACCACCACCCTGGACCCATCTTCCCTCGATCCGCCCCCGTCCTACTCTCCCCCTCACCCATCCCCTCAGGCTTCCTCAAGTCAGCTCATTAGCTACTCCGAGCAACAAGCTGTCGACGCTCTAGAAATCGAACAGGCTCAACTCGCAGCTCTTACGCTCGAGTTCTCCCACCTTGCATTCGAACTCTCTCCCCCTACCTCCACCAATCTTTCCCCAGCTTCGTCTCATTCTTCGCTCTCTTTGGACTCTTTCTATACTGCCCCTCTCCCCCGGATTCAGACGACGGTTTAGATCCTTTCGTCGAAATCGAACCGCGAACTTTCAATCGCGTTGGCATCAGAGTTTATTGTTCCCCCGCACTCGTTGCCAACTTCCTCGCTTCTTCCATCCGTGTTTTCTACCGTCGCGGATCTTCTCGCATTAGAGAGATCCACATCTGAGACAACCTCCGACCACGCCTCCCCGTACAGGCTCCCATCGACCAAGCTTCGGGCTCACAGACGACGACCTAGAGTACTAGGATGCTGTCGACACCTCTGGGATCTTTTCACCCCTCTCGTCCGAGATTCTCGATCCCTCGACTCCCTCCATCTTTGAGGTTCTCGGTCCGACCACTCTCCCTGCCCCAACTCCACGACCTGTAGGAACACCCCTGTTCGGACGTCCTCGTTTCCTCCGAACACCACCTCGACCTCTCTCCCGCTCATCATCTTCTCCCACAAAGATGACCACCTCCAACTCCCCGCAACGACCACTTCCGAAAACCCCTCGGAAGTTGAAAGACTCTCCCCCTCGAGAGGAACCTCCCCCTGAATCGGATCCAGTCCTTCCTTTCCCTCTTCCTTCTGCTTTCCCTTCTGGTACTCCGCCACCCCCAAACCTGAATCCACTCCCCCCTTCGCAAACAACACCAATGGCTTCCACGTCAAACAAAATCAAGCTTGCTCAGCCCGATTCCTTCAATGGCGATAAAAGGCTGTACAAAAACTGGTTCCGACAAGTGATCATCTTTCTTCATGGCAGCGATGTCACCAATCCCGAAAAGATGATTCTCGTTGCACTCTCGTACATGAAGGAAGGCGTAGCCGCTGAGTGGGCGCAACAGTATGTCGACACATTCTTTGGTCGCACTGATGCCGCTGGTAATCTCGTCCCTCTTGGGACTTGTGCCGCCTTCACTGTCCTGCTAGACACGACTTTCGTTGACCATGCCATTGAACAACGCGCTCGCGAAGAGGTTGAGCATTTCGCTCAAGGAAGACTGAGTATCACCGATTATCTCATAAAACTGGAACTCCTGTTCCGCCAAGCTGGTCTCGCTGGCCAGGATAAAGAATGTATCTGCATCATTGAGAAGAATGTTCGCCAGGACATAATTCAGCAAATGTATGCGAACCCGCCACTCCCCACCAAGTACAACAAGTACCACAAGAGAGTGAAGGCCATCAGGCAGCTCATGGAATGTTTCCGTGAGCAAGAACGCTATCAGCATCCGAATGCCCCTCTTCCTCGTCCGTCTTTCAGACCATCCGTGCCCCGTTTCCAACCCCCACCTCAACAAGATCGTCAGGTGCCATCTGGCATCATTCATGGCGGTCAGGGGTTACCCATGGACCTCAGCAAGACGCGTCAAGTCAACAAGTGCTACAACTGTGGCCAGGTCGGACATTTCCGTTGGGACTGCCCTCAAGAGCTCAAGAAAGTCAACGTTCGTGCCCTCCAATACAAATTGACGAACGACGAGCTCTTGGAGTTGATGAATTTCCTTTCCGAAGAGGAACACGCTCCAGAAGAACCCACCCCCAACTCGACTGAGCAGGATTTTGGTGATGGTCGTTAGAGATGCGCTCCCTCTATTCGACAGAAAGTTGTTTGCTTTGGCATTGCGAACAAACAGTATCGGACTTCTCCCCTTCTCCTCCTTCTTCTCTCTGTAATACTTTGACGGCATGTACACTACCATATACCACCAAGCCCGTCAATAAAACTAGTCCCCCACTGCCCATGCCAAATGTGAACGTCGAGCGCCCCGAATCCCCTCAAATCCTTATTCCCGAACCACTGTCTCTCCCTTTTGTCGATCCAATCGACATCAACTCTCTTTTTTCCCCTCTAGAAATCATTAACGCCATTAAGGAACAAGCTAATTTCACAATTCCCATTCTCTCCAAATGGTCTCACCCTGCCCGATCGCGAGAGATGACTCAGGACACGATCGATCAAATCAATTCCCTTACCACAGAGAACGCCATCCGAGCCCTGAACGAACTCAAAGAACCCTATGTGTTCATTCGTGGCTCCGGAGGGAATCAGCTAACTCTCAAAACTGTCATTACTACCCTGGATAACCGTGCCGAACACCTCGCCACTGCTCTTATCGATAGCGGTTGCGAAGGTTCATGCATCGATGTTAAGTACGTTCGCGAACACGATCTACACACCACCAAACTCGCCCGACCCATCCCTGTACACAACGCAGATGGACAACCCAACTCCGAAGGGCCCATCTCGGAGATGGTCGCGCTGGAGCTTAGGATCGGTTCTCACATCGAACGGATAAATTTCGGAATCACGAACCTCGGCAAGTCTCAAGTTTTCCTCAGACATGATTGGCTGAAGCTCCATAATCCCTCCATTGACTGGAAGACACATTCTCTCGTTCTTGATCGATGCTCCCCTGATTGTCATCCCTCTCCTTTCCCTGATTCCATCGACGTCAACAACCTCAACCTCAAGGATGGTGACCACCTACTCATGGTCGACCTCAACCCTGCCATCCAAATTCGGTTAGTCGGTATGAAATCACAGGACCTCGCAATCAAGGCCTGGGAAGAAGACCAGAAGAAAAACCATACATGGAAAGAGATTGTACCCGAATACCTCCACGAATTCCAAGATGTCTTCACCAAGGAAGACTTCGACGAACTCCCCCCAAGTCGTCCCTGGGACCACGCGATTGAACTTCTCCCCGGAACCAAAGAGAAGCTCAACTGCAAGGTTTATCCCCTCTCCATGGACGAACGTGCCCAATTGGATGAGTTCTTGGAAGAAAACCTTCGTACTAGACGGATTCGCAAATCCATCTCTCCCATTGCCTCTCCCTTTTTCTTCATCAAAAAGAAGGATGGTCGACTACGCCCTATCCAGGACTACCGAAAACTCAATGATATGACCGTCAAAAATTGATACCCCCTTCCTTTGATCAACGAACTGATCGATACCCTGCAAAACGCCCGTTACTTCACCAAACTGGATGTTCGCTGGGGATACAACAATGTTCGGATCAAGGAAGGAGACGAACACAAGGCTGCGTTCAGAACCAACCGCGGCCTATTCGAACCACTGGTCATGTTTTTCGGTCTCACGAACTCACCTGCCACCTTTCAGAACATGATGAACAACATTTTCCATGTCCAAATCGTTGAAGGACATGTCTTAGTATACATCGACGACATCCTCATCTTCGACAAGGACCTCGAAATGCATCATCAACATGTCTACGAAGTTATGACCACACTTCGCGAACATAAGCTCTACCTCAAGCCAGAGAAATGCGATTTCGATCAACAACAAGTGGAATATCTCAGAGTAATCGTGTCTGAAGGCCACGTCAAAATGGACCCCATCAAGGTTCAAGGGATCACCGACTGGCCGACCCCTGAGTGCAAACGCGACGTTCAGGCCTTTCTTGGATTTTGCAACTTCTATTGTCGATTTATCCATCACTTCACTGGAATTGCTCGCCCCCTCAATGTGTTAACTGGAAACGCTCCTTTCGACTGGACCCCCGAATGCCAGGACACCTTCGACGCCCTGAAAACAATCATTACCACCTCTCCCGTCTTATCCATTGCCAACGATGACGACTTACTCCGTGTGGAAACCGATGCTTCCGACTATGCCTTGGGCGCTGTGCTGTCACAAAAACAAAATAATGTCTGGAAGCCCATCGCCTACATCTCCAAATTGTTTACACCCACGGAACGAAATTATCAGATCTACGACTGCGAATTGCTCACAATTATGACCGCACTCCAAGAGTTCAGAAAATGGCTCCTGTCTGCTAAGCAAGTCTTTGAGGTTTGGACGGATCACGCCAACCTCCAGTATTTCAAGCTGCCACAGAAGTTGAACAGGCGCCAGGCTAGATGGCTCACAGAGCTGCAGGACTATCATTTTTCTCTTCACCACGTCGCCGGCAAGGCCAACTCCAAGGCCGATATCCTGTTGAGACGACCAGGTTTTGAGAAGGAGGTGAACGACAATGACGACACTATTTTACTTCTGTCTAATCTTTTTCCTGCCCTGAATCACCCTATTGTAGACCTCCAACAGGTTCAACACGAGATTGAACCTACTAATTTCCGCTCACGAATCCGGAATTCGTACTGTAACAAAGAGACACAAACCACACTCCTTCAAGAAAAACGCGAAAACGATTGGAAGACCCAGGACGACGGTATCAAGACCTTCCTGGACCGAATCTATGTCTCAAGGGATTTCTCTCTCCGCGGCGACATCATCGCCCAATACCACGACAACCCTCTCTCCGGACACTATGGCTCCTTCAAAACCACCAAAGCCGTGTGTCGCGACTACTGGTGGCCCACCATCAAGAGAGACGTCAATACCTATGTTCGTGGTTGCGAAACATGTCAACGCACCAAGGCCTCTCGGTTGCCCACGAAGACTCCCCTACATCCCTTCGATCCCTCCACTCGACCATGGGATACGATCACGGTTGATCTCGTTGGCCCCATACCGGAATGTCAGGGCTACAATGCAATTCTCACCATTGTCGATCATTTCTCCAAGGCAGTCAAGTTCGAGGCCACTCACATTGAACTGAACTCCGAGGGATTTGCCAAAATCATCTGGGACCGAGTAATTTGGGATCATGGAGTTCCCTGATGCATCATCCACGATCGCGATCCGCGATTCGTTTCCAAATTCATGACCGACCTCTTTCGCCTTCTGGGCACCTCCTAGAATGTTTCTACCGCTTACCATCCCCAAACCGATGGCCAATCCGAACAAATGAATCAGACGCTTGAACAGTATCTCCGCGTCTTCATCAACCATTGTCAGGATAATTGGAAGGAATGGCTCGCGTTGGCAGAGTTTTCGTATAATAACTCCATCCACGCAGCCACACGACAAACTCCCTTCTATATCAATTACAGTCAAGATCCCTGGATAGGAAGTGATACTGCAGAGGAAGTCCGAAATGAATCCGCAACTCAATTCACCAATCGGATGAAAAAGGTCCATCAGGAAGCCGAAGCTGCCCTGAAGGAAGCAAACGAGAGAATGAAAACCGCTCATGACAAACACGTTCGTGCCACACAAGAATACTCGCCAGGAGATAAGGTATGGTTGGCTGCCACCAACATCAAAACCAAACGACCCATGAAGAAGCTGGACAACAAACGCTTCGGACCCTTCAAGGTTGTCGAGAAGGTTGGTCACTCTGCTTATAGACTTGAACTCCCTCGCGAATGGCTAGGATTGTACCCGGTTTTCAACGAGTCTTATCTCTCCCCTTATCGTCCCCCTTCCTTTCCAAACCAAAAAAGACCCCCTCCTCCTCCCCCACTCCAACTGGAAGACGACGTCGAGTATGTCGTCAATGAAATTCTGGATTCCCGATTACGGAAAGGGAAACTTCAATACCTCGTGCACTGGGAAGGTTACACCAGTGAGGAAAATACCTGGGAACCCGAGACCAATGTCAAGAACTCCCAAGAATTGGTCGATGAATTCCACGCTCTCCATCCCGAACGACCAGCCCCAAGGCTTCAACTACGTGTCATTCATATGGACAACTTCTTTGGAATTGACGAACAGCTCTACGACCCCGTCACAGACTCAACGGGTGAAGATTATAAATCGCCAAAGACTAGTGATAACATTGATGTTCTCATTCCGTTGACCCCAACAGAAGTCGATCGACTCCTCGAGCATGACTTCAATGGTTCTGCCCTTCTTCCTCTCCTCCCACCAACCACACGACGAGTTTGGATTTACGAGTCGAGCCCAGTAAACGCAATCACAGTTGTTCTACGACTGGGTGATCAGGCCCAAGAGCTCCGACTCTATCAACTCATCTCTCCCTTATCCGCCCTGGAAATCCGTCGTCGATATCAATACCATCTCCCGACCTCTCCCTGCTACGCGCCAAGATGGCTGCTCCGAGACTGTTCAAGACATCTCCAACGCCTACGTTGACATCGCGCGGACGCGAATTTGAAGAGAGGGTGATGTTACGATTTCTCATTTTTTGACCACTCGTCCCCTGTCCGTGACTCCTGTGACCTGTCACACTCGATTCGTCGACCACCGTGACCATGACGTGACACGTGACACTACCGACTGGACTTCCACCCACTTTCCTTTCAGTTTCTCCTTTCCACTTATCTTATCTTATCTCCCTATCTAATCTTATCTTATCACTGATCCTCATAGATTGGAGACGTTTACGCTATTGGTCAATGAAGACGTGCTCCGCAGTTACTCCATAGTAGCTGCGCAAGGCTGCGCATTAGTCAGCCGTTCCATGGAACGTCCCTGTAGTAATCACTATCACATTCCAGACTTCGATAGATATAAGTAGAGTACAATACGCTTGTATCTTCCTTAGTCTTGAATTTCAACAATGTTTCCCCTAGTTTATGCACTAGGCTCCTTGTTGTCCCCGGAAGCTACCTGAGACCTCACCACCGACGTAACAATAGCACTCAAAAAAATCAAAGAAGCAGGACTCTACAATGTCAGTCCTTTACCAGTGACATTAGTGAACGGCAAACCTATTATCTCTGCTGAATACAAGAATCGACTAGCAGGGGCTACTGTACTCATCCGCGTGACATTAACAACTGATACTTTCATTAAAGGATCTTTATTTTACACTGACATTGAATCACTCACTGTCTTACAGCTGAGGTTCACCATTTCAACCTCTCCTACCAAATCTCCTTCAAAAAAATGTCATTTCGAAGTCCCCAGTTTTGTGTGCCAAAGTCGGCGCAAGTTTTAATCATTGCCTTATGTCTCAATGCAATGATATTCACAGACCATTTACTTTTACCATCGATATTCTGTATTTTAGATATCTGTTAATCCAAATAATTAAACTATCATATTCTGCAAGCAAGGTTTTTGCTGCACTTTTCTCAGGTCTACTGTGCCTGGCCTAGTACTTGGTCAGGCTAGCTAAAGCAGAGTAGTATACAATAAATACAGTCTGCACAGTATGTTAGGAACTTCAGATAGCAAGGCCAACTAGTTGTCTCCCATCTGACATGCTTTCAATATTTTTATGTGATGCCGCTGCCATGATATGAATATTTTGCCACAGGGAGTGCTAAATTGCGCCAGTTCAGGTACTCGGTCACCCGTGGGAACTTCTTGCACAGCCACCACTACCAACACCACCTCGCATGGGCACGACGTGCCAGACCACTGCAAAGACGGCGGAGGTGACCCACTGTCACAAGGTAGTCCCCTGCCAACTGGCAAGGGTAGAAATGGTGCAGATGAGGCACACCAGTGTGTGCTCTGATTCTTGTTGAGTGACTCCCAACAACACCACTCTGGCTAACTGCTGGCCACCCTTGCCCTCAGGCCCATCCCAGACGTATCATTCTAGAGCCCAGTGCGATGGATTGTGCTCCTTTGCTTCACTCAGTTCTCTTCATTTTGCCTATGCACTTTTCAGTGTATCTCCACCCTCATTTTCTTCTTCATTGTCCTGTCTCCCATCGTTCTCGACAACACCATATCATCCCTGCACTCAGCTTGCCTTTCAAGACCATCTGTACCACCATTCAAGATCCCCATCTCAGGACTTTGACCCATTCCCCAACCTACCCTTTGACGTCGATCTCACTCAGTTTCGGTTCGTTTCGCATGATATCTATATCGCTCGATTCACGTTTTCAAGGGCTTTCCGACGGTTCCAAGCTCATAAGATTCGGCCCAGTAGTTCCACAGATTCTCGCATGTCTTTGTTGTGGCATACCTGGAGGATGATTTGGCGATATCGACAGTTTGACAGCTCGTCAATCATTCATTCTTGGGTCTCGATAAGTCCCATTTCGTGCCCTTCTAACGAGCCCGATATCACTCAGATCCACCCACACGTCGTCGACAAACACCTTTGTCTTTGTACCCTTCTCTTACATTGTGCCCAATTTCGTTTTCACTCGATATTCCACGTATCCCTTGTCGATTGCATCCCTTCGGTTCGTCTCGTCAACCGCATCAAAACGACCCCGCATTTGTAGGATTCCGTTCAGCGGTTCCAAAGATATGTATTTCTTTGTTCTTTGGACCAGATAGGATTATGATTCGGCCATATCTCCAGATTGACCCCACAGATTCCCTCCATCTTTGGATCGTCACGACGCCTCGTCCATACCTTTCCAACGACCCCAAGATCGTCCATATCCGTCCACGCGTTATTGACCAACGACATACCCCCTCCCCCCTCATCACCAGGCAGACCCATTTCATGGCTCTTTCCTCACCGTTTCGGACCGTTAGACACTTGTCCTAGAGCTCCCCCTCGAGCTCCTCATGGTTTCCTCATCTGCTTTCATCTATTTCGCCTCCCCCATCATTACCGTCATTGTCTCTACGACTTTAGATTTTGGACCCCTATCCAGACCAATCTGCTAATATTGCCTTCGTTTTATGCCCAATTCTTTCGTCAAGTGCTCATTTTGCACCCCTCATCTTCGTCTCTCAGTGTCATCATCATTCCCGGCCCAACTTCCGGTCAATTATCCTCCAATTTTCGCTTTTTCAGCCATATCCTCATCATTCATGTACGATTTCTTCGACTAAGCCTATCTTTGGAAGCTTACAGGATGGTTTGCAGTCGCTTTTCGTTTGACTGGTCATCAGAGTATGGTTCGCAGTCCCCTTTTCGGCCATCAGAGGATGGTTCGCAATCCCCTGTCATTGACTGACCATCAAGCAGGGTTTCCTTTGCCTATGGATTTTTTTCATTTGTGTTTTGTATTGATGTCGGAACAAGACCGACGTTGTCGATATCGAGGCCATCACGAGGCACAGGATGTGCCACGTCACCACCAACGGCGGGCTATGTCTCCACGCTGTATCGCCCACGTCCTACTCGTTACAACTAGAATAGCCGTACAACCGTCCAACGACGGTTGCGATCAAGATTGGGGGATGCCACAACATCGACCACGACCTGTTGGCGTAGACGATGACGAGCCATACAGCTCTAGCCACCACCTCAATGACGCAATGCTGAGCCCAATGGCTAATTCCTCGGCGACCTGCCACTTGGATCCACTCCGTGAGCACCTCCTCCTGTGCAGTAGTAAGCAGGAGCTCATGTGCATGGCCCTCCTTGCGGGTAAGGATGCCATTCCATCTATCAGTAAGAGTGCTTCGAGGGACCTCAAACTGCATTGCCACGTTTCGGATGGAGAGATTTGGCTTGCCATTGGGTTTGGTACCTGAGGCAACAAGCACAGTGAGTGTGTGCTCCATTAGCTGTGCCTGAGTGAGATCTACAAGCAAAGGGGGTTCAGCAAGAGGTGGAGCCATGGTGGGAAGCCAAGATTTGTGTGGGGGGAAGGATTCAAATGTAAAGTGATAAAAACATGTTGAAGGTATGTATTGTTGTGATCAAAGTTGAATGTGGAATTGCTGAATGTAAAAAATTGGATAAAATCTGTAAATAGCAGAGAACAAAAGGGGTGGTGCTGAGGTTTGACATATGAAAAAAAAGTAGAGCAAATTGTTCCCTCCTTGTTTGGTAGGCTTGCATTGATTTTGTCTGATATGAAACAGGCTTTAATGCTACAACACAGGAATATGAGGAAACATAGGCTTTACTTGGTGCAGTGTGAGGAGGAGGAACTTTCAAAATGAAGGGTTAATTCGCCAGCTGTGTTGTGCCAAATTTTGAAGTAGAATGGATAAGAAATTGAGGAGAATGAAGCCTTGGCTGGATTAGTCATCCCCAGCCTGATAGCCAAAGCTGACCAAATCCTCATGAGTCACCCATCAAACAGTTGTAATCCTCGATGCAGGTGGATTAGTAACTTGAAATTTGGCACAGACATGGCCTCAAGTACAGCTTGTTAGTCTATACTGCAGAAAGTATCTAAAAAGCATTGCCTTCAGATATAGAAGCAACTGACCAAGTACCTGGTCTGACCGACTTCCTGACCAGCATCAGCAAAAGTGCAATAACATTGTGAGCATTGCAAAGTCTGACCAAGATGGTCACACATTACCTTACCATGTAACTGTGAACTAAAATGACATAGCTTGCCAATGTAATACCATGTTAGTAGCTATCTTGCAATGTATTACAATGTTGCAATAACCCTTGTATTACAAGGTAATGTTGTTATCAAGTAGGCTAGTTATTCTATTGTAGTATACAACCAGCTAGCACAATGCAAGGGAATGTAATAGTTCTTTCTACACCAACTATGGTGTGATCTAACTAGAAGGCCAATGTTCCCCCTATTTAATATGCCTATTTGGTGTAGTGGTAATTTATAAGACTGCTTTCAAAGAGTCTTGGGTTTGAATCCTAGCTGATCCATATTTCCCCTCTACTTCTAGTATAAGTAAATAATGTTATATAAGTGTTGTACTTGAATATAAATGATATGATACAGTTAAGTTTGAGTATTACAGCTATATCCAAATTATTTTCCTACCAGGGGCTACCTCACATTACATTGCCTTGCCATTGAGTTCCAAAATTGTCATTTTGTAGCTACATTGTCATTTTTCATCTGGGTTTCAGGCAAGGTATTGTCCCCCCAGCATTGTGAGCCTTGTGGCAGATTGTGCCCAATATATTACATGACATGGCATGACCTTGTTATTGCAGTTTTGCTGATGAGGCACAGTAAATGAGTGGGCAAAATTTGTCAAGCTTCCAAAAGTTTTGCAAAGATTGTGCATGCTCCAAAATGGCTTCAGCTGTAGTAACATGTTCTTATTTAGCTTATGTAAGAGTCCCGATGCAACCTTATGACATAAGCGAGCAGTGGTCTCTGTCGTTGCGACATGCCATTGTCACCACCCACAGAAGTGCCTGGCATTGACGAGGCCTCTGCCTTGTCTTCACCTCTGTCTCAGCCCACTCACCAGCCACCCATCCACGCCGCACAGCATGGGTCAGCAACTGAAGCACAGACGCATCACCAAGTTGGTACTTCTTACTTTACTGGGGCTCCTTCCCGACACCCACAACCTATTCTTGTTCGTAACACTTCAACAATGTCGAGTAGGCGCGAAGCGAGAAGCACGAGTATCAGCAGTTCGCGTGCGACCACTCGCGGGCACTATGAAAACACTGAGATTTTGAGTGAGCAGGATGAAGAAAGTGATGAAGAAGACGATCCAGGCAAAGCTATTCCCGCTGATAACGATATATCGGTGGAAGACCACATTGGTAGCGACAGGGACGAAGATCCTATTACACTGAAAGATCGCCAATCTCTCATTAACGTCGAGCATCCCTTTGGTCTTCCTATCTGGAAACCAGCGCTGTACAAGAAGTCAAGGTCTGTCACCCGCCATGCCGACGAGGCCCTACATTCCATCCCTTCAGCCCAGGCTGAACGCCACCTTCTTCCCGGTAACATTTTTTGGATCCTATGTTTTGGCTGGTGGCTTGCACTCTCTTGCTTTACCGTTTCTGTAATGCTATTCTTGATCCCTGCAGGGGGGAAACGCTACTCTTCGCTCGTTTTCGGTCTTGGGTGGTATGTTGCCTGGCCATTTGGCAAGTACGTGGAAGGAGATATGCCAGATCCATTTCCTTCCACAGAAGACGAAGAAGCTTCCAGCGGGAGACACTTTCATGAAAGATCTGACGATCATGATCTTCACAGGTCTTCTGCCCGCTCCTTCACTCAACCCGATCAAGCTGCCACCTCTGACCTGCCCCGAGGCGTTCCCCTTTCCCAACATTCTACCATTACACCCAACACATTTGTTGCTCAGCACTCCCAATCAAATTCTTGGAATCCTATTCGCATTTCCAGCGAGACTACCCCTCTTCAGCCCAGCATCGCTGATACAGACCTTTACACCGGGCTTCCCAAATCATACGGTGCAACCCCGTTGCCTCCCCTGCGTTCTTACCCAAAGACAACCGGATCTCTGAAGCGGGCAAGCGGTAGTTGGCTTGGCGAAGCTTTCTTTTGGCTCACTTTCACATTAATCATTGCGCCATTGATGCTCATCGCCTGTATTGCCTGTTGGGGGCTCGTTGTCACCATTCCAATGGCAAAATTGAACTGGGCTTTGTTGAAACATATGTTTGCACATCCCGCCAATATTCGTTTTTGCGCAGCCCCCCCTTCTGTTGTTGTTTCATCTCCTGGCGAAACCAACCCAACTGTTTCTGCCGACACCTCTCCCCCACAAATTTCTATCAAGCATCCGAGACTGTCAGCTGGACAAGCTGCTCCTTCTGGATCTCCAACCTCAACGGTCCTACTCTGCACTTATAAAGCGGTTGGCTGGCAATATTACAAGTATACCGTTGGCGGCGTAAACATCATGTTCATCAATCTTCTTCCTATCGTATTCTTTGCTATTCTCGATGGTTTTGTTCTACTCCCTATGGTCGAGCGACGACAGCACATTCCAAGGCAACTTGCATGGATTGCATCCCGCGGGCTTATCTTCATTTTGAGTTTGGCCAGTGTGATTCCGTTGTCCTACTTCATTGGCATGGCCGTCGCATCCATCTCGGCTCAGTCGTCAATCGGCATGGGAGCGGTAATCAATGCTACATTCGGATCCGTTATTGAGATTATTCTGTATTCGATTGCGCTTACGCAGGGGAAAGGACGTCTCGTCGAGGGTTCGATTGTTGGTAGCCTCTTAGCTGGGGTTTTGCTGATGCCAGGAATGAGCATGTGTAGTGGAGCATTGAGAAGAAAAGAGCAGAAATTCAATGCGAAGAGTGCCGGGGTTACCAGTATGATGTTGATCATGGCCATCATTGGCACTTTGACTCCAACATTGTTTTACCAGACTTACGGCAATGTATGCACCTTCTGTCTAATGTCTTGCGCGGATAGGCTAATTTCGATCCCTGATAGTTCCAACTTATTTGCAGGGGGTGTCCCACACAACCCTCTCCGTCAGCCGACTCTCCATGGACTTGCGACCATTGTTATTACAAACATCCCAATCCGGTCGACGATCCATTATACCAATCGACGATTAAGCACTTGATGTATTTCTGCGCTGTAATCCTTCTATTTGTGAGTTCCCGCATCAATTCGCATGGACTCTGTAATAATCACCCGCATTTAGTCTTACCTGGTCGGTTTGTGGTTTTCCTTGCGTACTCATGCGTCTCAGATCTGGCAAAACCCACAACAACTCATGTACCCCATGGAGCTGCCTGTCTCTTCAAGCCATAATCGCATGTCAATCTATCATCGACTCGTGCCCGGTGGGCTTGCAAACATAGGAGGTCCTCAGCGTCGCTCCCAATCCCTACATCGCAAGCCAAGTTCGGCCGACACTATAGGAAGCAATTTGCCCTCTCGTTCCCAAACCCCATTACCACGAACGGGTGACCATCCCCAGCCAGGTCTATCCAATGCCGCCTTTCAAAAAACGAGTGCTCACCCCCTTCCCATCGGGAGACGGGTTTCATATGCAACTTCAGCGCCTCATCCTGCACTAGAAAGTGTCGATCAGATCGTCAAAGATCCCAACGTGTCATTCATGCCATTCCCCGACAACATGGCCACAGATGATTTCACCAGAGCCGTCGCCAATGTTACTGTCAGCATTCTCGGACACCAAGAAGCTCATAACCTGTCTCCAACCAGAATGAGAGCATCAGGGGCGACAATTACTGCAGACTCGGAAGGTGGTGCTCATAATGGGCATGACGCACCATCGTGGAGTCGAACAACTAGTGCCAGCGTATTGCTCGCATGCACCGCACTTTTTGCTCTGATCGCTGGTACGTTTATTTCCCCTTTCTCGGACGATATGTGAGAATTGAACCTTTCCAAAGAGATTTTGGTCGATGTAGTAGATGTTATCCTGGAAGGCTCTGGGATTGACGAGAAGTTTTTAGGTGTCACCCTTTTCGCCCTTGTGCCCAACACCACTGAGTTTATGAACGCAATCTCGTTTGCGTTAAACGGCAACATTGCTTTGAGGTATTTATCCATTGCCTTAGATTCCTAATGGAACCATTAAAATCCCCATCGCCAAGCATGGAGATCGGGTCGGCGTATGCTCTCCAGGTTTGCCTTCTTCAAATCCCAGCCATGGTTGCATTCTCGGCATGGTACGCGCCAAACAAGTTGGGCAAGATTGCAGACACATTCACGTGGGAGCATTTCACCTTTCACCTTTCACATCCTTAATCGTTGCATTCATATTGTTCCAGGCTCATCTTCCCAAGATGGGATGTGATTGTAATCATCCTGTCAGTTTTCCTGATGACATACACATACATTGAGGCAAAGAGCAATTACCATCGAGGCAGTATTTTAATCCTCAGGTGAGTGCTAGCCTTTCAACAGTATTTTGTATCCTTATAAACCACATGAGTAGTTATCTTGTTCTAACTGCTGGGTTTTTCTTTGCTCCTAATACTGAAATTGATGCAGAACAAGGATTATCTGTTCACCAGGTTAGAAAGCTAATACAAAGGTTTATTCAGTATTAGTACACTGCTTATTATAGGTTTAGCTGATAAGTAGTACTCCTTCCTGTCCATAGTAACCTAAAAGGCTAATGGGTTGTCTTCCTATAAGGAATAAAATATATTTATTGTTGAATCTCTGAATTTAATAGCTGGTTTGAACTGTTATAGCCATCTATTGCTGTACCCACATCCTTTGACACAGCCTTAACTCAGGGCTTATACATCTTTCTGAGCTACATTACTCCTCACTAGTAGTAACTGCATTTATTTATAATGCATTTGGCACATAATGGCTCAGAGGGGTTAGGCTCACACTTGGTTCTTACTTTTACACAATAATTGCACTAAGAATAAAATAAAAACAATTAAAAAGAAGAAAAATAATAATAGGACTAACCTTGCCCTCAACTAGGTGCAAGGCCTCCTCTATTATCTTCCTCTTCCAATAGTCCCACATTGTTATCACAGGTAATAACCATCCCTTCACTGCTATTATCTCTCAATGGGCAGCTTTTAACTGTGCCACTTTTTCTTCTACTATCAGTAGTTGCACTAGGACCACTAACCTACTATTGCCACTCTGGGGCTCATACCCATCCTCTGTCATCTCCATTATCACCCCTATTATATCTGGTGTATCTAGCATTGCCTTCACTGCCTTTATTATACTATCACCCTCAACCTTCTCTATCTCTTATTAAAACTCTTCATTGTTGATATTACTATCTAGAAAATCTGAAGAAGCCTTTCATAGGCATCCTCCATCTGCTTCTGAATTTTTACTTCCTATTCCTCCTACTCTTCTCACTCTCACTTCTCTTATAACTTGCACTCTACCCTCTCAACTCACTCTTATTCCTCTCATTCTTCTTAACCCTCTCTTATTCCGCCTAGGTAGATGCCTCCACTTGCTCCCTCACCACACACTTCTCTTTATCCTTCCACTATTACAATGCAGTAGTGCTTAGATCTACTAAGATGAAGACACACAAAGGCTTCAGCATATAAACTTGGGGTGTTTATATTAAAGATCAAATCTAGAGAGAATACAAGTAATCTTATACTACTTATATTCTACCAAGTCTAGATTGTAATTGTAATTGTTGAGATAACAATTCATAGATGATCTGCATAGTATCCTGTATTGCATTGTGGGCAATACCCTACAAGCACAGAAACACTCTTGTAGATCCTAGTACCCTTGATTAATATCACAGTACTAGTGTCTTGAATCTTGGTCTTCTTGAGATGAAGTTTGGTTCCAATAGAACCAACCAATCCATCAATGAGCTGCAACTCCACCAGGACAATATTGTTCCCTTTACTCCCAACTTTCTTCTGTAACTCCCCAAACAGCTCCATTACCCTCAACATCTGCCAACATGTTAGGAATATCCACCAATGCCCCCACTAACCCCCCTACTATTGACATCACAACCTTAATGGCTACTGTTCATCAACTTGAGCAGACCATTGCTCAACAAACCTAGCTAATCACTCAGCTCTAACAACAACAACAGCAGCCTCAACCTCCTCAACCCCCCCAGCCTCCTCAACAACCTCCCTTGCCTCAACAACCTGCTCTTCCCCCCATCAAGATTGCAAAACCCGATGAATATGACAGGTCTGCAGCCAAATGCCTGAGCTTCATCCAGGCTTGTCATCTAGTCCTTGATAACAGCCAATAGTCTGACAGACAGAAAATCACCTATGTCTTGTCATTCATGAAGATTGGTGTTACCCAATCATAGGCCTGACAGCAGACTCAAGAATTCAATTGTACCCAATGGGTCAGAGCCAACTATGAAGATTTCATAGAGGAACTCAAGGACAGCTTTAGAGATGTTGATGCAAAAGTAATAGCACAGGTCAAAATTCAAAAGGTAACTCAAGGATCTTCCACTATGGACAATTATAATATATGATTTGGAGCTCTCGCAGATGAAACCAGATTTAATAATGACGTGCTTAAAGTTTTCTACTGAAATAGCCTTAACCCAGGGATCCTTGAAAAAATCTTTGCCCTTAATCCCATCCCCACCACCCTTGCTGCATGGAAGAGAAAAGCTTCTATCTTTGATTGACAATGTCTCAAACTTGCACTTGAGCATTGTGCTACTCCCAGGAGTAACTACTACACTCCCAGGGAGACTGTGGCTTAACCAGCAACTCAAACCCCCTCCTCTGCTCCTATCAAACAGGATACAACTTCCTCATCATCAATATTGTGAGCTCTGCAAGGCAACTGCTATCACTGCAGAGAACCAGGTCATTGGGTGAACAAGTGTCCCAATTCCCCTTTCACCTCTTCTCCATCGGTGCACCCATCAAGTAGTTCCCCTGCCAGAAAACAAGGAAGACTATATGCAGGACAAGGACAAGGATGAAACATATAAAACATTGAGACAGAATGAGTCAATGAGGTGGTTTCCCCAACTACTATAAAAGAAACTATCTGAGTAGTGGATAACTGTGGGATTGATCACTGGCCAAAGGAGAGGAAAGCTCAGCTCATCAAGGAACTAAAGGAACAGGGTTTTTAAAGAGTCCAAACATTTTACCTGCTGTTACAGATGTATCTACTCAAGAATGTATCACCACCCCATGCAATCTATTTTGAATTCTTGGTACTCTTGAAGAAGGTAATCTTACACTCATTTTGGACATTTGGATTGAAGCTACCGACACTAGTTGACATGTTCCGGCCACTGCTCTAGTTGATAGCAGAGCCTCTGGAAATTTTGTGGATGAATCCTTCACAACTTGCCACAACTTTACTCTAACACGATTGGAAACCCCAATCCCTGTACAGAATACTGATAGATCTGAAAACCAAGGTGGACCTATTGAGAATAATATTGATATTTAGTTAGAGGCTCCTGGAGGACTGTTATAAACTGGTTATTCAGAATGCGTTTTACTTTGGGTGTTCTGTCCCAAGAGATAAGGTATGGTTCTAAGTCCTTGTTATGAGTAGCTAATGAGGAATCAGACTTAAGGTCTGATACATACAAGAGGTACTCTTTATATACTGACTACTTATCGGTGTGAGTCAGTGCAACATAACATGTGTCAAAGATAAGAGTGAGTCATCATGATTGATGACAAATCATAAGGGGGTGAAATGAAGATAGAAATGAAGTAAGTCCACATATGGTTACAGTAATGGGGAATCCCAAAGAGAAGTTGTGGGGAATCCTAAGATACGATAAGGGTTTTACATGGAGATAAGATAAAGAAAAGAAGAAATTTATAACTGTGACATATACCTCAGCTTCAAAGGAAATTTGTCCCAAATTTCAAACTTGAGTGGTGTTAGTTGTTTAGTTCTCTGAGGCCTGGGTCTAGGTTTCCTCAGTGGTGGGGGCCTCAATAGCCACTGAGAGGGGAGCAATAGGATTGGCTTCTGGGATTGCTTTGACTGGGGAGGGGGCTCTAACTGTCGTGATATCATTGTTGTTGTCCAGGTACTCCAAATCGAGGTTAATAGGGTGTTCAACCAATTTCCCATACTCAATTAACATCTCTCTTATTGCAAGATCCTCCCAAGTCAACCTGATGTCTCTTCTTGTGAGCCTTTTGGCTTGCTGACAGTCTCCCAAAAACTTGATGATGTGGGCGCGAGTGGTGATATTACTACAATCTACCCATGTTCACTTCTTTTTGCATTGGAGCTCCCAAAGCTTGAGCTCACTGTTATCCCAATGATCCTTCCAAAACTGAATACTGTTCCGCAGTGACTTGTTTTCAGCTTGTAAGGTGTCACACTCCTAACAAAGCTCTCGGTTCTACTAGCTGACACTATTGCTGTGGACTGTGAGGTGAGAGATGGTAACAGCGGGATCTTCAGGAGGAGGGGTTCGTGTTCCTTCAAAGAAGTCTTCTGCGTGAGCACAAGCATATCAGTGCAGTTGTCAGACAGAGGAGGTGATAGTGGAGGGACCTGGGGTAGGGGATCAGAGGTGGGATGGAGAGATCCATCCAGCATGTCAGATAGCAACCTGAGGGGAAGGGGATCACGTAGAAGGGGATCATGTGGTGGGCATGATAAAATTGTCGTGAAGGAAAGTGGAGATGTTTCGCAGTTTATAAGGAGTGATTCTAAAAATAGAGGTCAGTTCTTAGCAGACAATATGATGACGACAAATGAATGTATAGAGTCAAGTCACTATTTGAATTGAGTCTTTGTATGTCTTCACAATTTCCTTAGTGTGTCGTAAAATGTTTGATCGATCTTCCCAAGTGGCTTCTTTGATCAGATAGCCTTTCCATTTGACTAAGTATTTTTGTCATCGTTTAGCTCTGGAATGTTGTAATATGGATTCGACCTTGTATTTTTCTTCATTTTCAATTAGATCAGGAGGAGGCCATGATGTGTTGATGACATTAGGGTGGAGTGATTTATTTTTGATATTGGGTCTCAGGAGTGATATGTGAAAGACTGGCTGCAGTCTCCATGTTCTAGTGATATGACCCCTTGGTCCCCTGAGCTCTGGAGTACATGTGTCATATATCTACGTGTTCCCCCAGACATCTACTACACTGCTATGATGTCCCTGACTATGCGATTTAGCTTCCCGTTGATACGACTGGGCTAGGCCTGAGCCCTCCAGAAGTGCAAGTGCAGAGGGAATGTAGTGGTTGCATACAAAGACTTCTTCTCTGTTACATGTCACATCTACTGTAACTAGTCACTATCAACATCAACACATACAAATCATGAATCGGAGTCCAAAGGACCAATAGGTTGTATCACCGTTGATACGTCTGCTTTGTGTATGAGAACTGAACACAGAACAAGGTGCGAGGATGACTATAAAGAGTCTCGACACAGTCTATGATCGATGATCATGGAAAGGAAGTCTTCGATCATTCGCGAACGAGATCGATCGGGGAATCAGAAGGATCGGAAAGTCGAAAGAGGAAATCGAGAGGAAGTCTTAGAAGATCTAGACTCGAGGGCGAGAGAGAAGCAAATATCTAACTTGTTAGATCACTAGCTACAACATACAGTATATATATCTTCTAGTACAAGGATCCCTTTGAGTGTATATGATAAAAGGGGAGCCTCTCTAATGCTCTAAGGGAAAAGTAGTAAATGGGAATGAAGGAATCGAATGAAAAGGGAGAAATAGAAGAGAACCGATGCCTTTGAATAGTGTCTTCCCTTTGATATACAAACTTTCATTCACGTTTGGAAAGCTTCAATCGCGTTCGGAGCATTCAATGATTCTCGAAGTCGTTCAGGATATTCGGGAGCTATCGGGAGCATTCGAAGGGTTCGAGTTCATATTCAAAGGACTTGATAGGCATCTAGTATTCGTATAGTTGAATATACGGTGCTCAGGGGACAGAGGGGTCATATCACCATCCAGTGAATTATCTCTGAATGCTTTGGATTTCTATGAATTTCTTCGAATTCTCTGATCCTTCGATTCGCGATCACAGCTCATATCAAAGGATGCATCTGATAGCCAGATGTCCATTGTGTAGATCTTCATTGTTTCCATTGACCCTTTCACTGGTGGCTTCATTCAGAAGTCTCATCCCTTTACTATATAGCTGTTAAGAATTGCACTGGGAACATGCGCATCTTGATAACAGTCAAGACCACTTGACTAAAACGTCATAGAACTGGACTTACCCAGTTCGGTTGTTCCCAGTATATATACCAAATTACACGTGACTGGCTAGAATCTGCTCGATGTTCATGAGAGATGGCCTCAGTGCACTCGATCTCATGTCTCGAATTTCAGATTCATGACAATAGCATATAAAGGGATCTTTGTTTTCACAGATATATTTACTTGTAGATATGTTTGTATCATAGAGAAGGAAGATAGATCCCATCGTCCCACGTCTAGTCCTTCATGTTTGAGCCTCTTCGACCACCTCTAGCACTCTAGAGAGTGCTCCGATTTTCTGATTTCTTCTATTTCTTCGATTTTCACAATTTCTTTGATAGCTCCTTTCTATTGTGCCTCCCATCATCTCTTGGGGCAGATTCCAGAGCTCAGACAGCTCCACATTGCATCACTGGGGATGTTGATCAGATAAGCAAGGTCTAATATCTTTTTCAGAACCTTGAATGGTCCAGTCTGCCAATTGTCAAGCTTCTTCAAGGGTCGTGTCATCTTGATATTTTTAGTGTCCAACCAGACTAAGTCTCCTTCCTTGTAAGAGGGTGAGAGTTTTCATTTGCGATTGGCATATTTCTTCATCAATTCTGTTGTCTTTGATAAGGATTGTTCAGCATTTTGCTGTGCATGTGTGAGGTGTTTGTGAAAGGTGTTGGCTGCTAGTACATTACTTTGATCCAGAATGATTGTCGGGAGGTGGGGATGACATCCGTATTCCATATAGAAGGGTGATTGTGAAGTGGCAGAGTGTTGTTGGTTGTTGTAGGCAAATTCCACAGAAGTAAGCCATTCTGACCAGTCGTCCTGCATGAAGTTAGTATAGAAATGTAGATAGACTTCAAGTTCTTGATTGGTACATTCCATTTGGCTATATGTTTAGGGATGGTATGCAGTGGAGAGACTGGAGATGATTCCTAAGGACTCATTGAGAGCTTCTGTGAATTTTGATGCAAATTGCACTCCACGATTGGATATAACCTTTTGGGGCCATCCATGATGTTTCCAGACGTGATTCCAAAAGAGTTTTGCAGCACCTTCTGATGAGAGATTGGAAGTTGTTGGAATGAAATGGGCTTGTTTAGTGAAGCGATCAACAATAACTATTACAGCATTATAGCCTAGTGACTTGGGGAGTTTGACAATAAGATCGACAGTGATCTCTTTCCATGGTTCCATGGAAGGGGGTATAGGTTGGAGTAATCCTGACAGCTTTGAGGGGAAGTTCTTGTTTTGCTAACAGGCTGGGTAGGATCGAATGTAATTAGTGATATCTTGTGGGGGCACCTTCCCAAGTAAAGTTATGAAGAACAAGTTCCTTTATCTTCTCAATACCAGGATAACCAGTGTGGGGGTAGGCGTGGGACAGTTGTACAATGTCTGTGCACAGAGATACTTCCTCTGGCACTACTATTCAACCTTCAACATCACATTGTAGGAGATCCATACTCCCTATGAACGGAAAACCTTTCCATCACACACAAGCTCAACCTCACCAAATCCATATACACATATTCCAAAGACCCGACCCTTCTGACTTTCCAATAAATGTTCCAAAAATGTCCACCTCTAACTGGAAGACTTCCGAAAACACAAACACCTTTGGAAACACCTCCAACCAATTGGAAAGTCTCTTTTCTTTGTTTTCCTTATCTTATCTACCTTATCCTATCTTCCTTTCATCTATCTACCTAATTCCCACTCACATACTCTCACAAAGGAACTATCCTTTGTACACATACCTACAAAGAAAGTTCCTTTATTCACCTCCTCTATATATATCAAGTAGATAATCACTAAATAAGACAGACACACCTTCCCCAATACATACTTTCCCTTCCTACACAATATATCAAGCCTTCATAAGCTTGAAACCCCTGTCTATCATCATCTGATTACTGAATTAGTTCCTACATGTTCTGATACCCCTTGGACAAACAAGAGGAATCTTCCTCAAGATCCCTCACACCTTCTACATAATTGGAGCCCACCGCAAGGGGTTCTAACACGTCCGCTTTTCAGTATTCTACCACTCCGCCGCTCTGCATGCCTCAACTGCTCCTCACAATCCTTACCCATCCTACCAACATCTACTCCCACCTCTGACTCCTCAGATGAGCTCATTATTGAAGCTCTTATCAACCCCTCAACCTCAGCTTCCCTTCTCAACACCCCTTCAGAAGGAAACATAGACCTTCCACCTGCAAGTAAAACACCCTGCACCACACTCCCCAACACCGCACCTATTTCCACTCCCTCAACATCTTTCCCCGTCATGGCCAATCCGGCTTGAATACCTTTCCAACACTCCTCCAGTGCCCCCGTCTTCAACGGAAACCCCACACACCTTAACCAATACTTTTCTGATATCGACATGATATACATGACCCTCGGGATGAACCCTACTAATGAAGAACGGATCACCCATACTCTGTATTTCCTAGACAACAATGTTGCTCTCCTTTGGGAAATGCTCCGCCCCGGAGCAGCCAACCCCTGGACATGGAACTCTTTCAGAGACGACATCCAAACACCCTACCCCAGTTCCAACACCAATGACACCCTGCACAACGTTGCAGACCTTGAACAATTTACTCAGGAAACTGCTTCTAAAGGGGTGTACACCTGAGGCGATCTAGGAGAGTACTTCCGAGAGTTCACCTGGATCTCATCCCACCTGTTACGGACCAACCAGATTGATCAATGGACCATCGACAGACTATTTGCCCAAGGCTTCGGAATATCTACCCTGCACCAGATCGAACACAGACTATCCATCACCATGCCGAATCATCACCCCGACGAGCCATATCCCATGAAAGACATCAACAATGCTGCCCAGTTCCTCCTTTATTCCACTTCCCCAATCACTTCACTGCCACCCATCACCCCTACCACATCCCGCACAACCCCTAAAACAGAATCAAGTGATACCATCACCATGGCAAACCTCATGACCACCATGATGAAAAACCAAACTGATTGACCCCAGAATTACCCAACTCTGATGGAAACCCACCCCCGACAGCAGACTAACCTGTGTATCTTTTGTGGATCTCCAAATTGTTGCATCTGGACATGTGTTATGGCTGAGGAGTTTATAAGAGCTGGGAAGTGCATCCAGAATGATCAAAGACAAATGGTTCTCCCAAACGGCAACTACCTCCCTTGGGACATCACTAGCAACACTCTCTCAGAGAAATTCAACAATTGGCACAGTGCCAATCCCGGAAACCTCACCTCACCAGCCCCTGTCATCACTGCTGCCATCATTGAGATGATTCCCTCCTCGGATCCACATTCTACATATGATACACCCACTTCCCCACTGCACTTCTTCCCGGAAGATATCCTGTCTTCATCCAAAGATGACAACACACTCACGGTCCTCCATACTATGCTTGGAAATGAGATTGCCAAGAAGGCGGAACGGAACAAGAACTAGAAACCCCCTCCTCCCAAAACCAGACCAACATCAAAACCCATTGTTGAAATCCCGCCTTCTAACATACACAACCTGATCAAGTCCGTCCCAACCCCACAACCCAAAGAACCCCAATTCCGGTTCCACTCCCCTGCCAAAGATCCAGTCCTGACGGACCAACTATACAATAATGTCCTTGGAGCCATTGTCACCACCATGGTCAGACACCTCCTGGCATCACATTTGGATGTCTAGAAAAGGATCAAAGATCACACCACCAGCAAATGTATCCCTGTCAACCTATCAGACAACTCAGACGACCCTGTTTCTAGCTTCTACACCATGCCAAACTCACCTGATGAAGACACTATTGTAGCTGATGATGCCTCTGCCATCCAGGTAATCGACGTCCTCCTAGACAGAAGACAGAAAGAGGAAGCACTCCTTGACACTGGAAGTGTGATAACCGTCATCTGGTGATGCAATGTGGAGCCGTCTGAGCTCTGGGATCTGCCCCAAGAGATAATGGGAGGCACAATAGAAAGGAGCTATCAAAGAAATCGTGAAAATCAAAGAAATAGAAGAAATCGGAAAATCGGAGCACTCTCTAGAGTGCTAGAGGCGATAGAAGAGGCTCAAACATGAAGGACTGGATGTGGGATGATGGAATCTATCTTCCTTCTCTATGATACAAACATATCTACAAGTAAATATATCTGTGAAAACAAAGATCCCTTTATATGCTATTGTCATGAAATTGGCGTTCACTCTCTTAAAATTCCTCTCTTTTCTTCGTTCTTTTCCTTTCTTTTCTATGCCTGTTCTCTTTGGAAGGGGGGGCTGTCTTTATTGGCAGCAGAAACTACTTGTACAAAAGGAGGAGTCCAAGTCCGACTAATATAAAAACCTAAACTAGTCCGTCTTGGCAATCTCCTGCACCATACTATCTCTCAAAAACTCTATGAAACTAGAAACTACTTGACCATCTAAAGCGGCCAACTTATTACCCCAGTAGATTGCCCCATTAGTGTCACCACCGGAGGCCTGCAACTCGGCAGCCTTCCCCTCAACGAAACCCACTGCTATCTTTCTTGCTTCCTCACCCAACCAATCGTTGGTGGGACTCCATAACAAACTAGGAGGAACTTCTTCCTCCTCGATCTTGACGTTGACGTTAGTCAACGACGACAAATCTTCCACTAAGAATAAAGAGTCAACAAATTATGAAGAGGGCGAGAGAATTGAGAGCTTACCACTAGAAAAAGAACTCATTGGACCAGGGGTCCAAGGACGGAAGGGGGGACTGGCAGCCCAGTCGACTGCCTCCTTCTTGACAGAAGGGAGGGAATCAGCCCACTTGTCAGACCCCCAATTAACCTGCTCCTCCAAAGGGAGCTGGGAAGTAGGGGGAGGGGCGTCATCATCCCAAGCTAAGAAAGGGAAAGCCTATTATCAACAAACACAGACTAATAAAGACAAAACAAAATACTCACCAAGCGGATCCTCCATCAAGCCGCAAGCATGCTGGATTGGCCAGCGAACGAACGGACACTTCTTGACTTTGTGCTTGCCACCGCAAGCAAAGCAGGAGAAGGAAGACCAGCAGAGGTCGGCGTCGGAGGGGATGCGCTGGAGGTAGTAATGAAACGAATCGCAATCGAGAAAGACAGGAGCAGTGCGGTGCACCACTCCAGACTGCTTGAAGAATCGAACGTAGTGGCCTTGGTGGGAAGGAGTCATGATGATTGATGAGGATTGAACTGAAGCATAGGGATACAACCCACACCTTTTATATGCCAAGACACAAAGGGAGGACCAAAAGGAGGTTCCTCAGTCAAAGAAGAGAAACCCGATACGCCGGACAAGAGATAGAAACAACGGCAATCTCATGACTAGAAGAACTATAGAAACCAGTCATGAGACAACACAGCCTAATGCTGCAGAAGGCTATGCCCAATAGAATTGAGTTATCAGAACAACACAAGCCTTGCGCAGTATGACTAAGAACAATAGCAAACCTTAAACTGGGGGCTGTGAACAATAGAAAATGGGGTGACTGCAGAAGCTGACTCATAGTGACTCCTATTTTAGAAATACTATATAAACCCTGAGGGCGAAGCGGATCATCACTTCGTCCTCCTGTGAGATTACTTGTAGTAGCACGAACGCAATCAGAATCATCAGACTTCTTTTCCATCAGAACAAGAAAAGAGAAACACAAAACCATAACTACTGAGCCAACCGTTCATGCCCATATTCCCTAAACTCTCAGCAGAGGCATGCAACGGATTCAACTTGCAGAACAACTTCTTTGTAAAAGTAAAACTTAATTCAGAAGGAATCATCACTCTATATGAAGACGTCCCTGTCAGAACTTTCTTCTATATCCTACTAGACTTATTGAGCTCCAAGGCCTGCCTTGTGATTGACGAAAAGACTTGCAACTACAGTTGTGACAGCTATATAGTAAAGGGATGAGACTTCTGAACGAAGCCACCAGTGAAAGGGTCAATGGGAACGATGGAGAACTACACAATGGACGTCTGGCTATCAGATGCATCCTTTGATATGAGCTGCGAATGCGAATCGAAGGATCGGAGAATTCGAAGAAATTCGCAGAAATCCAAAGCATTCGGAGATAAATCGCTGGACAGGAAGCCGAATCGCGTAGTCAGGGACATCGTAGCAGTGTAGTGGACGTCTGGGGGATCACGTAGATATATGGAACATGTCCTCCGGACCTCAGGGGACCAATGGGTCATATCACCGGAAATCCATCTGGGAATGACTTGGTATCCCAGTCCAATCTGATCTTATCATGCACATGGAGTTATCACACTCCACCATTGCCCCCACCCTAGGAGTTCTTAAAAACCTCCCGGTCGTCATCGGACCCTGTACCTTCTACATGCAGGTGCAGGTAGCAGAGAAACTACCTTGCGACATGATTCTCAGACAGCCTTTCTATCTCCTCATGAACCTAGACAGCAGGATCGAGCCAGATGGCTCACAACACATCAATATCACAGATCCAAACACTGGAAAGAGGATCAAAGTGTCCACACGACCACGAGCCCGGAAGCCCAACAAGAAACTCATCCCCATGGGTTTTTAAATGTTGAGAGTACAGATTATACCCAAACCCCTGTTCCAGTTTCCACACCCTCGCCATCTGTACTCTCAGGTCCTATCTCCCACCAAGCTTTGATTCCACCCACGCCGTCCACACCCAACAATGTATCTGTTTCCCCACACAACCTCTGCTTCCCCGACTCCCCTGAACAACATCATCCACTCCCACATATCAGAATGATCCTAGAATGACCTAAACAATGATCACCCCTGTGGACAGGGAGCAACCTTTGACATCCCTCTCTCTGACATCCCAGACTCCCTTCTCACTCCCATATCTGTACATGAATCCTCCTTAGCTGATTATGTCACAGATATCGATGAATATGATTACACTCATGCTACCTATACTGGAAAGAAATATAAGAAAGTGGTGGACCATGTCCTGCCTATTAAGGGAATGCTACCTGAAGAATTCTGCATCGTCTGACATCAATGCCCTGATCCATTGGCTAACCTTCTGACACTTCCCTTCCATCCACCACCATTTACACCAGGCTCTGTTTACACCCAAGAACGGAAAGATAAACACAACATCAATCCTGACAGATTCCTATGGCCCAAAGAAGAAACCCTTGCACACCACATAATCAAAACCCAGGAACAAGCATTTGCCTGGGAGGAGACTGAGAAAGGTCATTTTCTAGAAGAATTCTTTGACCCGATCCTCCTCCCCACTATAGAACACATCCCTTGGGTTCTTAAAAACATTCCAATCCCACCCAGAATCTTTGATGCAGTCCTCAAAGTCATCTGCAAAAAGATTTCCGCTGGCATGTACGAAGAGTCTAACTCATCCTCTCATTCCCAATGGTTCTGCGTGCTCAAGAAAGATGGGAAATCTCTCTGACTTGTCCATGATCTCAAACCCCTTAACAAAGTATCAATCCATGACTCCACAGTCCCTCCGCTGACAGAACAATTTGTGGAATCCTTCGCCGGAAGAGCCTGCTATGGGTCCCTCGACCTATTCGTATCCTTTGACCAACGCAATCTCGACCTCCGATCCTGAGACCTCACCACCTTTCAAACACCACTCAGAGCTAAACATCTAACTTCTATTCCTATGGGATATACCAACTCAACACAAATTATGCATGGAGATGTCACCCACATCCTCCAAGCAGAAATCCCTCATGTTGCAAGCCCCTTCATAGATGATGTACCTGTTAAAGGCCCAGAAACCTGTTACGAACTCCCGGGAGGACTCTTCGAGACTATTCCACAAAACCTGAACATCTGGAGGTTTGTATGGGAACATCTCAACAACCTCAATAGAGTCCTTCACCAGATGAAAATCCTTGGTGGAACCTTCAATGGAAAGAAGACCACAGTGTGTGCCCCGCCGTCATAGTTGTCAGACACATATGCTGTTATGAGGGATGAATTCCGGATGAATCCCGAGTACAGAAGATCTAAGACTGGCCCATCTGCCAAGAGCTTACCCACATCCAATCCTTCTTAGGGACCTGCGGAGTCCTCCGAATCTTCATCAAAGACTTCGCGCATCACGCCCAACCCCTCATAAATCTCACCAAAAAGGATGTCCCCTTCCACTTCGAAGAAGAAGAAATCCAATCCATGGAAACCCTTAAGAACACCATCATCAACTCCCCTGCTCTCAAACCAATCGATTACCACTCCGGACAACCTGTTATTTTAGCTGTCAACTCATCCATGTATGCCGCCGGTGTTAGAAATTGCACTGGGAACGTGCGCATTCAGATGACAGTCAAGACCACTTGACTAAAACATCATAGAATTGGACTTACCCAATTCTGTTGTTCCCAGTATATATACCAGATTACACATGATCAGCTAGAATCTGCTCGATGTTCATGAGAGACGGCCTCAGCGCGCTCGATCTCATGTCTCGAATTTCAGATTTGTGATAGCCGGATTCATATTGCAACAATAGGGAGAGGATGGCAAGTGCTACCCATCCCAATTTGGATCAATTACCTGGAACAAACGTGAGTCCTGATACTCACAAGCCAAGCTTGAACTATATGGACTATTCCATGCCCTCCAGGTGTATCAAATATGGCTCATTGGTCTTCTGACATTCACAGTAGAAGTCAATGCCAAATACATTAAAGGCATGCTCAACAATCCGGACATTCAGCCCAATGCAGCTGTCAACCGATGGATAGCCGGAATCCTCCTATTTGACTTTGACCTTGTCTACATTCCTGCCTATCTACATTCTGGTCCTGACAGACTGTTAGATGGCAGTCTAGGGTTGATCACAAGGTTTTACTTCAGGCTCTGGGTGTAGGGTTTTAAAGGGTTGGCAGACTACTGATTGGGGGTGTTAACAAAAGAAACAGACTTATCCTAAGTCTATCTACTGCTAGCTTTATATACTAGCTAAGTATGAGTCATACTAACTACATGTGAGTTGTAACAACTATGGATGAGTCATGTAGATAAGGAGAGTGATGGTAGACTAAATATAGATATGGCTTAGTCACCTTCTATTACTAAGCAGAGCTTGGGTGGCTAAGCGGCTATTGATGTAAACTGTCTGATGTAAATAGGAATAGACGAGCAAAGGAAAAAGAAAAAATATATCTCTGACACAGACTATCCTGAAGACCTCCCGCTCCCAAAGACAATCCCTCTGACAATGATCATGAGGAATGGATCGACCGATCCTATGCCTTTGCAGTAATACGTCTGCTTCATGTATGAGAACCAAACACAGAACAAGGTGCGAGGACAACTATAAAGAGTCTTGACACAGTCTATAATTGATAATCATGGAAAGGGAGTCTTCAATCATTCGCGAACGTGATTGATCGGGGAATTGGAGAATTGGAGAATCGAAATAGGAAGTCTTAGAAGATCTAGAGAGGATCTAGACTTGAGAGTGAGAGAGAAGCAAATATCTAACTTGTTGGATCACTAGCTACAACATACAGTATATATATCTTCTAGTACAAGGATCCCTTTGAATGTATATGATAAAAGGGGAGCCTCTCTAATGATCTAAGGGGAAAGTAGTGAATGGGAATGAAGGAATCGAATGAAAAGGGAGAAATAGAAGAGAACTGATGCCTTTGAATAGTGTCTTCCCTTTGATATACAAACTTTTGTTCGCGTTTGGAAAGCTTCAATCGCGTTCGGAGTGTTCGATGATTCTTGAAGTCATTCGGGACGTTTGGGAGCTATCGAGAGCATTCAGGGAGTTCGTGTTCATATTCGAAGGACTTAATAGGCATCTAGTATTTGTATAGTTGAATATATGGTGCTCAGGGGATGGAGGGGTCATATCAGCGGTAGAGCTCATCAACTAGAATCGACTCAAAATCGTCCCGAACTGTTCACATATTGCATCACCTTACCTATCTTCACTAAACAACCTCTCGGAACCTCCCACCTTCTCTGTCCTCACTGCTACAGACAGCCCACTACCCATTCCTCGATTGGAAAAAGCCCTTTCATGAGACACATACCTTCGGACCATTCACAACTTTCTTATCACCCGAAGACGCCCACCCGACACCTTGGATGAACAATATAAATGACTCCTATGCACCACCTCTGACTTCTTTGTATTCGACAACCGTCTCTGGCCCAAACAACCCAATGGAAGACACCAGCTCATTGTCCTGGAACCTCACAGACTGGATATCATCCAACAGGCTCACAACAGACTAGGCCATAAAGGCCCCTTTATCACCTGAAACTGATTGCTTGACTGTTTCTAGTGGCCCTACATTGATTATGACATCTGATGGTTCATCTGAACTTGTCATCAATGTCAGATCCACCAAACCAAATGGATCTTCATCCCTCCAACAGTTCCCACACCAGCTCACCTATTCTGACGTGCCCACATTGACACCATGTTCCTACCCAAGTCCAACAGCTACAAACTCCTTCTGCATGCCCACTGTTCACTCTCTGCCTATCCAGAATGGCACCCACTGAGAATGGAATCAGCTAGGGCTATCAGATCCTTCATCTTCAAAGAACTTCTATGTCAATGGGGTGCCCTTGAAGAAATTATCATGGACAATGGAGCCCCATTCATCAAAGCACTTGAGTATCTCACCGCACAATATGGAATCAACCACATCCGAATCTCCCCATACAACTCCTGAGCCAACGGACTCATCAAGAGACCTTATAGATCTGTCTGGGAGGCACTCATGAAAGCTGCCAATGGTGTCGAATCCAAGTGGTACAACATTTATCATTCCATCCTATGGGCAGAACACATATCTATTCAAAGATCCACCAGATTCTCTCCTTACTGGATAGTCCATGGAACCAATCC